>CM040403.1:141981801-142604374 GCA_022702515.1 Ilyophis sp. 1 JC-2022 | reverse complement strand
TATGACAACGTTACCTCTATATCGCTAGCTTAGCCTACTTGAACAGCTACAACCTGCATGAGAAGCGTAACCTACCCATTGAAAGCTGATTGCTTTTTCTTTGTCTCACCATTTGTTTGGAATCTACATGCATACAATGATGAAAAATGATCATTATAATACTGTAACGTTATAGCACTCCGATTTATCTACATTCCACAAACCATTAGCATATGGTCAAAATGTTTTAGCGTTTCTTACAGCAATATTAGTTAGCCATACATTGACAATTGGATAACTTATTTGACTTAGGCTACCTGTGAAACAATGCCTGCTGCACACATAAGCATGTGGAGTTTCAGGGTCCCACATTTTCCTCCTTCTTCCTGCCGACGCCTCACGTCTTATTGCTCGGATCCACTTTTCTCATCTTATGGGCTCAGTTTTGTGGTTCGGAATCTTATAAAACCGCAATTCTGGGTTTTTTTGCCTTGTTTGTAGTGCATCACACCAAACAACAACTTTTAGGCATTTTTAAGCTGTTAGCTAATGGATCGAAATGACAAGAAGGCACCAGCATGTCAAGTCAATGGAGAGCGGGAGCAGGATGTGTTTCCCCCCCGGGATGGGCGGGGCCTATTTGCGCTCAGTCTCCTGGCAGTGCACTGCGCTTAAGCGGCTGGCTGGCTATACATTTGTTATTTTCTTTCACATACATGAACTATTATGAAAAATATAATTATTGATTTAAATGAATAGTACCTAATATAAAATATCAGATAGCAGCATATTACACATCCCAACATTTTCTCTGAGTTGCACGTTAGCATTGTGTTTTCTCCTCATCACATTAAAGAATGTCATTCATTTAAGACGGCACTCGATTTAGTCAAAACAATTTAAACATTAGAAAGCATACATTTAAAGAGGAAACCCTCTTAAATTACTGGAACCAGTGTTGAGCGCAATGCTTTCAAGCTAGAAAAACAAATTTACCCAAATATGTGCTGTTCATTGATCACTTCGCATGACATAGGCTATTAACGCATTTTGCGTCAGCACAAATGTGAATATAGTAAAATGCTGCACACGTTTATTTACCTATTCGTCTTGGTTATTGAGAAATTAAATTGTTAGGCTAACTGGCCAATTTCTATATATCGAGAGACAAGTAGAATAATACGTTTAAAAGCAAGAATCACTACAGAGAACCTGGTAGACACATCCCACAGTAAGCTACGCTACTTTGTTGCTGCATAACTCAATTTGCTAAACTATGAAATACAAAATAGAAATCTACTACTAGATTAACTTGTATTCATTAGCCTATAGCTACACCGTCTTTTCCATTCTGTATGTGCTTTTAATGTATAATACCGCGATAAACATTAACGTGATTATCACTGAACAGGACGTTCGATCACTTCGATGTGAATTGTGGGTAATATGAGCTTGCCGAGTCTTTTTTTCAGACCCGTTCCCTTGAGAAAAGTTGAGGGTGGAGGGGCTATGTCACAAACTTCACTTGGCTTTATAACGGATTGGACTCACACTTAAAATGGAGACCGAGGGTACATCCTGGTCTCAAAAGGGATTCCCCCAAGTGAAGTTTGCAGGTGAAGTTTACGAGGGTGGAGCAAAAACTGGATTGGGACGCAGCCTTCGAGCAGTGAAATTTCCCAGAACACTTTACTGTAACCCCAAGCTTCCTGTTTCGGAAGTTTAAATATAATGCATTTATATATCTCCCGGGGAAAATCTTAAAAATAGAGAAAGCGGCACTCAAGTATAACCGATTACTAAAATGTCTAATAAATTAAATAGTGGTTTGATAAAATCGATTTAAAACGTATCTCCAGCGAAAAATTTTATGTTATCCTACTAGGATTCAGTATTAGAATGATTATTTCAGGCCAGTTAACGATAACTAGCTACATAATCAGCATGTTGCTGTTCAGCGAGTATCCAGCAAATGAGCCAGTGCAAGCTTATGGGTAATAGCCTTTTAAAAATACATTTTGCTTGGATTTCATATTCAGTACGGGTCGCTCGCTTCTTTTATGTTTTATACTTCAGTGCTACCTCCAAAGCAATCGAGACTATGCATCCACCGTTTTGATTGCTGTTTTTTAATATATTTGAGTCGGAAGTATTTTGTAACATACAAGTGTATTATTCCCCATTCCTGCTTATGAGGTATTTTAAAGTGCTGCCTATCAATACATTGATTGATAATCATTTTCTAGTTTGCTCTTTTGCCAGAATAAAAATTGAGATGTTGGCTGGAGCTTCCTGTCTTATGCAATTTATTGGAAAGTTTTGCACAAACTCATTTGTCAATGGCTCTGGCGAATTTCCGAGTGCAAGTGCGGTCAAATTCAAAAATAATTCTGCTCCCTCCCTTGCTCCTCCCCGGTTCGAGTGTCTACTCGTGTTGTTTTGGTGCTGCGTCACATCCTCACAAGTGGAAGTGGCGAGGGGAAGTGCAGGGGTGCTTCACAATAGTAAAAAATAAAATAAAAAAAGCACCCTCCTTTCCTCCACTACCACCTCCTCTACTCCGTGCCCCAGAAGCAGATATTTGTGTCTAATCTAATGTTGCTGATTACATCTTAATGATGTATTAATGGTTACATATTATTTAACGTCTCGACACAAACCGTAATGTCAGGCACATTGTATACTGTACATGCAAATACTTGTACTCGAAAAGTTCATGTAGTTTTGCATACTTCCGGGTAGTAGAGGAGTGGTAGTGGGGCAGTGGAGGAAGGATATTGGGACGCACCCCAGGAGGGCATAACATTTTATTTAACGGATTGGACCACAGCCAGCGACCAGCGTAAGTAGGCTAGAAACGGAAACAATGCACTTTATTCATTCAAAACGATAATAGCTTTGGTTTAGCTAAATTGACACTTACCTAGTAAACGTTGGCTTTTTGTCTTGTTTCATAGTCTAATCTCGGTTCTCAGTATTTTAGCAGTGCTATAGTTCTGTGGTGGTTACTCATTGCAGGAGAAACAAACACCTTTACGTATCGTAAATGCCGCCATCTTGGCTAATCACGTGATATTTGAAAGGCATTGTGGGATTGTATGGGAACTTCGCTCTCGCTACAGCTGCTGGATGCATATGGGGCGTGTTCGAGTATTCATCGGTGAGCAGTTGGCTTGCCTGCCTCAGGTGGAAATGACAAACGCCTGAGCAGATCAAACTGGGACTGTGTCCGAATCAGAGCCCTATCTACTGCGCCCTGTCTCCTGCGTACAGTGCACTGTGTCCGAATCAGAGCCCTATCTACTGCACCCTGTCTCCTGCGTACAGTGCACTGTGTCCAAATCAGAGCCCTATCTACTGCACCCTGTCTCCTGCGTACAGTGCACTGTGTCTGAATCAGAGCCCTATCTACTGCGCCCTGTCTCCTGCGTACAGTGCACTGTGTCCGAATCAGAGCCCTATCTACTGCACCCTGTCTCCTGCGTACAGTGCACTGTGTCCGAATCAGAGCCCTATCTACTGCACCCTGTCTCCTGCGTACAGTGCACTGTGTCTGAATCAGAGCCCTATCTACTGCGCCCTGTCTCCTGCGTACAGTGCACTGTGTCCGAATCAGAGCCCTATCTACTGCACCCTGTCTCCTGCGTACAGTGCACTGGCAGAAGTGTGCTGTTTAATGTGCACTGTTTAGCAGTCCGCAAAAAATATCCGCCTTACTATTTTCCAACTGCACTGTGGAAGTGTCATAAGACATCCCACCAGTGTTGCCATGTCCGCGGTTTTACAGCTAAATTGGGATACTTTCAAAGTGCAGTCATGGGTAAAAATGAAAAATAGCAAAGCACACACTTATTTTAAAAAGTAAAAACATGATGATTTCTATTTAAAATACGGTGGTTTCGGTTAAAAACACTGCAATTTGAAAAATGTTTGCGTACTCTACGATTTTCTCGCCCTATCACCAAGGCTACTCAACAGTGTGGAAGAGTGCTTATTCAGACACGGCCCGGGACAGTTTTGGACGTTTCTGAAACAAATTTCGCCGACCCTGCCCTTCATGAACTCTCATCGGCTCAGATATACGTCATGTGCGTCACGTTTTAGGTATAAATTGGCTCCGCTAGTCTAAAAAACAGGCACCTGCAATGTGAATTTGATAACGCCGAAATGAATAACGTTAGCAATGTGTTTATAAGTGTTATCGGCTAATGGTTGGGAAAGCTAGCTGGCCCAATTATCGGGAAATTTTTACATATTTAGCAAATTACGTGACCTACCGCTAGCTACTTGGCGAATGCTAGCTAGGGAGCTAGCATGCTAGACGTACTTGGATCAGCTAAGTGGCTAGCACATTAGTAGCGCATTAGATCGCGCCAAATACAATAAGGTGTGGGGCAGGTGAATATGCTTGTGTCATGATTAATTAACCACGCGGTGATGTTGAGTGTTATGTGCCAACTCATTTTCGGAAGAGCTAGTATTGCTAGCGCATCAAAATAGCTCCAATTATGGGGAAATGGGACATATTTAGCGTTACGTGACCGATAGCAAGCTATAGCGACCTGCCGAACGCATACCTACAGATCGCTGTAATGTACAACTTCGCTGCATTATATTATAATGTTCAGCTGGCTAGCAGTTAACTGAAATTATCGGGGAAACTAGTCAGACTCGGCTAAAATATACATCTTGCTACGTGCAAAATGAGTAGCTACATGCCATGTGTCAGTTTTCTAAAATTAATAAAGTTGAACGTAGCCTAAATTTAAAAGTGACCAGGTGAAAGTATATTGTAGCCAGCTGGTCCAATGCAGTATTTATTTTAATTTTCTGGTGTGCCTCTACAAGTTACCAGCTGCTATTACATTGGTTTTAATGAGTGCTGAAACCCAAGTTGAACTGCTATAACTACAAGATAAGCAAACAGCAAAGTGTGTAAATCATCCATTTTTATTTATATTTTTTAACATTTTCTTTGAAATGCAAAAATAAATAATAACAAGTCAGCCTAATGGGTTTAGAATCGGAAACGAACAGACGGGGCGGCAGTATAATGGGTAAGGAACTGTGCCTGTAATCTAAAGGTTGCCGGTTCGATTCCCAGGTAGGACACTGCCGTTGTACAAGGTATTAAGCAAGGTATTGCTTCAGTATAGTTGCACACACCTCCCCGGCTGGGGAAGAAGTAACTCGGGACGGAAGGGAACACGTGGAGCGACCCCTCACTCTTGGGTTAGGCGGCCAGAACAACTGCTCTACCCAGCTCTCCGCGTGTTCAAGAAAGCGCTGAAAGTACGGTGGCCCAGAGAGGCAAAGGCGCTGCAAATTCAAAAACACATGCAGAAGTCCAAAGCAAATGCGCTGCAAAAGTTGACAACACAACGGAAGTGTTTCCGGTTGGTGACTGATGGAAGGTTACAATGGATGCACAGAAGGCTGTTATAGAATTTTTGAAAGTTACAAGATTATATAATAGAATATACTTATACTTACTTAATCCTCTTCACCCCGTTGAGGGGCATAGGGCGTCCACCAGAGCTCTCCATCTCACTCTCTTCTGGGCCAGGGCCTTTGCTTCTTGCCAGCTCACTCCGATGTTCTTTAGGTCTTGGAGTGTGGAACGTCTCCAGGTGTTTCTCGGCCTACCGGCTTTCCTCTTCCCCTGCGGGTTGTAGTCCAAGGCCTGTCTAGTGATGTTGTTTGAGTCCTTCCTAAGGGTATGCCCTATCCAGTTCCACTTTCTCCTTTTGATGGTGGTAGCTATGCTGTCCTGGTTTGTTATCCTCCACAGCTCTTCATTTGTGGTTTTGATGAATATAGTAAATAGATATATATATAATGTTAGACAGTATTAAGGTATAGGGATTTGTCTAAGGAGAAATAATTCCATTCTATATGAAGTATTAAATAAATCATGTCTGCATACTCCGGTACAGTAGGTGGCGGTATGCACATTCAAAGTAAAATAATGCTATCCGCCATTAAAAAGGAGGACACTTAAAGAGGTGACACCTGACATGGACGAGTAGAAGTCGCTACCTTAGATAGCAAGGAAGTATTGAATCAACATTGATATTGTGTTATAAGCATCAGTTGCGCTTTCATTTTCAAATAAATTCCCGTTAAATTATTCATTGCCTGTTTCTGCGGTCCCTGCTGTACACGCTCGTATGTGTGTATTGTAGCGAGCGCGGAGAATAAGGGAGGGAGAAAGCGGCTTGCAGTTCCGAATCGCTCCAACTGAGCTGAGTTTTATTAGCGCTACCTTACCAGCTCTGAAAAGAGCCGTTTTAATTTCTGATTTTCCGCACAACAATCAGCTCCGCTCAGTTTAGAAACACTTCTTCACACTAACAACTGAATCGCTTCAGAGTGACACTGCTTATATAGGATAGGCTGTGATTGGCGCACACACTTACCGATTCCTAGCCAATCACAGCCACACATAACAGACAGTTAAAATTGACAGTTACGTTTAAAACAAAACGGTTAACACAAGACGCGGCTAACAAGTTAACGACAGAATTTAAACACACAGCACGCTATTTACATGTATGTACACCTTGACCGGGTAGCGGCTCACTACCCGGTGTTGTGCCGTAGAATGCACCCCTGCTGTGGATTGCACCCCCTGACTGGAGCGCGCGCGCTTACGTCATTCTGTTTGAAAAGTTTCTGAATTCGCTTCGTTTCAATATCGTACCAAAATAATCTGAAGGAGGTATTAATATTATTGTACTATAATGCTTTGTGAAGGGTATCCTTGTCTTAAAGATGGTAAGCAACCTTCGATTTTATACTCATTTCAATTTAGACTCAAAACACGGAACTGGCGAGGGGTATGTTAGACGCAAATCCATAGCTACTTTTCTTATGGTACGATCGCATTATGCTAAAATATAGCCCAGCTATAATTACAAAATTAGCTGGAATTTGACTGGGGTTAGCCTGTATGTCTACTCGTAGCTGGGGAAATAACAGCTTCCTTATCCAGCAGATCAGCTCGACTGAAAATTAAATGTGATCCACGGTTATCATATGCAAGTCATATAGCTAAACTATTCTGGATACTTGGCAGGACCCCAACGATCACCGTCAAGTATTTCTTTAAATGTTTTCTTGCAGCTAAATGAATGCAAATAAAAATGTATCCCCGATATATCACTGACTATTGCATGCTTTGACCCTCCAGACACACCGCGGTCACATATATTTTCCCCAAATGTATGTCATATCATGCTGGAGTCAAGAGAGTGTTTTATTTCCTGGCACGGCTGTTTTTCTAATTGCCGTGAAATGCACCCCCTCTTAACTTTGGCTAAAAAGGTACTACATACATGAAACTCACAGTGGTAACTCATTTTGGCTCCATATGAATGCCCTAAAAAGCATTTGATGCTGGGGTCACCAGAAAAATAATTACAAGGGGGTGCATTTTCAGGCAGGGCTGGATTTCCGCTTGCCGTGAAATGCACCCCCTGCTAACCTTGGCTAGGAAGGTCTCACATCCATGAAACTCACAGTGGTAACTCATTTTGACTCCATATGAATGCCCTAAAAAGCATTTTATGCTGGGGTCACCAGAAAAATAATTACAAGGGGGTGCATTTTCAAGCAGGGCTGGATTTCTGCTTGCCATGAAATTCACCCTCTTTCTAACTTTGGCTAACATTCATGAATCTCACAGTGGTAACTCATTTTGGCTCCATATGTATGCCCTAAAAAGCATTTGATGTTGGGTTCACTACATAATTACAAGGGGGTGCATATTCCGACAGCGCTGCATTTTTGCTTGCCGTGAAATGCACCCCCCCTCCTATCTTTGCATGAGTTTCACATCTATGAACCTCATGCAATTAAACATATTGTCCTCACCTGTACACTACAATAATTGTATGCTAAAGTCAACAGAAACATAATTACTGGCGGGTTGTAAATGTCCATTTGACGTAAAATGCACCGCTTCCTAACTTTTGAAAAGAAGGCATCTCATCCATGACAGTCACACAGATGAAACATAGTGGCCCCACCTGTACACTGCAAAAAGCATTTTATGCTGAGGTCAACACTAACATTATTATCGGGGTGCAAATTCTTGCTGGGCTGCTTTTTCCCTTTATTTGAAATGCAACCCCTCCGGACATTGGCTTGGAAACTGATTTAGTGGAATTTATTATTGCTGAACAATGTATTTAAATATTTTAAAGTGGAAATAGGACATGTTTACCATAATTAAATTGTAAACATTTTACATATACACACTTAATTGAGGTACAATTCATTGAGGTACAATTAACTGCACTTGCATTGTGAATAATTAATTAAAATTTATTATTTAATAGATTTTTGTTAAATTCCAAATTTTGGTAAAACATGTCCTATTTCCACTTTAAAATATTTTTTCTTCTTAAAGCACAAACTATGTAAATGCCAAATAATATTTTTTCATGAGGTATATTTCATTCACTCACAAGTGAAATTTTAAATACGTGTTTTAAAGTACAGTCACATAAAGTATTTTTTACTTTGTGTGACTGTCATGGATGAGATGCCTTCTTTTCAAAAGTTAGGAAGCGGTGCATTTTACGTCAAATGGAAATTTACAACCCGCCAGTAATTATGTTTCTGTTGACTTTAGCATACAATTATTGTAGTGTACAGGTGAGGACAATATGTTTAATTGCATGAGGTTCATAGATGTGAAACTCATGCAAAGATAGGAGGGGGGGGTGCATTTCACGGCAAGCAGAAATGCAGCGCTGTCGGAATATGCACCCCCTTGTAATTATGTAGTGAACCCAACATCAAATGCTTTTTAGGGCATACATATGGAGCCAAAATGAGTTACCACTGTGAGATTCATGAATGTTAGCCAAAGTTAGAAAGAGGGTGAATTTCATGGCAAGCAGAAATCCAGCCCTGCCTGAAAATGCACCCCCTTGTAATTATTTTTCTGGTGACCCCAGCATCAAATGCTTTTTAGGGCATTCATATGGAGTCAAAATGAGTTACCACTGTGAGTTTCATGGATGTGAGACCTTCCTAGCCAAGGTTAGCAGGGGGTGCATTTCACGGCAAGCGGAAATCCAGCCCTGCCTGAAAATGCACCCCCTTGTAATTATTTTTCTGGTGACCCCAGCATCAAATGCTTTTTAGGGCATTCATATGGAGCCAAAATGAGTTACCACTGTGAGTTTCATGTATGTAGTACCTTTTTAGCCAAAGTTAAGAGGGGGTGCATTTCACGGCAATTAGAAAAACAGCCGTGCCAGGAAATAAAACACTCTCTTGACTCCAGCATGATATGACATACATTTGGGGAAAATATATGTGACCGCGGTGTGTGTCTGGAGGGTCAAAGCATGCAATAGTCAGTGATATATCGGGGATACATTTTTATTTGCATTCATTTAGCTGCAAGAAAACATTTAAAGAAATACTTGACGGTGATCGTTGGGGTCCTGCCAAGTATCCAGAATAGTTTAGCTATATGACTTGCATATGATAACCGTGGATCACATTTAATTTTCAGTCGAGCTGATCTGCTGGATAAGGAAGCTGTTATTTCCCCAGCTACGAGTAGCTACATACAGGCTAACCCCAGTCAAATTCCAGCTAATTTTGTAATTATAGCTGGGCTATATTTTAGCATAATGCGATCGTACCATAAGAAAAGTAGCTATGGATTTGCGTCTAACATACCCCTCGCCAGTTCCGTGTTTTGAGTCTAAATTGAAATGAGTATAAAATCGAAGGTTGCTTACCATCTTTAAGACAAGGATACCCTTCACAAAGCATTATAATACAATAATATTAATACCTCCTTCAGATTATTTTGGTACGATATTGACACGAAGCGAATTCAGAAACTTTTCAAACAGAATGACGTAAGCGCGCGCGCTCCAGTCAGGGGGTGCAATCCACGGCAGGGGTGCATTCTACGGCACAACACCGGTCCTAGCTGGCCAGTCGACAATCCCCAGGTCGCCACAGTATGTTACGTGGTAAGTGAATTTATTTTTTATTGGTTAAATTGGTTAAGTTAAAAGTTCAAGTTTCTATGGTGACAGGAAAATAAACAAAAGGAGACTTAACAGCAAAGCGTATTTGTGGTTGATAATAATGCTGCATTCGTTTATTTATTTCCAACTATAGGAATCCCGATATCCGACGAGGGAAAATGTAATAAAACGCCCTTTCAACTAGAAGTTCCATGTCTGAAATCAGGGTTCGGGAAATCAACCCCGACCTCCCGATTAGGAAGAACTTCACATCACATCATCATGGCAGCTCAGACCGCGACCCACATTGTGAACAGTAAACAAACATCCCAGATAGCAAGGAAACATCGAATCAATCTTGAATTAACATAAGATGAAGCATTGATTCAATATTGATCTCTTATGTTGGTTCTGCGTCCGGGTACTCATCGAGTTTACGCTGAATCAATGCATTGAAATAGTGTTGAAACAATGGAAATCAACGTAACTGATGTGAAATCAATTTATTATCAATGTAATCTATCATAGCTAATGATAGCTACTAAAATAAATAACACATTGACATCAATTTTAAAAATGCAAACATCTTTATTGATTTTAAACCTCTGCTAAATGGACAATACATGCAATAGCTAGCTATAGTTTCATGCTGAAAAACGAAAGTTGAAGTGTCTCGTCTAAAACAAGACTACATTTTCATACTAACACGTGCATGATTAACAGTTTAAAATGTCAATGTGTGTGTTTTATCCAAGTTTATAGAATATATGCTTAATACATAAAATTTACTCTATTTATTACACTGCGGGTTGGCATTCCAATGATGAAAAAGACTGCTTCTCTGTCTTTTGGTTGAAAAGAGGCCCACAGCAGGCCTTATCAGAGGTATGTGAAGATAAGGCTGTTGCAAGGCGGATACCGGGCAGAACGTGGCCTTGAGAGAGGTCCGAGATGAGACTGAATATGTGTGGCACGTGATCAAGGCGGAGAAAAAAAACATGTTGCAAGGAGGTTGTTATTGTACCCATATTTAAGGTGTGAAGTTTCGGCATAACCTTGAGTTCATTGCGGTATGCTGTGGACGCTCTGTTTGTCCAAGTGTGCTGTCCTTGTACTCTGCAAACCTTGAGTTGATTCTGGTTTCAGCTTTGAATCTGTTTTAATTCAGAATATCTAGAGTTCAGTAATATACCTGACCGAACCGACTGGGGAGACCACTAAAGAAGAGAAATGGTTGTCCTCAACACATTGAACTGCAAGTCATAATAAAGAGATGGTGGGATGAATGGAATGGAGAAAGTTATTTCCATTATTCCACTGGTTGAGTGTACAAGGTCTGGAGGGGTAAACGGGAAAGAGGAGAATGTTATGTCTAGATTAAGACTTGGTCACACAGGATTAAAAATACTTTGAAGAAGCATGAATCAGGCATGAGGTTTTTGTGTATAGGGGGAAGAACCTGCATTTTATATCATTAATAATTGTTGTAAATATAATGGTGAAAGAGGAATCTTGATAATGAGTTTGCACAAGATAGGGGAGGAACTTAAAGTTCGCAATATTTTTTTCTTTTGTATATATTTAGTTTAAAAAAAATGAATTACATGTAGTCCGTAAATCTCCTCAATCCACACTCCGAATCAGTGGGTGGCGGTAATGCGCGCTTTTGCTGTTTTACAACTGCCGTAAAACGAAAGAACAACAACAAGAAGAAAGAAGGGATCAGGCTTCGGAAATTCCAAAAAATATGTTCAATTAGAAAATCTGGATAATTTTACAGATGAGTATTGAGTACCGACATTAGACTATTAAACAACCAAGAAGCCAAATTTTACTATGTAAGTGTCTAGCAAAAACGAAAGCCATTATTGTTTTTAATGAGCGAATGTTGTTCCGTTTCTAGCCTATTTAT
Source organism: Ilyophis sp. 1 JC-2022 (assembly GCA_022702515.1). Classification (NCBI taxonomy): domain Eukaryota; kingdom Metazoa; phylum Chordata; class Actinopteri; order Anguilliformes; family Synaphobranchidae; genus Ilyophis; species Ilyophis sp. 1 JC-2022. The sequence continues at coordinate 142,592,482 of CM040403.1, read as the reverse complement.
GGCCTTTTCAATGAAAATTGTCCGTGTCACACAGTTTCCCCGGCCAATTAGCTGGCTAGGTTCACTAGTTTTCTTTCTTTAAACGCCTTTTTTGTTGATAGAGCTGTCGAGCTAGCAGTCGATAAAGGGAAACGGATTTTTTAAGAGTAACGTTACACACATTTCTAAATAAAATAGCCCCAAATTAAGTAAAGATAGTTGTTTCTCAAGTTGAAAATCAAGTTGGCTTGTTTAGTGGGAAGTGCCTACGCGGAGTTGAATAATCAGTTTAATAACTGATGTGGCATAATTATAATCAAAGCCTGTTTTCTGGTTGGCTAGTAACGGTATATATAGCTTAGCCTTGCACAGTGAGACATTCGGGAAACAACTTGTGCAATCATTTCTGGCATTTAAAGTAATCCTGAAGTGTTCATTAAAGTACTTAATGCAAATAATAACGTTTATGTTTTAATTAAAGGGGTTTCTATTAACTCTGTTCTCTCCTCAGAAACTCGGCAGTCCGTAACTCAACTGTCCTCGCCATTCTTTCCTACCTTTAGATGATTGGTGGATTCCGCAGAGCTCACTGAAAACATCCAATCAGAATCTGTGCTTCACTCTAAGAGCTGCAAGCCCCGCCTCTTCAGATGAAGACGGAACCTGTGATGGACAGCACGGATTACTCAATGGAGTTGAGATCCAGTTTGATTAAAAGTGAAGACATAGAGGAGAGTATAGAGAGGAAGAATGGATATGGGATGAGCAGGGAGGAAAAACCCATTCTCTCCAACATAAAGGAAGAGGAGGAGGATGGTGGGGAGAGGCAAGGTGAGGATGGTGTGAAAGATGAAGAGGTTGAAAGAAATGACTGGAAGCCAGAAATTGAGGGGGATGAACAGGAGGGAGATGTAATGGACCAAACCCCCCAAACTGACAGGAAATCAGATTTAAAGCAGGAAGAGGAGAGCTTGCCATCCCTGGTTACTTCCTGTTTACTGGAGCAGTCAAGAGTACCCTCCCCTGGATCTCCTGTCATCTCCTCCAGGAAACAAAATACGGGTGAAAATATATGTTTTTATAAGTAATGTTTTATATACAACAGATATTAAGACAAAACCTTTGTGTCAGTCCAGCCGCTGCCTTGCTAGGGTCGTAGTTGTCAGATCCGTTATTTGTAATATAGTCACAGTAAGGGTTGAATCATAAAACCATAAGTACACAAACATTCGTTTCTACCTCTTTGCAATTGTCAGGAAGCATTGAGCAAAATTATGTTCGTTTCTCCAAGAGTCCCTTGCTGATGTTTATACTGTTTATCACAGGGGTGCCCACAGGATCTCTTCCCAAGGTACGCAGAAAAAGTTAATTGTAGCATAGATACAGCATTTGAGATGGTGTTGTTTGACACTCTTGGACATTTATACAGACTTTTTAAAAATGTTTGCAGGCAGTTGAATTTAAAAATTAAAATGTAGATGAGGTATTATGGAGGTTATGGAGCGCCACTGTTTGTAGCCTAACTATAAAATACTGACACAAAAGCATTTTGGTTCACAGGTAGCTCACTTCACGAAGTGCTGTTCTGAGAGAACGGGGGAGTTACTGTATGTAAGACTCCCAAGAGTTTGTAGAAAAAGATACGAGGCAGGAACTGTAAATAATCAGTGTTTTTATTCTGCAGAAGGAGGTCAGTTCACACAACCAGATGCATGTTCAACATCCTACAGAGGGGCAGTGCCTCTGGGAATTTAATGACCAATACTGTGATGGTTACTTTGCATTGGGAGCTTTGAGGTTTACAGCTAGCTTGCTGGCTCTTTCCCCAAGAGACCAAGGGAGAGGCCACAGGGAATTAGTGCAGTTAAGACCCTGTTAAGGCACCGTTTTACTGCAGAAAATTACTTTACTTCAGTGCGATTCTGTGCTTGTGTTATCTTTTCTGTTCTCACTTATGTTGTTAGTTGTGTGTTGTTCATATCAGGAAATATAATGTCTTCTCTTCCTACAGGGCAGTCTGAGGCGTTTGCCTGCTCCCAGTGTGGGAAGAGCTTCAAGTCTCCGTCTTATTTGAAGGTACACAAGCGAACTCATACAGGGGAGCGTCCGTACCAGTGCTCCCAGTGTGAGAAGAGCTTCAGGTGTAAATCTTACCTGACGGTACACCAGCGAACTCATACAGGGGAGCGTCCGTACCACTGCTCCCATTGTGAGAAGAGCTTCAGGTCTAAATCATACCTGATTGTACACCAGCGAACTCATACAGGGGAGCGCCCGTACCACTGCTCCCAGTGCGGAAAGAATTTCATGTGTCCTGTACAGCTGATGTGTCACCAGCGAATTCATACAGGAGAGCGGCCCTACCACTGCTCTGAGTGTGGGGACAGCTTCACTCATTCAAGCAGTCTTACAGAGCACATGCGTCGTCATACGGGAGAACGCCCATACCACTGCTCCCAATGTGGACAGACCTTCAATCGTTCTAGCAGTCTGAAGTCACACCAGCGTCGTCATACGGGAGAGCGCCCATACCACTGCTCCCAGTGTGAACAGACCTTCAATCATCCCAGCAGTCTGAAGTCACACCAGCGTCGTCATACGGGAGAGCGCCCGTACCAGTGCTCCCAGTGTGAGAAGAGCTTCAGATTTGCATCAGACCTGACAGTACACCAGCGAATTCATACAGGAGAGCGCCCGTATCAGTGCTCCCAGTGTGGGAAGACCTTCAGTCACTCCAGCAGTCTGAAGTCACACCAGCGTTGTCATACGGGAGAGCGCCCATACAAGTGCTCCCAATGTCAGAAGACTTTCAGATATGCACGAAATCTAAGAATTCACAAGCAAATTCATACAGTGGAGCACCCATAACACTGACCCCAGTGTCAAAAGAGCTTCACATGTAAATCACACTTGAACATACTCCAGAATATCCTTACAGGAGAGGAGAGTGCCCCAAGTGTTAACTGAGCTTCAGGGAATAAAGTAGTCAGACATTACACCAACAAAATCCAAAAGTAGAGAGCATGTACACGGTTAAAAATGTGGGATGTTTGAGAACTGGGCTTACTGAGTTGAGGTATCAACTGGCCTTTTCAAAAAAAATTACTTGTTTTGTATACATGAAAAAAATGTAAAGTGTAAGTGCAGCAAGTACACTTGTAGACGAATCAACTTGGTCCTGACTCAGTTTAAAAACACTCAAAAGCACTTTGATGTCAATGAAAAGAACTTAAAAAAAAAAAAAAAATGCCGATGTTAATTTCTGTGCAAATTAAATAATTTGCCTTTGAATGTTCAGTTCCTTGAAACACAAGAACATGAAATGTTCAGTTATTATCATTTCTCTCTTTAAATAAAATGCTTTAATGTTTGGAGATGTTTGGGGTTGGAGGGGTCATAGTATTTGGGCCACTGGGTCTGTGTGCTTCAGTAACTGGATTTGTCTGAGCTGTATGACATGGCTTTTCTGCATTTCTAAGGAATTCTGACAAACCCTTTGTCCGTGTTTATATCCGGGATTATATTTCTACATGCAGTGGGGATGGAAAGTATTCGGGCGATGACACAATTTGTCGTGTTGGCTCTGTACTCCAGAACATTGGATTTGAAATGGAACAGTGACTATGAGATTAAAGTGCAGACTTTCAGCTTTAATTTGAGGGTTTTTCTATATCGGGTGAACCGTGTAGCAATTGTAGCCCTTTTTATACATAGTCCCCCCATTTTAGGGGACGGAAAGTAATTTGACAAATTAACATAAACTTAAATAAAGTCATTTAATATCTGGTTGCATATCCTTTGCATGCCATGACTTCCTGATGTCTGTGACCCAACAACATCAAATTACTCTTGATATCTTATTTTCTGACTAAGTCATCAAGGGTCTGAGGTATCAAACAAGCCTCAAACCATTACTTTTCTGCCAGATATGCAGTTGAAGTGGACGGATCACTTTAAGGGTTGTTTCTCCTGACTTCTTTTTTCAGAGTTCAATAGGCGAGTCAGGAGAAACAACCTTTAAAGTCATCCATATACTGCATATCTGGCTGCAGAGTCATGGTTTGAAGCCTGTTTGATATGTCAGACCCTTGATGACTTACAGCCATCTCGCCACCATGTGAATCATACTATTCCCATGTAATTTACAGCGAAGTCTAGTCCCACCCCCCAATTCCCATAGAGATCCATTCAAATGCAAAGAGGTTATAGTATCGCTTGTAGGAGTACCAGAAAATAAGATATCAAGAGTCTATTGATGTTTTTGGGTCACAGGCACCAGGAAGTCATGGCATGCAAAGGATGTGTAACCAAATATTTAATGTGACTTTATTTAAGTTCATGTTAATTTGTCCAATTACTTTTTGTCCCCTAATATGTGGGAGGGGGCTTTGTATAAAAAGGCCGACAATTGCTACATGGTTCACCCGATACGTATATAAAAACCCTCAAATTAAAGCTGAAAGTCTGCACTTTAACCTCATAGTCACTGTTCCATTTCAAATGTTCTGGAGTACAGAGCCAAAATGACACAAATTGTGTCACTGCCCAGATATTTTCCATTCCCACTGTTTAGTCCATTTACAGGTGCAGCTCAAAAAATTTGAATATCGTGGAAAAAGTTCAATATTTTTTGTCATTCATTTCAGAAAGTGAAACTCATATATTATATAGATTCATTACACATAGAGTGAAATATTTCAAGCCTTTATTTCTTGTAATTTTGATGATTATGGCTTACAGCTAATGAAAACCCAAATTCAGTGTCTCAGAAAATTTGAATATTGTGAAAAAGTTCAATATAGGAAACTCATGGTGTCACACTTTAATCAGCTAATTAACTCAAAACACCTGCAAAGGTTTCCTGAGCCTTTAAATGGTCTCTCAGTCTGGTTCAGTAGGCTACACAATCATGGGGAAGACTGCTGACTTGACACATGTCCAGAAGACAGTCATTGACACCCTCCACAAGGAGGGTAAGCCACAAAAGGTCATTGCTAAAGAAGCTGGTTGTTCACAGAGTGCTGTATCCAAGCATATTCATAGAAAGTTGAGTGGAAGGAAAAGGTGTGGTAGGAAAAGGTGCACAAGCAACAGGGATAACCGCAGCCTTGAGAGGATTGTCAAGCAAAATCCATTCAAGAATTTGGGGGAGCTTCACAAGGAGTGGACTGAGGCTGGAGTCAGTGCATCAAGAGTCACCACGCACAGACAAATCCAGGACATGGGCTACAAATGTTGCATTCCTCATGTCAAGCCACTCCTGAACCAGAGACAACGTCAGAAGCGTCTTACCTGGGCTAAGGAGAAAAAAAAAACTGGACTGTTGCTCAGTGGTCCAAAGTCCTCTTTTCAGATGAAAGTAAATTTTGCATTTCATTTGGAAATCAAGGTCCCAGAGTCTGGAGGAAGAGTGGAGAGGCACAGAATCCACGTTGCTTGAAGTCCAGTGTGAAGTTTCCACAGTCAGTGATGATTTGGGGTGCCATGTCATCTGCTGGTGTTGGTCCACTGTGTTTTCTGAAGTCCACAGTCAACGCAGCCATCTACCAGGAAATTTTAGAGCACTTCATGCTTCCTTCTGCTGACAAGCTTTATGGAGATGCTGATTTCATTTTCCAGCAGGACTTGGCACCTGCCCACACTGCCAAAAGTACCAAAGGCTGGTTCAATGACCATGGTATTACTGTGCTTGATTGGCCAGCAAATTCGCCTGACCTGAACCCCATAGAGAATCTATGGGGTATTGTCAAGAGGAAGATGAGACACCAGACCCAACAATGCAGACGACCTGAAAGCTATCAAAGCAACCTGGGCTTCCATTACACCTCAGCAGTGCCACAGGCTGATCGCCTCCATGCCACGCCGCATTGATGCAGTAATTCATGCAAAAGGAGCCCCAGCCAAGTATTGAGTGCATAGAAATGAACATACTTTTCAGAAGGCTGACATTTCTGTTTAAAATATCCTTTTTTATTGATCTTATGTAATATTCTAATTTTCTGAGACACTGAATTTGGGTTTTCATTAGCTGTAAGCCATAATCATCAAAATTACAAGAAATAAAGGCTTGAAATATTTCACTATGTGTAATGAATCTATACTCCTCAAAAAAAGTTTGGAAACGTTATTTCGGTCGATTATTCCTCCCCTTTAATAATACCAATTGGTATTGTATTTTATATCGTTGGAAAGCCTGATTAGTCACCTTTACAACAAGGTACAACTTGTAAGGATCATGCATTCGTGGAATGAGCAACACAGCTAACCGTGTGGGTAGCGGCCCAAAAAAATGTGCCAAAATCCCCTGCAATATTCTTCTGTTGGTATTCACTCTCGTTTTGAGCTTCAAGTGCTGGCAGGTGTATGCCAGTCACAGGTGTGTGACTGGCACCTGATTGGCACTGAGGAATGGGATGCCATCCCACAGCAGTGTGTGACCAGGCTGGTGACCAGCATGAGGAGGAGGTGCCAAGCTGTTGTGGCTGCGTATGGATCTTCCACACGCTACTGAGGTCCCTGACAGTGTAAAATGAATAAAGTGTAAAAATGGCCAATATGTGTTGTTTTTTCCTTATTACTGTGGGAGAGTGCAATCATCCAGTCCACCAAGCAACTCAAAACGAGAGTGAATACCAACAGAAGAATATTGCAGGGGATTTTGGCACATTTTTTTGGGCCGCTACCCACACGGTTAGCTGTGTTGCTCATTCCACGAATGCACGATCCTTACAAGTTGTACCTCGTTGTAAAGGTGACTAATCAGGCTTTCCAACGATATAAAATACAATACCAATTGGTATTATTAAAGGGGAGGAATAATCGACCGAAATAACGTTTCCGAACTTTTTTTGAGGAGTGTATATAATATATGAGTTTCACTTTCTGACATGAGTGACAAAAAATATTGAACTTTTCCATGATATTAAAATTTTTTGAGCTGCACTTGTATGCCATGGGCCTGTGCCTGTGCCTAAACAATAGTTTTAAGGGGAGATAGCTTTCTCTGTAAATGATTAAACACTGAAAATAAGAAAAAATATGTTGCATGGGGCATTGTAACATGATTAAAATCAAATAGCATTATGACCAAGGTTTGGCACCATGAAAGGCACCGTTTACTACTTCAACAAAGTCTGTTGAGTGATGGTGGATGACTAAAAATGTTTGTGGCTGGATAGCAACTGAATTGCCAATTGATATTGAGACATTGCTAGCGAGTTATAACAACATTAAAGAATGGTTATTCGGGTCTAAACAATTCTATTTGATTGGAAAGCGTAATAATGGAAAGTGTGAATATTGTGGAGAGGAAGAAACAGTGGACTATGTTTTATTGTATTGCCAGAAGTATGTTTCAGAGAGAGAAGTTTTAAAGAATGCGACAAGAAAGAGTGGAGAGCAAAATATCAGTCATATTCTGAAAAAATCTTCAGGTGTTGGAAACCCCTTCTAGAGTATTTAAGATCAACAAGATTAATGAATATAATCTTAGAAATATTAGTATTAAGTTATTTATTGATTTTTATTTGGTTCCTTTTTATTTAATAATGACTAAATTGTTTAGTGTTTTGATTTTGATAAATTCTTGGTTTGGTAGAAATATTACAGAGGGTAGATCTTTAGTCCACACTCCAGAACAGTGGGTGGCGGTAATGCATGCCAAAGCTGTTACAACCGCCAATAAAACCAGGAAGAAGAAGAAGAAGAAGATAAAATAAAGATGAAGAGATCAGGCTGTGGACATTCCTGTATTTTATTTTAACTTGGTCATTTTCCCACGAGATTATGCACTGCTCCAATACAAAACCTCATAATTCGTATATACCCACTGCTAAAGTACTGAGCACCGATATTAGACCATTAAATAACCAAGAAGTCGACGTTTACTAGGTAAGTGTTCATTTAGCTAAAGCAAAGCCATTGATTATCGTTTTGAATGAATTAACGGAAATGTGTTTTTTTTTGTGACACTTCCATGTCAGTTTCCCATGCTACTGGGCTAAGTGCACCGATTTTCTAACTCAAAAACGTTTTTTTGTAGATGGAGCTATCGAGTCAGCAGTTGATGAAGGGAAAGTGATTTTTCAACATTAACGTTACGCACATTTCCAAATAAAGTATCTCCCAATTAAATAAAGACAGTCCTACTTAAAGTTGGCTAAGTACACTGGAATAATCAGTTTAATAACCACAATTTTACAAGCTATATAACAAAATATTACGAAATGGATGACTAACCCGTGTAACGTTAGCCTGCTAAACCGAAACGTCAGAAACTTTCTTTTGTTTTGTCATAATGTGTTTATCCAGTACGTTCAAACATTTCCATTTAAAGTCATGTAATGTTATTGTAAAGAGACAGACCTTGAGTACTCGCACATTAGGATCAGGACGAATCTCCCGCATGATCACATACCCAACCCAGGTCCTTAAAATCTCCTGTAGTTTTGCCTTTGGGAAGGAAACTGCGAAATCACTTCTTGCAATTAAACTCTTAATAATTTGTTCCTTAAAGTACTTAATGCAAATAATAGTTTACTTTTTAATGTAAATTTGTCATAAACTCTGTTCTCTCCTCAGCAACTTCTCATTCCATGACCGACTGGATCCTCTCTAGCCTTTCCTCCCTTTAAGTGATTGGTGGATTCCACAGAGCTCACTTACAACATCCAATCAGAATCTGTTCTTCACTCGAAGAGCTTCAAGCCCCGCCTCTTCAGGTGAAGACATGAAGACAGAACCTGTGATGGACAGCACAGATTACTCAGGGGTGGAGTTTAGATCCAGTTTGATTAAAAGTGAAGACGTAGAGGAGAGTATAGAGAGGAAGAATGGATATGGGATGAGCAGGGAGGAAGAACTAATTCTCTCCAACATAAAGGAAGAGGAGGAGGAAGGTGGGGAGAGGCAAGGTGAGGAAGTGAAGAGGGAGGATGGTGTGAAAGATGAAGAGGTTGAAAGAAATGCCCGGAACCCAGAAAGTGAGGGGGATGAACAGAGGGAGGGACATGTAATGGACCAAACTCCCCAAACTGACAGGAAATCAGATTTAAAGCAGGAAGAGGAGAGCTTGCCATCCCTGGTTACTTCCTGTTTACTGGAGCAGTCTAGAGTACCCTCCCCTGGATCTCCTGTCATCTCCTCCAGGGAACAAAATACAGGTGAAGATATTTGTATTTATAAGTTTATCTATAAATATGTTTTATATATAGAAACCAAGACAAAACATTTCTGTGAGTCAGGCTATTGCCTTGCTATGATCATAGTTGTGTCATTTCCATTATTTGTGATATAGTCAGATAAACCGTAAAGTACACAAAAATACTTAAATGTGTATGTGCTCTTCTCCGAAGCACTTGATTCACCACACCGCAGTTTGTAAGACGGTCTTCAGAGGAAGCTAGTTTTCTTGCTTGCTCAGTTGAGTTAAAGGTGCCCCCATCAACCTCAACGCTCCCATGACAAAAGCAACCGTCACAGTACTATTATTCTTATTGTTATGAGTTTGATTCAGTACAGAGCAATATACTGAGAAAATAAATTGTGCAGCTGGAAATAACTTTGTCTTTGGTTGATGCCAAGGCTGATGAGGACAGACAGAATATCAGCTAACTGGTGGCAGACTGGAGATGTGTACTGTGATCAGTGTTCATGTATTGGAAATGGAATTATAAATGTCAAACTGGTTTTCCATTGAAACTAGTTTTTTTTCTTCTTCTTTGAAATGTTGCACTTTTGATTTCAACGATTTCACCTGTATTTGTAAAATTGACTAACTGCTCCCCTACAAGTAACTTTGCTTCAGTGCCATTTTGTACTTGTGTTTTTCGGTTGCCATTTGTATGTTTTCTCCATTATCACTTAAATTATGAATCTGTTCATGTCAAGAAATAGCCCATCTTCTCTTCCTACAGGGCAGTCTGAGGTGTTTGCCTGCTCCCAGTGTGGTAAGAGCTTCAAGTCTCCATCTTATTTGAAGGTACACATGCGAACTCATACAGGGGAGCGTCCATACCACTGCTCCCTGTGTGAGAAGAGCTTCAGGTGTAAATCTTACCTGACGGTACACCAGCGAACTCATACAGGGGAGCGTCCATACCACTGCCCCCAGTGTGAGAAGAGCTTCAGGTGTAAATCATACCTGACGGTACACCAGCGAACTCATACAGGGGAGCGCCCGTACCACTGCTCCCAGTGTGGAAAGAATTTTATGTGTCCTGTACAGTTGATGTGTCATCAGCGAATTCACACTGGAGAGCGGCCCTACCACTGCTCTGAGTGTGGGGAGAGCTTCACTCAATCAAGCAGTCTGACAGAGCACATGCGTCGTCATACGGGAGAACGCCCATACCACTGCTCCCAATGTGGACAGACCTTCAGTCATTCTAGCAGTCTGAAGTCACACCAGCGTCGTCATACAGGAGAGCGCCCATACCACTGCTCCCAGTGTGAACAGACCTTTAATCATCCCAGCAGTCTGAAGTCACACCAGCGTCGTCATACGGGAGAGCGCCCGTACCAGTGCTCCCAGTGTGAGAAGAGCTTCAGATTTGCATCAGACCTGACCGTACACCAGCGAATTCATACAGGAGAGCGCCCGTATCAGTGCTCCCAGTGTGGGGAGACCTTCAGTCACTCCAGCAGTCTATCATCACACCAGCGCCGTCATACAGGAGAGCGGCCATACCACTGCTCCCACTGTCAGAAGACCTTCAGATTTGCATCAAACCTAAGAGTACACCTGCGGATTCATACAGTGGACCACCCATAACACTGACCCCAGTGTCAAAAGAGCTTCACATGTAAATCACACTTGAACATACTCCAGAATATCCTTACAGGAGAGGAGAGTGCCCCAAGTGTTAACTGAGCTTCAGGGAATAAAGTAGTCAGACATTACACCAACAAAATCCAAAAGTAGAGAGCATGTACACGGTTAAAAATGTGGGATGTTTGAGAACTGCGCTTACTGAGTTGAGGTATCAACTGGCCTTTTTTTAATTACATTTTTAGTAAACGGGGGGGAAAAAATGTAAGTGTAAGGTGCAGCAATTTTTAACTATACTTGGAGACAAAAGAACTTGGTCCTTACTTGGTTTAAAATGAGCCTCTTACTCTAAAGCACTTGGATATCTGTGAAAGGGAACTTTACAGATCTGTTATTTTTTTCATTGTGAATGGGGGTCACATTAGAAACACGCACATCTGCTATTCGCTACTTGTATGCCGGGGTTCAATTTTGTGGCAAATTAAATAATTAAAAGAGAACCTCCTTGACACACAATAATATGAAATGTTCAGTTAGTATCACTTTAAATAAAATGCTTTCATATTTGGAGATGGAGGGTGTATTTGGGCCACTGGGTCTGTGTGTTTCAGTCACTGGACATGGTATGACATGGCTTCCCTGTATTTTACGGACACCAGGACCTGTATGGAATCATAAAGGCGACAAATGTCACAAATGGGTTATATGGATTGTAAAATAATAAAACCCTTTTAATTATTTCCTTGGCCTTCAATCAGTCGATAAAATAAATTCATAAATTATTTATTATTTAAAAGATAATTCATATTACTCTCCCATTTATCATTTACTGGCTGTTTTTATTTTTCAACTCCTCACTTTTCCTATTTTTTCGGTCCTAGCACGCGTTTATCGTTTATCCATTTCTCATTTTTCCCACGCGACATATCCCATTTACTATTCTCCTCACCATATCCCATTTTCTATTCTCCTCACCATACAGTATTTCCTATTCTCCTATTTTTCTTATCGCTTATAATTATGATAATAAGAAGGGCGTGTCTGAACCAAGGGGCCATGACTGGGCTTTCGTTTTGAAGCTCACTTCCTGGTTGGGCTGGGAGCCGCCATTGTGCCGTTGTTCACTACCGCCACTGCGGTTGGCTACAGTACAGGTCTTTCACCATGTCAATGGCAGCATTGTGGTCAAAATACTCAGTCAATACATTTTTCCCACAAAATTATTGAATTGCAATAGGGGCCTTTCCTTCATCTAATGCCTCTGTATGTGCTGATATAAAAAAAAAAATGTGTCGTTTGGACAAGGTATTAACATTTGTTCAGGACCAATCAGACGGACAGGTTGAGTCCTGGGGTCATTGCTAAAGTAGGTTCTATAGGATTCTCACTGCCCTCACTCGAAGGGGCGGGACCAGAAGGGGGAGACAACAGTCATTGGTCTAAAACGCGCCCTAGCATCTTGGGACCTTCATACAGTCTATGCTTGTGACAGAGAGACACACTGTATTTTTGAGTGGAAGTCGATGGAGAACATTCCTTAGTAGCTTACCGTGAACAAGCTGTTGTTTTGTGGATGCAGTTCGTAACATAATAAATTGACTGCCTTGTCGCTCATCTTCAACATGTTTGTCATCACATATTCATTTTGGAACAAGCTATGATGTGTCTACTATGAAAAAAATACTGTTTTGTGAGATAAGAAACAGCATGCAGCTACATTACAGGCCCAGCGTCTCGGAGCAAGCAGTCAAACTGTGGGTTAAGTATCTGAAATCAATTGCTCCACACCTCCAGCTTGTGCAGAATGCAGCCGCTCGCATTTTAACGAGAACAAAGAAATATGAGCATATTACCCCAGTACTAGCATCACTTCATTGGCTACCAATTAAGCATAGGATAGACTTTAAGGTCTTGCTTCTGACTTTTAAAGCTTTACATGGACTTGCACCAGTGTATATATGTAATCTGCTTTTACCATATAAGCCGAAAAGATCCCTTCGTTCCCAAGACGCAGGCTACTTAGTAGTCCCTAGAATATCTAAAAACTTGACGGGTGGTAGAGCTTTCTCCTGCAGAGCACCACTACTGTGGAACACCCTTCCAAAATCTATAAGGGAATCAGACACAGTCTCAATATTTAAGTCTAGATTAAAAACGCACCTTTATGATCAGGCTTATAATGAGTTGTAGTCCGGAGACAGGACCAGAGAAGCCCTTTTGTCATAGAGTAATGCGGAGTGACATCCTTTCCTTACTGTCACCTGTCAACAGCTGTGACCCCATCTTCCTGGGCTGGCTCTGGATTGTTTACTCTCTCATGACTGGATGGGTTCTCAAACCCTGTCTTCATAGCTATGCAGCCATAAGTTACTCCTGGCGGGGGTACTTGTCCAACCCCCCCCCCCCCCCCTAACTGTTCTCTCTCTCTCTCTTCTTCCACATTCCGCCGGCGGGGCTCATGCCCCGCATCTCGAGAGTTGCTGTCCAGCTTCCTGTCCATCGCCGCTTGCCCCTCCCTCCCCACCACCGCTGCCAGCCGATCCTGCCGCCATCGGCACCCGTTTTCCCATCATCATTGCCGCCACATCTGGACTGCCATCTAGCTGCTGAAATTTCCACTATCATGGATATTGCCAGTCAGTTTTGACCATGCTGGTCATTAAGATCTAGACCCTGAGCCGACCTGAGGAGAATGGGTTTCCCCCTTGAGTCTGGTTCCTCCCAAGGTTTCTTCCTAATTACACCAGGGAGTTTTTCCTTGCCACTGTTGCCTCTGGCTTGCTCTTGTGGGGGTTTAGGCTGGGTTTTTTCTGTGAAGCGCATTGTGACAACTTGTTGTGAAATACGCTATATAAATAAATATTTATTTGATTTGATCTGTATAACCTTATGAATTTAGATATTAATTTAGCTATTCCACTCCCTCCCGTAAACAATCGCCGTACTCCCTCTGCCATGAACGTTACCATTGCTTAGCAATGCTGGGTTAGCTAGCTAGCAAGTTAACGATAGCTCACGGCAAGTCTTTTTAAAAAAAAAGTTTTATTTATTTGTTTCTGATTTTTTTTCAAATTTTTCTCCAAATTTAGTAGCCAATTGAATCCCTATTCTAATTAAATTCCCATGTAGCAACCGCTAGAGAACCACCGCTATAGAACCCCATCAGCCGGTAGTAGGAAGGAGGGCGCCACGTCCTCTACAGGGCGTGACTCCTCGAGCTCCTGACCGTGATTCCAACTCGTCCAGGGCCTTTAGTGCGCAGCGATTCTCTCCGAACCCCTCCCCCCACCCGGAAGCAGCCGCCAATTGCTGCTCCCACAGGGCACCGGCCATGCTCGGAACTGGCAGGTCCGGGGCGCGAACCCCGATCCTCGGAGTGAAAGTCAGCGCTCTTACCATTGTACCATCGCGGCGGCCAAGTCTTTTAACATTTAGCTAGCAAGCTAACGATGGCTTATGGCAAACCCTTTTAACTTAATAGTTATTTGACTTCGTTAAAGTCATCCTTGCTAGCTGGCCATATAAGTTTACCTTAACCAACTAGAACCTTAACCGGACATTTTTACGCCTGGATAAATTAAGAAAATGTGCGGGGAATAGAGCCAAAGTGTTAGCGGTATGTTTGTACTGACCAGGTACTGACTCAATACGGGGATGTTTAAAATAAAACCAATCATTTCTCGGAAAAGAATACAGAGTCTGCGTTTGTAAATGTTTGCAATGTTTGTGATTAGGTTACAGGATGCAGATGAAAGTTAATGCCAGCTACGATGTAATGTAGGCTACTGTGCTTTAGCTAGCATGTGAACCCACTAACCTACAATGCACTTTATCTGGAACAGTTTTCAGAACGGGGTTTCATGCTGCAGAAAACCGTGACAGACTACTCTGTCACAGTCGAGTTAATTAGCGGTTAGCCAAAAAGACAGCGGTGGTTTGCTCATTTAAGTCTATGGGGACAGCTTGCTACCTTTCTAGCGGCGCTAGGGACATTTATAATAAAAGTAGTCTTGTCAAAATAACATATGTGATTTATTGACCGTCAATATAGTTGATGGCAATAGCGTTACCAAATGTTCATCCGTATGTGGTGATGCAGCACGTCAAGCTTGGCTACCGAGCTCAGCTGGTATGCTATCTAGCTAATCAAATTAGCTGATGTTAGCTGAATATAAATTGAAGATAACTGAATGAACGTTAATTATGTGACGAATACCACACATTCAATGCGAATAAATGACGCAGTAAAATCGATGATGAAAATTAAATGTTATATTATAAAACATTAGCAACTGGAAGTTTACCGTGAGTTCGTTTTGCAAAATGGTGGGTTTGGTCAGGTCATGGGAGCGATGTGTGGTACCGTGTTTCTCGGTTCCAACAGCAGAATGGTATCTCATAAGTATGCATACGCTAGGGATGTGATAGGCCGAAAACATCGTGTGAGTGTAGTAGGATATGACGTCATGCGTTATTATGGGTCCCACTGTCAAGATATATGTCGAATTCAAAGAACCCCTGATTTTTGGGAGTTTGTGATTCCTGTACCCCACCCCCAATCCCTAAACATAACCTCACAGGAGTTCATGTAACTCGGGCTCATGCCCGAACTGTTAAGATGGGGTTGTATGCACCACGCTACTGTGGCGGTTACAACAGTAACCAGCCCTAGCCCTTATGCTCTTGTTTTTTTTAATTTTTTTTATTTTTTTTTTATTGAAGAACAAATAATACAAACAAACAGGTAAGAATATTAGCACATACAAAACATCAAGGTTCATATTATAAAAGTATACAATATATTTATACACATACAATTATTTTTTTTTTTTAAATTTAAAGAAATAAAAATAAAATAAATTAAAAAAAGAAAACTAAACAAAAAGGACGGGTATATGCACATATAAGTAAACAGGTTTAGCCCTTATGCTCTTGTAGGAAGCCGTGTTGTCGGCCGGTGACGTACCTTTCCCGACAACGTCACTTCGGCTCCACGGAGCAGCCGCAGTTTGTACAAACATGGCGGCGAAAAAGTCTTCCGGAGACTAGTCGGTTTATACGTCACAGTGACTTTGTCTATGATCTGAACCCGCGGCTGCTCGGTTCCTGAATAGAGATTTATTTTCTGCTAGTAATGAATATAACACGACGAGGTATCATCAGCTTCTCGGTTCCGAAACAGTAACGTTATTTCGTAACGCCCAAAACCTGTCTACTTCGTGAAAATAACCTCACATTTATAACTATTTGAGTAAAGGTTGCTACAAGACTAGGCAATTGCGTATTAAACACGAATGTTGCGTTAGCACAGCCGCGGCACAGATCGGACAGTGCCCGGTCCGTGGGAGAGATCAAGAGACCGGCATATTGCCGCCAGTTTTTGTTTTTAGTGTACAGTTACCTAACATTACATTCTTTAGATTTTTGTAAATCATCATTTTTATTCTGAACATGTATTAGGTAGGAGATGGTGCAGTGTGTACCGCCTGATTGTTGTCATGAGTAGACTACAGTCCTGTCAGTTTTACGCAGTTCTATCTAATGCAAAAGACAAGGTAGGCCTACGTCAGGTCAACTGTCATCCCAAATGAGCAGAACCGAGAAAAACGAAATTAAATCTGCGCTGTAAACCGAACCACTCTGGATAAACACACCCACCCGCCATGTTGCAGTCACGTTCCTATAGCTAACGTATAAAAAGCAGTCTAAAGTTTAACGTTACCAGTGTGGTGTAATTTTCTTTTAGAAAAAAATGAATATTGAGGGCGTGTTTGCAAGAGTCTGAGATAGGGGAGGAACTTATTGTTAATAAAATTCTGGGGGGGAAACTAGCCTACAGGCGATATAAGTATGCTAATCCTCTCACAGTTTTTAATAGCATCGGGAATATGACATTTTTCTCCTTATTAAATTAATAAAATGTAGTCTGTAGCTATCCTCAATCCACACTCCGGATCAGTAGGTGGCGGTGATGCGCGCTTTTGCTGATATACAACTGCCGTAAAGCTAAACTAAAGAACAAGTAGTAGAAGAGATCAGGCTGCTGAAATTCGGAAAGTGTTTTAACGTTCCATGGACAACTTTAGATGACGCGCTGCTTCATGAATACCCACTGCTAAAGTAGCCTACTGAGCGCCGATATTAGTCTATTAAATAACTAAGAAGCCGACGTTTACTCGGTAAGTGTCCATTTAGCAAAGCCATTTGAGAATCAATTTTGTTTCCTTTTCCAATTCTATTTGTGGCTTTTTCGATAAAGCATTTTCAGTGTCACACGGTTTCCCCTACTCATTTGTTGGCTAAGTGCACCGATATATATATATAATATACTGTATTATTGTCAAGCCAGGAGTTGATAAAAGGCAACTGGTTTGTTTTCATCAGTAGCCTACATACATTTCCAAATAAAATTGCCCCTATTATGTAAAGATAGTCGTAGCCTACTTCTTGTTGAAAATCAAATTTGCTTGTTTAATGGATAGTGCCTACACAGACTGCAAAATCACAGTTTAATAAATAAGTGGCTCGCCAAAAATTAAATAAGTAGGCTAGCCTGCAAAACCGAAACCGGGGAAACGGATTTTTCTATTGTAGCCTATAATTTGAATTTGCATAATGTATTTTGGTTCTCATTCGTTTTCTATTGGTTCTCATTAAAAATTGTTTTTTCATGTAACATTTCCACTTTAAAGCCATGTACTGTAAAGAGACAGACCGTTACTCACACATTAGGATCAGGACGAATCTCGGGCATGCTGACATACCCAACCCAGGTCTTTGAAATCTTCCGTAGCTATTTATATTAAACCGAAACGCTGTTGCCTATTATGGGGCTTTGATTGTATTTATTTTTTTGCTTCCTCACGCATTTAGCTTCGAGATCTAAGCCTGTTTTCTGGCTGGGAAGGTGGACTTGTATAGGCTATAGTTTGTACAGTGAGACATTATGGAAACCTATGCCATCACTTTTTGCATTTAGTTTTCATGAAGTGTTCATTAAAGCACTTCATGCAAATAATAAAGTTTCTGTTTTAATGTAACGGGGTTTCTATGAACTCATCTCTCCTCAGCAACTTGTCACTCCATGACCCGTGCTGTATCCTCTCCATCATTTCCTCCCTTGAGACGATTGGTGGATTCCACAGAGCTCAGTTACAACATCCAATCAGAAGCTGTGCTTCACTCGAAGCGCTTCAAGCCCCACCTCTTCAGCTGAAGACATGAAGACAGAACCTGTGATGGACAGCACAGATTACTCAGTGGAGTTGAGATCCAGTTTGATTAAAAGTGAAGACATAGAGGAGAGTATAGAGAGGAAGAATGGATATGGGATGAACAGGGAGGAAAAACCCATTCTCTCCAACATAAAGGAAGAGGAGGAGGAAGGTGGGGAGAGGCAAGGTGAGGAGGTGAAGAGGGAAGATGGTGTGAAAGATGAAGAGGTTGAAAGAAATGACTGGAAGCCAGAAATTGAGGGGGATGAACAGAGGGAGGGAGATGTAATGGACCAAACTCCCCAAACTGACAGGAAATCAGATTTAAAGCAGGAAGAGGAGCGCTTGCCATCTCTGGTTACTTCCTGTTTACTGGAGCAGTTTAGAGTACCCTCCCCTGGATCTCCTGTCATCTCCTCCAAGGAACAAAATACAGGTGAAAAAATATGTATTTATAAGTCATGTTTTATATGCAACAGAAACTAAGACAAGACCTTTTTGTCAGTCCAGCAGTTATCTTGCTATGGTCGTAGTTGTCATCCGTTATTTTTTTTATAGTCTGATTTAATCGTAATCAGGTTTTTAAAACTGCAAGTACTAGGTCTACACAAATACATTTCTCCCTTCCTATAATTTTCAAGAAGCATTCAGCAAGATCTTTTAAAAAAAAAATTATTATTATTATTATTATTTTGGTTCTCCAAGACTCCCTTGTGTATATTTATACTATGTGTCACAACCAGGGGTGGCCATATGATCTGTTCCCAAGGTATGCAGCAAAGAAAAAGTTACGGTAGGCCTAAATGTAGAATAGATACAACATTTGAGTTGGTGGTGTCTGACATTGATACGCAGACACGCTAAATGTAGCTCAGGTACACCCTTGCATAGGCCTCCTCTGCTCTGGAAATGTTCATTATAAAATGGTGCACAAATATTTTACAAACATCAACGCCGTGCCGAATCATGTAGTTATTAGCTAACGAGAAATCAAACCAGATCAGCTTGGAAAATTCATTTTAAATTTAATTTGCCTCAATATAGGCTGACAAAATCAATCAGACATTTCAGAAATTATCAGAATTGTTTGCTGAATAATTGTTATTAAGAATTTAGCGGCAGGAGCTTTTTAAAAATGATTTTATATCAG
This sequence comes from Ilyophis sp. 1 JC-2022, assembly GCA_022702515.1. Classification (NCBI taxonomy): domain Eukaryota; kingdom Metazoa; phylum Chordata; class Actinopteri; order Anguilliformes; family Synaphobranchidae; genus Ilyophis; species Ilyophis sp. 1 JC-2022. Next base: position 142,573,371 of record CM040403.1, on the reverse strand, counting down.
GAAATATAATGTCTTCTCTTCCTACAGGGCAGTCTGAGGTGTTTGCCTGCTCCCAGTGCGGGAAGAGCTTCAAGTCTCCGTCTTATTTGAAGGTACACAAGCGAACTCATACAGGGGAGCGTCCATACCACTGCTCCCTGTGTGAGAAGAGCTTCAGGTGTAAGTCATACCTGACGGTACACCAGCGAACTCATACAGGGGAGCGCCCACACCACTGCCCCCAGTGTGAGAAGAGCTTCAGGTCTAAATCATACCTGATTGTACACCAGCGAACTCATACAGGGGAGCGCCCGTACCACTGTTCCCAATGTGGAAAGAATTTTATGTGTCCTATACAGCTGATGTGTCACCAGCGAATTCATACAGGAGAGCGGCCCTACCACTGCTCTGAGTGTGGGGACAGCTTCACTCATTCAAGCAGTCTGACAGAGCACATGCGTCGTCATACAGGAGAACGTCCATACCACTGCTCCCAATGTGGACAGACCTTCAATCGTTCTAGCAGTCTCAAGTCACACCAGCGTCGTCATACAGGAGAGCGGCCTTACCACTGCTCCCAGTGTGAACAGACCTTTAATCATCCAAGCAGTCTGAAGTCACACCAGCGTCGTCATACGGGAGAGCGCCCGTACCAGTGCTCCCAGTGTGAGAAGAGCTTCAGATTTGCATCAGACCTGACAGTACACCAGCGAATTCATACAGGAGAGCGCCCATACCTGTGCTCGCACTGTGGGAAGAGCTTCAGTCATTCCAGCAGTCTATCATCACACCAGCGTTGTCATACGGGAGAGCGCCCATACAAGTGCTCCCAATGTCAGAAGACCTTCAGATATGCATCAAATCTAAGAGTACACCAGCGACTTCATACAGGAGAGCGCCCATAACACTGACCCCAGTGTCAAAAGAGCTTCACATGTAAATCACACTTGAACATACTCCAGAATATCCTTACAGGAGAGGAGAGTGCCCCAAGTGTTAACTGAGCTTCAGGGAATAATGTTGTTGGACATTACAAAAAACTTAATTGACACAAAAGAACATGAAATATTCAGTTAGTATCACTTTAACTAAAATGCTTTAATGTTTGGAGATGTTTGGGGTCTGAGGGGTCATAGTATTTGAGCCACTGGGTCTGTGTGCTTCAGTAACTGGGTTTGTCTGAGCTGTATGTCATGGCTTCCCTGTATTTTAAGGACACAAGGACCTCTGATGAACTGTTTGTCAGTGTTTATAGGGATTATATTTCTACATTTTATTTATTTTTCTGTTGAAAGTCAGGTTAATTTGTTTTGCTTTTGAGTGGACAAGGGCTGTGTCACACCTGAGATATATTCTAGAACATTCTGGTAGATGTGTAGAACAATCACCCCTCCATTTGCTAGAGTAGTTTATTCTTAATTTAATCTTGTATGTTATGCAATAGAATGCTTTAAAATGTGTTCATATAACCTTACAATAGATAGTCTTTCTACTGAAACAAACAAAATTATATTAACCTCGAGAGAAAATGTTTTTGTTTTTTTCGTAAAAAGTGTCTAATTATGCATGTAACGCGTTACATAAACAAGCGTTACTGCTCACATGTTGTAGTATTGTGCCTTTGATATTCAACATAATAATACGGCACTCCTGGAGTACTTTAGCAAAATATAGATCAACATATTAACAGCGTTTCAGAATCATTCCTTTAGATGCGAATAAATAATACAAAGAGTTTCTTCCTACTTGATGTAACGCACGGTATGTTTCTAGTCACCGCTTGTGCCTTTTCTATCAATAGTAGCGCTATTTTGTTTTCCTTGATTCCAACACACCGACCAGTACGATGGGCTTGTTATGATTTACCTTTCACGTTAATCTAACATCATAAAATTGAATATTCACGAAGCGAGAGCGTTTTAAAGATAACTGAAACACTTTTTATTCCCTCTTAACACAACAAAATTATGTACGGACTCACCATTGAACATGAATGTTTTGCTATCAAAAACTGCATTCTGACCTCTAGAAATGACAACATTCTGTTGGGCTTGTGTTGGTCTACTCTTGTGTGTATTTGTAGCCGATTAAATACAGTAAAACGCACGATATGGTACTTTTACCAAAACACTTCCTGCTATTATTACCGTGCCCACAAAGCGTAACGAAGAATAATCTAGCGCGAGGAACATCGAGAACCGCTCAAAACAAGCCATAATTCTTCGCCGTTTTGAAGATATTTGCTCCCTTCTTCTTCGCTTGGCGTTCATGTAATCTGAGTACACATAACTGGGGTGGACTCAGTAGATTTCAGGGCATTTTTATTGCATAATAAGTAAGTTTCGTAATTGCGTGATCTAAGTCACGTCCACGTGCGCTAACAATTACAAAATGCAGCTTACAGCATCTAAAATGACTATTTCATTTTCTATTGATATCATGATCTAACATCAAAATACATTAAATGAGACAGAGAAAACTAAATTGCTGTGAAATTTGTTTTAATCACCTTTGTAACACCAAATGGAGGGGTGATTGTGCTACTGATCCCAACACACCCAGTTCTGGAATTTATTAGGCAACATGCTAGTATCACACTGCTTTTTTGGTATGGAAAATTCAGAATCTTGCCTGATTAAAATGGTGAATGTTGTTGGAAACCCGACAATTTACTGTTGAGACTGATGTTGATTTGAGCTTGTAAAGACTGGAATGAATATACACATGTTTTATTCATAATTTATGTATCGTTGGATATTTTGTCGAGTGCTCAATAGGTTCCCTTGTGTGTGCAATAAACTTTAATATCTGCACTGGTCTTGCTGGTTAAGAATGTACTGTGCTGTTTCTCATTGGCACAGTGGTTGAATTGAACTCTATTAAATTAAAAAGCATGATCTCACTGCCTGCGTCTGCTCACCCCTGGTATATCTGCACAAAGGGCTTTTGTATTTACTCAGGTCTGTTCTCAGAAACTCCTCACACCATTACCGACTGTTTCCTGTCCATCCTGGCCGATAGATAGTGATAGAGTAGAGTCGGATGGGTCTTGTGTTACTTTTGTTGTCTTCGCTGCCAGTTAGAGCCATAACGTTAGGCGTAGGTTAGAGCCATAACGTTAGGCGTAGGTTAGAGCCATAACGTTAGGCATAGGTTGGAGCCATAACATTAGGCGTAGGTTAGAGCCATAACGATAGGCGTAGGTTAGAGCCATAACATTAGGCGTAGGTTAGAGCCATAACGTTAGGCGTAGGTTAGAGCCATAACGTTAGGCATAGGTTGGAGCCATAACATTAGGCGTAGGTTAGAGCCATAACGTTAGGCGTAGGTTAGAGCCATAACATTAGGCGTAGGTTAGAGCCATAACGTTAGGCGTAGGTTAGAGCCATAACGTTAGGCATAGGTTGAAGCCATAACATTAGGCGTAGGTTAGAGCCATAACGATAGGCGTAGGTTAGAGCCATAACGTTAGGCATAGGTTGGAGCCATAACATTAGGCGTAGGTTAGAGCCATAACGTTAGGCGTAGGTTAGAGCCATAACGGTGGCGTAGGTTAGAGCCATAACGTTAGGCATAGGTTGGAGCCATAACATTAGGCGTAGGTTAGAGCCATAACGATAGGCATAGGTTAGAGCCATAATGTTAGGCATAGGTTGGAGCCATAACATTAGGCGTAGGTTAGAGCCATAACGTTAGGCGTAGGTTAGAGCCATAACGGTGGCGTAGGTTAGAGCCATAACGTTAGGCATAGGTTGGAGCCATAACGTTAGGGCTGGGTTAGAGCCATAACGTTAGGCGTAGGTTACAGCCGTAAAGTTAGGCGTAGGTTAGAGACATAATGTTAGGCGTAGGTTAGAGCCATAACGTTAGCCGTAGGTTAGAGCCATAACGTTAGGCGTAGGTTAGAGCCATAACATTAGGCGTAGGTTAGAGCCATAACGTTAGGCATAGGTTGGAGCCATAACATTAGTCGTAGGTTAGAGCCATAACGTTAGGCATAGGTTGGAGCCATAACGTTAGGCGTAGGTTGGAGCCATAACATTAGGCGTAGGTTAGAGCCATAACGTTAGGCGTAGGTTAGAGCCATAACGTTAGGCGTAGGTTAGAGCCATAACGTTAGGCATAGGTTGAAGCCATAACATTAGGCGTAGGTTAGAGCCATAACGATAGGCGTAGGTTAGAGCCATAACGTTAGGCATAGGTTGGAGCCATAACATTAGGTGTAGGTTAGAGCCATAACGTTAGGCGTAGGTTAGAGCCATAACGGTGGCGTAGGTTAGAGCCATAACGTTAGGCATAGGTTGGAGCCATAACGATAGGCGTAGGTTAGAGCCATAACGTTAGGCATAGGTTGGAGCCATAACATTAGGCGTAGGTTAGAGCCATAACGTTAGGCGTAGGTTAGAGCCATAACGGTGGCGTAGGTTAGAGCCATAACGTTAGGCATAGGTTGGAGCCATAACGTTAGGGCTGGGTTAGAGCCATAACGTTAGGCGTAGGTTACAGCCGTAAAGTTAGGCATAGGTTAGAGACATAATGTTAGGCGTAGGTTAGAGCCATAACGTTAGCCGTAGGTTAGAGCCATAACGTTAGGCGTAGGTTAGAGCCATAACATTAGGCGTAGGTTAGAGCCATAACGTTAGGCGTAGGTTGGAGCCATAACATTAGTCGTAGGTTAGAGCCATAACGTTAGGCGTAGGTTAGAGCCATAACGTTAGCTGTAGGTTAGAGCCATAACGTTAGGCGTAGGTTAGAGCCATAACATTAGGCGTAGGTTAGAGCCATAACATTTGGTGTAGGTTAGAGCCATAACATTTGGCGTAGGTTAGAACCATAACATTTGGCGTAGGTTAGAGCCATAACATTTGGTGTAGGTTAGAGCCATAACGTTAGGCGTAGGTTAGAGCCATAACGTTAGGCGTAGGTTAGAGCCATAGCGTTAGGCGTAGGTTAGAGTTGAATATAGTTCTGTGGGCTAGAGCCTCCTGGTCCTTTATTTTCCGACTGCGCAGCTGAGATCAGGCTGCAGAAATTCAAGAAGTGGTTTTAGTAACCTGGGCCGAATCCGACTTCTGCTCCCTGTCCACTCAGACCCCTGTCTCTATGTGCAGGGCCGTTTCTAGCTTTTTGGGGGTCCTATGCAAAATCTTTATTGGGGCTCCCCCTTACATCAAGAAACTCCTGAAAACTTACCGGATTTACCGGATGTGCATTATAACATCTCCCAAATGCACATAAATTAGATCAAATGCAAAATTTCCCACAAAATGCTTATTTTAATGTCAGGTACTATGTTGTATTGTTAAGAAATCAAAATAAAGATAAACATGCACATAAATAATAAACAATTTTTTTTTTTAAACTCAAAAAATAAATGAGCCAATTACACAGAATAAATAATAAAGACACCAGCATCCAGATAATCAGCACCGTACATTAATTTTTTCACATTAGTTCAGTCTAACACACAAGTAATAGGCCTACTGAGTTATGATCACTATACTGTATTTATTCACGGGTCCAGTTCTATGATCTAATTTCTAGTGGTGGGCAATACCACAAATTTTCTGTTTGATTAGATACCAAGTATAGTAATACCAAGGCTAGTATCCCGATATCGATACGAATACTTTTAAGTCTTCTGGTATATACCTTCATACAAAGGGGAGATCTTTGTGATTTCTACAGTGAAAAACAGACTTGGTAAGTGTGGCCATTGCATCAGTATTAACATAGAGACGTCTCTTTTTTTTCTGGTTAATAACAACAATTATAAAACACTTGTTTAATTGTTCAACAACAGTGTTCAATTATATTATTACCTAATTCTGAAAACGATGGCTGGTATAAGAGTTAAATTCACTACAGATCATGAGATCTTTCCCTTGAAAACGAGAGCAATGCATATCAGTTATTGTTTAAAAATGTTTATATACACCTATCAGCCTTTTCCCACCCCTCCTCTGATCGCCTCTGTTGTACCTTGTCATGCTCTTTATATGGCTTATTTTCATGCATTTCAGCAGGTTTATTGCCGTAAACCGTACACACTTTATATTATAATTTACTTCAACACTGTTTAGTGGAGTAAAAAACTGCAAACGACGCTTCGTTTTCTTTCAGCTATGATAGCAGAGCAGCACTGGTGCCGTCTCGTATTATGCCTGCGTGAGTAGGCTGTAAGGGGCAGCGGGAGAGGGCCGAAGGAGAAGTAAGCTAGTTCCTATCCTGCACAATTATTTGCAATTTAATTTTTTTTTTTCACTTTCTCAGCAACAGATATACACTCAATTTCATTAAAAAAAAAAGAAATATAAAAATTACTGGATAAATAAAATACTTGGCATCGATATTTCTTACGTGAGGATCGATTCTGAAAAGGAAACGTCAGGATCAGAAGTATCGATATTTCAGTATCGATCCGCCCAGCCTTACTAATTTCTAATTATTTAATTCTGACACAAAAGACAATGTGTGTGTGTGTGCGCGCGCAATACTATCCTCACGGTTGTTACTGTAGCTAATAAATATTGCATTCTTTTACCTCAAGCATAAACGTAACTTCAATAAAAACAAATATATTTTACATATTTCATACCACTACAGACATTGTACGTTATAAAGGATTAAACCGACATTTGTTGGTAACCACGTCTCACCCATTGTTAACGGCATTAGTAATTAGCTTGACCAATGTTTCCCCCATGGTTAGCATAAAACGATATAGTTAATGTGACATTAACATAATGACTCCGTAAATGAGATTTATTACATCGGCCACGTATCCCGCCGTATTCCTTACTTTCTACAGTCTTAAAACGTGTTATGTTTGTTTATGGAAACGTGAATACACATCGGCTTACCTTAAAATATATAAAAATACATGGGAGGGAAATCAGCACCATAGCCTACGTTCTCTTGTTCACAGTTCAAATTAGGTCAGTCTGGATCCGTGTAGGCTACTTTCTGGCCAATTGTTTTAATAAGAAATTAAAAAACAAATGGTTATTCAATATTATTTTTAAAAACCTCTTTAACGGTCTAAACGTCCAGTACTGCAACGCAAGGCTGGTTCTCGACTAATAAGATATAATTATCTCGTCTGTCTGAACGTAAAATATACTCGAAGCTGGTCCAGAAAAACTAAATAGTTTGCAAACGGGCGTTATATTGTACAATCCAGGAAATCAATGGTGATACATAATCACTAGAAATGGTTTAAAAGTACGTTTTAGTTACTGCCTACGCTCTAAGTAAATGGGGAATTTACTTCCGAAACCAGTGTGAGGTAGTCACCTGAGTACTCTATACTGAGCCAATGTTACGTTGTCAGAACAGGCATACAGGACCCTGCTTACACTGTATGTGTGTGTGTGTGCATACAGGACCCTGCTTACACTGTATGTGTGTGTGTGTGTGTGTGTGTGTGTGTGTGCATACAGGACCCTGCTTACACTGTATGTGTGTGTGTGTGTGTGTGTGCATACAGGACCCTGCTTACACTGTATGTGTGCGTGTATGCATACAGGACCCTGCTTACACTGTATGTGTGTGTGTGTGTGTGCATACAGGACCCTGCTTACACTGTATGTGTGTGTGTGTGTGTGTGTGTGTGTGCATACAGGACCCTGCTTACACTGTATGTGTGCGTGTATGCATACAGGACCCTGCTTACACTGTATGTGTGTGTGTATGCATATAGGACCCTGCTTACACTGTGTGTGTGTGTGCATACAGGACCCTGCTTACACTGTATGTGTGTGTGTATGCATATAGGACCCTGCTTACACTGTGTGTGTGCATACAGGACCCTGCTTGGCGGAGCATTATTTCAGCCATGTGTTAAAGCCTAACGTTACACTGTATAAAGCAGGGTTTATTTAGCACCACTTTCTCTAGCCTGTGAAAAAACAGCTGCATGTTTCGACTGTTAGCGGCCTGGCTCACATAACGTTAGCTAACGTTACCTAGCTAGCTGTGCACAGGCACACCGGCTTACTATGGCGAACTACATTAAAAGTTTACTTCCTCGCAAGACTGCTCCCCTATCAATTCCTCTAGCTATAATAATGATTAATATTGAAAATTGATCTTTTCCAGTCTACAATAAATACATTTTTCTTAACCACTGTTAATGTGCAATTGCATACTCCGCATATAGCAAGAAACGGCCCTGCCTATGTGCCCTGTCCCCTCACTTTAGCAGTGTGTGAAAGAAATCCCGCACATCTTTTAAATCCGACATTAAAAATGTGTGAAGCTGAAAGAGAGGCTGAACAATTACAACGTTCCGTAGGCTTGGGTGTTCAGGACAAGGTTTGTTTTTTCGGACATTCAAACGTTTGAAATGTTTTTAAACATCAAGATTGTTGTATTGTCACACAGCACAAATAACGGTGTCTTAGACAAGTTTCAAACAACCAACGCAATACACGCAAAAACCCTGTTCCTCTACCTCGATGGCATGCACTATTATGGCATAAAGTCGTTGAAAGGCTTCTTAGGCGGTCAATATGTTTGTACCTTTTGTTACAAACCGTACACATCGAAACATAACCACTCCTGCTTACATTATTGTAACGTCTGTTTCCACGCAGAATGTTTTAAACATCAAATGTGCACGAACATATTGTGGCGAGCCATGGATTTGGAGTCAGGTTTTCTTGAGGGTATAATAATTTATTATAAGAGCACAATCTCTTGTTGCTTCCTTCACAGCTTACAGACAGAACAGACAACGCGCGCTGAACTGTAGCCAGCTTTATAGCCTCGATATGCAAATAAGCATGCTTAACACGGGCGACCTCTAATAGGTGCCCTGCAGCTCACCTTAACCAATCACACTTAATCCCCCCAGTCATACACAAAACCATCGTTGGCCCCGCCCTAACATCCTTAGAGCGGACCTGTTTGAACTCAGGCTGCCACATTTAGCGGAACTGTATGCGACTGTTGTTTATCACAACAGTCGCCGTTCTGGCGGGAGGTTATATTCAAATGCTAACCGCCAATGTTACTGTACACGTCAGTGCTTTTGAACACGCTCTGATCATGTGACTACATCAACCATCACTCGTGCACTTGGTCTGCACAGCACAAGTACACACACACATTCGATGTACACAATTATTTACATCACTCGTAATCGCCCGGATCGCCACACTGCCCCCACCTAAGGGGTCAGCAGTCCCTTGCGACCCCTTAAACTGTCCACACTCATGTACAAAGTCCCGGAAACGGGCAGGGGTTCTCCGTTGGCGAGAAGGGCGATTCGGGCCCTCAGTTGCCGCTGGGTTTTCTGGTGGAGGAGGGGTGGGCGCACGTAAAGCGGGCTGATCCTCGCCGACGCCCATCCCCTCCTCAACACCATCCAACAGCGGTCGGTAAGGAGCTAGACGATCCCGGTGAAGCACCACCAGTTTCCTTCGGCCGGGCATGCGCACTCGATAGACCACCTCGCTAAGTCGGCCCACCACTTCACCAGGGCCCCGCCAATGCGATTGCAATTTCGGGGACAGACCCTTCTTACGGATCGGACAGTAGATCCATACCTTGTCTCCGTTGGTGAAGGGCTGCCCCCGACAGCGCACATCATACGCTCGCTTCTGCTTGAAGCTCGCGGTGGATTGGGCCTGGCGGGTAAAGTTGTGGGCGGTCTCCAGACGCTCGATCAAGGCCCGTGCATACCCGGCCTCTGACTGGTGGTGCTCCGTTGGTCCGGGCGGGGCTCCGAACACCAAGTCGACGGGCGTTCTTAGCTCGCGCCCGAACATGAGCGCAGCGGGGGAGCACTGGCTGCTTTCCTGCACGGCGGAGCGGTATGCCCACAGGACCAAGGGCAAATGGCGGTCCCAGTCCCGCTGGTGCTGGCTGGCTAGAATGGCTAACTGGGTGGCCAGTGTTTTATTAAAGCGTTCAACAAGTCCATCGCTCTGGGGGTGCAATGCCGTAGTGCGGGTCTTGGCCACTCCCAGCCGCTTACACACAGCCGCCAGCACCCGCGACTCAAAATTTCGCCCCTGGTCGCTGTGTAGCTCCTCGGGGGCTCCGAACCGGGCGAACATCTCTGTCACGAGCCTTTCCGCCGATTGGTCCGGCACTGCGTACGCCTCGGGCCACTTGGTAAAGTAGTCCATGGCCACAAGCACGTAGCGGTTGCCGGACTCGGTGACGGGGAAAGGCCCTAAGATGTTTACCCCGACCCGTTCCATCGGAGCCCCCACGACGTACCGCTGGAGGGGGGCCTGCGACCGCTGCGTCGGCCCCTTCTTGGCCATGCAGGCGTCGCAGCAATGGACGTGCAGCTCCACGTCCCGGCGGCAGGCAGGCCAGTAGAACCTCCTCCGCAGTCGGTGCAAAGTCTTGCTGATGCCAAAGTGCCCCGCCCCCACAGAGCCATGCATCAGTCCAAGTACCTGGGGGCGGAGCGCACGGGGCACCAGCAGCTGGAGGAGGTCCTGGTCGGACCCGGGGGCCTGCCACCGCCTATAGAGCAGCCCACTCTGCGACGTCAGGCTCCCCCACTGACTCACGTAAGCCTTTACAGCTGGGCTACTGGCCGACACTTCCCCCCATGCAGGCCGCGTCCCCGCCGTGATCCAGCTCTGCACCTGCTGCAGCTCGCCGTCGCCCTCTTGCGCTAGGCGCAGGTCCTGCTGGCTAAAAGGCAACCATCCAACCTCACTCTCTACAGTCTGAACCGGGCATGCTATCTCCGTCACCTGCTCTCGCTGCTCGGCTTTAGTGCAAGGTCTACAGTCCAGCTCTGCACAGGGCCTCCGGGAAAGTGCATCTGCATTACCATGCAGCTTTCCGGGCCTGTGCTGAATCTGGAAATCGTACTCCTGCAACAGCTCGAGCCAGCGGGCTACCTGGCCCTCCGGATCTTTAAAATTTAAAAGCCAGGTTAGTGACGCATGATCTGTCCTAATGAGGAAATGGCTGCCTTGCAGGTAAGGGCGAAAATGGCGAACCGCTTTGACCACCGCTAACAGCTCGCGCCGAGTCACGCAGTAGTTGCGCTCTGCCTTGCTCAGCGCGCTACTGTAGTATGCTACCGCTCGTTCCCCGTCTGGTCCCACCTGGGAGAGCACGGCCCCGACTCCGACATTGCTAGCATCCGTGTCGACGATGAATGGTCGCGCGACATCCGGATATGCTAGAATGGGAGCCGCCGTTAGGGCGTCTCTCAACTGGTCAAAAGCATTCTGGCAGTCCCCTGTCCACTCGAACTGTTGACCTTTATTGGTCAAGCGATGAAGCGGACTAGCCAGGGTGGCGAAGCTCAAGACAAAGCGTCTATAGTACGACACTAGCCCCAAGAAGCTCCGCAGCTCACCCACATTGCTAGGCGTCGGCCATTCCCGCACAGAAGCCACCTTAGCTGGGTCAGTGGCTACACCCTGCTCACTAACGACGTGCCCCAAGAAAGCTGTCTCCCTCCGGAGCAGCTGACACTTCTTGGGATTGAGCCGTAGCCCAGCCCGGCCAATCTCAGTAAGCACGTCGGTTAGGTGAGCGAGGGCTTGCTCGAAGTCGCTGGCGTGCACTAGGAGGTCGTCCAAGTACACGACACAGGAACTCCGCGGGACGGACGACAGCACCCGCTCCATCAGTCGCTCAAAAGTGGCAGGGGCGTTACAGAGCCCGAACGGCATGACCCGGAACTGCCACAACCCTTGCCCTATGGTGAAAGCTGATTTTGCCCTCGCTTCCGGGGACAGCCTCACCTGCCAATAGCCACTGCGGAGGTCCAGCGAGCTGAACCAACTGGACCCCGCGATATGGTCTAAGGCCTCGTCAATGCGGGGAAGTGGATAGGCGTCTTTCTTTGTGATCTGATTAAGACGCCTATAATCTACACAAAAACGCCACTCCCCGTCCTTTTTCTTTACCAGGACAGCAGGGGCCGCCCATGGGCTTTCAGAAGGCTCGATAATGCCCGCAGCTGCCATCTCCCTTATCTTGTCCTCCGCCACCTCTCGCTTGGCTAGAGACAGCCTGTGCGGACGTAACCGAATGGGCACAGCCGAACCAGTATCAATCTGGTGTTGAACCAGTTCGGTCTGTGTGCATTCTTCGTCCCGCACAGCGAATAGGTGAGTGTAACGGACAAGCAGGGCTTTAAGCTGCTGGCTCTGCTGCGGTGTGAGCCCTTTGCTGCTGCGCGTCCATAATGCTAGGACGGCTTGCAGCACCTCCGCAGAGGGCTGGGTAGCTGAGGCTAGCCCGCCCGTCTGCGGTGGTACTGTAACCTGAGGTGGTACCACGGTAACAAGCGGCGAATCAGCGGTGGTCATACTAAGCACAGAACTGGGGCGACAGTGTTTGGGGGGCACCCCAGGGCATTTAGTTTGGCGGGCTGCTTTTACTTCATGATTTGATCGGAGGCCCAGCGTTTCGGTACCAATAGTTATCGTTTCGGCTGTCACATTTATGCTAGCTCCCCACAAGGCTAATACATCTAAACCGATAATGCATGCATCTTTTATATCTGCTAACCAAAACTCATGTTTCACTCGCTGGGCCCCTGCACACACTTGTACTTGTTTACTACCACGCATGCCCATCTTCTGCCCAGTGACGGAGGTTAGCTGGGTAGAGGTAGGGGTCCATGCACCCGAAAGCAGCCCGCTAGTACCCCGAAGTACCCCCGGCCTTACCAGGGAAATAGTGGCTCCGGTGTCGACCAGCGCCCAGCAGGCTTGTCCGTCCAAACTGCAAGGCAAGTACAGCCCGGTCTTCGTCCCCAGCCTGCCAATACGGGGCTCGGCCCCATGGGCCTGTTCCTCTGCTCTTAAAAGAGCATCAGACGGAACTTTTGCTCTTGGAATTTTTGCTAGGATGGGCAGGCTGGGCGCGTGAACGCTGGTTTGGGGCCGGGCCTGGTTGAGGAGGAGTATGGCACGGGACGGTGGTCTCCTCATTGAGCCGTCCCGTCGTCGTTTCCCGTCGGCTGTGGGGCTTTCGCTTTCGGTGCAGGGGCGGTACAGTCGCGGGCGAAATGCCCCGGTTCATCGCACCGGAAGCAGCGTCGCTCTCGTTCCGGTCGCTGCCGCGGTCGAGTTTGGTTCCGCTGGACCCATCTCACCTCCTCGCCGTCCTCGCAGTCGGCAGCTCGGACCCGGGGCTTGTTAGCCGGGGTCTCGTTGGGTGTGGTGCCCAGGATGAGCTCCAGTCGCTCGGCCTCGCGAAGCGCTGCGTTCAGGGACGCCGGTTTGGCGATACGGACCTGTTGTTGTAGGCGCTCCGGAGTGAGGGCCTGCGTGAAGGTCTGGCAGGCTAGCTCCTGCTGGCCTGCGTTGTCGAGTTGGGGGTAGCCGCGGCGAGCTAACAGCCTGATGTCGGCGGCGAGGACGCTGAGGCTCTCTGCTCCGGTCCGCCGTCGCTTAGTTAGCTTCTCCCGGCTCACCTCCAGAAATTGCCGCTGTCCGAACCGGCGCTCCAGCGCTGTCATCAGTGCCGGTAACGTCAGTGGTTCGGCGCTGTCCAGGTCTAGAAGCACCTGGCAGGCCTCGCCCTCCAGGGCTAACGCTAAGTGGGTGGCTGTCTGGCTCTCGTCCCAGCCGTTGTAGCTAGCCGCGAATCGTACCTGGCTTTGGTACGACTCTAGCTCACCCTTTCCCGTGTAACGGGGTAGCTTAATCACCGCTTTTAACGGTGTGGTCGGTCGCTGCACCAGCACCGCCGTCTGGCTCGGCCTGGAAGCAGGGGCGTCCTCGTTGGCTTCCAGCCGACCTACTTGCGCTCCGTTTCCGGCCGCGGGGTCAGCCACCAGCGCGGGCACCTCCGCCTGGTCTCCACTCGGCATCTCTCGCTCCGGTCTTGCTGCGCTGGCTCCTTCGGGGAGCCCCCCGGGTCTACTCTTGGGCCGCTTCGCAGACGCTCCTGCGATAACGTCCATCTGCTTGGTCACCTGACGTTCCAATTCGCGGATCTGTTCCCAGATCGTCCCGCTTCTGACACCATTGTGGCGAGCCATGGATTTGGAGTCAGGTTTTCTTGAGGGTATAATAATTTATTATAAGAGCACAATCTCTTGTTGCTTCCTTCACAGCTTACAGACAGAACAGACAACGCGCGCTGAACTGTAGCCAGCTTTATAGCCTCGATATGCAAATAAGCATGCTTAGCACGGGCGACCTCTAATAGGTGCCCTGCAGCTCACCTTAACCAATCACACTTAATCCCCCCAGTCATACACAAAACCATCGTTGGCCCCGCCCTAACATCCTTAGAGCGGACCTGTTTGAACTCAGGCTGCCACATTTAGCGGAACTGTATGCGACTGTTGTTTATCACAACAGTCGCCGTTCTGGCGGGAGGTTATATTCAAATGCTAACCGCCAATGTTACTGTACACGTCAGTGCTTTTGAACACGCTCTGATCATGTGACTACATCAACCATCACTCGTGCACTTGGTCTGCACAGCACAAGTACACACACACATTCGATGTACACAATTATTTACATCACTCGTAATCGCCCGGATCGCCACAATATGTTGTCAGTAAACATTTTAAACCACACACATGTAGTCTAAAGCTCTGCACAGCCTGTAAGGCGTTATTGACCCCTGAAGTTGAACATGTGTGCTACATACAACCTGTGAAAACGGAACACCCCAGCGTACGTTATGTGTTTTATGATTTTGAGTGTCGGCAGGACCACGGCGATCACATTGCGAATTTCATGTCGAATTGATTTTAATGGCGAGCGTTGGACTGCAGAGGGCGATAGTTGCATCCAGGCTTTAAAAAAAAAAAGGTATCGAACACCAAAGTACAAGGGCTATACATTCATTGCACATAATTCAAAGGGTTACGACGGGTACCCGCCACCCTTGTACTACACAATGATGGAGAAGGATAAGGCTGAATTTAGCTCTTGGTATAATAATGTGTCTGGGGGTGTGTTTGACTTTCGTAAAGAAAAGTCAGAGTACTGTCAGAATGATGTTATTTTGCGGGAAGCTTGTTTGCGGTTTAGGACCGAGGTGCTTGGGAGCACCGGTTTAGACCCATTCCAGTGCGTTACAATAGCCTCTGTGTGTATGAAACAATACTGCACAAGGTTTTTGTCCAAAAACACCATTGCAGTCACATCGCCTGATAATTACGTGCAAGAGCAGAAATCATTTTCCACAGCCGCCATTCAATGGGTAGAATATGTGAGCCATCGGGAAAAGTTTTAAGCCCCGCCTTTTTGGGTGAATGCAGAACCTGTGATGGACAGCACAAATTACTCAGGGGTGGAGTTGAGATCCAGTTTGATTAAAAGTGAAGACATAGAGGAGAGTATAGAGAAAGTCCTGCAATTATCAAGATGCATTCAGCAAATTATTTTGTTTTTGACTCCCTTGCTTATGTTTATACTATTGGTCACAATGGTTTGTAGTCAGGGGTGGCCACAGGATCTCTTTCCAAGGTACGCAGAAGAAACAAAATCAAGTAACAGAATTTGTCTCCAAAGCATTGTTTAGGCGTGTAAAACAGACACACCCCTCCTAGTAGCTTATCTTCAGTACAGTTTTGTGGTTGTAATTCTGTTCCATTATCATTTGTGTCTTAAATCTGTTCATATTGGGAAATATTCCATCTTCTCTTCCTACAGGACAGTCTGAGGTGTTTGCCTGCTCCCAGTGTCCATTCCTTCACATGGAAGAAGTGAAGCTTCACCAGCACATTGAGAAGCTTCACCCAGAGGAGCACAGCAGGATTCTGAGGTCTGGAGGAAACGGAGCAGAGAACCCACTGTCTCCCAGCAGCACACATCAGCACCCCACACCCCCTAAGACACTCCCCACCCCAACACAGTCCCACACAGGCACTCCAGGGGCCCACACCTGCTCCCACTGTGGTAATAAGTTCAGATCTGTTTTCCATTTGACCGCGCACCAGCGAATTCATACGGGAGAGCGTCCATACCACTGCTCGCAGTGTGGCAAGAGCTTCAATCAGTCAGATGGTCTGAAGAGACACCAGCGGATTAATTCAGGAGATCGCCCGTTCCACTGCTCCAGGTGTGGGAAGAGCTTTGTATATGAATCAGACCTGGCAGTGCACCAGCGGATTCACACAGGGGAGCTCCCGTACCACTGCTCCCACTGTGGCAGGAGCTTCAGATCTACTGCGTACCTGAGAATACACCACAAAGTTCACACGGGGGATTCTCCGTTCCGCTGCTTCCAGTGTGGGAAGGGCTTCAGATCTACTGCATACCTGAGAATACACCACAAAGTTCACACGGGGGATTCTCCGTTCCGCTACTTCCAGTGTGGGAAGGGCTTTGAAGAGTCAAATTCCTTGATTGAACATCAGCAGTACTGTCTATCCCTCGGCTCCTAGAATGGAAAAAGCTTCACTCAGTCACACAGCTGCTGACCCATCAGTGATATTGCATAGGAGACTCACTGACCTCTTTCAGCTTTTCTTGTTGTTAATATTTTAGAATTTGGCATCCAACTTGTGAATAAATATAGGCTACATGCTATTTGGCAAAAAAAATGGAAAAATAAACATCCTAAAAAATAATAATAATAATTCTTAAAAAGCCTGTCTGTTACTGTTGTTGTATTAAGAGCCTGTATGTTTAAACTGCTGTTTTATAAAACTAACTGAATGATCGGAAAGTCTTGAAACACACTTGGTGGCATGGATGCGTATCTATGAAACTTTTAGTTTTTACTGCCTAGATGGCATTCTTAAAGGGAATTTAACCAAAAAATCTAATCTGTGTGATTTTTCAATTATATTAGTGATCTTGATTTTTTTAAAACGGCACATTTAGACCTGCTGTGACCCGATGTACTGATCTCTGTAATGTGGAAGTAATGTAGTCGGCTAGTAGGCTGGTAGTAGGCCTACCGAACAGCGTTGCCAGATGGAAAATATGAAATTATGACAAAGAGACTGTATACGTGTAGATATTTCTTTTAAGCCACCTTATAAAATATGTTTTGACACCATATAATCTCAGCAAATGAATATTAGCAGTAGGCTACGCAGGGAAACATAGTTGTATATTAGTTTGTTTAATGGGTGAGCCTGATACCTCATACACAGCTCCAGGGTAAAGTTGCCCTCACGCTCAGATCTACAGTCAGATTTCCCAACCCCTTTAACCATTATACAGTAAAAAGCTAAACTGATCCTGAATCAGCAACCAGGGGCAACTTTGTAACTTTATATATCATATAATTAAATATAGCCTATAGAAATTACAAAATTATTGTACTTCTTGGCATTATTGATCGTAGGCTACATTGTACAGAGGACAAAATTATGGTAGGCTACGATACTTATGTACGTAGATAATTATGTACGTAGATAATTATGTACCTGGCAACAATGATACCGGTTGACCGCAATCCATGCATGCCTTACACCCGCCCCAATATTTAAATAATTGGCTGGTGGCATAAACAAAATAAGACAATAGGTCCGTGCCAATGATTGACACCCGTAGGTTATAGAATTACTTGTTAAAACAAACATGTTTCTCTGAGCAATTGCATAGGTATGTTATAAACGAATACCTCATCTGTGTCATTCATAATCATATCATAATCACCTCAGAAATCCATAAGAAGATTCATCTAGAGGGGGATGACTTTGCACTTTGACAGGTTATAAATTACCACTGCCCCATATAAGTGTCAAAGCAATCAATGTAAAGTAAAGTGATCAAACGTCAGAAGTATATTTTTTGATTGTGTTTAATGTAGGATCCAAAAAAACGACAAAATGCATTGAAAAACAAATTCTGTCCAAAATAAAGGAAGAAGAGGAGGAAGGTCGGCAGAGCCAGGTGAAGAGGGAGGATGGTGTGAAAGATGAAGAGGTCGAGGGATCATAAAAGAAGAGGAGGAAGGTCGGCAGAGCCAGGTGAAGAGGGAGGATGGTGTGAAAGATGAAGAGGTCGAGGGATCATAAAAGAAGAGGAGGAAGGTCGGCAGAGCCAGGTGAAGAGGGAGGATGGTGTGAAAGATGAAGAGGTCGAGGGATCATAAAAGAAGAGGAGGAAGGTCGGCAGAGCCAGGTGAAGAGGGAGGATGGTGTGAAAGATGAAGAGGTCGAGGGATCATAAAAGAAGAGGAGGAAGGTCGGCAGAGCCAGGTGAAGAGGGAGGATGGTGTGAAAGATGAAGAGGTCGAGGGATCATAAAAGAAGAGGAGGAAGGTCGGCAGAGCCAGGTGAAGAGGGAGGATGGTGTGAAAGATGAAGAGGTCGAGGGATCGTAAAAGAAGAGGAGGAAGGTCGGCAGAGCCAGGTGAAGAGGGAGGATGGTGTGAAAGATGAAGAGGTCGAGGGATCGTAAAAGAAGAGGAGGAAGGTCGGCAGAGCCAGGTGAAGAGGGAGGATGGTGTGAAAGATGAAGAGGTCGAGGGATCGTAAAAGAAGAGGAGGAAGGTCGGCAGAGCCAGGTGAAGAGGGAGGATGGTGTGAAAGATGAAGAAGTCGAGGGATCATAAAAGAAGAGGAGGAAGGTCGGCAGAGCCAGGTGAAGAGGGAGGATGGTGTGAAAGATGAAGAGGTCGAGGGATCATAAAAGAAGAGGAGGAAGGTCGGCAGAGCCAGGTGAAGAGGGAGGATGGTGTGAAAGATGAAGAGGTCGAGGGATCATAAAAGAAGAGGAGGAAGGTCGGCAGAGCCAGGTGAAGAGGGAGGATGGTGTGAAAGATGAAGAGGTCGAGGGATCATAAAAAAAGAGGAGGAAGGTCGGCAGAGCCAGGTGAAGAGGGAGGATGGTGTGAAAGATGAAGACCTGGGGAAAAGGGATGAACGGGGATATAACTGTACGAGCCGCTTTAGTGAAGCACTGGACCAAGAGCGGGTTGGATATTGAGTAGGTGCCTGGTGAGGTAGTGGCAGATTATCTGATGCAGGCCGGATGCACTCCTGAATTGGTTCCTGAATTGGTTCCTGAATTGGTGTGCATCAGGTCAAATGGACTCTCTTTGTTTTAGAGATCATTACCTGTGGCAAATATGAAAGTGAAGTGTAGTGGGGTTATTGTTTTTCTACCACTTTCTGCGCTAAAATGAAAGCTTATAGTTTCCATTTCCACTGAATTGTGTTCAGGACAAACAGGTAAATCAACACCTATTTATTTGACACGGCAGTTATGGTTTGACACATACCGTAGTAAAACTAGTAGTTTGATGACATTTTGCAGCTGTTTGCTGTTAGGCTAGTTAAACTAAATTCAGATTTGTGTAGTCTTTGTCAACTACTCTTTTTTTCATTTTGAGGTGTAGTTAACTTCAGGAACTCCTTTGCGCCCTAAAATATATACACTGCTCAAAGAAATTAAGGGAACACTTAAATCAAACATCGCGGATCTCGATGAACGAAAGTTGAAAATCTTTATTGATTACATTGTGTAATTCGTCAAGAACAAAATGACGTAAGAACGGTCAATGGAAACCAAAATCATTAACCCATTGAGGGCTGGATTCAAAATCACACTGAAAATCAAAGTGAAAAATTGAGATCACAGGCTGATCCAACTTGTGTGAATTTCATCATGGCAACTCATAATGTGGCTCAGTAGTGTGTATGGCCCCCACGTGCCTGTATGCTCATAATGTGGCTCAGTAGTGTGTATGGCCCCCACGTGCCTGTATGCTCATAATGTGGCTCAGTAGTGTGTATGGCCCCCACATGCCTGTATGCTCATAATGTGGCTCAGTAGTGTGTATGGCCCCCACGTGCCTGTATGCTCATAATGTGGCTCAGTAGTGTGTATGGCCCCCACGTGCCTGTATGCTCATAATGTGGCTCAGTAGTGTGTATGGCCCCCACATGCCTGTATGCTCATAATGTGGCTCAGTAGTGTGTATGGCCCCCACGTGCCTGTATGCTCATAATGTGGCTCAGTAGTGTGTATGGCCCCCACGTATCTGTATGCTCATAATGTGGCTCAGTAGTGTGTAGGGCCCCCATGTGCCTGTATGCTCATAATGTGGCTCAGTAGTGTGTAAGGCCCCCACATGCCTGTATGCTCATAATGTGGCTCAGTAGTGTGTATGGCCCCCACGTGCCTGTATGCTCATAATGTGGCTCAGTAGTGTGTATGGCCCCTACGTGTCTGTATGCTCATAATGTGGCTCAGTAGTGTGTAGGGCCCCCACGTGCCTGTATGCACTCCCGACAACGTCTGGGCATGCTCCTGATGAGATGGCGGATAGTGTCCTGGAGGATCTCCTCCCAGACCTGGATCAGGGCATCAGTGAGCTCCAGGACAGTCTGTGGCGCTACTTGGCGGCGGCGGATGCACCGATACATAATGTCCCAGACGTGCTCAATTGGATTCAGGTCTGAGGAATGTGAGGGCCAGTCAATGGCATCAATGCCTTCCTCATCCAGGAACTGCCTACACACTCTGGCCACATGAGGCCGGGCATTGTCCTGCACCAGGAGGAACCCAGGGCCCACTGCACCAGCGTAAGGTCTGACAATGGGTCTGAGGATTTCATCCCGGTACCTAACAGCAGTCAGGGTACCGTTGGCTAGCACGTGGAGGTTTGTGCGGCCCTCCAAGAATATGCCTCCCCAGACCATCACTGACCTACCGCCAAACCGGTCATGCTGGATGATGTTGCAGGCAGCATAACATTCGCCACGGCGTCTCCAGACTCTTTCACGTCTGTCACATGTGCTCAGTGTGAACCTGCTCTCATCTGTGAAGAGAACGGGGTGCCAATGGCGAACCTGCCAATTCTGGTGTTCTCTGGCAAATGCCAATCGATCTGCACGGTGCTGGGCTGTGAGCACAGGTCCCACTACAGGACGTCGGGCCCTCATGCCACCCTCATGGAGTCTGTTTCTGACAGTTTGGTCAGAAACATGCGCACGAGTAGCGCGCTGGAGGTCATTTTGTAGGGCTCTGGCAGTGCTCCTCCTGTTCCTCCTCGCACTAAGGAGCAGATACCGGTCTTGTGCTGGGTTGTTGCCCTTCTACGGCCCTCTCCAGCTCTCCTTGTGTAATGGCCCGTCTCCCGGTATCTCCTCCATGCTCTTGAGACTGTGCTGGGAGACACAACAAACCTTGCGACGGCACGTATGGATGTGCCATCCTGGAGGAGCTGGACTGCCTGTGCAACCTGAATGAGCTGCAGGTACCACCTCATGCTACCAGTAGTGACAAGGGCACTAGCAAAATGCAAAACTAGAGAAAAATCAGTCAGGAAGGATAAGGATAAATTTTTATTTTCTATTTAGTTTTTTGCTATTTTATAGCTTAGAATGTATAGCCGATTGTATTCTATGTTCATTACTAGGGATAGCTTCTATGTTGTGAAAAAGTTGTGCTTCATCGGATTTGCTTTGTAGTTGTGTCAATGACCTTCAATATGCACTTATTGTACGTCGCTTTGGATAAAAGCGTCTGCCAAATAACTGTGATGTAATGTAATAAGGAGAGAGAAATGGTCTGTGGCCACCATCTGCAAAACCATTTACTTTTTGGGGGTTGTCTTGCTGTTGCCTATCCTGTCCACCTGCTGTCACTTTCATTTGCACCAAAGCAGGTGAAATTGATTCACAATCGTTAACGCTTCCGAACTGGACAGATTGATATCCCAAAAGTTTAATTGACTTGGTGTTATACTGTGTTGATTAAGTGTTCCCTTCATTTCTTTGAGCAGTTTATTTTCCCCAAACCCCTTCGACCAAATACTGCCTGCTCTCTCTTTTCCTTATAATCCTGATTAGTGAGAAGCACTCCGCTGCACTATAGTTGTCAACTGCCAACTGTCAACTGTCAAACACTGCTGGTTTTCCCCACTGAGCTGTAAAGTGGGTCTGCCCACGTGCAAACATGAGGCATTGCTCACATCTGGGGAACAACCATGGCCCTATTTAAGCAAATACAAAAAAATAATTTCACAAGTGAGCTTTACAAGCCAAAAATGCAAACGATCTCCACAGCAAAGACAACAAAAACGAATCCACGGACCCATATAAAGCTTAGTATTAACATATTTTAAAAAAAGAAAAGAATTAAGCCTAAAATAAAATGATATTCTGCTCAGAACTATAATGTGAAACATCCATGTTTTGCACCATTATTATGCCTTTGCTTATAAAATGTGATAAAATAAATATAAAAAATAAAATCATTTTCACAAAAGTAGTAAAAAGAGAATGCAGCCTTGGTTTCAAATAGTGTCAAAATGGAGTGTGCTCATTGCGAGGTGGGATTCTTATCCATAAAGAAGAAAATTAAAATGTGTAGGCCGACAGCACAACAAAACTCCCAGGCAGTTCATTAATCACTTAATTTTGTATTGCTTTTGTTCTAATAAAAAATTTGTATTACATTTTGATGTTCACTGGAATGTTTTTTTTACAAAGTATTTTGAAGTAAATTTTTTGAGTAAATGTAGTTTAGCAAGCTGCATTTTTCTTTAGGGTAGCTTGGCTGTAGTTTAACTACTTTCAGTGTGAAGTAGCCTAATTGGTAGTTTGTTCATTATTTTGTGAGTTAATTTGCTTTCAAGAGTAGTTCCCCCAACATTGAGCTTAATTCCCTTTAGCTTTCCTTAGTGGGTGTGCAGCTTTTTGACAGAAGCAGAAGAATTATGTTCAGGACAAACCGGTAAATCAACACGTATTCATAGGTGAATTGACACATCCTCCAAATAAAAGAAGCTTCTCAGTGTAGTCTGTTCGTCAGTGTCTGATCGTGTCTATCTACAGGTGTCTACAGCTGTCCCGAGTGCAGACAGACTATCACCCCAAGGTCTGTTCTGGGCAGAAACACAATGCTGGCTGAAGTGGTGGAGAAACTGAAGGAGACAGGACTCCAAGCTGCACCTCCTGCTCACTGTTATGCTGGACCTGGAGACGTGGCGTGTGATGTCTGCATTGAAAGAAAGCGCAAAGCCGTTCAAGCCTGTCCGGTGTGTCTGGCCTCATACTGTGAAACTCACCGCCAGCCTCACTATGAATCTCCTCCTCTTAAGAAGCACAAACTGGTCAAAGCCACTGGAAACCTGCAGGAGAAGATCTGCTCTCTTCATGAGAAACAGCTGGAGGTTTACTGTCGTGCTGACCGGCAGTGTATCTGTTATCTGTGTGCGATGGATGAACACAGAGGCCATGATACAGTCTCAGCTGCAGCAGAAAGGACTGAGAAACAGGTAAGGACTAAAACTGAAACTCTTACACTACCCTGCTGAAAAAAACATTACGAACCATTTGAAAATTTCTAATGTGTTTTAATGGTGCTTAGTGGTTTCTACTGGTTATCTAATGGTGTGCACTATGTTTTAATGGAAATCTAATGGTCATTGATGGTGATACAATTTGATCTTATTGGTATCTAATGTTTTGTGTTGGTATTTTATGGTAAACCTCATGGTATATGATGGAAACCATTAGACATATTTCCCTATGGTTATTTTCAACAGGGTAGGTTTTAAGGTTTTCATTTATTTTAGTCTCTAGCATTATAAAGATGCCCAGCCAACATGGGTTTAAAAGACACCATAACTCATACAGTATAAATCTATAGTTCTCAGGTAGGGCACAGACAAGAAAAATAATTATCACACATCCTCATGTTCAAAAAATAATTCAATTTTTTTTGCATATTTTTAAAATGTATTTTGCATAGAAAGGAAATGATTAAAATACAAATAACATACAGTCCCCTCCACAATCACATTTTATTTTCTTGATTTGGCTCTGTACTCCACAATTGTAGATTTGTAATCAAACAATTCTCATGTGGTTAAAGTGCAGATTATCTGCTTTTATTACAGGGTATTTCTATTGTCTATACATTTTATTTGCACCATGTAGAAATGACAAATTATTTATATCGTAGCCAATTGCATGATACACAGCCAAAATGATAATGTAGTGTTGGGGAAAAGCCGTTTTAACATAGATTCATCACCAGCCCAAAATATATCTAGATTCTTAGTTTGAATTATTTAAAAAATAGATTCTCTTAACTTATCACATCTAGTACAACAAACCAAAAAGTCACCTCAGTGTGATTAACCGCCATTCTCCAGGAACACCCCTAAATCTGCCAACCTCAGGTGCCAGAGGTAGGGTCCCTTTTCTCAGCTGTGTACATAATGACCTTTACCCTCTCCCCAGATTACAACTAATATCGGGTTCAGAACTATATTTACATTTTGTTTGTAGTAGTGTTATAGGAGCCAAAGTACCCTAGATGTAATTTTGACTTAGAATAGGGTTATACCTTATTTATTTATATAGGCTAGTTTACCTGTATAATAGAGTATTTTCTTATTTACACTAAGTATGTTTATCTTGATGGCTTTTGATATTATTATCTGCATTAGGAATGCTGTTTTGATATAGATAAGCAGAGGAAACAGTTTTATCTAGCTCAGTTCTCATGTTAGATATTAGGTCTACTGTCCCTTTAAGAAGATCGCACTTCTCTGTCACATCAAGAGCGCCTAAGTTGGTCAGTGTTGTGTCGGCGGTGAGACTGAAGCGATACAGTTTTTGTACCGTAGCGTTTGTTTTGTGGCAATTACAGCCAGCCCTTGTAGTTAGGGAGAATATTATTTTGGATCACTCCTGTACAAAGATTTCACTTCAATAAAGCGTTGTTATCTTTTTACATCCGGAGTACAGTGGAGGTTTTTCCTTGCTAGCCAAGAGTTTTAACGCACGAGTAGCTAACTTTCAGTGGAACAGACCGTCGGCCCTCACAAGTGTAGTATTTTTTAGAATAATATATTTTTGTACAGTATTTTATGTTGTAGTAGATTTTTATTTTATAGTGGTGTCTTAATATTGGTTTCTATTGTTCCGTATAACTTGCTAGGATTTTATTCTTGATTAGTAAATATTGAATTTACTTCTTCTGACCAACGGTGATGATGCGCCTTGTCCCAAATAAAAATATTTTTGGTCAAACTCCCCTCTTTCATTGGAAGTAGGCAATTTCTTAATCTTACCATTTTACATTTTTTGTTTGTGGGCACATGGTATGGTACCCAGTGCCCACCCTATATCACCTTGAATAGCTAGTGAATACACCTGCAGCTTAAAGTAAGATCGGGCACACTCCATCATTATAAAGTTGAGTGTAAGTTGAAATGCTATATACTTTAATGTGAAAAATGATCTGTCTACAGAAGCAACAGGGGGCACCACAGAGCAAATTCCAGCAGAGAATCCAGGAGAGAGAGAAGGAGCTGCAGGATCTGAGACAGGCTGTGCAGTCACTCAAGGTGGGTACTGACCAGAGGAGAAGACAACAGCTGGCTGCTGGAAGAGCCATTTCAGGGCTCAGTCAGGGCTCTCCTCCAGTCAGCCAGTGAGGAGCCCAGTGCGGGGCCACTTTCCAGCCCTGTAGGGCTCAATCTCACTGAGCCACACTGAACAGAACAAGCTGTCTGGGGTTCCAGTAAGAGCTAAGTGAAAGGCCGAGTTAAAATGTACAACCCTCCTCTCTCTGTGTGCTCCTAACAGCGCTCTGCACATACAGCCCTCCTCTCTCTGTGTCTCCTAACAGCGCTCTGCACAGACAGCCCTGCTCTCTCTGTACTCCTAACAGCGCTCTGCACATACAGCCCTCCTCTCTCTGTGCTCCTAACAGCGCTCTGCACATACAGCCCTCCTCTCTCTGTGCTCCTAACAGCGCTCTGCACATACAGCCCTCCTCTCTCTGTGCTCCTAACAGCGCTCTGCACATACAGCCCTCTCTCTGTGACTCCTAACAGCGCTCTGCACATACAGCCCTCCTCTCTCTGTGCTCCTAACAGCGCTCTGCACATACAGCCCTCCTCTCTCTGTGCTCCTAACAGCGCTCTGCACAGACAGCCCTCCTCTCTCTGTGTCTCCTAACAGCGCTCTGTCACATACAGCCCTCTCTCTGTGACTCCTAACAGCGCTCTGCACATACAGCCCTCCTCTCTCTGTGCTCCTAACAGCGCTCTGCACAGACAGCCCTCCTCTCTCTGTGCTCCTAACAGCGCTCTGCGCATACAGCCCTCCTCTCTCTGTGCTCCTAACAGCGCTCTGCACATACAGCCCTCCTCTCTCTGTGTCTCCTAACAGCACTCTGCACAGACAGCAGTGGAGGACAATGAGAGGATCTTTACTGAGCTGATCCGCTCCATTGAGAGGAGGTGCTCTGATGTGAAAGAGCTGATCAGAGATCAGGAGAAGGCTGAAGTGAGTCGGGCTGAAGGACTCCTGGAGCGACTTGAGCAGGAGATTGCTGAGCTGAGGAGGAGAGACGCTGAGATGGAGCAGCTTTCACACACAGAGGATCACATCCATTTCCTCCAGGTAACATCACTGGCTCTCTGACGGTCTGCACTATGTACATTGTACATACATGTTGAGGTTTGTTCCTCATTTACAAATATCTGCTCCTGGCATCTGCACAGGAATCTGTATTGAGACTGTTGTCTGTCTGTCTTTCTGTCTGTCTGTAGAACTGTCAGTCTCTCTGTGCCCCTCCTGGACCTGGAGACTTACCCAGCATCACTGTCAGTCCACACGTCTCTTTTGAGGCTGTGAAGAAATCTGTCTCTGAACTGAAAGAGCGACTGGAGGACGTCTGCAATGTGGAATTTGTCAAAATTTCTCAATCAGGTGAAATTGCTGGTACTAATGTAATTTTAATTAATCAGCTTTATTGGCATGACAAGTAATTATCATATTTTCAAAGCATACGCAAATATTGCTAAGGATATTTTAAAAGAAAAAGGAAAAAATAAAACAAAGTGACAAATAACAATGGAATGATGGTCAAGCAGATAATTTTTTTTTTAAATTAAGTATTTAGGCAAAAGATGGTTGGGATGGTTAAAGACAAAATTGGCCCATAGAATACTCGTATTAATTAATTTGGTTCTTCTGGCTGTCCCTCAGTTTATAACATAATGTGCTCTTATAGTGGAGACATCTGCCTAATCGTTATTGTATTTTTTCATTATTATTATTATTATTACTACTTACACCTTAAACTAAAGGGTTAAGTCTGTGGGCTGGTTTACTCTGGTAGCTGCTCTCTGTCACTGGCACTGCTGGTACTTTTCTCCTGTTGTGTCCTCTTTTTGATCTCATGAAAGAAACTCTGGAATTGTCTTAGACTGCCCTGTACAACCACACCCACTGTCTACAGTTTGACAGTAGTGATAAATCAGGGTCTCTCTCCTCCCGGCCATTACATAAATCTTCGTTTTTAACAAAGGGTAACGTGCTCTTATGGCAGCTTGCCATGTGAAGTGGTTCGTTAGTCAGAAAAATCGGGTTGCTGACATCATCAGCCCGGGAGAAAGTGTCTCTGGTTTCTCAATAAAAAGTGTGGCGTTTGTATGCTTTGCATGCATTGTCATCCTTGCTAGGAAGGAGGGTTGGCCATATTTGTGCATAGGTCGTCACTGATGTTCTGTTGCCATCTCTCTGCTGATTGGCTGCTCGCTTATGAATATGCAAATTACTGTGCTCTGATTGGCTGCTGGCACAAGCACAGCAGAGTGTCGTAGAGTAAATGGTAAACGGACTGCACTTTATCCAAAGCGCTTTACAATGGCCTCTCACTCACCTGTTCACACACACATTCACACACCAATGGAGGCAGCCACCATGCAAGGCGCTAGCCTGCTCATTGGGAGCAATTTGGGGTTCAGTGTCTTGCCAAGGACACTTCGACATGTGGACAGGAGGAGCCGGGAATCGAACCGCCAATCCTGCGATCCGCTCTACCTCCTGAGCCACAGCCCCATAGAGCAGTGTTTCCCAACCAGTGTGCCGCGGCACACTAGTGTGCCGTGAGAGATCGTCAGGTGTGCCGTGGGAAATTATCTAATATCACCTAATTAAAGGGGTAGGAAACCCTCGGTTACATTCTCTCTCCGCCCACTCCACGAATTCGAAAAATGCAATTAAATGGGCGTGGAAAGCAGCAGCCGAGGGGGAGGGGCGAGAGCGAGGAGAGAGGCTATCGTCACCTGAAGACACGCCCACAAGGGAAAATATTGCGAGTGAAACTGAGTCTGTATCAATCGCTGACTAATTCGGTGATATCAGTCAATGGCTTCTTCGAGGTGGGGGACATCTCCCCTCCGGAATGCTCTGGGCTTTCCACCGCCCAGGAGTATGAACTATGAAGAAGAAAATGGTCTTATACATCTAACGTAGCTATGCTTCACGAACATGACAATAAAATATGTAAACGAATGCCAAGTGAAACTAAACGGCTGTTAGCTATAGGCTACGCTACGGAAGACTTCACAATCTGCTCAAATCGATGTTCTGCCCAGTAAATTAACGTTTGTCAGCAAATATTCATTCTGACATAACGTTACCTGCAGATTATACAAACATGAAAAAATACAACACGTAGGCTAATGAATGTCAAGTGAAACTGAACGGCTTTTGGCTTTTTTATTTTGTTTTACCTACGTTATCCTAGCCATCTACAAATGCACGTTTACTAGCTATCCAAATAACTTAACTAAGACATACGTTAACATAAGCACAGCATTATCACTTTGTACCTTGTACCATTTTTATTTCAGTAAATACATGTTCCAGCCATGGGGGGTTCCAGATAGTGCAGTTAATGGTTATCCATCAAACGTAACTCCGTAACTCCTGCTCCAGTTAACTATGGTTAACGATACGAAAACAACTCAAGTAAATATCTTTGAGGCTACAAGATAACCATCACGTTAGCAAGCCAACAAGACGCCGTAGGCTGCACTTAATTTAATTTACCGCATTTGGAGGGACAGAAATATCAGTCGGGCTTGGTAACGTTTCCGCATTCCTTTGGCTGGCATACCCCAATTCAACCTGGGCATAGTGTAACTGTTAACGTTAATCCGCGGATGCTCTTGCACCCAGAGAAAGCACACTTGCGACCCATCAGTCATTGCTTGTAAATTGAAACTATTGAGAGCTGTTGAGGAAGAGCTTCGTGTGTGTCTTTCTACCATTACTGCCAGGATATCCATTTTGTGTTCATCGAAACAGCCCCAGGTTTCCCACTAAGTATAAATACATTAAAAAACTATATTATTAACTATATGTATTATAATAAAGGTCATCTAATCTAATATGTACTGTGTTAGTGTCATTTTGTGTCATTTTGGTTGGTGGTGTGCCCCAGGATTTTGTAAATGTAAAAAATGTGCCGCGGCTCAAAAAAGGTTGGGAAACACTGCCATAGAGTGTCAAAGTGTAGCATCAGTTGCTTAGCTGTTTAGGTTGGCAGTTGGTTAGCTGTTAAACTTTAGAGCCTAGGTTGGCAGTTGGTTAGCTGTTCAACTTTAGAGCCTAGGTTGGCAGTTGGTTAGTTGTTAAACTTTAGAGCCTTTGGCAGTTGGTTAGCTGTTAAACTTTAGAGCCTTTGGCAGTTGGTTAGCTGTTAAACTTTAGAGCCTTTGGCAGTTGGTTAGCTGTTTACAGGTTCACAGATGTTTTTTCTCTCTTTTTAGTCGCAGATCTCATTTCTTTTCCTATGCTTTTACTGTTATTTTCTGTGTTGTTTTTTCCCCCGAAAAAGTTGTAATTTATCCCATTCTAAATGAACAAATATGTAAGATATTAATTTCTACTGATCAATTACCCCCTCCCCTCTCTCTCTTTCTCTCTAAATATATCTATCTCTCTCTTTCTCCAGTCAATGCCCATGTTCTAGAGCCCCTGACCAGAGAAGACTTCATTCAATGTGAGTCTACTTTTAAAGTAACATTTTAAAGGGCAAGGCAACCTGAGAGAATGAATTATGGAGCAATGGGCAGGCATTACTACAGGTCTTGCCATTCTACAGATCTTGCAGCAGGTGGCAATGTTTCATTTGCATATTCCTAATAAATCCATCAATGAAGACACAGGGCGCATTGCCGTTACAATAACCAGGTTACAGTTGAACGGTCGATCAAATACTCTTTAATAAAAGCAGAGAATCTGCACTTTAACTAGCTGTGAATTGTTGTTTGATTACTAATCTAAACAGTGAGAGGTCTAGCAGTGCTAAGATCTCGAGGTCCTGTACATTCCCTCCAAGTCTTAGCCAGGTTGAGCTCACAACGACGGTCCACCGTCCAGCATGAGATGGCCTTCAGGCTAATGCCGAGCTCACACTACACGACTTTTGCCCGGATTCTGACGGGAGTTTGTCTTTGACGACAGATTTTCCAGTCCTATGATAATCTTTAAAAAATCTGCAAGAAATCTTGGTCCGTCGGCTGGAATGTACTTTTGATCTGATGGTCAAAGACGCGATTATTTCTGTCGTGAACCAGTCTGGAACTCGTCGGGAGAGCCCACGATCATTTCAAACTGGTTTGATTTTGCCGGGAGTTCTTGCTGACTTACAGTGACGCATAATTCTACTAGAATGTCAACAGCCAATGAACGAGCGCACAACAAACGCAATGAAAAACGGTTTGAAATGATCCATACTTCGGTAGCCTTAGCAACTGTGCGTGGAAATTCAACCTCTTTATTTAGTCCTGTATAAGTCGTGTAGAAATCGTGTGATGTGCGACCCCCGAGTAGTTCTCTGTCTTCCTAAAATCGCTTAGTGTGGGCTGTATCGCGCAGCGATTTTTTAAAGACTGTCATTTGAACAGTCGTTAGATGTGAGCTGCTCTCTTTGGACGGGATTTTGTAAAGATTTAAAGATGAAGATTTTTAGATGAGCAGTGAGACTGGAGTGTTAAGTTGCCAGACTGGTTCACGACGGAAATAATCGCGAGTTTGACCATCTCAGATCAAAAGACCCTTCCAGCCGACGGAACCAAGATTTCTTGCAGATTTTAAAAAAGATTATCATAGGACTGGAAAATCTGTCGGGAGTTCGTCTTTGACGTCAGAATCGGGGCAAAAGTCGTGTAGTGTGAGCTCATCATTAGAAAGACAGGGACAGAGGAAAAGCTGAATATTCTCAATAAAGATTCCAAAAATTCCGGCTGAGTCATTATCCCGCCTGTCCTATTGATGCTCATCTCTTAACACCTAGTTCATTTTCTAATTCCTCCATCTACATTGTGATTCATTAACCTGGGGGGTTTTAAACCTTTTCTGATCCAGGGACCCCCATCCAGGCTCAAATACCCCCCAGTATAAATTAAGAAGGGTTATATTAAAAATAATAATAAAAAATCTATAGTCATTGCATATCAAGTCTAACCACGGACCCCCTACAGTACCTTAAATGGCCCCCAGGGGTCCATGGAGCACCTGTTCAAAGACCCAGGCATTAATTCAACTGAGTTCTTTTCTGGATCAGCAGTTTTTGGCAGTTCTGTCTATGGGCTATATAGCTGCTTGGAGATGTCATGTTTTCTATTAGAATCGCCGCTGACCAGACAGTCAAGATGAGCATGCTCAAAGCATGATGGGATGGTTATGAAGATTTTAACAAAGTAGTCTGTGAAATTACTAAAAGGGCAATATTTGAACATTTACAGAAATATATTATAGTAAGGACTTCTCTGCTGATTTTTCTCTATCAGATCACTGTCGGCTCACACTGGACCCCAACACTACGCATAGAAACCTCCGTCTGTCTGAGGGGAACAGAGAGGTGACCTGTGTGGGAGAGATCCAGTCATATCCTGATCATCCAGAAAGATTTGAGCACTGGGCCCAAGTGCTGTGCAGAGAGGGTCTGTCTGGACGCTGTTACTGGGAGGCTGAGTGGAGTGGGAAGGGAGTTTATATAGCACTCTCATATAAAGAGATCAGCAGGAAAGGAGAGAGTAATGACAGTGGTCTGGGGGCAAACGCAAAGTCTTGGACTTTGTGCTGCTCTCCCTCCAGTTACTCTTTCTGGCACAATAATGGCCGCATTAAAATCCCTGTTCCCTCCTCCTCCAGAATAGGAGTGTACCTGGATCACAGGGCAGGAACTCTGTCCTTCTACAGCGTCTCTGACACAATGACCCTCCTGCGCAGAGTCCAGACCACATTCACTCAGCCCCTCTATCCCGGGTTTAGGGTTTGGTCTAACAGATCATTTGTAAAACTGAGTGATATTGAATGAAAATACTATCAGCAGGGTATTATTTAGAGATCCCCTTTTACACATATTGGACAGTGTGCTGTGATGATTATTAGGTAAGTTTACCCAAAAATCTAAATATATTTTTCTTAACACAATATCCGTGTAATTTTCTTTTGGTTATTTTTCGCCTTTTAAAACATTGTAAAAAAAGCAGCACTGGGTAGAAATATCTGGGCAGAGTTATGGATTTGAATGGGTGTGCTACCAGAAACTTATCTTAGGAAATTAGAGAGAAATTGCTGGCTATTTTGATTCTTTATTTTTTTCTCTCTCACTGCCTCAATTTCCCAGATTGCAATATGTGATTTTAATGTCATTGTGGGCACAATAAAAATATACGCATTATTGGGGATTGTAGTCTTAGTAAACTGGGCGGGAAGTTGTAGCAAGAGATTCTTTTGTTAATTTTAGCATGAATATTCTTACATCATACTATAAGATGGAGAAATAATAACATATAAAATGTATAATAACATATTAAAATTGAATATATGTAAAATTCCCATTGAAAGAGCTGGGCTTCTAACCCAGAGGTTGCCGGTTTAAATAAAGTTTTTTATTTAAGAATTGCCTCAGTGTTCTGTTACTGTTTTTCTGGAATTTACTTCCTGATCAGCAGGAATTGATTGATAATTTTGGAAAATCTACAACTGTATTTGTAACATGTTTCCCTGCGTACATTTAAATATTGACATACTACGGACAGATCTGGGAAATTCTGTCGTTTATTTCACTTCCTCTTCCATCTCTTGCACTTCCTCTTTTCTTCTTATTTTAAAATCCAGTCAACTAACTTCTGTACAATGCAGCTAATTTCACAGAGATTCCTGTTTCAAGCTGTGTTCCTTATTTTTGTCCCGATGAGATAAATTTAGCAGTTGTTAAAATGTTTCATTTTGTGCGTTGTTTTTTTTGTTTTATTGCAATAAAGTGCATAACTGTAAATATCACAAAAATACCAGAGGATTACTTTAATCCATTACAAATCAAACATGAGGAAATATACTTTTTACATTATTATAAATACTCTCATAATAATTTCACCTGTGCTGAAGCGAGTATAGCCCATGTATTGCTTCCATTGTAATGGTTTTAGGACCATTATAAATAAGACAACTAAACTGTTCTTGTTGGGCCCCTGGCAAGACTGCAGATACATTTACAGAATATGGCACTGAGAAATAACAATGAATAATAATTATTCTTCCCTCACTGAGCAGAATCACTGTGGTTATAACTCGAGCAGAAATATTGCGCAAATGTTGGAATGTCCTGATCTCAGCTTCTTCCCCTCTCTATTTGAAAATAACAGTTAAGTGGCACTTTTCCTTTTGAATGAAAACCTGTCAAATAAAATGAAAATGAGATTTGCATTGGCAATGGTAGTTTTTTCTTTGCTTTCCCAGAAAAAATACAGAATAGAACCGAAGTGAAACGCTGACACCAAAACCGTGAACTGAACCGTTAGTTTTGCAAACCATTGTGCCTCGATTATACACGTATTATCTGTGCATTTCTGAATAGGGTACTCGGTTCAGACACACTCGTATACATCCCGGGCCATTACTGCTCATAATACACATGTAGTTCTTCAATAAATCTGCCCGTTGGTCCATAAGATTCAATATTTCCTCAGGAATCTGCATTCTGCTCGGCCTGCTCGGGTCAGCCTGGCCTCAGTCCAACCAATCTCCTGCAGCTGCGGACATAACCAGGAAATCACGCCCACTCTTTCTGCCACGCAGTTTTAGAGAAACAAAAGTAAACTATCTCTTTCTGTAAAACAAAAGTCTCTCTCAGTGTGCGCAGTAAAATGGTTGAGGACAGTATCTAGAAACGACACTACAAATAGAATTTAAAACTAATCTGTCAGTTTGAGTAATAAAATGTGTTCTGGATCAGGACCAGTTCAGCTGTGTGATCTGTCTGGATCTACTGAAGGATGCAATGGCTAACTCTGTCTCTTTCAGTGAAATGAAACTACGAAACTTGACTCTGTCTCTTTCAGTGAAATGAAACTACGAAACTTAACTCTGTCTCTTTCAGTGAAATTAAACTACGAAACTTAACTCTGTCTCTTTCAGTGAAATGAAACTACGAAACTTAACTCTGTCTCTTTCAGTGAAATGAAACTATGAAACTTGACTCTGTCTCTTTCAGTGAAATGAAAACTACGAAACTTAACTCTGTCTCTGTCAGCGTGAGCAGTAACAAGGCTGAAGGTGGAGTGTTACTGGATCGGGACCAGTTCAGCTGTTCGATCTGTCTGGATCTACTGAAGGATCCAGTGACTATTCCCTGTGGACACAGTTACTGTATGGGCTGTATTAAGGGCTGCTGGGATCAGGATGATCATACTGCTGTCTACAGCTGTCCCCAGTGCAGAGAGACCTTCACTCCAAGGCCTGTTCTGGGCAGTAACACCATGCTGGCTGAAGTGGTGGAGAAACTGAAGAAAACAGGACCTCTTACTGTGAAATTCACATCCAGCCTCACTATGAATCTCCTGCCTTTAAGAAGCACAAACTTACTATGAATGAGCACAAACTGGTGAAAGCCACTGGAAACCTGCAGGAGAAGAGCTGCTCTCATCATGATAAAGTTCTGGAGTTTTACTGTCGTACCGATCAGCAGTGTATCTGTCTGCTGTGTGTGATGGATGAACACAGAGGCCATGATACAGTCTCAGCTGCAGCAGAAAGGACTGAGAAACAGGTAAGGACTGAAATTCTTACACACAACACTCTTTTTTTTAACAATAAAGACAGATATTATGTTGCGTTATAGGAACAATAAGTATGTTTATCACTTGCATTTTATTCAATTTTTAAAATTTATTTATCAAGTCGATTTTACTTTGAAATATTTCAAACACTTTAAAAAGTACAGAAAAACAGACATTTTCCATCCTGAAGTCGGCAGTCATAAAGCAGTAAGAGCAGGAGGTGAACCCAAATCAGCTCTCTGTGACAGCTCTGTTCACACCCCTGACCCCCCTATTCACTCCCTGAATGGGAATCAAATCAGTTCAGTTTAGAAGATTTACCTATAAGTCCAGTACACTTCTACACACTGACCTGCTGTATGAAAAACATGTCATAGTATTTTATATAATTTTGAATATTTAAATGTACTGAAAAGTTCTACATAGAAATGCGATATGAAACATTAATCTATTCACAGAAGCAGCTGGGGGCGACACAGAATGAATTCCAGCAGAGAATCCAGGAGAGAGAGAAGGAGCTGCAGGATCTGAGACAGGCTGTGCAGTCACTAAAGGTGGGTACTGACCAGAGGAGAAGACAACAGCTGGCTGCTGAAAGAGCCATTTCAGGGCTCAGTCAGGGCTCTCCTCCAGTCAGCCAGTGAGGAGCCCAGTGTTGGGCCACTTTCCAGTCCTGTGGGGCTCAATCCCACTGAGCCACACTGTGGGGAGAAGGCTGTCTGGGGTCCCAGTAAGAGCTAAGTGAAAGGCCGAGTTAAAATGTACAACCCTCCTCTCTCTGTGTGCTCCTAACAGCGCTCTGCACATACAGCCCTCCTCTCTCTGTGCTCCTAACAGCGCTCTGCACATACAGCCCTCCTCTCTCTGCTCCTAACAACGCTCTGCACATACAGCCCTCCTCTCTCTGTGCTCCTAACAGCGCTCTGCACATACAGCCCTCTTCTCTCTGTGTCTCCTAACAGCGCTCTGCACATACAGCCCTCCTCTCTCTCTGTGCTCCTAACAGCACTCTGCACATACAGCCCTCCTCTCTCTGTGTCTCCTAACAGCGCTCTGCACATACAGCCCTCCTCTCTCTGTGCTCCTAACAGCGCTCTGTCACATACAGCCTTCCTCTCTCTGTGCTCCTAACAGCGCTCTGCACATACAGCCCTCCTCTCTCTGTGTCTCCTTACAGCGCTCTGCACATACAGCCCTCCTCTCTGTGTGCTCCTAACAGCGCTCTGCACATACAGCCCTCCTCTCTCTGTGCTCCTAACAGCGCTCTGCACATACAGCCCTCCTCTCTCTGTGCTCCTAACAGCGCTCTGCACATACAGCCCTCCTCTCTCTGTGCTCCTAACAGCGCTCTGCACAGACAGCAGTGGAGGACAGTGAGAGGATCTTTACTGAGCTGATCCGCTCCATTGAGAAAAGGCGCTCTGAGGTGAAAGAGCTGATCAGAGATCAGGAGAAGGCTGAAGTGAGTCGGGCTGAAGGACTCCTGGAGCGACTGGAGCAGGAGATTGCTGAGCTGAGGAGGAGAGATGCTGAGATGGAGCAGCTTTCACACACAGAGGATCACATCCATTTCCTCCAGGTAACATCACTGGCTCTCTGATGGTCTGCACTATGTACATTGTACATACATGTTGAGGTGTGTTCCTCATTTAAAGATCTGCTCCTGGCATGTGCACAAGAATGCAGTATGTATTGAGACTGTTCT
The DNA here is from genome assembly GCA_022702515.1 of Ilyophis sp. 1 JC-2022. Lineage (NCBI taxonomy): Eukaryota > Metazoa > Chordata > Actinopteri > Anguilliformes > Synaphobranchidae > Ilyophis > Ilyophis sp. 1 JC-2022. The sequence goes on along the minus strand of CM040403.1, from coordinate 142,536,932 downwards.
CTGTCTGTCGGTCTCTCTGTATGTAGAGCTGTCAGTCTCTCCCTCTTGGACCTGGAGACTTACCCAGCATCACTGTCAGTCCACATGTCTCTTTTGAGGCTGTGATGAAATATATCTCTTTACTGAAAGAGCGACTGGAGGACGTCTTCAAGATGGAGTTGAGCGAAGTTTCTGGAAGAGGTTGGAGGACAAACCCTGCTGCAGAAAGTGAGCTGAGCCACTGCACACAACACACTGGTAAGATCCACCGATACATCCAGGACCCAGGTGGCGGTGTAAAAGGAGAAGACCTACCACGCCATCTATGGACCTCGCTGAACCGTCTACGCACTGGGGTCGGCCGCTTCAAGTCATCTATGAAGAAGTGGGGCCTATCGGACAGTGCGGCATGCGAGTGTGGCGAGTCTGAACAGACTGCCGAGCATATAATTACCGGCTGCCCCCTATACAGCCCACCCTCAGAAGCCGGCCTCTTCGACTTAGGACCGGAGACGAGGGCATGGCTGCACGACACGGAGTTGGCCATCTGATGATGCACGAAAGAACTGGTAAGATTCACATCATGAATGGCACTTTCACAGGTTATACTGTATATTAATAACAGGGTGAGTGATATTTCAATCTGTCTCAGAGGTTATTTATTGCACAGTGTGGAGTGACAGTGCTCAGAAATGACCCAACATGTGAAGTGTTTTCTCTGTGAGACAGACCTGCATGAATCCTCCACTGCACCCAATGTGTTTGATGGAAGTGTTTGTAACCCAAAACATTTGCATTTAAAGCTCTGTTTAATGTTCAAGGAACCAAGTATATTCTGACCCTGTTTTTTCCTGTTAGGATGCAAACTATTGGGGAGAGATGAGAGGAGACAATAAATTTCATAATGTTGCAAAACTCTTGAATTCTCATTGCATTCTTGGCCAATTTTTGGATAAGAATTGAGACGGCAGTTTGGTGATTCTGTATTCCGGATGATATCCGTTCTTATTTCCCCCGCATATTATTTTGTGAAATTATAATTCTGTTGCTTCAGGAAATTATAAAATGAGGTCATCTTTAGCTCAACTGTCTTGTGATCTCTCTCTACAGTGGAAGAAGTCCATATTCTAGAGCCCAAGACCCGAGAGGACTTCTTACAATGTGAGTCTGTAATTAAACCTAAATTAAAAGAATGAAGCAACATGAGAATATGAGGTAATATGAAGAACAAGATGATTTGTATAATTATATATATATATATTAATTCTGCTGCAGTCATCCTGATATGGATCATGTATAATAATATTTAATATAATTTCCTACAGTAGGACTGTGTGAATAAAGTGTTGTAACTTCCACAAAAGTTACACAGCCAATATACAGTAATATAAAAAGAATTAAGATAGTTATGTGATGGTTGGGGGCGGAAACCAGACGCAACCAAACTGGGATCTTAATAAAGCGACTCACTAGTAGGTGAGATCACCAATAAATCTCCTCCGAGACTGAGGAAGGGAAAAACAAACAAACAGAAAAGATTCTACTCCAAGGGAATATCCCAACTAAAACAGGAACCTCAAACGGAGGATTCCCAACTGAGGAGAAGGAGTCGCGAAAATAGCTTCTAAGCTCTGAACGAAACTAGAATGACAATAACATAAAGGAGCGAGCAGATCCAGCCCAAACACGGGGCGCTGCACTATAAAACTCCGTAGTACAAAAGAGAGAGCGAGAATAAACCGCACAGACTTGCAGTAAGAAATATCCTCCTAATCTCTCACTTCCGTGACAATTTCTGTCTAGAAGAAGTCACGGAACCGCTAAACCCAAACTTCCTTTTTATAACTCAAGCAAGAGATTATCTACTAGACGTGAGCAGATAATTCTTGTACTTGACGTTATAGAAAGTACAGAGTACTGAAAAGTACTTGGTAAATACCAATACCGGCTTTTTGTGTATAGACGCGCCGTTTCTCTGTGAACCAAGACCCTATGTAAGGTTCGACAGGTGCAACAGCGAACGAAATCAACTCATCTGCAGACCAATGAGTGCAGGAGGAGTTGCAGGCAGAGAGAAATCTGCACGTGTAAGAACCATTTAGCCAAATAGACATGGCAAACTCAAATTAGTGATGCAGGAGAGGAAAGGAATAGAGCTGAATGATACAGCCACCCAAAACCATGACAAGTTATAATTGATTGATAGTTATAGTGGTTGACAATTCAATAAATGGGGAAAAAGTTTTGAAAATGGGAAAAACTACTGAAATATGGTACAATCAAGAATAAAAGGAAAGCGTTTGGAAAAGAAGAACCATCAAGAAAATGTGAAATTTAAATATGTAAAATATGAAAGATATATAAAATATGTATGGTTTGTAAAATATAAATGTAAGTGGAGCTTTCTTCTCTTCTCTTCTGTCAGATTCCTGTCAGCTCACACTGGACTCCAACACAGCGCATAAACGCCTCCGTCTGTCTGAGGGGAACAGAGAGGTGACCTGTATAAAAAAGATCCAGTCATATACTGATCATCCAGAAAGATTTGACTTCCTGCAGCAAGTGTTTTGCAAAGAGGGTCTGTCTGGACGCTGTTACTGGGAGGCTGAGTGGAGAGGGCATGAAGGGGTTTCTATAGCAGTGTCATATAAAGAGATCAGCAGGAAAGGAGGGTGTGGAGAGTGTGGTCTGGGACGGAATAATGAGTCCTGGAGTTTGTACTGCTCTCCCTTCAGTGACTCCTTCTTCCACAATAATGAGGACACTGACATTCCTGTTCCCTCATCCTCCAGAATAGGAGTGTACCTGGATCACAGGGCAGGAACTCTGTCCTTCTACAGCGTCTCTGACACAATGACCCTCCTGCACAGAGTCCAGACCACATTCAATCAGCCCCTCTATTCTGGGTTTGGGGTTTATACTAAATCCTCTGTAAAACTGTGTGATCTGGGATGATGCAGAGAGTGAAGATCAGCTGTAATTAAAGAGAGAAATTATTAAATCAAATGAAAGGGGTAGTCCACTGTAATGAACTTTTAGGCTAATATTTTAGAATTTCTGAAAATGTTGAGCAATTTTCCAAGCTTTTTTTCTGATATGAGCATGGACGATGTGAACTATATGATGTGACGTCATTGAATTGACTGTACCTGACCATACATTGACCGTACCTGACCACCAACTCCACCCAGCTTCTGGTCCAGACTATGGTCCCCTCACGCCTGGACAACTGCAACTCCCTGCTCGCAAGCCTACCAGCCTGCGCCATCCTGCCTCTTCAACTGATCCAGAACGCAGCTGCCCGGCTTGTGTTCAACCTCCCGAAATTTTCACATGTCAGCCCCCTGTTGAGGTCACTCCACTGGCTGCCAGTTGCAGCCAGGATCAGGTTCAAAGTTCTGACCCTGGCCTACACTGCAGCCAATAGGACAGGCCCTGCCTAACTAACAGGAATTAATCCAGAACTATGTTCCTGCTCGACCACTTCGCTCGTCTACAGCAGGGCGACTCGCACTTCCCCCCCTCCGTGTCAATGGCGCTCGCTCGTCCCGACTGTGGAGCTTTTCCACCCTAGCTCCCCAGTGGTGGAACGAACTTCCCATTCCCCTACGTTCTGTGCCAACCCTGCCTGTACTTGTTCTTGTTTAACTGTGTATTGAAGTTGATAATATTAAGAATAGAATTGTAGTAGAGCTGATTTACCCAGTTTACTGTGAACTGCATTCAAGGTTCATTACTAGGGATAGCTGCTACTTTATGGGAAGGATGTGCTTTATCTTATCTGTTCTGTAGTGACTTCGATGACATTTCTGTATGCACTTACTGTATGTCGCTTTGGATAAAATCGTATGCTAAATGACTGTAATGTAATGTTATGAATTGCATTTTTCGTACTTCACATTGTCTGAAATTATGGAAATTGATAGGAGAGTCATTTCCATTTGGCAGTATGGACTGATTATAGCCCTTTCCCACTGTAGAGCTGGAACAGACTGGCTCATTATACCCTTTTCCCACTGTAGAGCTGGAACAGACTGGCTCATTATACCCCTTTCCCACTGTAGAGCTGGAACCAGGCTGGCTCATTATACCCCTTTCCCACTGTAGAGCTGGAACAGGCTGGCTCATTATACCCCTTTCCCACTGTAGAGCTGGAACCAGGCTGGCTCATTATACCCCTTTCCCACTGTAGAGCTGGAACCAGGCTGGCTCATTATACCCCTTTCCCACTGTAGAGCTGGAACCAGGCTGGCTCATTATACCCCTTTCTCACTGTAGAGCTGGAACCAGGCTGGCTCATTATACCCCTTTCCCACTGTAGAGCTGGAACCAGGCTGGCTCATTATACCCCTTTCTCAGTGTAGAGCTGGAACCAGGCTGGCTCATTATAAAATCATGCACCGTGCTTCTTTTGGAAATAATCACATACAAAAGAGGTCTTACGTGAAGCTTCCTTTATTAACAATATCTCTCTACAAAATCTCAAAGACACTCAGTCTCAAATGTCTCTCTCTCCTCTGACGAAACCCCACGACTTGGGTATAAAAGTGGTACCAAATGGCTATATTTCTATATTTCTGCAGAATGCGATGTCCTGGAATAACGAAAACTATGGGTTTGCATTGATTATTACCTTTTTCATTACGCTTATACCATATCTATGGCTGCCCCCTAGTGGCTGTTGTTGACGTCCCAATTATAGTAGCCTATTCATATTTCTCTGAAATTATAAATTAATTTAACGTAACCCTACATTTTAACAACTCCTGTAGGCCATAGTAGATCGTTTTACAAATAGACTAGCTGTTCTGGGAAATTTTGAAATAAGGTAACTTGTGTTATGCAGATATTTCTCACGTTTATTTGTCGAGAATTAAGTGAGTTATATTAGGCTATATTGTATGAGTGGAAGTCTGCATCAGTCAATATAATACCGATCTAGACTTATATTTATATAAGCTATATAAGCAGCGAGGAAAGCTGAGCGGATTCTAGGTTTTTATATAAACTACTCACAAGAATTTAAGGGTCAAAGAAGTATTGTATGTATGTCTTTTTAAGCCAGATTGGGTTAGAATATCCCCCTTTGGGTGGTCATTTGGACTATAGACATCACGTTATTATGGGACATGCATTCATTGCCCTTATCTTTAGAAACTTTTTAAATTAACCCAGATTTATTTTTCATGGATTTGAAGCACAAACTTATTCAGACTAAACTGACAAACTGCCTCGAAACACCCATTGTGACACCTCATGCACCATTTGCACGTGTTTTGCATGAGTGTCATTCCATGCATGCCAATTTTAGCAATACAATGGCTGAGCATTTTCCATTCATCATCACATCATCATTTTGGGGGGTGCGTGACTTTTTTCATCAGGGTAATAAACTAGTGTCTAATCAAAAGTGTTTTGTTTTGTGTTTTCTGTTCTTGAGTCATCAAATAATTATTTTGTCATGAGTCGTCTCCATTTTAGCTCGTTAGCTTATATTTATATGCACACATATTTTTGACCCTTAACTTCTTTTGAGTAGAATATATGGACTGAGCAACCAATGATCACAGCTGACCCTCCCTGTCCCTTTCATGTTTGACAGGCCGATTCGTTTTGAAATAAATACGTGACGAAATAAATAAAAGATGTGTAAAATAATTAATAGATATTTAATTGCTTATTTATTAATTTCATTGCTTAAATATTTATTAAATTATCGATAAATTTCATCCATACTTGGGGGCGTTTGAACCATTTTTCAAACGTTTGTCGGTGGGAAAGGAATTAGCTGATCTGGAATCAGAGTATTTGCACAAAAAGTGAAAAGAGCCTCTGATGCCAGATCCGTATAGCGGACACGTCTCAACAGGTAGGCCATTGGTTCAGCATGTATTGGTTTGAGACACCGCCCACAATGACAGGCGTCACCGTCACACTTCGGTTTCTGTGATCACGTGATTTGAAAAAAGCATCGGAGCACGACTTCCAAACAGCAGTGATTTGAAAACTCGACACCATGTCGACATGTGAGTATCGAGCGTCCCATCCCTCGTAGAGAGAGAGGAGTGCGAGAGAGTGTTATAGCTGTGTGATAGCTGGAACTCTCTGGCTGGAGGTTGAAGTCACTGTTTCTCCTCGGTGGAGTACTTCTGCTCCTGGGGGCAGTAACTTCCTACTGACGTACCAGATCGGGTGTTCCTCCCCATTACTCTCCTGGGACAGAATGACACCCCCCCCCCCCCCCCCCCCACTTCAGACACATCAGTGCGGACCACCATCTCCATGCTGAAGTCAGGAGTCACCAATACTGGGCTGGAGCACAGGGCCCTCTTCAAACTCTGGAAGGCCTGTTCAGGGTCCACTGTCCACCTCACCATCTGGGGCTGGGCCTTGTGAGTGAGTTCTGTCAAGGGGGCAGCTAGGGAGGCAAAGTCAGGAATGAAGTGTCTATAATAACCTGTCAGTATCCCTGATCTGGGCTAGGTTTTGGATATAACTTCTGTAAATATCTCAAATATCCTCCATCACACATAAAACCTGTCTGGGCCAATCAGAAACACACAGTAAACCTGTCTGGGCCAATCAGAAACACACAGTAAACCTGTCTGGGCCAATCAGAAACACACAATGAAACTGAATAATCTAAAAAATTAAACAATTTAACCCTCATATTATCTTTGGCATAATTCAGTGTTTGTCTCTTAAAAACCAGTTTACCTTATTTTTTATTTGACGATTTTTCCAAATGTGTTGGGATAAAAGAGAAAATATGCAATGAACATAATGCTGTTTTCAAAGGTCTTCTAAAACTTGGTAAACAAAGGTGTTGTATGGGGTCATTTGTGGCGTAGTTGTATTGTAAACTTCACAGACGTCCACATACCTCAGGCTCTAAAATGAGATGTGAGATTTTTTAATGTTATTTTTCATTTGATATGGATAAAAGGTTGGTCAATTGGGAGACACACAAAATGTGGAAGTGTGTCAAAATGTTTCTATTACAATAGTTGTGTGTCAGTTTAGATTTTTGGGGTCAATGTGACACCAAACATATAAGACGTCATAAAATGTCAAGATAATCTGAGGGTTAAACCTCTAGCTGCCAGTGGGACAAAGCCTTCTTCTCTACAAATAGAAAGAATAAAAAAAACCTTGTGTTGTTGCACTTCTCTTCATGGCCACATGGGGTCGCTGTCATACTCAGTCATTATAATTGACAGCCATGACAGTTCAGCAATGATCAGGGAAAAGTGTCTTTCTAATATGTCAACATCTGTATATTTCTTTATGGTTTAGTTACCCATTCTCTTTATTCCTTAATATGCTCTTGCTAAACTCTTTCTTGCACTCGAGAGCAGTGCTGAGATTGGGTTACAAAAACAGCGGTATTTACTCCTGGTTTAAATGTTTAAAAGTGCTGTTTGACAGACTGGCCTGTCCAGTGGAGTCCAGCCACGTTCCTGCTGCTCCTGATTCCGTCAGTGGCACTAATATCAAGTCAAGTGAAACTTTATCATCATCTTTGAGGAAAATTTTATTTGGTTGCTATTTCCATACCTTAAACAATCACAATACAAAATATTTTTTAAGATACAAAATGCAGAATGCAGGCCTCATGCCTGCAGGAGTGAATGAGTGTTCATGCCTTGTGTGTATTTTGTGTTTTTGTGTAACGGTCAGCCACTCCCCCATGTACTGTTATTGCATAGGCTGGTATAGTGTAGTATATTGCAAGGGGTAGCTAGTTACTGCACTGTCTGTTCTTGCACACCTAATGTTAGCCAAACTACTTACAAATCACATTAAATGACATTACATTACAATCAGTGAGCAGATGATCTTATCCAGAGTGATGCACAGAAGGAAAGAACATCAGGGTTAGTCTCAGGAATACAAAGTGTGACATCATCAAGAAGGGACAGAAGGCACAGAAGGCCTAATAATTATCTCCCGGGATGTGTCCCAATACTCTAAAAATGCATTCTCCTTTCCTCCACTACCAAAGTAAATTAAAGTATAAAGGCACTGAGAGATGCAGACACCCGTGTGAGTGGACAAAGCGCTGAACTCTATGATATCAAACAGACGTAACCGCTTGCTTCTATTGGAGAAGTTACAGCAAACAATATGCCGTCCAGTGCACCGCACCTCTCAATTTCCCCTTAGGCCAGGGGGCCTCAATCTTATCCAGTAAGGGCCGGTGTGGGTGCAGGTTTTTGCTCCAACCAAGCAGTAACATGCCTGATTCTACTAATAAAGGCCCTTAGCAAAGACTCTAGTGGTTAGTTTGTAGAATCAGGTGTAACTGCTTGGATGGAACAAAAGTCTGAACCCACACCGGCCAAAACAAAAGCACAAACACTAATAATTAGAGCAATCGGGGTGAAAGTTACACATGGCTAAAAGCAGGTTTGTTCATAGATTCCTGTGTTTTCTGACGTGTGATTAAATATCAGCTCAGATCACTCCTCCCTCAGGGAGACTGTTACTAGGATGTGTTGCCATGGAAACACAGTTAATGAGAGACACACCTGGACCGGCACCAGAGGTTATGCTGGATCACTCACAACTCATGAGATTAATATTGTGACCAAAAAATAAATACATTCGTTCTATTTTCTGCATATTTCATTTATTTATGGAATTTGATTTCAGTAATTTTATGTAATTTTCTGTTTCATATCAAAATCTGTACATTTCCAGATCCCTCAAAAACTCAGAAAAGTGTGATTATACCACTTGAATGAATACATCTTAAAAACAGTCATATTTTATTTACCCATTTATAAATTCAGTTTGGAAATATTTTTTGCAATACAATGTTCAGTGTTAAATCAACTTAGAGGACATTTGATTTCTGTTAGAACTGAATGAACACTTTTGAAAATGTAAATTTTACTGTGCACTCGTACATAATATTGGACACATGCATAAGAGTGGCTGTTTAACCCTTGTGTTGTCTTCATATTATATCTGCACCCCGTGTCCACAGGGTCAAAGATGACCCCCCTCACCAGACCCCCTGTGATAAGCCTCTTCACTGAATTATAATGAAATAACCCGTCATTCTTCAATAAACCAGTCAATAATTGTGCTTTCCTACTTCAGTCCAGACAGACTGGATTTCTTCAGTCTACACCACTCATTTTTACTATAAAACAAACATAATAATTGATCTTTTTGCTGTAATAGATGCGTGGCACTTAATTATGATGACATATGATTTCATAACTGCAGGGTTCATAAGACTCATAAAACAATCTTTGTACCTGGATGATGTACCGCTTTTATGAAAATGTACAAAAGTGCAAAATTTACCTTTTTTAACTGTAGGGTCACTCCAGGAAAAGCCATCAAATTGAATGCTGAGAAAATTACATTTAGGGGATTTTCACTGCTGTTGACCTCAGAAAAGGGTCAGTTTTGACCTGAGAGCAACACAAGGGTTAGATATTGTGACAAACAACCGTTTCGAAAAACAACAAGTTATATCTACATTAATTTCCTTTGTTTTTCTGTCTCATTTGAGTATTTTTCTCCCTTTAATTACAGCTGATCTTCCCTTCACTCTCTGCCTCATCCCAGATCACACAGTTCTACAGAGGATTTACTATGAACATGAAACCCAGGATAGAGGGGCTGAGTGAATGTGGTCTGGACTCTGTGCAGGAGGGTCATTGTGTCAGAGACGCTGTAGAAGGACAGAGTTCCTGCCCTGTGATCCAGGTACACTCCTATTCTGGAGGAGGAGGGAACAGGGGTGTCAGTCTCCTCACCATTGTGCCAGAAAGAACAGCTGGAAGAAATTAAGTACAAACTGGAGGGAGAGCAGCGCAAACTCCAGGACTTGTTATTATCTCCCAGTTCACTGTCATTAGCATGCCCTTTCCTGCTCATCTTTTTATATGCCACTGCTATATCAACCCTTCTCATCCCACTCCTCTCAGCCTCCCAGTAACAGCGTCCAGACAGACCCTCTCTGCACAGCACTTGGTCCCAGTAGTCAAATCTCTCTGGATGATCAGGATATGACTGGATCTCTCCCACATTGGTCACCTCTCTGTTCCCCTCAGACAGACGGAGGTATAGATACGCTGTGTTGGGGTCCAGTGTGAGCCGACAGGAATCTGATAGAGGAGAAGAAGGAGAGAAGAGAGCTCAGTGATCATTATAATAAACTTACATATTTTACAAACATTTTAATTTCATATTTTAATCCTTTCTTATGCTATTATTATAACACCCTCAATGTGGGGCTGAGCATGTCCAATTCCCTCCCCAATTAGGAATGGCCAATCATCTGCAACCGCAGCCGCGTTCATGCGCCAATCCAACTGCGGGGAGAGTTTAGACATCCACGGTTCTCCTGTGAAACACGCGCTGTCACCCTCACCCCCCCTCACAGAACGGACCCCCCTGTGCTGCTCTCCAGCCCCCAACATCCACCCTCCTCAAATGGGCCAGTTTGGTCAGACATGCCATAATGAACGGGGCTTTTAAACGGGGCACAAACAGAGGGGGCAGATGGAGCAGGGCATTATTAAAAAAGGGATTGCTGCCCTTAGCCAGTACTGCCCCGACCAGGGGCAAATACAGCACTGCTGCCCTGAGCCAGTACTGCCCCGACCAGGGGCAAATACAGCACTGCTGCCCTGAGCAGAAAAACTGCACCTTTGGCGTGTTGGAAGAAAGCCATCAGGTGGTGACAGCACCGCTAACCAATGCCACAATGCTAATGCTACCAGGCTGTTTAAAATCAACACCCGTCCTCTAAAGGAAACCTGTGGAAGAAGCCATTTCCACCTTGATATCCTGGACCTGCCTTTTCCAGCACACCCTCCCAGCTTCTCTGCATATACTGTCAAGTCTCCAGATGCATCCCCAAAACAAGTATGTCATGAATATAGAAAATACTTTCAATAATATTTTTCTTCGTCTTACCTCATATTCTCATGTTGCTTAATTGTTTTAATTTATGTTTAAATACAGACTCACATTGTAAGAAGTCCTCTCTGGTCCTGGGCTCTAGAATATGGACGTCTTCCACTGTAGAGAGATCACAAGAAAGATGAGCTCCTAAAGATAACCTTCATATCATAATTCCTGGAGAAATTTAAATCTATTTTAATAAATAAAGTGCATTTAAATGAAACTGCAGCTCATTCAGGAATAATGTAAATATTAAATATAAAGTTTGATTAATATCACATATCATCTTGGTGAAGCTGAAGGTTCAGTAGTTTTTGGCAGTTGGAAATTTCCCTGGTTGCCATGGCGAGCAGAGAGGGCAGGTAGCAGAGGCCCTGTTTACACTCATATCCAATACACTCCCACACACTTATTATGGGATGTTTTTTGTCAGTAGAAGGCTGACAGGAGAAGACACACACTGGAGCATTTACATTCAGATCCGATACCAGCGGAACCCAACCCAAACTACCTCCAGATGCGATTCATATCACAAATCTCCCCCATATCCTAATTCTTACTTTTAGACTAAAGTGATCAAATGTAACATATTGCATTTGTAAATAACTTGGATATATGTGGCAGAAAAAGACGAGTGTTCACAGGGCCAGAGATACAGGATCGTACAGTAGAGTCACCAACAGTTCTCCCAGTGATGTCACTAGTGAAAGGCTGATTAGTCACTGGAAGTTGCAGGATGACATATTTATGTAAAGAAGCATTAGACAGCCATGTGAAAGCATGAGGAAGACCTAAATGTGCTTTCATCTCAATCAAAGGGAATAATGAGAAGAGATTCCACTCCCCAGGAATTCTGCATCTCTCCGCCCATCTCACAAATCTCTGCTGCTGTTTTACAGCAGTGCAGACTGCTTTACTGCACAGGATCAGCTATAAGATGCAGAAACACAAAAACCTTTGCGCTGCTATTAACTGCTATTACAGGAGATAAAGTGACATTTAAAAGGTATATGCATTAGAAAAAACCTGAATATACATTATAGTAGGTTTCTTCAGATTACAAAGATTGCTCAACTTAAACAAGCCCCAGCTATGACCCCTGTTTTATTGACAAGTTATCATGCTTCACTTTTTGCCCCATTTAAATATTTTTAAACCCAGCGTGGGTCCGGTTCTGACTGGGTTGTCATCTGTAAACCTTTTATAAATTCTTACTTACCATGTCTGGTGTTGTACTGTGGCAGGTGGGTTACTGTAGGGATAAAATAAGTTGCTACGGTTGGGTGATGGAGGAACAGTCTCTGCTCACTCCTGTCAGGCTACACAAAGTATCAACAACACTGTACTTATATTCACAAAAGATCAACAATTGTTATTTTTAATTAAAGAAATCATTGGCAAAAAGTTTTCAGCAGTTCTAACCTGTTTGAGAGATTTTGACTAATTCCTTCTTGAAGACGTCCTCCAGTCGCTCTTTCAGTTCAGAGACAGATTTCCTCACAGCCTCAAAAGAGATTTGTGGACTGAGAGTGATGCTGGGTAAGTCTCCAGGCCCAGGAGCTGCACAGAGAGACTGACAGCTCTACAGACAGACAGACAGACAGACAACAGTCTCAATACAGATTCCTGTGCAGATGTCAGGAGCAGATATTTGTAAATGAGGAACACACCTCACCATGTATGTACAATGTACATAGTGCAGACCGTCAGAGAGCCAGTGATGTTACCTGGAGGAAAAGGATGTGATCCTCTGTGTGTGAAAGCTGCTCCATCTCAGCGTCTCTCCTCCTCAGCTCAGCAATCTCCTGCTCCAGACGCTCCAGGAGTCCTTCAACCCGACTCACTTCAGCCTTCTCCTGATCTCTGATCAGCTCTTTCACCTCAGAGCACCTTCTCTCAATGGAGCGGATCAGATCAGTAAAGATCCTCTCACTGTCCTCCACTGCCATCTGTGCAGAGCGCTGTTAGGAGACACAGAGAGAGGAAGGCTGTCTCTGCAGAGCGCTGTTAGGAGCACAGAGAGAGGAGGGCTGTATGTGCAGAGTGCTGTTAGGAGCATAGAGGGAGGAGGTCTGTCTGTGCAGAGCGCTGTTAGGAGCACAGAGAGAGGAGGGCTGTATGTGCAGAGCGCTGTTAGGAGCACAGAGAGAGGAGGGCTAAATGTGCAGAGCGCTGTTAACCTCCTGTTAAGTCTCTCAGAGTGTTGCTGTATTACACAGTGATTAAGGTGGGTAGAGGAGGTTAAGTCTCTCAGAGTGCTGCTCTATTACACAGTGATTAAGGTGAGTAGAGGAGGTTAAGTCTCTCAGAGTGCTGCTGTATTACACAGTGATTAAGGTGAGTAGAGGAGGTTAAGTCTCAGAGTGCTGCTGTATTACACAGTGATTAAGGTGAGTAGAGGAGGTTAAGTCTCTCATAGTGCTGCTGTATTACACAGTGATTAAGGTGGGTAGAGGAGGTTAAGTCTCTCAGAGTGCTGCTGTATTACACAGTGATTAAGGTGGGTAGAGGAGGTTAAGTCTCTCAGAGTGCTGCTGTATTACACAGTGATTAAGGTGAGTAGAGGAGGTTAAGTCTCTCATAGTGCTGCTGTATTACACAGTGATTAAGGTGAGTAGAGGAGGTTAAGTCTCTCAGAGTGCTGCTGTATTACACAGTGATTAAGGTGGGTAGAGGAGGTTAAGTCTCTCAGAGTGCTGCTGTATTACACAGTGATTAAGGTGAGTAGAGGAGGTTAAGTCTCTCAGAGTGCTGCTGTATTACACAGTGATTAAGGTGAGTAGAGGAGGTTAAGTCTCTCAGAGTGCTGCTGTATTACACAGTGATTAAGGTGAGTAGAGGAGGTTAAGTCTCTCAGAGTGCTGCTGTATTACACAGTGATTAAGGTGGGTAGAGGAGGTTAAGTCTCTCAGAGTGCTGCTGTATTACAGTGATTAAGGTGAGTAGAGGAGGTTAAGTCTCTCAGAGTGCTGCTGTATTACACAGTGATTAAGGTGGGTAGAGGAGGTTAAGTCTCTCAGAGTGCTGCTGTATTACACAGTGATTAAGGTGAGTAGAGGAGGTTAAGTCTCTCAGAGTGTTGCTGTATTACACAGTGATTAAGGTGCGTAGAGGAGGTTAAGTCTCTCAGAGTGTTGCTGTATTACACAGTGATTAAGGTGAGTAGAGGAGGTTAAGTCTCTCAGAGTGTTGCTGTATTACACAGTGATTAATGTGGGTAGAGGAGGTTAAGTCTCTCAAGAGTGTTGCTGTATTACACAGTGATTAAGGTGAGTAGAGGAGGTTAAGTCTCTCAGAGTGTTGCTGTATTACACAGTGATTAAGGTGAGTAGAGAAGGTTAAGTCTATCAGAGTGCTGCTGTATTACACAGTGATTAAGGTGAGTAGAGGAGGTTAAGTCTCTCAGAGTGCTGCTGTATTACACAGTGATTAAGGTGAGTAGAGGGGGTTAAGTCTCTCAGAGTGCTGCTGTATTACACAGTGATTAAGGTGAGTAGAGGAGGTTAAGTCTCTCAGAGTGCTGCTGTATTACACAGTGATTAAGGTGAGTAGAGGAGGTTAAGTCTCTCAGAGTGCTGCTGTATTACACAGTGATTAAGGTGAGTAGAGGAGGTTAAGTCTCAGAGTGCTGCTGTATTACACAGTGATTAAGGTGAGTAGAGGAGGTTAAGTCTCAGAGTGCTGCTGTATTACACAGTGATTAAGGTGAGTAGAGGAGGTTAAGTCTCAGAGTGCTGCTGTATTACACAGTGATTAAGGTGAGTAGAGGAGGTTAAGTCTTTCAGAGAGCTGCTGTATTACACAGTGATTAAGGTGAGTAGAGGAGGTTAAGTCTCTCATAGTGCTGCTGTATTACACAGTGATTAAGGTGAGTAGAGGAGGTTAAGTCTCTCAGAGTGCTGCTGTATTACACAGTGATTAAGGTGAGTAGAGGAGGTTAAGTCTCAGAGTGCTGCTGTATTACACAGTGATTAAGGTGAGTAGAGGAGGTTAAGTCTCTCAGAGTGCTGCTGTATTACACAGTGATTAAGGTGGGTAGAGGAGGTTAAGTCTCTCAGAGTGCTGCTGTATTGCACAGTGATTAAGGTGAGTAGAGGAGGTTAAGTCTCTCAGAGTGCTGCTGTATTACACAGTGATTAAGGTGAGTAGAGGAGGTTAAGTCTCTCAGAGTGCTGCTGTATTACACAGTGATTAAGGTGAGTAGAGGAGGTTAAGTCTCTCAGAGTGCTGCTGTATTACACAGTGATTAAGGTGGGTAGAGGAGGTTAAGTTTCTCAGAGTGCTGCTGTATTACACAGTGATTAAGGTGAGTAGAGGAGGTTAAGTCTCTCATAGTGCTGCTGTATTACACAGTGATTAAGGTGGGTAGAGGAGGTTAAGTCTCTCAGAGTGCTGCTGTATTACACAGTGATTAAGGTGAGTAGAGGAGGTTAAGTCTCATAGTGCTGCTGTATTACACAGTGATTAAGGTGGGTAGAGGAGGTTAAGTCTCTCAGAGTGCTGCTGTATTACACAGTGATTAAGGTGAGTAGAGGAGGTTAAGTCTCAGAGTGCTGCTGTATTACACAGTGATTAAGGTGGGTAGAGGAGGTTAAGTCTCAGAGTGCTGCTGTATTACACAGTGATTAAGGTGAGTAGAGGAGGTTAAGTCTCAGAGTGCTGCTGTATTACACAGTGATTAAGGTGAGTAGAGGAGGTTAAGTCTCTCAGAGTGCTGCTGTATTACACAGTGATTAAGGTGAGTAGAGGAGGTTAAGTCTCATAGTGCTGCTGTATTACACAGTGATTAAGGTGAGTAGAGGAGGTTAAGTCTCTCAGAGTGCTGCTGTATTACACAGTGATTAAGGTGAGTAGAGGAGGTTAAGTCTCTCAGAGTGCTGCTGTATTACACAGTGACTAAGGTGAGTAGAGGAGGTTAAGTCTCAGAGTGCTGCTGTATTACACAGTGATTAAGGTGAGTAGAGGAGGTTAAGTCTCAGAGTGCTGCTGTATTACACAGTGATTAAGGTGAGTAGAGGAGGTTAAGTCTCACAGAGTGCTGCTGTATTACACAGTGATTAAGGTGGGTAGAGGAGGTTAAGTCTCTCAGAGTGCTGCTGTATTACACAGTGATTAAGGTGAGTAGAGGAGGTTAAGTCTCAGAGTGCTGCTGTATTACACAGTGATTAAGGTGGGTAGAGGAGGTTAAGTTTCTCAGAGTGCTGCTGTATTACACAGTGATTAAGGTGAGTAGAGGAGGTTAAGTCTCTCAGAGTGCTGCTGTATTACACAGTGATTAAGGTGAGTAGAGGAGGTTAAGTCTCTCAGAGTGCTGCTGTATTACACAGTGATTAAGGTGAGTAGAGGAGGTTAAGTCTCACAGAGTGCTGCTGTATTACACAGTGATTAAGGTGGGTAGAGGAGGTTAAGTCTCTCAGAGTGCTGCTGTATTACACAGTGATTAAGGTGAGTAGAGGAGGTTAAGTCTCAGAGTGCTGCTGTATTACACAGTGATTAAGGTGGGTAGAGGAGGTTAAGTTTCTCAGAGTGCTGCTGTATTACACAGTGATTAAGGTGAGTAGAGGAGGTTAAGTCTCAGAGTGCTGCTGTATTACACAGTGATTAAGGTGGGTAGAGGAGGTTAAGTTTCTCAGAGTGCTGCTGTATTACACAGTGATTAAGGTGAGTAGAGGAGGTTAAGTCTCTCAGAGTGCTGCTGTATTACACAGTGATTAAGGTGGGTAGAGGAGGTTAAGTCTCTCAGAGTGCTGCTGTATTACACAGTGATTAAAGTGAGTAGAGGAGGTTAAGTCTCAGAGTGCTGCTGTATTACACAGTGATTAAGGTGGGTAGAGGAGGTTAAGTTTCTCAGAGTGCTGCTGTATTACACAGTGATTAAGGTGAGTAGAGGAGGTTAAGTCTCTCATAGTGCTGCTGTATTACACAGTGATTAAGGTGGGTAGAGGAGGTTAAGTCTCTCAGAGTGCTGCTGTATTACACAGTGATTAAGGTGAGTAGAGGAGGTTAAGTCTCATAGTGCTGCTGTATTACACAGTGATTAAGGTGGGTAGAGGAGGTTAAGTCTCTCAGAGTGCTGCTGTATTACACAGTGATTAAGGTGAGTAGAGGAGGTTAAGTCTCAGAGTGCTGCTGTATTACACAGTGATTAAGGTGGGTAGAGGAGGTTAAGTCTCAGAGTGCTGCTGTATTACACAGTGATTAAGGTGAGTAGAGGAGGTTAAGTCTCAGAGTGGTGCTGTATTACACAGTGATTAAGGTGAGTAGAGGAGGTTAAGTCTCTCAGAGTGCTGCTGTATTACACAGTGATTAAGGTGAGTAGAGGAGGTTAAGTCTTTCAGAGAGCTGCTGTATTACACAGTGATTAAGGTGAGTAGAGGAGGTTAAGTCTCTCATAGTGCTGCTGTATTACACAGTGATTAAGGTGAGTAGAGGAGGTTAAGTCTCTCAGAGTGCTGCTGTATTACACAGTGATTAAGGTGAGTAGAGGAGGTTAAGTCTTTCAGAGAGCTGCTGTATTACACAGTGATTAAGGTGAGTAGAGGAGGTTAAGTCTCTCATAGTGCTGCTGTATTACACAGTGATTAAGGTGAGTAGAGGAGGTTAAGTCTCTCAGAGTGCTGCTGTATTACACAGTGATTAAGGTGAGTAGAGGAGGTTAAGTCTCAGAGTGCTGCTGTATTACACAGTGATTAAGGTGAGTAGAGGAGGTTAAGTCTCTCAGAGTGCTGCTGTATTACACAGTGATTAAGGTGGGTAGAGGAGGTTAAGTCTCTCAGAGTGCTGCTGTATTGCACAGTGATTAAGGTGAGTAGAGGAGGTTAAGTCTCTCAGAGTGCTGCTGTATTACACAGTGATTAAGGTGAGTAGAGGAGGTTAAGTCTCTCAGAGTGCTGCTGTATTACACAGTGATTAAGGTGAGTAGAGGAGGTTAAGTCTCTCAGAGTGCTGCTGTATTACACAGTGATTAAGGTGGGTAGAGGAGGTTAAGTTTCTCAGAGTGCTGCTGTATTACACAGTGATTAAGGTGAGTAGAGGAGGTTAAGTCTCTCATAGTGCTGCTGTATTACACAGTGATTAAGGTGGGTAGAGGAGGTTAAGTCTCTCAGAGTGCTGCTGTATTACACAGTGATTAAGGTGAGTAGAGGAGGTTAAGTCTCATAGTGCTGCTGTATTACACAGTGATTAAGGTGGGTAGAGGAGGTTAAGTCTCTCAGAGTGCTGCTGTATTACACAGTGATTAAGGTGAGTAGAGGAGGTTAAGTCTCAGAGTGCTGCTGTATTACACAGTGATTAAGGTGGGTAGAGGAGGTTAAGTCTCAGAGTGCTGCTGTATTACACAGTGATTAAGGTGAGTAGAGGAGGTTAAGTCTCAGAGTGCTGCTGTATTACACAGTGATTAAGGTGAGTAGAGGAGGTTAAGTCTCTCAGAGTGCTGCTGTATTACACAGTGATTAAGGTGAGTAGAGGAGGTTAAGTCTCATAGTGCTGCTGTATTACACAGTGATTAAGGTGAGTAGAGGAGGTTAAGTCTCTCAGAGTGCTGCTGTATTACACAGTGATTAAGGTGAGTAGAGGAGGTTAAGTCTCTCAGAGTGCTGCTGTATTACACAGTGACTAAGGTGAGTAGAGGAGGTTAAGTCTCAGAGTGCTGCTGTATTACACAGTGATTAAGGTGAGTAGAGGAGGTTAAGTCTCAGAGTGCTGCTGTATTACACAGTGATTAAGGTGAGTAGAGGAGGTTAAGTCTCACAGAGTGCTGCTGTATTACACAGTGATTAAGGTGGGTAGAGGAGGTTAAGTCTCTCAGAGTGCTGCTGTATTACACAGTGATTAAGGTGAGTAGAGGAGGTTAAGTCTCAGAGTGCTGCTGTATTACACAGTGATTAAGGTGGGTAGAGGAGGTTAAGTTTCTCAGAGTGCTGCTGTATTACACAGTGATTAAGGTGAGTAGAGGAGGTTAAGTCTCTCAGAGTGCTGCTGTATTACACAGTGATTAAGGTGAGTAGAGGAGGTTAAGTCTCTCAGAGTGCTGCTGTATTACACAGTGATTAAGGTGAGTAGAGGAGGTTAAGTCTCACAGAGTGCTGCTGTATTACACAGTGATTAAGGTGGGTAGAGGAGGTTAAGTCTCTCAGAGTGCTGCTGTATTACACAGTGATTAAGGTGAGTAGAGGAGGTTAAGTCTCAGAGTGCTGCTGTATTACACAGTGATTAAGGTGGGTAGAGGAGGTTAAGTTTCTCAGAGTGCTGCTGTATTACACAGTGATTAAGGTGAGTAGAGGAGGTTAAGTCTCAGAGTGCTGCTGTATTACACAGTGATTAAGGTGGGTAGAGGAGGTTAAGTTTCTCAGAGTGCTGCTGTATTACACAGTGATTAAGGTGAGTAGAGGAGGTTAAGTCTCTCAGAGTGCTGCTGTATTACACAGTGATTAAGGTGGGTAGAGGAGGTTAAGTCTCTCAGAGTGCTGCTGTATTACACAGTGATTAAGGTGAGTAGAGGAGGTTAAGTCTCTCAGAGTGCTGCTGTATTACACAGTGATTAAGGTGGGTAGAGGAGGTTAAGTCTCTCAGAGTGCTGCTGTATTACACAGTGATTAAGGTGAGTAGAGGAGGTTAAGTCTCTCATAGTGCTGCTGTATTACACAGTGATTAAGGTGGGTAGAGGAGGTTAAGTCTCTCAGAGTGCTGCTGTATTACACAGTGATTAAGGTGAGTAGAGGAGGTTAAGTCTCTCATAGTGCTGCTGTATTACACAGTGATTAAGGTGGGTAGAGGAGGTTAAGTCTCTCAGAGTGCTGCTGTATTACACAGTGATTAAGGTGAGTAGAGGAGGTTAAGTCTCAGAGTGCTGCTGTATTACACAGTGATTAAGGTGAGTAGAGGAGGTTAAGTCTCAGAGTGCTGCTGTATTACACAGTGATTAAGGTGAGTAGAGGAGGTTAAGTCTCTCAGAGTGCTGCTGTATTACACAGTGATTAAGGTGAGTAGAGGAGGTTAAGTCTCAGAGTGCTGCTGTATTACACAGTGATTAAGGTGAGTAGAGGAGGTTAAGTCTCTCAGAGTGCTGCTGTATTACACAGTGATTAAGGTGAGTAGAGGAGGTTAAGTCTCTCAGAGTGCTGCTGTATTACACAGTGATTAAGGTGAGTAGAGGAGGTTAAGTCTCTCAGAGTGCTGCTGTATTACACAGTGATTAAGGTGAGTAGAGGAGGTTAAGTCTCTCAGAGTGCTGCTGTATTACACAGTGATTAAGGTGAGTAGAGGAGGTTAAGTCTCTCAGAGTGATGCTGTATTACACAGTGATTAAGGTGAGTAGAGGAGGTTAAGTCTCTCAGAGTGCTGCTGTATTACACAGTGATTAAGGTGAGTAGAGGAGGTTAAGTCTCTCAGAGTGCTGCTGTATTACACAGTGATTAAGGTGAGTAGAGGAGGTTAAGTCTCTCAGAGTGCTGCTGTATTACACAGTGATTAAGGTGAGTAGAGGAGGTTAAGTCTCTCAGAGTGCTGCTGTATTACACAGTGATTAAGGTGAGTAGAGGAGGTTAAGTCTCTCAGAGAGCTGCTGTATTACACAGTGATTAAGGTGAGTAGAGGAGGTTAAGTCTCTCAGAGTGCTGCTGTATTACACAGTGATTAAGGTGAGTAGAGGAGGTTAAGTCTCTCAGAGTGCTGCTGTATTACACAGTGATTAAGGTGAGTAGAGGAGGTTAAGTCTCTCAGAGTGCTGCTGTATTACACAGTGATTAAGGTGAGTAGAGGAGGTTAAGTCTCTCAGAGTGCTGCTGTATTACACAGTGATTAAGGTGGGTAGAGGTGGTTAAGTCTCTCAGAGTGCTGCTGTATTACACAGTGATTAAGGTGAGTAGAGGAGGTTAAGTCTCTCAGAGTGCTGCTGTATTACACAGTGATTAAGGTGAGTAGAGGAGGTTAAGTCTCTCAGAGTGCTGCTGTATTACACAGTGATTAAGGTGAGTAGAGGAGGTTAAGTCTCTCAGAGTGCTGCTGTATTACACAGTGATTAAGGTGAGTAGAGGAGGTTAAGTCTCAGAGTGCTGCTGTATTACACAGTGATTAAGGTGAGTAGAGGAGGTTAAGTCTCTCAGAGTGCTGCTGTATTACACAGTGATTAAGGTGAGTAGAGGAGGTTAAGTCTCTCAGAGTGCTGCTGTATTACACAGTGATTAAGGTGAGTAGAGGAGGTTAAGTCTCTCAGAGTGCTGCTGTATTACACAGTGATTAAGGTGAGTAGAGGAGGTTAAGTCTCTCAGAGTGCTGCTGTATTACACAGTGATTAAGGTGAGTAGAGGAGGTTAAGTCTCTCAGAGTGCTGCTGTATTACACAGTGATTAAGGTGAGTAGAGGAGGTTAAGTCTCTCAGAGTGCTGCTGTATTACACAGTGATTAAGGTGAGTAGAGGAGGTTAAGTCTCTCAGAGTGCTGCTGTATTACACAGTGATTAAGGTGAGTAGAGGAGGTTAAGTCTCTCAGAGTGCTGCTGTATTACACAGTGATTAAGGTGAGTAGAGGAGGTTAAGTCTCTCAGAGTGCTGCTGTATTACACAGTGATTAAGGTGAGTAGAGGAGGTTAAGTCTCTCAGAGTGCTGCTGTATTACACAGTGATTAAGGTGAGTAGAGGAGGTTAAGTCTCTCAGAGTGCTGCTGTATTACACAGTGATTAAGGTGAGTAGAGGAGGTTAAGTCTCTCAGAGTGCTGCTGTATTACACAGTGATTAAGGTGAGTAGAGGAGGTTAAGTCTCTCAGAGTGCTGCTGTATTACACAGTGATTAAGGTGAGTAGAGGAGGTTAAGTCTCTCAGAGTGCTGCTGTATTACACAGTGATTAAGGTGAGTAGAGGAGGTTAAGTCTCTCAGAGTGCTGCTGTATTACACAGTGATTAAGGTGAGTAGAGGAGGTTAAGTCTCTCAGAGTGCTGCTGTATTACACAGTGATTAAGGTGAGTAGAGGAGGTTAAGTCTCTCAGAGTGCTGCTGTATTACACAGTGATTAAGGTGAGTAGAGGAGGTTAAGTCTCTCAGAGTGTTGCTGTATTACACAGTGATTAAGGTGAGTAGAGGAGGTTAAGTCTCTCAGAGTGTTGCTGTATTACACAGTGATTAAGGTGAGTAGAGGAGGTTAAGTCTCTCAGAGTGTTGCTGTATTACACAGTGATTAAGGTGAGTAGAGGAGGTTAAGTCTCTCAGAGTGTTGCTGTATTACACAGTGATTAAGGTGAGTAGAGGAGGTTAAGTCTCTCAGAGTGCTGCTGTATTACACAGTGATTAAGGTGAGTAGAGGAGGTTAAGTCTCTCAGAGTGCTGCTGTATTACACAGTGATTAAGGTGAGTAGAGGAGGTTAAGTCTCTCAGAGTGCTGCTGTATTACACAGTGATTAAGGTGAGTAGAGGAGGTTAAGTCTCTCAGAGTGCTGCTGTATTACACAGTGATTAAGGTGAGTAGAGGAGGTTAAGTCTCTCAGAGTGCTGCTGTATTACACAGTGATTAAGGTGAGTAGAGGAGGTTAAGTCTCTCAGAGTGCTGCTGTATTACACAGTGATTAAGGTGAGTAGAGGAGGTTAAGTCTCTCAGAGTGCTGCTGTATTACACAGTGATTAAGGTGAGTAGAGGAGGTTAAGTCTCTCAGAGTGCTGCTGTATTACACAGTGATTAAGGTGAGTAGAGGAGGTTAAGTCTCTCAGAGTGCTGCTGTATTACACAGTGATTAAGGTGAGTAGAGGAGGTTAAGTCTCTCAGAGTGCTGCTGTATTACACAGTGATTAAGGTGAGTAGAGGAGGTTAAGTCTCTCAGAGTGCTGCTGTATTACACAGTGATTAAGGTGAGTAGAGGAGGTTAAGTCTCTCAGAGTGCTGCTGTATTACACAGTGATTAAGGTGAGTAGAGGAGGTTAAGTCTCTCAGAGTGCTGCTGTATTACACAGTGATTAAGGTGAGTAGAGGAGGTTAAGTCTCTCAGAGTGCTGCTGTATTACACAGTGATTAAGGTGAGTAGAGGAGGTTAAGTCTCTCAGAGTGCTGCTGTATTACACAGTGATTAAGGTGAGTAGAGGAGGTTAAGTCTCTCAGAGTGCTGCTGTATTACACAGTGATTAAGGTGAGTAGAGGAGGTTAAGTCTCTCAGAGTGCTGCTGTATTACACAGTGATTAAGGTGAGTAGAGGAGGTTAAGTCTCTCAGAGTGCTGCTGTATTACACAGTGATTAAGGTGAGTAGAGGAGGTTAAGTCTCTCAGAGTGCTGCTGTATTACACAGTGATTAAGGTGGGTAGAGGAGGTTAAGTCTCTCAGAGTGCTGCTGTATTACACAGTGATTAAGGTGAGTAGAGGAGGTTAAGTCTCTCAGAGTGCTGCTGTATTACACAGTGATTAAGGTGGGTAGAGGAGGTTAAGTCTCTCAGAGTGCTGCTGTATTACACAGTGATTAAGGTGAGTAGAGGAGGTTAAGTCTCAGAGTGCTGCTGTATTACACAGTGATTAAGGTGGGTAGAGGAGGTTAAGTCTCAGAGTGCTGCTGTATTACACAGTGATTAAGGTGAGTAGAGGAGGTTAAGTCTCAGAGTGCTGCTGTATTACACAGTGATTAAGGTGAGTAGAGGAGGTTAAGTCTCTCAGAGTGCTGCTGTATTACACAGTGATTAAGGTGAGTAGAGGAGGTTAAGTCTCTCATAGTGCTGCTGTATTACACAGTGATTAAGGTGAGTAGAGGAGGTTAAGTCTCTCAGAGTGCTGCTGTATTACACAGTGATTAAGGTGAGTAGAGGAGGTTAAGTCTCTCAGAGTGCTGCTGTATTACACAGTGACTAAGGTGAGTAGAGGAGGTTAAGTCTCAGAGTGCTGCTGTATTACACAGTGATTAAGGTGAGTAGAGGAGGTTAAGTCTCAGAGTGCTGCTGTATTACACAGTGATTAAGGTGAGTAGAGGAGGTTAAGTCTCACAGAGTGCTGCTGTATTACACAGTGATTAAGGTGGGTAGAGGAGGTTAAGTCTCTCAGAGTGCTGCTGTATTACACAGTGATTAAGGTGAGTAGAGGAGGTTAAGTCTCAGAGTGCTGCTGTATTACACAGTGATTAAGGTGGGTAGAGGAGGTTAAGTTTCTCAGAGTGCTGCTGTATTACACAGTGATTAAGGTGAGTAGAGGAGGTTAAGTCTCTCAGAGTGCTGCTGTATTACACAGTGATTAAGGTGAGTAGAGGAGGTTAAGTCTCTCAGAGTGCTGCTGTATTACACAGTGATTAAGGTGAGTAGAGGAGGTTAAGTCTCACAGAGTGCTGCTGTATTACACAGTGATTAAGGTGGGTAGAGGAGGTTAAGTCTCTCAGAGTGCTGCTGTATTACACAGTGATTAAGGTGAGTAGAGGAGGTTAAGTCTCAGAGTGCTGCTGTATTACACAGTGATTAAGGTGGGTAGAGGAGGTTAAGTTTCTCAGAGTGCTGCTGTATTACACAGTGATTAAGGTGAGTAGAGGAGGTTAAGTCTCAGAGTGCTGCTGTATTACACAGTGATTAAGGTGGGTAGAGGAGGTTAAGTTTCTCAGAGTGCTGCTGTATTACACAGTGATTAAGGTGAGTAGAGGAGGTTAAGTCTCTCAGAGTGCTGCTGTATTACACAGTGATTAAGGTGGGTAGAGGAGGTTAAGTCTCTCAGAGTGCTGCTGTATTACACAGTGATTAAAGTGAGTAGAGGAGGTTAAGTCTCAGAGTGCTGCTGTATTACACAGTGATTAAGGTGGGTAGAGGAGGTTAAGTTTCTCAGAGTGCTGCTGTATTACACAGTGATTAAGGTGAGTAGAGGAGGTTAAGTCTCTCATAGTGCTGCTGTATTACACAGTGATTAAGGTGGGTAGAGGAGGTTAAGTCTCTCAGAGTGCTGCTGTATTACACAGTGATTAAGGTGAGTAGAGGAGGTTAAGTCTCTCAGAGTGCTGCTGTATTACACAGTGATTAAGGTGGGTAGAGGAGGTTAAGTCTCTCAGAGTGCTGCTGTATTACACAGTGATTAAGGTGAGTAGAGGAGGTTAAGTCTCAGAGTGCTGCTGTATTACACAGTGATTAAGGTGAGTAGAGGAGGTTAAGTCTCAGAGTGGTGCTGTATTACACAGTGATTAAGGTGAGTAGAGGAGGTTAAGTCTCTCAGAGTGCTGCTGTATTACACAGTGATTAAGGTGAGTAGAGGAGGTTAAGTCTCTCATAGTGCTGCTGTATTACACAGTGATTAAGGTGAGTAGAGGAGGTTAAGTCTCTCAGAGTGCTGCTGTATTACACAGTGATTAAGGTGAGTAGAGGAGGTTAAGTCTCTCAGAGTGCTGCTGTATTACACAGTGATTAAGGTGAGTAGAGGAGGTTAAGTCTCTCAGAGTGTTGCTGTATTACACAGTGATTAAGGTGAGTAGAGGAGGTTAAGTCTCAGAGTGCTGCTGTATTACACAGTGATTAAGGTGAGTAGAGGAGGTTAAGTCTCTCAGAGTGCTGCTGTATTACACAGTGATTAAGGTGAGTAGAGGAGGTTAAGTCTCTCAGAGTGCTGCTGTATTACACAGTGATTAAGGTGGGTAGAGGAGGTTAAGTCTCTCAGAGTGCTGCTGTATTGCACAGTGATTAAGGTGAGTAGAGGAGGTTAAGTCTCTCAGAGTGCTGCTGTATTACACAGTGATTAAGGTGGGTAGAGGAGGTTAAGTCTCTCAGAGTGCTGCTGTATTACACAGTGATTAAGGTGAGTAGAGGAGGTTAAGTCTCTCAGAGTGTTGCTGTATTACACAGTGATTAAGGTGGGTAGAGGAGGTTAAGTCTCTCAGAGTGCTGCTGTATTACACAGTGATTAAGGTGAGTAGAGGAGGTTAAGTCTCTCAGAGTGCTGCTGTATTACACAGTGATTAAGGTGGGTAGAGGAGGTTAAGTCTCTCAGAGTGCTGCTGTATTGCACAGTGATTAAGGTGAGTAGAGGAGGTTAAGTCTCTCAGAGTGCTGCTGTATTACACAGTGATTAAGGTGGGTAGAGGAGGTTAAGTCTCTCAGAGTGCTGCTGTATTACACAGTGATTAAGGTGAGTAGTGGAGGTTAAGTCTCAGAGTGCTGCTGTATTACACAGTGATTAAGGTGAGTAGAGGAGGTTAAGTCTCAGAGTGCTGCTGTATTACACAGTGACTAAGGTGAGTAGAGGAGGTTAAGTCTCAGAGTGCTGCTGTATTACACAGTGATTAAGGTGAGTAGAGGAGGTTAAGTCTCAGAGTGCTGCTGTATTACACAGTGATTAAGGTGAGTAGAGGAGGTTAAGTCTCACAGAGTGCTGCTGTATTACACAGTGATTAAGGTGGGTAGAGGAGGTTAAGTCTCTCAGAGTGCTGCTGTATTACACAGTGATTAAGGTGAGTGGAGGAGGTTAAGTCTCAGAGTGCTGCTGTATTACACAGTGATTAAGGTGGGTAGAGGAGGTTAAGTTTCTCAGAGTGCTGCTGTATTACACAGTGATTAAGGTGAGTAGAGGAGGTTAAGTCTCTCAGAGTGCTGCTGTATTACACAGTGATTAAGGTGAGTAGAGGAGGTTAAGTCTCACAGAGTGCTGCTGTATTACACAGTGATTAAGGTGGGTAGAGGAGGTTAAGTCTCTCAGAGTGCTGCTGTATTACACAGTGATTAAGGTGGGTAGAGGAGGTTAAGTCTCTCAGAGTGCTGCTGTATTACACAGTGATTAAGGTGAGTAGAGGAGGTTAAGTCTCTCAGAGTGCTGCTGTATTACACAGTGATTAAGGTGAGTAGAGGAGGTTAAGTCTCTCAGAGTGCTGCTGTATTACACAGTGATTAAGGTGAGTAGAGGAGGTTAAGTCTCAGAGTGCTGCTGTATTACACAGTGATTAAGGTGAGTAGAGGAGGTTAAGTATCTCAGAGTGCTGCTGTATTACACAGTGATTAAGGTGAGTAGAGGAGGTTAAGTCTCTCAGAGTGCTGCTGTATTACACAGTGATTAAGGTGAGTAGAGGAGGTTAAGTCTCTCATAGTGCTGCTGTATTACACAGTGATTAAGGTGGGTAGAGGAGGTTAAGTCTCTCAGAGTGCTGCTGTATTACACAGTGATTAAGGTGAGTAGAGGAGGTTAAGTCTCTCAGAGTGTTGCTGTATTACACAGTGATTAAGGTGGGTAGAGGAGGTTAAGTCTCTCAGAGTGCTGCTGTATTACACAGTGATTAATGTGAGTAGAGGAGGTTAAGTCTCAGAGTGCTGCTGTATTACACAGTGATTAAGGTGAGTAGAGGAGGTTAAGTCTCAGAGTGCTGCTGTATTACACAGTGACTAAGGTGAGTAGAGGAGGTTAAGTCTCAGAGTGCTGCTGTATTACACAGTGATTAAGGTGAGTAGAGGAGGTTAAGTCTCAGAGTGCTGCTGTATTACACAGTGATTAAGGTGAGTAGAGGAGGTTAAGTCTCACAGAGTGCTGCTGTATTACACAGTGATTAAGGTGAGTAGAGGAGGTTAAGTTTCTCAGAGAGCTGCTGTATTACACAGTGATTAAGGTGAGTAGAGGAGGTTAAGTCTCAGAGTGCTGCTGTATTACACAGTGATTAAGGTGGGTAGAGGAGGTTAAGTTTCTCAGAGTGCTGCTGTATTACACAGTGATTAAGGTGAGTAGAGGAGGTTAAGTCTCTCAGAGTGCTGCTGTATTACACAGTGATTAAGGTGAGTAGAGGAGGTTAAGTCTCTCAGAGTGCTACTGTATTACACAGTGATTAAGGTGGGTAGAGGAGGTTAAGTCTCTCAGAGTGCTGCTGTATTACACAGTGATTAAGGTGAGTAGAGGAGGTTAAGTCTCTCAGAGTGCTGCTGTATTACACAGTGATTAAGGTGGGTAGAGGAGGTTAAGTCTCTCAGAGTGCTGCTGTATTACACAGTGATTAAGGTGAGTAGAGGAGGTTAAGTCTCTCAGAGTGTTGCTGTATTACACAGTGATTAAGGTGGGTAGAGGAGGTTAAGTCTCTCAGAGTGCTGCTGTATTACACAGTGATTAAGGTGAGTAGAGGAGGTTAAGTCTCAGAGTGCTGCTGTATTACACAGTGATTAAGGTGAGTAGAGGAGGTTAAGTCTCAGAGTGCTGCTGTATTACACAGTGATTAAGGTGGGTAGAGGAGGTTAAGTTTCTCAGAGTGCTGCTGTATTACACAGTGATTAAGGTGAGTAGAGGAGGTTAAGTCTCTCAGAGTGCTGCTGTATTACACAGTGATTAAGGTGAGTAGAGGAGGTTAAGTCTCACAGAGTGCTGCTGTATTACACAGTGATTAAGGTGAGTAGAGGAGGTTAAGTATCTCAGAGTGTTGCTGTATTACACAGTGATTAAGGTGAGTAGAGGAGGTTAAGTCTCTCAGAGTGTTGCTGTATTACACAGTGATTAAGGTGAGTAGAGGAGGTTAAGTATCTCAGAGTGTTGCTGTATTACACAGTGATTAAGGTGAGTAGAGGAGGTTAAGTCTCTCAGAGTGCTGCTGTATTACACAGTGATTAAGGTGGGTAGAGGAGGTTAAGTCTCTCAGAGTGTTGCTGTATTACACAGTGATTAAGGTGGGTAGAGGAGGTTAAGTCTCTCAGAGTGTTGCTGTATTACACAGTGATTAAGGTGAGTAGAGGAGGTTAAGTCTCTCAGAGTGCTGCTGTATTACACAGTGATTAAGGTGAGTAGAGGGGGTTAAGTCTCTCAGAGTGTTGCTGTATTACACAGTGATTAAGGTGAGTAGAGGAGGTTAAGTCTCTCAGAGTGCTGCTGTATTACACAGTGAGTAAGGTGAGTAGAGGAGGTTAAGTCTCTCATAATGCTGCTGTATCACACAGTGATTAAGGTGAGTAGAGGGGGTTAAGTCTCTCAGAGTGTTGCTGTATTACACAGTGATTAAGGTGGGTAGAGGAGGTTAAGTCTCTCAGAGTGTTGCTGTATTACACAGTGATTAAGGTGAGTAGAGGAGGTTAAGTCTCTCATACTGCTGCTGTATCACACAGTGATTAAGGTGAGTAGAGGGGGTTAAGTCTCTCAGAGTGTTGCTGTATTACACAGTGATTAAGGTGGGTAGAGGAGGTTAAGTCTCTCAGAGTGCTGCTGTATTACACAGTGATTAAGGTGAGTAGAGGAGGTTAAGTCTCTCAGAGTGCTGCTGTATTACACAGTGATTAAGGTGAGTAGAGGAGGTTAAGTCTCTCAGAGTGTTGCTGTATTACACAGTGATTAAGGTGAGTAGAGGAGGTTAAGTCTCTCAGAGTGTTGCTGTATTACACAGTGATTAAGGTGAGTAGAGGGGGTTAAGTCTCTCAGAGTGTTGCTGTATTACACAGTGATTAAGGTGAGTAGAGGAGGTTAAGTCTCTCAGAGTGCTGCTGTATTACACAGTGATTAAGGTGAGTAGAGGAGGTTAAGTCTCTCAGAGTGCTGCTGTATTACACAGTGATTAAGGTGAGTAGAGGAGGTTAAGTCTCTCAGAGTGCTGCTGTATTACACAGTGATTAAGGTGAGTAGAGGAGGTTAAGTCTCTCAGAGTGTTGCTGTATTACACAGTGATTAACGTGGGTAGAGGAGGTTAAGTCTCTCAGAGTGCTGCTGTATTACACAGTGATTAAGGTGAGTATAGGAGGTTAAGTCTCTCAGAGTGTTGCTGTATTACACAGTGATTAAGGTGAGTAGAGGAGGTTAAGTCTCTCAGAGTGCTGCTGTATTACACAGTGATTAAGGTGAGTAGAGGAGGTTAAGTCTCTCAGAGTGTTGCTGTATTACACAGTGATTAAGGTGAGTAGAGGAGGTTAAGTCTCTCAGAGTGCTGCTGTATTACACAGTGATTAAGGTGAGTAGAGGAGGTTAAGTCTCTCAGAGTGTTGCTGTATTACACAGTGATTAAGGTGAGTAGAGGAGGTTAAGTCTCTCAGAGTGCTGCTGTATTACACAGTGATTAAGGTGAGTAGAGGAGGTTAAGTCTCTCAGAGTGTTGCTGTATTACACAGTGATTAAGGTGAGTAGAGGAGGTTAAGTCTCTCAGAGTGCTGCTGTATTGCACAGTGATTAAGGTGAGTAGAGGAGGTTAAGTCTCTCAGAGTGTTGCTGTATTACACAGTGATTAAGGTGAGTAGAGGAGGTTAAGTTTCTCAGAGTGCTGCTGTATTACACAGTGATTAAGGTGAGTAGAGGAGGTTAAGTCTCTCAGAGTGTTGCTGTATTACACAGTGATTAAGGTGAGTAGAGGAGGTTAAGTCTCTCAGAGTGTTGCTGTATTACACAGTGATTAAGGTGAGTAGAGGAGGTTAAGTCTCTCAGAGTGCTGCTGTATTACACAGTGATTAAGGTGAGTAGAGGAGGTTAAGTCTCTCAGAGTGCTGCTGTATTACACAGTGATTAAGGTGAGTAGAGGAGGTTAAGTCTCTCAGAGTGTTGCTGTATTACACAGTGATTAAGGTGAGTAGAGGAGGTTAAGTCTCTCAGAGTGCTGCTGTATTACACAGTGATTAAGGTGGGTAGAGGAGGTTAAGTCTCTCAGAGTGCTGCTGTATTACACAGTGATTAAGGTGAGTAGAGGAGGTTAAGTCTCTCAGAGTGTTGCTGTATTACACAGTGATTAAGGTGAGTAGAGGAGGTTAAGTCTCTCAGAGTGCTGCTGTATTACACAGTGATTAAGGTGAGTAGAGGAGGTTAAGTCTCTCAGAGTGCTGCTGTATTACACAGTGATTAAGGTGGGTAGAGGAGGTTAAGTCTCTCAGAGTGCTGCTGTATTACACAGTGATTAAGGTGAGTAGAGGAGGTTAAGTCTCTCAGAGTGTTGCTGTATTACACAGTGATTAACGTGGGTAGAGGAGGTTAAGTCTCTCAGAGCGCTGCTGTATTACACAGTGATTAAGGTGAGTAGAGGAGGTTAAGTCTCTCAGAGTGCTGCTGTATTACACAGTGATTAAGGTGGGTAGAGGAGGTTAAGTCTCTCAGAGTGTTGCTGTATTACACAGTGATTAAGGTGGGTAGAGGAGGTTAAGTCTCTCAGAGTGCTGCTGTATTACACAGTGATTAAGGTGGGTAGAGGAGGTTAAGTCTCTCAGAGTGCTGCTGTATTACACAGTGATTAAGGTGAGTAGAGGAGGTTAAGTCTCAGAGTGCTGCTGTATTACACAGTGATTAAGGTGGGTAGAGGAGGTTAAGTTTCTCAGAGTGCTGCTGTATTACACAGTGATTAAGGTGGGTAGAGGAGGTTAAGTCTCTCAGAGTGCTGCTGTATTACACAGTGATTAAGGTGGGTAGAGGAGGTTAAGTCTCTCAGAGTGCTGCTGTATTACACAGTGATTAAGGCGAGTAGAGGAGGTTAAGTCTCAGAGTGCTGCTGTATTACACAGTGATTAAGGTGGGTAGAGGAGGTTAAGTTTATCAGAGTGCTGCTGTATTACACAGTGATTAAGGTGAGTAGAGGAGGTTAAGTCTCTCAGAGTGCTGCTGTATTACACAGTGATTAAGGTGGGTAGAGGAGGTTAAGTCTCTCAGAGTGCTGCTGTATTACACAGTGATTAAGGTGAGTAGAGGAGGTTAAGTCTCAGAGTGCTGCTGTATTACACAGTGATTAAGGTGGGTAGAGGAGGTTAAGTTTCTCAGAGTGCTGCTGTATTACACAGTGATTACGGTGAGTAGAGGAGGTTAAGTCTCTCAGAGTGCTGCTGTATTACACAGTGATTAAGGTGAGTAGAGGAGGTTAAGTCTCACAGAGTGCTGCTGTATTACACAGTGATTAAGGTGGGTAGAGGAGGTTAAGTCTCTCAGAGTGCTGCTGTATTACACAGTGATTAAGGTGGGTAGAGGAGGTTAAGTCTCTCAGAGTGCTGCTGTATTACACAGTGATTAAGGTGAGTAGAGGAGGTTAAGTCTCAGAGTGCTGCTGTATTACACAGTGATTAAGGCGAGTAGAGGAGGTTAAGTCTCAGAGTGCTGCTGTATTACACAGTGATTAAGGTGAGTAGAGGAGGTTAAGTCTCTCAGAGTGCTGCTGTATTACACAGTGATTAAGGTGAGTAGAGGAGGTTAAGTCTCTCAGAGTGCTGCTGTATTACACAGTGATTAAGGTGGGTAGAGGAGGTTAAGTCTCTCAGAGTGCTGCTGTATTACACAGTGATTAAGGTGAGTAGAGGAGGTTAAGTCTCAGAGTGCTGCTGTATTACACAGTGATTAAGGTGGGTAGAGGAGGTTACGTTTCTCAGAGTGCTGCTGTATTACACAGTGATTAAGGTGAGTAGAGGAGGTTAAGTCTCTCAGAGTGCTGCTGTATTACACAGTGATTAAGGTGAGTAGAGGAGGTTAAGTCTCACAGAGTGCTGCTGTATTACACAGTGATTAATGTGGGTAGAGGAGGTTAAGTCTCTCAGAGTGCTACTGTATTACACAGTGATTAAGGTGGGTAGAGGAGGTTAAGTCTCTCAGAGTGCTGCTGTATTACACAGTGATTAAAGTGAGTAGAGGAGGTTAAGTCTCTCAAAGTGCTGCTGTATTACACAGTGATTAAGGTGAGTAGAGGAGGTTAAGTCTCAGAGTGCTGCTGTATTACACAGTGATTAAGGTGGGTAGAGGAGGTTAAGTTTCTCAGAGTGCTGCTGTATTACACAGTGATTAAGGTGAGTAGAGGAGGTTAAGTCTCTCAGAGTGCTGCTGTATTACACAGTGATTAAGGTGAGTAGAGGAGGTTAAGTCTCAGAGTGCTGCTGTATTACACAGTGATTAAGGTGGGTAGAGGAGGTTAAGTTTCTCAGAGTGCTGCTGTATTACACAGTGATTAAGGTGAGTAGAGGAGGTTAAGTCTCTCAGAGTGCTGCTGTATTACACAGTGATTAAGGTGAGTAGAGGAGGTTAAGTCTCACAGAGTGCTGCTGTATTACACAGTGATTAAGGTGGGTAGAGGAGGTTAAGTCTCTCAGAGTGCTGCTGTATTACACAGTGATTAAGGTGGGTAGAGGAGGTTAAGTCTCTCAGAGTGCTGCTGTATTACACAGTGATTAAGCTGAGTAGAGGAGGTTAAGTCTCTCAGAGTGCTGCTGTATTACACAGTGATTAAGGTGAGTAGAGGAGGTTAAGTCTCTCAGAGTGCTGCTGTATTACACAGTGATTAAGCTGAGTAGAGGAGGTTAAGTCTCTCAGAGTGCTGCTGTATTACACAGTGATTAAGGTGAGTAGAGGAGGTTAAGTCTCACAGAGTGCTGCTGTATTACACAGTGATTAAGGTGGGTAGAGGAGGTTAAGTCTCTCAGAGTGCTGCTGTATTACACAGTGATTAAGGTGGGTAGAGGAGGTTAAGTCTCTCAGAGTGCTGCTGTATTACACAGTGATTAAGCTGAGTAGAGGAGGTTAAGTCTCTCAGAGTGCTGCTGTATTACACAGTGATTAAGGTGGGTAGAGGAGGTTAAGTCTCTCAGAGTGCTGCTGTATTACACAGTGATTAAGGTGAGTAGAGGAGGTTAAGTCTCTCAGAGTGCTTCTGTATTACACAGTGATTAAGGTGAGTAGAGGAGGTTAAGTCTCTCAGAGTGCTGCTGTATTACACAGTGATTAAGGTGAGTAGAGGAGGTTAAGTCTCTCAGAGTGCTGCTGTATTACACAGTGATTAAGGTGAGTAGAGGAGGTTAAGTCTCACAGAGTGCTGCTGTATTACACAGTGATTAAGGTGGGTAGAGGAGGTTAAGTCTCTCAGAGTGCTGCTGTATTACACAGTGATTAAGGTGAGTAGAGGAGGTTAAGTCTCAGAGTGCTGCTGTATTACACAGTGATTAAGGTGGGTAGAGGAGGTTAAGTTTCTCAGAGTGCTGCTGTATTACACAGTGATTAAGGTGAGTAGAGGAGGTTAAGTCTCTCAGAGTGCTGCTGTATTACACAGTGATTAAGGTGAGTAGAGGAGGTTAAGTCTCATAGAGTGCTGCTGTATTACACAGTGATTAAGGTGAGTAGAGGAGGTTAAGTCTCTCAGAGTGCTGCTGTATTACACAGTGATTAAGGTGAGTAGAGGAGGTTAAGTCTCTCATAGTGCTGCTGTATTACACAGTGATTAAGGTGAGTAGAGGAGGTTAAGTCTCAGAGTGCTGCTGTATTACACAGTGATTAAGGTGGGTAGAGGAGGTTAAGTCTCAGAGTGCTGCTTTATTACACAGTGATTAAGGTGGGTAGAGGAGGCAATGTAAATGTACGTGACACTGTACATTTTAACTGGGCCTTTCACTCAGCTCTTACTGGGACCCCAGACAGCCTGTTCCCCACAGTGTGGCTCAGTGGGATTGAGCCCCACAGGGCTGGAAAGTGGCCCAACACCGGGCTCCTCACTGGCTGACTGGAGGAGAGCCCTGACTGAGCCCTCAAATGGCTCTTCCAGCAGCCAGCTGTTGTCTTCTCCTCTGGTCAGTACCCACCTTGAGTGACTGCATAGACTGTCTCAGATCCTGCAGCTCCTTCTCTCTCTCCTGGATTCTCTGCTGGAATTTACTCTGTGTCACCAGCAGCTGCTTCTGTGGACAGATATTTCTCACATGATATTACAATATTCAGATGTTCAACTACATAGCAGAAGTAGAAAACTGTATTATCCCTCAGGGGGAAATAGGTTTTGCAGCCAGATAAAGTCAATAATGCAAACAAAAACCCAGTACATACAATACAAAACTCTGAGACATTACATTACATTAAGAGCTTTAAAAGTGGACCCAAAAGGTTATTTGCTATTTAAAAAGGGAATGACTAGAGGAATAAATTAACTCTTGTACGTATAATTCTAATTGAGCGGTACAGACAGACATCTGCCTAAGGGTAGGAGATTAAACTCTGTCTACAGGGAGTGGGTTGAATCATATAAAATAATCTCCACTTTCTTAAGTGCCCTAATTTTGTACAGGTCAGTCATGCTGTTTTGTGGCTGTCCTATGATTTTGCTACAGAATTTAAGAATTCTTCCCAGTCTGTTCAGGTTGGCTGTACTTGTATTTCAAAACGAACACGTAAAACAGCAGGTTAAAACTCTTTAAATGAAGGATCTATAAAACAGTGTAAGGATGGTACAGTCCACATTAATTAATCTCATCAGCTTCCTTTAGAAAAAGAGGAGCTGCTGGCCTTTCTTGTGCATCAGGTTGATGCATCTGTTCCCAGCACAGCTTGCTGTCCAACAAGCCCCAGATATTTATATTCTTCCACAACCTGAATGTGTTCCCCTCTGATTACTTGTGTTGGGCCTTGTATTGTATTGTTTAAGCCTTATACTGGTACTTGGCTTTCCTTACGTCCCTTTGTACTACTCTTTGGGCCTCCTTTTTCAACTGTTCAGTGTTCATCACCCAGGAGCAAAGCGTACTTTGTTTTGTTAAGAGCAAATTGACATTTCTTTGTCACCCATAGTTTGTCATTTTGATATATTTGAAAACACAATAGGTGTGACAGAGTCCAGCAGGCCAGTGTGTAAATTGTACTGGTGTTATAGGTAAAGCTTCTGTGTGAGTAAACTAGCTGCTCCAGCCATGTTGATTCCCATTCAGGGAGTGAATAGGGGGGTGAGGGGTTTGAACAGAGCTGTCACAGAGAGTGGACTTGGGTTCACTTCCTGCTCTTACTGCTTTTATTACTGTGGACTACAGAGCTGGATATTACTGTGTTGTTGTCTGTTGTTCAGACCTCAAAGTAACTGCGTTGTTTCAAACATTTCAAAACATAATCTATCAATAAATACATTAATCAAATTCAATAAAACGCAAGTCATAAACCTACACATTGTGGAAATAATCCAAGATAATATTTGTCATCAACGGTGTAAGAAAGCGTGAGTGTTTTGTGTAAGAGTTTCAGTCCTTACCTGTTTCTCAGTCCTTTCTGCTGCAGCTGAGACTGTTTTATGGTCTTTGTGTTCATCCATCACACACAGCAGACAGATACACTGCTGATCCGTACGACAGTAAACATCCAGAAGTTTGTCATGATGAGAGCAGATCTTCTCCTGCAGGTTTCCAGTGGCATCGGTCAGCTTGTGTCTTTTTCCTGGGTTGGGTTCATCATGAAGTTTCAGGTGAGTTTCACAGTAAGAGGCCAGACACCCCAGACAGGACTCGTCAGCTTTGCGTTTTGTCCCAGTGCAGACATCACATGCCACATCTCCTGGTCCAGCGTAACAGTGAGCAGGAGGAGCAGCTTGGAGTCTTGTCTTCCTAAGTTTCTCCACCACTTCAGCCAGCATGGTGTTTTCCTTTAAAACAGGTCTTGGAGTGAAGGTCTCTCTGCACTGGGGACAGCTGTAGACACCAGTATGATCATCCTGATCCCAGCAGCCCTTAATACAGCCCATACAGTAATTGTGTCCACAGGGAATAGTCACCGGATCCTTCAGTAGACCCAGACAGATCGGACAGCTGAACTGGTCTTGAGCCACTGAGATACTGGATTCTGCCATTTTACTGCTCAGACAGTTTCTGAAACTGCGTGTGAGAAAGAGAGAGAGAGAGAGACTTAATGGTTCTGCCCACAGCTGTAGGAGGAGTGGTGTTGGACTGAGGCCAGGCTGAGTGGAGAGTGGATATTATATGGCGTTTTGTTCTAAAAATATCGCGTGCGTGGAGCTGTGAAATTAACAGAACAATATCCGTAAATGTCCAGATGTGAAGCGAGCAGCAGAGAACCAATCCGTGTGAAGGAGCTTTTGTTTTGGTGCAAAAATGCAGTCCCGCGACTACCGCGAGCACGGAGCTGTGACAGGAGCGAACTTGCTCTCGCAAGAAAATGTTAAGAACGGTGGAAAATAGGGACCCAGTAGCAAGCAGGGGTACAAAAAACCGAAGTTTAATGTGCAGGCAAAGGAACAAAATCCAAATCCAAAGACGAGTCCAAAAACAGGCAGAGGTCAAACACGGGAAGGCACGGCAGAGGTACAAAATCAATCCAGAAAACAGGGTCGCGAGAACACGGAGATCAATCAGACACAAAACACCAAAACTCACAAACTCGAACCAAAGAAAAACTCTGGGAAAAAACAGAAACTAAAAATCTAACTAACACACAAAACAAGAACTCGGAAAATACAAT
This sequence comes from Ilyophis sp. 1 JC-2022, assembly GCA_022702515.1. Taxonomy (NCBI): domain Eukaryota; kingdom Metazoa; phylum Chordata; class Actinopteri; order Anguilliformes; family Synaphobranchidae; genus Ilyophis; species Ilyophis sp. 1 JC-2022. The sequence goes on along the minus strand of CM040403.1, from coordinate 142,499,978 downwards.
TACTGGGAACACTCGAAAACGACAGGTAGAAAGACAGCGCTATAATTATGTGAGGAACTCGCGAAGAGGGACTAGGACAACTGGGTTAAATACACAAGGAAGTGGGAGGGATTACAAACAATGTAAGGTGAACACATTGGGAGACAGTAACTCGATAACAAGGAAATCACGAAAACATGGAAGGGATTCGGAAACAAGCATTACAAACAACGGGCTCAAGTCGGAGCGGAACGTGACTAGAATTAAGAAGGCGTGGTCTCAAAGGAAACACAGCTGACACAAGTTAAACAGTATGTCAAGGACAGCTCAGTATCGCAGATAGAAAAAATACAGCGAGGAAGCTTGTTAATTGTTAGTTCTAACTAAATACAGACAATTAGTATGTGGGCAGAACCAAGAACTCACTCCCACTGTCTCACACACTTTGAGAGGAGGCCAAGGACCTGAATTCTCAAATATTTTTCAACTGCATGTATTTTAATTTAAGGAGGGGGCACATGTGGAAGACCAGCACTTGCATTTGTCAAAGGCTTGTCATAGAGCGTATATCATGGTATATAACAGGGGTCGAGGTCCTATAACGCTCGAGCCAAAGGCTACTTGGCTCTTTGCCAGAAATCATATGGCTCCGGAAATGTCTTACAAAAACAGGTTAATAATAAAAGAAATAAATTGCAAAATTACTCAAATGGTCTAATATTCATCATTGATGTATTTTAGCTCTTCTGAGTAAAATGTTATTTGTCAATGTTTACCGCTTGTCGGCTCCGTCAGTGGGTCAGACAGCTGAGTGAGAAAGAAAACAGCAACTTGTGAGCAAATCTGGCTCTTAATGGGTTAACCGGCATAATTAGCAGGTAAATGTAGCGTCAGGGTTACCTAGGATAGCTTTCACACCAGCGAGCAAAATTACAAAAAGAGAAACGGCGAGTATCAGATGTCCTTTCCGTGAATGGCGCTCTTATAGGCCAAAGAATTTGCTTTTGAAGTCTGCTCTGTGGCTGCTATGGCAACCTTGTTTTTAAAGCATGTCACATACATCTGGCCTCAGTCCAAAACCACACCTACTGCACCTGTGAGTAGAACCAGTAAGTCACTCCCACTCTCTCTCTCACGCAGTTTCAGAGAAACGAAACTTAACTCTGTCTCTGTCAGTGTGAGCAGTAACATGGCAGAGGCCAGTATCTCAGTGGATCAAGACCAGTTCTGCTGTGTGATCTGTCTGCATCAATGTGGCTGACTAGTAGCTAGCCTTCCTGGGGTCCTCACATATGTGATCTTGGCTTATAGCTACAATATGTAGGGTTCTGACCTGTGTTTCATTTAATTTGTTTAACACCTTTATGAAGTAAATTTTGAAAAGGGATATAGAGCTGTCTCACATGTTATATATTAATAACAGGGCTGAGTGATATTTCAGTCTGTCTCACAGGTTATATATTAATAACAGGGGTGAGTGATATTTCAGTCTGTCTCACAGGTTATATATTAATAACAGGGGTGAGTGATATTTCAGTCTGTCTCACATGTTATATATTAATAACAGGGGTGAGTGATATTTCAGTCTGTCTCACATGTTATATATTAATATCAGGGGTGAGTGATATTTCAGTCTGTCTCGCATGTTATATATTAATAACAGGGTGAGTGATATTTCAGTCTGTCTCTCAGGTTATATATTAATAACGGGTGAGTGATATTTCAGTCTGTCTCGCATGTTATATATTAATAACAGGGTGAGTGATATTTCAGTCTGTCTCTCAGGTTATATATTAATAACAGGGTGAGTGATATTTCAGTCTGTCTCACAGGTGTAAATCTGGAAATTACAACTGAAATCATGTCAAGTTCTCCAAATTTTAAAATCTGGAAACAGCAACTGAAATCATGTTACAAACCAAATTGTAAAACTCCGCGCGGCTAGACCAATGAGGGAATAGCTCGGAGCGAAGGTTTAAGCGTGATGTATTCCGCTATTGCTGTGGGAAAAGGGAAACGTTATGAAAGTTAATAAAGTAATATTAATATTCTTGCAACCGGGTTAGACTGCTCTTTAGATTAACGGGATTAGCTAATAAGGGACCACAAATCAAAGGTACTCGTACCACGTTACCTTCCGCTTTTAGTCTGGTCTACCTTGACCCCAGTTTATCCAAAGAATAGCCTGTGTATATTACAGTAAATCATCAGCCACCAACGCTGATTCTGTACTCGTTTATCTGACTCCATTTAATATTATAATTTAGAATGTATGCTTGATTGCGAGTGGAATTGTGTTCGGTTGAAATGACCTATACCGGGGACGCTAATAGCCCCGATATGGGAGGCAGACTGACACACTGAATCGGTCTGACAAGCTAAATAGAAACTCAGAGGTTTTTAACATATCACCATCACAGGTGCTCAGAGGTTTTGAACATAGAATCTACCAAATACTAAGAAACAGAAACTCAGAGGTTTTGAACATATCACCATCACAGGTGCTCAGAGGTTTTGAACATAGAATCCTCCTAATACTGGCTCAAATACTAAGAAACAGAAACTCAGAGGTTTTTAACATATCACCATCACAGGTGCTCAGAGGTTTTGAACATATAATCCTCCTAGTACTAGCTACGGCCTAGCAGAGCAGTCACATTATCACAAACAAGATTAGTCAGTGTGAAATCCAGTAATAGAGACACAATTCACAGAAACCACGCAAATCAAGTTTCACTAATTTATTACCAGGTAGGTTACTTACTTAAATTATCAATACATAGTTACAGATTGAACATTCCAAATTCAAATACAGTACAGAGAAAAATACTTAGTCATACCTGGCAATTTGCTACACACAATGACCTGAAGTAGGATGTGCGGAAAGAATGGTTACAGCTTCCACGATGGGTTTGTTTCCTTTACTTAAATGCTCAAACTGTGTGTTTGATCTGGCTGCAGACGGTCGTAAAACCATAAACTGGTCAGCACTTTTAGCCCCCCTTCTAGGGGATTTCACAGAATGGCAATTGCACAACGGCAGCTTATGCCTGTGTTATGAAATATACATTCCATCCATGTTGCACATTTAGGACATGTAGACCATTCAAACATGAATAGGTCTACGTTTGTGTTGCCATGAAAATCTTCATCTCTATATAGTTTTTCAGATGTGATTGATATTAATGCCACAAATGTCTCAGAATTCCTGTTGAGAATATTACATTTACACCCTAGTTGTCCCTGTTAATGTAGGTACGTTAACTGGATGCATTTACTACTGTAACACTCAAAAACGGAACAATACATGCTTATCTCTCTGGAAAGAGTGTATAATGTATGTTCCAGTGCCCAGACTAGTTCCAGTGTATACTGTACAATGTAGCAAAAGTATCAATCTGTATGTTTTTAAGCTTTTTGAGGACAAAAGCAATCTATACCATGTTGTGTTGTGTGTGTAAAATATGTTTAAGGACAGAGATTTAACCTGCCCTGATAACGCCATGTGGGGGCACTATGGCACTGTTTTGTGTGCTTGTTGTTACGACAGTCCAAGCTCATGATGTCTGGAGACATTCTTTGACCGTCATAAACATCACGCCAGATGGTCCCAGCAGACTTTAAGGCATTTAAGTTCTTGTTTATTACATCCTAGAGTACACAGGCTTCCACCCCCGGTGTTGTGTGTCCAGGTGTCCTGGGATCACAATTCCAGTCTTACACAGGTTATATATTAATAACAGGGTGAGTGATATTTCAGTCTGTCTCACAGGTTATATATTAATAACAGGGGTGAGTGATATTTCAGTCTGTCTCACAGGTTATATATTAATAACAGGGTGAGTGATATTTCAGTCTGTCTCACAGGTTATATATTAATAACAGGGGTGAGTGATATTTCAGTCTGTCTCACAGGTTATATATTAATAACAGGGGTGAGTGATATTTCAGTTTGTCTCACAGGTTATATATTAATAACAGGGCTGAGTGATATTTCAGTCTGTCTCACAGGTTATATATTAATAACAGGGGTGAGTTATATTTCAGTCTGTCTCCCAGGTTATATATTAATAACAGGGGTGAGTGATATTTCAGTCTGTCTAACAGGTTATATATTAATAACAGGGTGAGTGATATTTCAGTCTGTCTCACAGGTAATATATTAATAACAAATGTGTTAGTCTTGTAATTGTATATATAAATATCTTGTTTTTTCACTGAAGTGGAAAATATTAGCTTGTTTTAAGTTACTTTTTTCCTGAAAAGTGAAATTATCTTACCCCACTGGAAAATCTTGAAATTAGTAAAACTATCTCACCCCACTGATAATATTTTTGTTTTATTTAGCAAAAAAAGTAACATAAATAAGATTCTGAAGTCTAAATATGAGATTAAAATGCTTGTTAAGATTTGGTTTTTGCAGTGTGCAGAATGTGAGATTAGTCAAAGAACACACTGGTGAGGTGCTCTGCCTAAGATTCACTTTTACATTATTTACTCTCACAGGTAATGTACCACACAGTGTCCAGTGACTCACAGGTAATATACCACACAGTGTCCAGTGACTCACAGGTAATATACCACACAGTGTCCAGTGACTCACAGGTAATATACCACACAGTGTCCAGTGACTCACAGGTAATATACCACACAGTGTCCAGTGACTCACAGGTAATATACCACACAGTGTCCAGTGATATTTAAAGTGCTCCAATAGACACAAAACATGGGAGGCGTTTTCTATGTGAATCAGGATGAGACCTGAGAATGTTTGCATTCAGAGTTTAACCTTTAATACTTTTACTCCAATCTTTACTTGTTAGGGTGCAAGCAGCTGTGGAGAGATGAAAGAAGACAACACATTTAAGTCAAATTTATTTTAGACATGCCAACAGACAATGTTCTAAAACTCAGTTTTCTCATGAAACATGACCGTCTTTTCTCATGTCATTGCATCTTTGTTCAATTTCAGGATAACAGTTGAGACCGATCCAGGTATTTGTCAAACTTTCTTAACTTTCTTAACTGTCTTGTGATCTCTTTCTATAGTGGATGACATCCATACTCTAGAGCCCAAGACCAGAGAGGACTTCTTACAACGTGAGTCTGTATTGAAAGCTAAAATAATGAAGCAACATGAGATTATGAGGTAATATGAAGAAAAAGTTGATTTGATTAATTTTCTATTTTCATAACTGAATTAATTTAAGATTTTATACATCTCCATCAGATCCCTGTTAATTCAGCTGCAGTCATCCTGATATTAAACATATGGATCATATATGATTATATACAGTGAGCACCATAATTCAATGGACAGTGACACATTTTTTGTTATTTTGGTTCTGTACTCTAGCACTTTGAGTTTGAAATGATAGTGACAATTGCGGTTGAAGTGCAGACTGTCAGCTTTAATTTGAGGGTATTTTCATTCATATCAGATGAACTGTTTAGAAATTATAGAATCTTTTGTACATAGTCCCCCGATTGAAATTTTCCGATTGAACTCTATGAAAAAATTAACTAGAAGAAACCCTTCAAGTTATCCATCCGTATCTACTGTACTTCTGGCAGCAGAGTGATGCTTTAAGGCTTGTTTGATATGTCAGACCCTTGATGACTTAGAGCCATTTAGCCAACCATGTGTTCCATACTGTTACAGCTAAATCTAGTCCCACCCACCAATTCCCATAGAGATCCATTCAAATGCAGAGAGGTTATAGTATCGCTTGTAGGATTACCAGAAAATAAGAGTCTTTTGATATTGTTGGGTCACAGACATCAGGAAGTCATGGCATTCAACGGATATGCAACCAAATATTTCAAATGATTACTTTATTCTACATTATGTTAAACTGTCAAATTTTTTGATGCCCGAAAATGGGGGGGACTATGTACAAAAGGTTGTATAATTTCTAAACGGTTCATCTGATATGGATGAAAATACTCTCATATTAAAGCTGACAGTCTGCCCTTCAACCTCCAACCTCCCTCAGTATCCTTTCAAACTCAAAGTGCTAGAGTACAGAACCAAAATATCAAAAAATGTGTCACTGTCCAACGAATTATGGTGCTCACTGTATGACTTACAGTAGAACTGTGTGAAAATTGTTACATGACCAATACACAGTAATGTAAAAAGAATTATGATCATAGGTATCGCCGTTGAAAATTCTAAATAAGGGGAAAGAAATGAACTGAGATAAGATACAATCAACAATAAAATGTTAAGTGTGAGGAAGAGGACAACAGTCAAGAAAATATTAACTTTAAAAATGTAAAATATCTAAAATGTGTGACATATGTAAGTTGAGCTCTCTTCTCTTCTTCTCTATCAGATTCCTGTCGGCTCACACTGGACCCCAACACAGTGCATCAACACCTCCGTCTGTCTGAGGGGAACAGAGAGGTGACCTGGGTGGGAGAGATCCTGATCATCCAGAGAGATTTGAGTGCTGGTTCCAAGTGCTGTGCAGAGAGGGTCTGTCAGGACGCTGTTACTGGGAGGCTGAGTGGAGTGGGGAGGGATATGTTTTTGTAGCAGTCTCTTATAAAGAGATCAGCAGGAAAGGAGGGAGTAATGACTGTGCTCTGGGGGGTAATGACCAGTCCTGGGCTTTGCGCTGCTCTCACTACAGTTACACTCTCTGGCACAATAATAAGAGCACTAAAATCCCAGTTCCCTCCTCCTCCAGAATAGGAGTGTACCTGGATCACAGGGCAGGAACTCTGTCCTTCTACAGCGTCTCTGACACAATGACCCTCCTGCACAGAGTCCAGACCACATTCACTCAGCCCCTCTATCCCGGGTTTGGGGTTTGGTATGACAGCTCTGCTGTAAAACTGCATGAACTGGGATGAGGCAGGAAGTTGTAATTAAAAAGAGGGAAAACACAGAAATGAGTCAGAAAATGGAGGAAATTATATATTGGACTTCAAAAGAGAAAATGATTAAACTGAATATAGAATCCTGACCACATTCCCTCAGCCCATCTATCCTGGGTTTTGCTTGCATTACCAGTACATTTACGGCTCAAACTTATGGTAGGACAAACAGTTCAAAAGCCGACGCAAACTAGACACCGTACATCCAGTTGCTCTGCGCTACCCAGTTTTTAAGCGAGATATATCCAGTTAACAAGACACTACCTAGCCAGTCATCCTGCGCCACCTAGTGGACATCGCGAGATACCCAGTGGACATCTCCACAAATCCAGTCGGGTAGCGCGAGCGATCCAACTAGATATCTCTCTAGAATTAGCCTACAGGATATGTGCATTTTAAATATCATTTATCATCTTATCAGGAGAATTCTGGTACAAACAGGGAAGAGGCAGGCGAGGAAGGAGTGACAGGTGAAGGAGTGACAGGTGGAGGGAGTCAGGTGGAGGGAGTCAGGTGAGGTCTTAAATGGATTAATGATGAATATGTGAAAGTTTGTGCCTTTTATCAAGCATTTTGCACATACAGAAGAGCTCATAATTCGATTATCGTTATGATTCAAATGACCCTACAAACTTCGGTTTTAACTTAAATTACATGTGAGAGATTAGTGAATTCCTGTCCAATCAGTGACATCAAATTGGGTATCTTTGAGCTGTCCAACTGGGTAGCGTGAGCCGTCCAACTGGGTAGCGTGAGCCGTCCAACTGGATATGCGGCGTCTAGTTTGCGTCGGCTTTTGAACTGTTCGGCCTACCATACAAACTGGCCCTGTTCACACTTGCATTACCAGAACATTTACGGCTCATCTTGGCCCTGTTCACACTTGCATTACCTGAACATTTACGGCTCATCTTGGCCCTGTTCACACTTGCATTACCAGAACATTTACGGCTCATCTTGGCCCTGTTCACACTTGCATTACCAGAACATTTACGGCTCATCTTGGCCCTGTTCACACTTGCATTACCAGAACATTTACGGCTCATCTTGGCCCTGTTCACACTTGCATTACCAGAACATTTACGGCTCATCTTGGCCCTGTTCACACTTGCATTACCAGAACATTTACGGCTCATCTTGGCCCAGTTCACACTTGCACTAGCCATTATTCTGAAAAATCTGCAACTTTATTTTCAGCATGTTTTCCGGTGTAAATTTAAATATTGATTTATTATTGACAGATCTGGTCAATACTGGACTTAATTCCACTTCCTCTTCCATCTCTTCTACTTTCTCTTTTCTTTTTCTTTTAAAATCCAATCAACTGACTTCTGTACAATGCAGCTAATTGCACAATGCTTCCTAAATCACAGTGGTCCCCAACCCTGTTCCCGGAGATCTACCGCTCTGTAGGTTTTCACTCCAACCCGAACAAAGCACACGTCATTCAACATCTCGTTGAGCTGCTAATTAGTAGAATCAGGTGTGCTTTGTTAGGGTAGAAATAACGGCCTACAGGATGGTAGGATCTGGATCACTTTAAGTTGTGATAATATTTGTCAATATTAAATACATTTTGCAGTTATCAAAATAGATAATTGTGTTACATTATTTCATTTTGTATTACAATACTATATATAACTGAATCTTACGTAAATGCAGACAAACATCACAAAAATACTTACAATTATACATCAAAGAAAATCAAACATGGCCAATCACAAAAGGCGCTTTATAGATTATTTTTATTAATACACTTTAATGAAGAAATATGTTTTTACATCATTATGCAAACTGTAATAAAATTTTTGTTAATTTCATCTGTGTTGAAGCTAGGACAGCCCTTGTATTGCATCCATTGTAATGGTTTTAGGCCCAATATAAATAAGACAACCAAACTCTTCTTGATGTACACCTAGCAAGACAAGTGCTGTAGATTAATTTTCTGAATGTAGCACTAAGAAATAACAGAATAATAATTATGGATTTTGAAATCATAATCACAGGTTTATTTATTCTGAACTGGGGCAGATATAATGTCCAAATGTCCTGATCTTCCCCTCGACCTCTTCATTTCTGAATTAATGTTTTCAAAAACATTTACCTCTTATCCACTCTGATTAGTACCAGATATCGCATCATCGGTTTAAAATAGCTTCCATAAACGTAGTGGCTATAACTACCTAGCACACATAACATAACAACATAACATAACATTATGACGAGAAACAGGCCATTCAATGCTTCCCAACAATGCTTGCCATTTTTCTTCCACTAAAGGGGACTGAATGCTCACCATTTACCTACAAACTAGATAGTATACAGCATCATACCAAGCCAGGGGGTATACTATGAAGCAAGATTACTTAGCTGGATTACTATTGTTAGTTAGCTGGATAACTGCACTAAAACTGGGAACAGCTCTTTTTACTTCAGCCTATGTTCCAGATGGTTGGGATCAGGGTGGGAAATTAGCACCTGTCAAATGCAGGTAGATTTCATAATTGTAGAGTAAATGTATCAAACTTACCTGCCACAGTGGCATGTAGCAATGTGGTTACAAAACAAAACAAAAAAACTTTGGTAAAAACTTCAGGGGCCATATTCACAACACATTTTATCTTACCATTACGAGTAATCCTATGTGGCACAAAACGTTTCTATTTAAGAGTTTCATCTTAAAATCTAAGCTGCTGAGCTGCTTTTACTAAGGAATGGAGATAACTCTTAAGCTAAGAGAAAGGGCGGGGTTGACATGGATGACATTGTGTTTCATGAACAGGCTTACTTAGGTTATAGAATAAGGATGAAGGATGGAGTTGGCGAACATCAACAGGAAACCGTATGAATTGTTGGATGGTACAGAATCTGCAGAGAGAATTTATTGTTTGGTGTAATATTCTATTCTATTCTAATGACAGATGACTGAGATATTCTCCGTTTGTCTGCGCTGCGTTGCTGCATTTTACCTGTGGCCAAGTAGCCTAGCCTAGCGTAGATTTGACAAAACCTTGATCTCATTGCGTTGTTTTTGTTGGTTGGTGAAGTGACTGCATCACTGATTATCTCTATATAATCAATTCTAGCAAGACCACCAGCTTTGTACAGTAAAACAAAACAAACTAACTAATAACTAATGAGGTTAAAGTGACAGCTCCGGACAGCTCACTCTAACGTCATTTGTGTTCGTTCAGAAAGACGTTAGCTAACGTAGCCTAGAGTATTAGATAGGCTAATACATTATTTATATCTATCTATAATATGAAATGTATGTAAATAAATTTATACACAATGTTTGACTGTTTGACCCATAATATATGATGTTGCCTAATAAATAGCCTATTTTATTAGAGCTACTCAACATGAGTATGCATTTTCTGTAAGGTATCTGAAACGTTATTCTAGCATAATGTAAAATTAAAAATTTAAAAAACTATACATTTTTTTGGAGTGGCTGGAGAATTTTAGCATCTACCAGCCACTCAACCTGAAGAATCTCCTGTAGTTCACTTTGTTAATCACTTTTATGAATTTAAAAGCCTCAATCAAAGCACCCCTAAGTCTCCTTTTACTAAACTAAAGAGATTAAGTATCCCAAGTCTTTCCTCAAACTTTTATTTTTCATACCAGGAATGAACTTTTGAGGTGCGGTTAGCCAGTTAGGCGCTATTTATTTTCAGGCTGTGGTCCAGCAGCTAACTTGTGCTACCTGTGTACCTGTGTACCACTCTTACACACCTGGGCTGTGACCCAATATGATCTCTTCACCCCTTTGAGGGCGCATATATGAGTACATTTAGTCAAAAACTTTTTGAATGGGTGACTTTTTCTCACAAATGGGGGCACTTAAAATCCCATTTCCGGAGTTTTGTTGAGGGGATTCAGGAGCACACTCATCTGACAATTTCAGGAAGTAAACCGGAAGTAAAAATGACTTGTTGTACAACAGTGGGACATATTGCAAACTATTCTCTTTTTATTGGTGTTAATTCTGTCTTCATTCACATTCTACGCTTTGTAACCATTGTCATATGTAAACTGATTGATATTCTTAATAAAAATAATAATAAAAAAATATTACACTCACTAGTTTGGAGAGTTTTGCTGGATTTGGGATCTGTTCCTCAGGTATAAAGCCATTTTACTGTTTGTATGTCCAAGGACTGGACCTTGATACCATTAAACCAGCCACATATTCTCATGTTTAGCTGATTGTGCATGTTGGAATGTTAGCGGTGGTAATGTGCCCCTGAAAAGAGCTAAAATGGTCTGATTCACAGAGGTGCCCAATGTAAAAATGGTTTTAAAACCGACACTATGAAGGAATATTTTAGATTGGCTCAGTCAGTTTCTGTGTGCAAGGATACTTCCTTTAGAGAAGTTTCTGATGAGCTGCGGGCTTCATAATACCTGGCATAGGGGCCTCTGCATGTTCATGAGTTTAAAGCAAGAACATAAACCTCAAGTAACTCCAAAACAGCTGGGAAAGCAACGTTACGCCCAGAGGCTGTAATTGTGTTTTTTTACCTGATTATAAAAAATTACATTTTATCTTGGTTGGAAGTATTTCCTATTGCACATACAACCTGAGACCACTGTGCTGTTTCATTTTCTGTATAACTCTCAGTCTTTTCACTTATTACATTACAATTATGTGGCAGACGCTTTTATCCAAAGCGACGTACAATAAGTGCATATTGAAGGTCATTGACGCGACTACAAAGCAGATCCGACAAAGCACAACTTTCTTACACGGGCAGTTTTGAATACAGCAGGAACATGGCCACAGGTTAAGGAGGTGTTGATAACGGAGGACAGATATGGAAGGACCTCACCGGATATAGACTGGAGGACTGCTGAAGGGATGGGGTCCAGTGGACAGGTGGTTGCACGCTGGTGTGTTACAAGTTGGAGTACATCTGTGTCCTCCAGAGTCTAAAAGGATGAATGTATGGACGGGCAAGGGTGGGCAATAGCCCCGTCACAAATGTGCTTAGGCCTGGTTTAGCCCCCCCAGACATTACATTTTTTTAAAATAATTATAATTTAAAAAATATATAAAAGTAAATCAACAATTCTAATCCCTCCCGGTGTAGACTCTGGCTACACGTGTGTGTAGCCTACGCTATAACGTACGGGTGTGGGTGGGGGTGTGTGTGTGTGTGTGTGTGTATGGCAAGCCGTTTTAACATTTATTCGCTAGACTGGAACGATATCTGCAATGTCATTTTGCCTAGTCAAAGCTCTAATTCAAGATATCTGTAATTATATTTTGACTAGTCAAAACTCTAATTTTAGATATTTGTAATTACATTTTGACTAATAAGATTCACACTACGTTTGCCATTCATGTGTATGGGGTTTTTCATGACAGATATCTACAATTCTATCTGCAACTGAATTATAGTTGTAATAGTGATATCTACAATTTAATCCTGAGTAGTCATAATTCCGGTTCAAGATATCTTTAATTCCCTTCAATTCAAGACATCTACATTGTCGTTTTTAGATATCTTAAATTAAGTTTTAACTAGTCAGAATGATGTTGTAGATATCTCAAACTGGAATTAGGAATAGTCATTATTTAATTGTAGATATCTATTATCAAGTTATAGATATCTTGAAATGAATCTTGATCTCATCGTGACATCTCCTGGTCCATATTAGCCAATATTCTTCACAACGGTGATAAATTTAAATCAGTGAAACACTCTTGTCTCTTGTAAAATTCTGATTTTGAAGGCTTTTGCCATGTATTCTTAAAACCCTGTCCAACTGAGTCTATATTCATTGAAAGTGTTGTACAAATTAAAGTAATTCTCAGAATGATAAGACGACAACATAATGCCATCATATCGACCAATGCCTCGTCTATTTCCTCTCGCATGTCTGGTAAAGGAGGGTAGCCTATTGCAACAATACATTCCAGTGATTTAAAAAACAATTGTCGCCATTTACTGGGTCATCTCATAGAATTGTGGAAAGGAAATGTATATTAAATAGCAGATAGGTAGCCATATTTGTATTCACGTTATTGTTATTATTAGTAGTAGTCATTTTATGAGTAGGCCTATAATTATAGAGTTAGTTTCTTCTGTTTTCAGGGCTTCATTGCAAGTGGATTGCTACCGTGATTTAACACGGTTAATAAATAGCATTATGCTCATGCATGTGGAGAACTTCATTAACTTCACGAACTTCAATACTTTATTTATCTCACATTTTAAACATTGAGGTACATTATTGTTGTTCTATTAGGCTCCATCGCTCTTCACCGAAGATGTCGGGACTGTCGGGAGTTGAAGATGTCGGGACTGTCGGGAGTTGAAGATGTTGGGACTGTCGGGAGTTGAAGATGTCGGGAGTGCAGGCAATCTTCAAAGGGCAACCAGGGAAGGAAAACATAATGCGGGGGAGGAGTGAGGAGACGACCGGAAAGATTGACGCAGTTCGGTGCTCCGTTTCGGCGGTGTACAGAGACCGCGGCGCTTCGTGTATGAAGGAGAGTCGTGGACGTGGAGTTTGTGTGTTGGACTGCTTGGTGACACTGGACATCTAGGGACAGCGGGGGCTATTTTTATATTTCATATTTCCCTTTAATTCACTTAATTCACTTGATTGATGCAATGATTCTGTTGGATGTCTTTGTTTGATATGTTTGTGTGTTGTGGGTCTGCCCCACTGTCTATGTCTTTTTTGTTGTTGCTGGGGCTACAACTGAAGTTTCCTAGCGGGAAATAAAAGTTATTCTATTCTATTCTAGGCTACATATCTTAGATGGTCCAGCATGAGTGACAGCAGGATTACCTGGTGCTGCTGAAATATCGGGATGAGTTGAAGTTGCAAGTGTCAAAGCATTTTAATAGGACAGGTGCCGGTCGCAAATCACGCACCGTGCTTCTTTTGGAAATAATCACATACAAAAGACGTCTTACGTGAACCTTCCTTTATTAACAATATCTCTCTACAAAATCTCAAAGACACTCAGTCTCAAATGTCTCTCTCTCCTCTGACGAAACCCCACGACTTGGGTATGAAAGACCAAATGGCTATATTTCTATATTTCTGCAGAGTACGATGTCCTGGAATAACGAAAACTATGGGTTTGCGTTGATTATTACCTTTTTCATTACGCTACCCTATCTACGGCTTCCCCCTAGTGGCTGTTGTTGACATCCCAATTATAGTAGCCTATTCATATTTCTCTGAAATTATAAATTTATTTAACGTAACCCTACATTTTAACAACTCCTGTAGGCCATAAGAGGGCGTTTTACAAATAGACTAGCTGTTCTGGGAAATTTGGAAAGAAGGTAACCTGTGTTATGCAGATATTTCTCACGCTTATAACAAGTCAAATTTAACGAAAATTAGTCGAAAATTAAGCGAGTTATTTTAGGCTATATTGTATCAGTGGAAGTCTATATCAGTCAATATAATACCAAAATATGCCGATCTAGAGTTATATTTATATAAGCTATATAAGCAGCGAGGAAAGTTGAGCGGATTCTAGGTTTTTATATAAACTACTCAAATGAATTTAAGGGTCAAATAAGTATTGTAAGTATGTCTTTTTAAGCCAGATAGGGTTAGAATATCCCCCTTTGGGTTTTCATTTGGACTATAGACATCACGTTATTATGAGACATGCATTAATTGCACTTATCTTTAGAAACTTTTTTAATTAACCCAGATTTCCTTTTCATGGATTTGAAGCACAAACTTATTCAGACTAAACTGACAAACTGCCTCGAAACACCCATTGTGACCCCTCATGCACCATTTGCACGTGTGTTGCATGAGTGTCATTCCATGCATGCCAACTTTAGCAATAAAATGGCTGAGCATTTTCCATTCATCATCATTTTGGGGGGTGCATTACTTTTTTCATCAGGGTAATAAACTTGTGTCTAATCAAATAATTATTTTGTCATGAGTCGTCTCCATTTTAGCTCGTTAGCTTATATTTATATGCACACATATTTTTGACCCTTAACTTCTTTTGAGTAGAATATATGGACTGAGCAACCAATTACCACAGCTGACCCTCCCTGTCCCTTTCATGTTTGACTAGGCCGATTCACTTTGAAATAAATACGCCTTGAAATAAATAAAAGACGCGTAAAATAATTAATATTTATTTAATTGCTTATTTATTAATTTCATTGTTATAATATTTATTAAATTATCGATTTCATTGTTTGTTTATTTATTTAATTTCGTCCATACTTGGGGGCGTTTGAACCATTTTTCATATTTTGGACGTTTGTCAGTGGGAAAGGAATTAGCTGATCTGGAATCAGAGTATTTGCACAAAAAGTGAAAGGAGCCTCTGATGCCAGATCCGTACAGCTGACACATCTCAACAGGTAGGCCAATGGTTCGGCATGTATTGTCTGGGCCAATCAGAAACACACAGTAAACCTTTCTGGGCCAATCAGAAACACACAATGAAACTGAATAATCTAAATAAAAAAAATTACTGACGTACCTGATCGGGTGTTCCTCCCCATTACTCTCCTGGGACAGAACGACCCCCACCCCCCCCCCCCCCCACTTCAGACACATCAGTGTGGACCACCATCTCCATGCTGAAGTCAGGAGTCACCAATACTGGGCTGGAGCACAGGGCCCTCTTCAAACTCTGGAAGGCCTGTTCAGGGTCTACTGTCCACCTCACCATCTGGGGCTGGGCCTTGTGAGTGAGTCCTCCATCACACATAAAACCTGTCTTGGCCAATCAGAAACAAACAGTAAACCTGTCTGGGCCAATCAGAAACACACAGTAAACCTGTCTGGGCCAATCAGAAACACACAATGAAACTGAATAATCTAAAAAATGAAACAAAAAGTGAGCTCTGCCTTTAACCCTCATATTATCTTTGGCATAATTCAGTGTTTGTCTCTTAAAAACCAGTTTACCTTAATTTTTTATTTTATGATTTTGCCTAATGTGTTGGGATTAAATAGAAAATATGCAATGAACATAATGCTATGTTTTCAAAGGTCTTGTAATACTCTGTAAACAAAGGTGTTGTATGGGGTCATTTGTGGCGTAGCTGTATTTTAAACTTCACAGACGTCCACTTACCTCAGGCTCTAAAATGAGAAGTGAGTTTTTTATGTGTTATTTTTAGGGATAAAAGATTAGTCAATTGGGAGACACACAAAATGTGGAACAGTGTCAAAATGTTTCTATTACAATAGTTGTGTGTCAGTTTAAACTTTTGGGGTCAATCTGACACCAAACATATAAGGCGTCATAAAATGTCAAGATAATCTGAGGGTTAAACCTCTAGCTGCCAGTGGGACAAAGCCTTCTTCCCCACAAATAGAGAAATAAAAAACCTTGTGTTGTTGCACTTCTCTTCATGGCCACATGGGGTCGCTGTCATACTCATTACAGTTGACAGCCTCGGCAGTTCAGCAATGATCAGGGAAAAGTGTTTCTAATATGTCAACATCTGTATATTTTTTATGGTTTAGTTACCCATTCTCTTTATTCCTTAATATGCTCTTGTTAAACTCTTTCTTGCACTAGAGAGCAGTGCTGAGATCGGGTTATAAAAACAGCGGTATTTACTCCTGGTTTAAATGTTTAAAAGTGCTGGTTGACAGTCTGGCCTGTCCAGTGGAGTCCAGCCACGTTCCTGCTGCTCCTGATTCCCTGTCAGTGGCACTAATATCAAGTCAAGTGAAACTTTATCATCATTTTTGAAGAAAATTTTATTTGGTTGCCATTTCCATACCTTAAACAATCACAATACACAATATAAATATTTTTTAAGATACAAAATGCAGAAGTGTAAAGCCTCATGCCTGCAGGAGTGAATGAGCGTTCATGCCTTGTGTGTATTTTGTGTTTTTGTGTAACAGTCAGCCACTCCCCCATGTACTCTTATTGCATAGGCTGGTATAGTGTAGTATATTGCAAGGGGTAGCTAGTTACTGCACTGCCTGTTCTTGCACACCTAATGTTAGCCAAACTACTTAAAAATCACATTAAATGACATTACAATCAGTGAGCAGATGATCTTATCCAGAGTGATGCACAGAAGGGGAGAACATCAGTGTTAGTCTCAGGAATACAAAGTGTGACATCATCAAGAAGGGACAGAAGGCCTAATAATAATCTCCCGGGCTGCGTCCCAATAGTCGAAAAATGCATCCTCCTTTCCTCCACTACCACCTCCTCTCCTTCGCGCCCCGGAAATTGATCTGTGTTTTAATCTAATGTTGCTGATTACATCTTAATTACGTATTAATGGTTACATATGAATCAATGTCTCGACGCAAACCACAATGCCAGGTACATATCCAGAATAGGCAAATGCAAATACTTGTACTGGAAACGTTGAGGCAGTCTTGCATACTTCCGGGTAGGAGAGGAGTGGTAGTGGGGGAGTGGAGGAAAGGAGGCGAGGAGTGAAGAATATTGGGACACACCCCAGGGCCGTGTCTGAATCAACACTCTTCCACACTATTGAGTAGCCTTGGTGAGTCGACAGGACAAGAAAGTCGTTGAGTAGGCAAACATTTTTCAAATTGCAGTATAGTTGAAACACCCGGATGACACACTTACTTCCGGTGTTTCGCTGAGTACATTCGGGAGCACACTTTATAAGGAGTACACAAACATTTTGCTCGCATAAATATAACGTGAAGCTTTTATAAAAATGTGGTGCAGCATCACTGACGTATTCCTTCAAATACAACAACAACAACACATGACATGACAGCGCAGGGGTGCCAGATCTGGCAAGACATTCCAGCCAAATGGCAACTCAAAATTAGCCTAAATATATTGCTAACTAAAACCAACGTATTTCAAATATAAATCTCATTTTTACTTTTTAAAATAAGTGCGTGCTTTTCAATTTTTACCCATGACTCCCAATTTAGCTGTAAAACAGACAGGGCGCAGTAGATAGGCTACATAAAGTAGATAGGGCTCTGATTCGGACACAGTGCACTGTACACAGGAGACAGGGCGCAGTAGATAGGGCTCTGATGAGTGGACAAAGCGCTGAACTCTATGATATCAAATAGACGTAACCGCTTGCTTCTATTGGAGAAGTTACAGCAAACAATATGCTGTCCAGTGCACCGCACCTCTCAATTTCCCCTTAGGCCAGGGGGCCTCAATCTTATCCAGTAAGGGCCGGTGTGGGTGAAGGCTTTTGCTCCAACCAAGCAGTAACACGCCTGATTCTACTAATAAAGGCCCTTAGCAAAGACTCTAGTGGTTAGTTAGTAGAATCAGGTGTAACTGCTTGGATGGAACAAAAGTCTGAACCCACACCGGCCAAAACAAAAGCACAAACACTAATAATAAGAGCAATCGGGGTGAAAAGTTACACACGGCTAAAAGCAGGTTTGTTCATAGATTCCTGTGTTTTCTGACGTTTGATTAAATATCAGCTCAGATCACTCCTCCCTCAGGGAGACTGTTATTAGGATGTGTTGCCATGGAAACACAGTTAATGAGGGACACACCTGGACCGGCAACAGAGGTTCTGCTGGATCACTCACAACTCATGAGATTAATATTGTGACCAAAAAATAAATACATTTGTTCTATTTTCTGCATATTTCATTTATGTATGGAATTTGATTTCAGTAATTTTCTGTTTAATATCAAAATCTGTACATTTCCAATTTCTGTAACAGATCCCCCAAAAACTCAGAAAAGTGTGATTATACCACTTGAATGAATACATTTAAAAAACAGTCATATTTTATTTACCCATTTATAAATTCAGTTTGGAAATTTTTTTTGCAATAAAATGTTCAGTGTTAAATCAACTTAGAGGACATTTGATTTCTGTTAGAACTGAATGAACACTTTTGAAAATGTAGATTTTACTGTGCACTCGTACATAATATTGGACACATGCATAAGGGTGGCTGTTTAACCCTTGTGTTGTCTTCATATTATATCTGCACCCCGTGTCCACAGGGTCAAAAATGACCCCCCTCACCAGACCCCCTGTGATGAGCCTCTTCACTGAATTATAATGAAATAACCCGTCATTCTTCAATAAACCAGTAAATAATTGTGCTTTCCTACTTCACAGTCCAGACAGACTGTATTTCTTCAGTCTACACCACTCATTTTTACGAGAAAACAAACATCATAACTGATCTTTTTGCTGTAATAGATGCGTGGCACTTAATTATGACATATGATTTCATAACTGCAGGGTTCATAAGACTCATAAAACAATCTTTGTACCTGGATGATGTACCGCTTTTATGAAAATGTACAAAAGTGCAATATTTACCTTTTTTAATTGTAGTGTCACTCCAGAAAAAGCCATCAAATTGAATGCTGAGAAAATTACATTTAGGGGATTTTCACTGCTGTTGACCTCAGAAAAGGGTCAGTTTTGACCTGAGAGCAACACAAGGGTTAAATATTGCGACAAATATTTAGAAAAACAATCTATTTAAATTTCCTTTGTTTTTCTGTCTCATTTGAGTGTTTTTCCCTCTTTAATTACAGCTGATCTTCCCTTCACTCTCTGCCTCATCCCAGATCAGTTTTACAGAAGATCCATAATTAACCCTAAACCCAGGATAGAGGGGCTGAGTGAATGTGGTCTGGACTCTGTGCAGGAGGGTCATTGTGTCAGAGACGCTGTAGAAGGACAGAGTTCCGGCCCTGTGATCCAGGTACACTCCTATTCTGGAGGAGGAGGGAACAGGGATTTCAGTCTCCTCACCATTGTGCCAGAAAGAGCAACTGGAGGGAAAGCAGCACAAACTCCAGGACTTGTTATTATATCCCAGAGCACAGTCATATTCCCCTCCTTTCCTGCTGATCTCTTTATATGAGGATGCTATATCAACCCCATCCCCACTCCACTCAGCCTCCCAGTAACAGCGTCCAGACAGACCCTCTCTGCACAGCACTTGCTCCCAGCACTCAAATCTCTCTGGATGATCAGGATATGACTGGATCTCTTCCACATCGGTCACCTCTCTGTTCCCCTCAGACAGACGGAGGTGTTTATACGCTGTGTTGTGGTCCAGTGTGAGCCGACAGGAATCTGATAGAGGAGAAGGAGAGAAGAGAGCTCAGTGATCATTATAATAAACTTACATATTTTACAAACATTTAAATTTCATATTATAATCCTTTCTTATGTTATTATTATAACCCCCTCAATGTGGGGCTGAGCATGTCCAATTCCCTCCCCAATTAGGAACGGCCAATCAGCTGTAACCGCGTTCATGCGCCAATCCAACTGCGGGGAGAGTTAAATACAGCACCATTGGGGCGGCTGTGGCTCAGGAGGTAGAGCGGGGCGTCCGCTGATGGCAGGGTTGGCGGTTCGATTCCCGGCTCCTCCTGTCCACATGTCCAAGTGTCCTTGGGCAAGACACTGAACCCCAAATTGCTCCCAATGAGCAGCCATTGGTGTGTGAGAGGCCATTGTAAAGCGCTTTGGATAAAGGCGCTATATAAGTGCAGTTCATTTACCAGAACAGTACTGCCCCAACCAAGGGCAAATACAGAAAAACTGCACCAGAGACAGCACCGCTAACCTATGCCACAATGCTAATGCTACCAGGCTGTTTAAAATCAACACCCGTCCTCTAAAGGAAACCTGTGGAAGAAGCCATTTCCACCTTGATATCCTGGAGCTGCCTTTTCCAGCACACCCTCCCAGTTTCTCTGCATATACTGTCAAGTCTCCAGATGCGTCCCCAAAACAAGTATGTCATTAATATAGAAAATACTGTAGCGAGCGGAGAATGAGGGAGGGAGACAGCGGCTTGCAGTTCCGAATCGCTCCAGCTGAGCGGAGTTTTAATAGCGCTACCTTACCAGCTCTGAAAAGAGCCGTTTGAATTAATATTCACAGCTCTAAAACACTCTTTCACTAACACCGAATCACTTCAGATACTGCTTTATGAAGGAACTAGTCGGCTGTGATTGACGCACACACTTACAGATTCCGAGCCAATCACAGCCACACATAACACACAGTTCCAAATGACAGTTACGTTTAAAACAAAACAGTTGACACAAGACACGGCTAACAAGCTAACAGCACGCTATTTACATGTATGTACACATCGACCAGGTAGCGGCTCACTACCCGGTCCTAGCTGGCCAGTTAGTAATCTCCAGGCCGCCACAATACTTTCAATAATATTTTTCTTCGTCTTACCTCATATTCTCATGTTGCTTAATTGTGTTAATTTATGTTTAAATACAGACTCACATTGTAAGAATTCCTCTCTGGTCCTGGGCTCTAGAATATGGACGTCTTCCACTGTAGAGAGAGATCACAAGAAAGATGAGCTCCTAAAGATAACCTTCATATCATAATTCCTGGAGAAATTTAAATCTATTTTAATAAATAAAGTGCATGTAAATGAAACTGCAGCTCATTCAGGAATAATGTAAATATTAAATATAAAGTTTGATTAATATCACATATCATCTTGGTGAAGCTGAAGGTTCAGTAGTTTTTGGCAGTTGGAAATGTCCTTGGTTGCCATGGCGAGCAGAGAGAGGGCAGGTAGCAGAGGCCCTGTTTACACTCATATTAGTGATGTGCAGTACATGAACGAACGAATATTTTTGAACGAATCTTTAATGTGAACTGAGTGTACCGGATCATCACTCTCAATGATTCGTTCATATGCTTGCGTGCGCGTCAGCTGTACTGACCACAGACTACCCCTACTACCACAGTTCAGTGAGTCCTACTGAACTGACTAGCCTATATGAACTGTACTGACCACAGACTACCCCTACTACCACAGTTCAGTGAGTCCTACTGAACTGACTAGCCTATATGAACTGTACTGACCACAGACTACCCCTACTACCACAGTTCAGTGAGTCCTACTGAACTGACTAGCCTATATGAACTGCTGACTACCGCACCGCAGTAGCCTACATAATTGTCAACCGAATCAGTTACTCTCTGCATAGGCTACGGGCTACTCAGTAGCCTAATAAATTCGCAACAAATGGCGGGGGTATTAGTAAAATAATATAGCCCGGTCAACTATTTTTTGGTACAGTTTCACATTTAAAAAATATAGCTTGCAATCTTACAAAATGATCGGAACCTGTAGCCTACCTGTAGGTCTACTGGCATCTGACGTCCACCCAGCGTAACGTTACCGAAAGCAAAACGCATTGCAGAAAGCATTTCTAATCAAAATCACATAGGCTACTGTAGGCTATATTGTACATTTTCCATGTAGGACTATTCTGTGACTATCAAACTAAGAGTTAATGAAAGCCTGTCTGTTATTAAACCATTTCAAATCTGTAATAATGATATTGATTAAATAAAGCACATTTGTGTTTTCTTTTGTATCGAAATAGCACAATAAATGTAGGCTATTTTAAGTTGGCCTAATATGCTATAACCATGTTTTATATAGGCTGTACAAATATAACCAATATGTGGCTATACGTTTGTCTTTACACTTGAAATTCAGTAAGAAGTCTAGCTAAAGCCCTTTTCTTTATTTGTTGTCAGGTAATTTGAGTCTAGATCACGCACTGCGTGAATGGTTGCTATTTTAATCTGAACCGCTATTTTAATCTTGTAGCCTACTGATGAACTGGGTGAATAATACCATTAGGCTACATCAGTGCACCTATAGCTCAACCCTTTGTATAACGGCTTCCCCCATAGATGACTGAACATCGACATTCAATTTGGGAGAAAAACTCATATGCTTTAAAAAAGAAAAAGAAAAAAGAAGAGGTTAAACTATGGCCCTTGTCATTCTTTTGACAACTTTACTATTTGAAAACGCAATGTTTTACAATAGGTTACTTACCACAAAATGGTCAGAACTTGAGAACACATCATATCATATATTTCCGTAGCTTCTAATCCATATTTAAAATGCTCACCTGGAGCGGCCATATAGTAGCCTAATCCATAAAACTATATAACGATATATAAAAATACAAAAAGTTAATATGAGGTTTATAGAAAAAGTATATTTGTTACTTGCAGTGATTTTGACTGGAATCATTTTGCACAATACCTACGAATGATACACTGAACTATGAGTAGCTATAGTGAACTGATCATGCATGCTGTTGGAATATTCGTGCGCTTGTGCAACTGACCCCAGTGAACGAATAACATAGTCAGTGACTAGAATCTTTGTACTGAACTGAACTGAATGATTCGAATCAGTAAAGTGATTCATAATTTCCACCACTAACTCATATCCAATACACTCCCACACACTTATTATGGGATGTTTTTTGTCAGTAGAAGGCTGACAGGAGAAGACACACACTCGAGCGTTTATATTCAGATCCGATACCAGCGGAACCCAACCCAAACTACCTCCAGATGCGATTCATATCACAAATCTCACCCATATCCCAAATTCTTACTTTTAGACTAAAGTGATCAAATGTAACATATTGCATTTGTAAATAACTTGGATATATGTGGCAGAAAAAGACGAGTTTTCACAGGGCCAGAGATACGTGTCGTACAGTAGAGTCACCAACGTTTCTCCCAGTGATGTCACTGGAAGTTGCAGGATGACATATTTATGTAAAGAAGCATCAGACAGCCATGTGAAAGCATGAGGAAGACCTAAATGTGCTTTCATCTCAATCAAAGAGAATAATGAGAAGAGATTCCACTCCCCAGGAATGCTGTATCTCTCCGCCCATCTCACAAATCTCTGCTGCTGTTTTACAGCAGTGCAGACTGCTTTACTGCACAGGATCAGCTATAAGATGCAGAAACACTAAAACCTTTGTGCTGCTATAAACTGTTATAACAGGAGAGAAAGTGACATTTAAAAGGTATATGCACTAGAAAAAACCTGAATATACATTATAGTAGGTTTCTTCAGATTACAAAGATTGCTCAACTTAAACAAGCCCCAGCTATGACCCCTGTTTTATTGACAAGTTATCATGCTTCACTTTTTGCCCCATTTAAATATTTTTAAACCCAGCGTGGGTCTGGTTCTGACTGGGTTGTCATCTGTAAACCTTTTATAAATTCTTACTTAATGTGTCTGGTGTTGTACTGTGGCAGGTGGGTTCCTGTAGGGATAAAATAAGTTGCTACGGTTGGGTGATGGAGGAACAGTCTCTGCTCACTCCTGTCAGACTCACGGCTACACAAAGTATCAACAACACTGTACTTCTATTCACAAAAGATCAACAATTGTTATTTTTAATAAAAGAAATCATTGGGAAAAAGTGGTTTCAGCAGTTCTAACCTGTTTGAGAGATTTTGACTAATTCCTTCTTGAAGACATCCTCCAGTCGCTCTTTCAGTTCAGAGACAGATTTCCTCACAGCCTCAAAAGAGATTTGTGGACTGACAGTGATGCTGGGTAAGTCTCCAGGCCCAGGAGCTGCACAGAGAGACTGACAGCTCTACAGACAGACAGACAGACAACAGTCTCAATACAGATTCCTGTGCAGATGCCAGGAGAAGATATTTGTAAATGAGGAACACAGCTCAACATGTATGTACAATGTACATAGTGCAGACCATCAGAGAGCCAGTGATGTTACCTGGAGGAAATGGATGTGATCCTCTGTGTGTGAAAGCTGCTCCATCTCAGCATCTCTCCTCCTCAGCTCAGCAATCTCCTGCTCCAGTCGCTCCAGGAGTCCTTCAGCCCGACTCACTTCAGCCTTCTCTTGATCTCTGATCAGCTCTTTCACCTCAGAGCGCCTTTTCTCAATGGAGCGGATCAACTCAGTAAAGATCCTCTCGCTGTCCTCCACTGCTGCCTGTGAGGATCGCTGTTAGGAGACATAGAGAGAGGAGTGCTGTATGTGCAGAGCGCTGTTAGGAGACACAGAGAGAGGAGGGCTGTATGTGACACAGCCACAGGTCCACACTAGGCCATAGCCTAAAAAGGCAGTCGTGTGTTGGTTTTGTAAGACTGGAATTGAGATCCCAGGGCACCTGGAAACATACCATCGGGGGTGAAAGCCGGTAACGACTCTAGGACGTAAAGTCTGCTGGGACCATCTGGCTTGAAGTTTATGACATCAAAGGATGTCCCAGGATTGAATGATTCTGGAAATAACGCTTGGACTGTCGTAAAAACCAGCATACGAACAGTGCCACAGTGCCATCATCTGACGTTATCAGGGCAGGCCAAATCTCTGTCCTTAGCATATTTTCACACACAACACCACATGGCTATAGAATTATTTTGTCCTCAAGCAGCCTAAAAACATACAGATGTGATACACTGGAACTAGTCTGGACACTGGAACATACATTATACACTCTTTTTCCAGAGAGATAATCATGTGTTGTTGAGTTTTTGAGTGTTACATTAGCAAATACATCCAGTTAACGTACCTGAATTAACAGGGACAACTAGGGTGTGAATGTAATATTCTCAACAGGAATTCTGGGACCTTTGTGGCATTAATATTAATATTAATCACATCTGAAAAACTATGTAGAGATGGGGATTCTCATGGCAACACAAACTTAGACCTACTCATGTTTGATATCATTGTGATGGTCTCGGTGTGAGTGGTGCAATGGTCTACATGTCCTAAATGTTCACCATGGATGGAATGTATATTTCATAACACAGGCGTAAGCTGCCGTTGTTGAATTGTCCATTCTGTGTAGCGATTGCCAGGTATGACAAAGTATTTTTCTTCTGTACTATATATTAAATTTTGGCTGTTTAATCTGTAACTGTATATTGATGATTTAAGTAAATAACCTACCTGGTAATAAATTAGTGAAACTTGATTTGTGTGGTTTCTCTGAAAATTGACGTATATATTGTTCATGTGAATTTGTTGGCCTAAATAAGGGGCATTTTGGAGTTACATATACAGCTCTGGAAAACATTAAGAGAACAAAATGATCAGTTGTCTCATTGTTATTTTGGTTCTGTACTCTAGCACTTTGAGTTTGAAAGGATACAATGACAATGAGTTTGAAGTGCAGACTGTCAGCTTTAATTTGAGGGTATTTTCCATATCAGATGAACTGTTTAGACATAATAGAACCTTTTGTACATAGACCCCCCCCCCCCCCATTTTTGGACATCAAAAAATATTGGACAGTTTAACATAATGTAATGCAAAGGATATGTCACCAAATATTAAAAATTATTACTTTATTCTATATATAAATGCAGGGGTGTCAATAATTGTGGCACGTGTGGTTTTGTTAAAAATAATTATTTCTTGATGAGGGATTCTTTTTTCTCATAATAAATTTCCTTCAATTAAAAGTTGGACTTTTCTAAAAAATAATTGTTGGACTATTTATTTATTTTATTTTACTACTTTAACAGTTTGTGTGAGGGGTGATCCTGCATTGATGGTACATGTTATCTCCTGCTAGGCCTTTACTTTCCCAGTTCATGACACCGGTACTGACCATAATGAGCAATTTTTTTCCTTGATTGAACATCTGCTAATAAAACTTCGATTTCAGTGTCAGAATAATTATTTCCTTATTGTTGTCTGGGCCATTTTGACTAGGTATCGATCTTTAAATGGAAGTGACAGCCTCCATATAAGGCAATTTATGGGCGTGGATTTATGCTAATCACAAAATAACTTGGACACGCTTCGTAGATGAATATGAAAAAATCTATCTTTTCCACACGGTTTGATGAATCCGGCGTAAATTTTTCGTAGCAACTCCTTTCGGACATATGAACCCCAGGGCTGTGTCCGAATCAGCACCCTTCCATACTATTAGGTAGACTTGTTGAGTACACTGGGGCTGTGTCCCAATCAGCACCCTTCCATACTATTAGGTAGGCTTGTTCAGTAGACAGGGTAAAAAATTTGTTGTGTAGGCAAAATTTTCTCTAAATATAGTATACTTTAATCCCCATATGACACACTTACTTCCGGGGTTTCGCTGAGTACATTTGGGGGCACACTTTTCAAGAAGTACACAAACATTTTGGTCGCATAAATATGACGTGAAGCTTCGTTTTCAAAAAATGAGGCACAGCTTCGCTGGCGTTTTCCTTCAAATAAACCAAAAACAACACGTGACATGGCAGCGCAAGGGTGGGACACAAGGTTGCCAGATCTTGCAAGACTTTCCAGCCAAATGGCGACTCAAAACTAGCCAAAATATATTTTTCACTGAAACCAACGTATTTTAAATAGAAATAATCATATTTTTACTTTTTATAATAAGTGCATGCTTTGCGACTTTTCATTTTTACTCGTGAATGCACTTTGAAAGCCCAATTTAGCTGTAAAACCGTGGACATGGCAACACTGCTTACGACACTTTCACAATACGGTTGGGAAATGGTATTGCTGATATTTTTCCCAGACTGTACGTCGCGTGCTACACAGTGCACATTGAACAGCACACTTCTGCCAGTGCACTGTATGCAGGAGACAGGGCGCAGTAGATAGGGCTCTGATTCAGACACAGTGCACTGTGCGCAGGAGACAGGGCACAGTAGATAGGGCTCTGATTCAGACACAGTACACTGTATGCAGGAGACAGGGCACAGTAGACAGGGCTCTGATTTGGACACAGTGCACTGTGCGCAGGAGACAGGGCGCAGTAGATAGGGCTCTGATTCAGACACAGTGCACTGTACGCAGGAGACAGGGCACAGTAGATAGGGCTCTGATTCTGACACAGTGCACTGTACGCAGGAGACAGGGCGCAGTAGATAGGGCTCTGATTCTGACACAGTGCACTGTACGCAGGAGACAGGGTGCATAGATAGGGCTCTGATTCGGACACAGTGCACTGTACGTAGGAGACAGGGCGCAGTAGATAGGGCTCTGATTCTGACACAGTGCACTGTACGCAGGAGACAGGGTGCATAGATAGGGCTCTGATTCGGACACAGTACACTGTACGCAGGAGACAGGGCGCAGTAGATAGGGCTCTGATTCAGACACAGTGCACTGTGCGCAGTAGATTTTTTGATTGAAACCTTTATTTTGACAGGGAAGAACATACTGAGACCAGGTCTCTTTCACAGATGTGCCCTGCTTACAATCAACTTATACAATAAATACAGTAGCAAAGGTACAAAAAGTAGTAAATATAGTGATAGGTACAGAAGTGCAAAGTACAGTAGTTATCTAGATACAATAAGCAAATTAAACAGATGCAGCGCGGTCAATTAATCAGTGACAATTACAAGCTACAGTCCCATATGTAACAGCTAATAATTCTTTAAATGTTCGCAGGGGAATAAGGGATGGCAACTTGTTCTGTTTCTGGAAGGAGTTCCAGAGTGTGGGACCCGCAATGCGAAATGCAGAATTTCCCCATTTTGTTCTAGCTCTAGGAATGTTTAATGCTAGCGGTACATGTGAGCTAGTAGGATAATTCAAAGCATGAAATGAATGGAGGCTGGATAGATACAAAGGTAGTTTGGCAATGAGAGCTCTATATGTAAATAAGACTCCATGATGTTTTCTCCTGAGCTCAAGGGAGGGCCACTCCAGTTTTTGGTAGAGCAGGCAGTGATGGGTTCTAAACCCTTCGCCGGCAATAAACCTTAAGGCACTATGATAAATTGGGTCAAGGGAATTTAGGATAGTGGCTGAGGCGTGCATGTACAGGGTATCGCCATAGTCAATAATTGGCAAGATATTTGTCTGTATAATACTTTTTCTACACTCCAGGGTGAAACAGGATTTATTTATAAATAGAAATCCGATTTTAGGTTTAATTTTGTTTCTTAGATATGTAATATAGTGGCGGAAGGATAGATTAAAGTCTAGCCAGATGCCTAAATACTTATATTCCTGAACACGTTCTATTTCAATGTTGTTTAGAGTGGTGAGGCGTGCCATTGAAAGATCAGGGCTCTTGATGGAGAAAATCATAAATTTGGTTTTATTGGCATTTATAACCAGTTTCAGACTGGCTAGCGAGTATTGAATGGAATTGAAGGCTGTTTGAAGTATCAGGAGGGCTTCGCTGGTAGAGGGCGCTGTTGTATAGAGTACCGTGTCATCAGCATAGAAATGAACATTACAGTTAATAAGATTAGAAGCAATTTCATTAATGTAAATGGTGAAAAGTAAGGGACCAAGAATAGATCCTTGAGGGACTCCTTTCTTTAAAGTCAGAAAAGTAGATTTAAACTCATTGGATAATACAGCTTGCGTTCTATTTGATAGATAATCCTGAAACCAATTGCAAGCGTTTGCATCTACGCCTATGTCGGACAGTCTGTTTAGTAAAATAAAATGATCAACTGTATCAAAGGCTTTAGAAAGGTCAATGAACAGTGCAGTGCACTTCTGTCTGTTATCAATGGCGGATATAATGTTGTTTACTACTAATGTGGTGGCTGATAAAGTGCTATGGCCTGGTCTGAAGCCAGACTGATGAGAATTCAAGATTGAATTCATGGATAGAAAGGAGCGGAGTTGGAGATTGACTAATTGTTCTAGGATCTTGGCTAAGCAGGATAATTTGGAGATAGGGCGATAATTATTTAGATCTGATGAATTTCCCCCTTTTAACAGCGGAAGGACGTGTGCACATTTCCTGACATTAGGAATAATGCTTTCCGTAAATGATAAATTAAAAATATTCAATAGTGGTTTTACAATTAGGGGAGCAGCAAGTTTTAATAAACACGGATCAAGGTTATCTTCTCCAGTGCTTATTTTGGGGTCAATATTCAGTAGTGCTTGGAGAACTTGCCCCAATCAGAGGGAGCCTTGTTGGGCCTTGAGTTACTTTTAGTGTAGTCTGAGTCTGAGGGGACTCTGTGTTTTCAAATAAATAGCCTGCATCGATAAAATGTTGATTAAATGTATTCCCTATTTTAACATTATCAAGAATTAGGCCCGAATCTGTTTTGAGTTGTTGCGGAAACGAGGGCTTGTTGTTGTTATTCAAAGTTTTAATAATTTTCCAGAATTTGGAAGGATTGCCATTATGCACTGTCAGCGCATTGATGAAAAATTCAGATTTGTCCTTTCTGATCGAGGCAAGGCATTTATTTCTCAGTTGTCTGAAGAATTGCCAGTCGAAAGGGAGATTTGATGCTTTGGCTGCAGACCATGCCTTGTTTCTATTCATAAGTAATTCAGATAATGTTGAAGAGAACCATGGATTAGATCTATCTTTAATTCTTTGTTTCTTAAAGGGTGCGTGTTTATCTGCAATTGAATTAAAAATTTTGATAAAATGACTCAGTGCTAGTTCAATGTCGGGGATTGCTGCAATCAGTGTAATGTCACAGATAGGGCTCTGATTCTGACACAGTGCACTGTACGCAGGAGACAGGGCGCAGTAGATAGGGCTCTGATTCAGACACAGTGCACTGTACGCAGGAGACAGGGCGCAGTAGATAGGGCTCTGATTCTGACACAGTGCACTGTATGCAGGAGACAGGGCGCAGTAGATAGGGCTCTGATTCAGACACAGTGCACTGTACGTAGGAGACAGGGCGCAGTAGAGAGGGCTCTGATTCGGACACAGCCCAGACCACTGTTCCAGGGAGGGAGTAGGCAGAATTGCAAGAGTTGGATGAGAAGGAAGGTGATAATTCAGCTGAGAGTGGAGCCAGCAATGTGGTCCAGTTATTGATTTCTTTGGTGTGTGTGTTTTCAAAAAAAAAATTATTCTCCTGTTGCATATATATATATATATATATATATATATATATATATATATATATATATATTTTGTCTCTGTTTGGATCTTTCTAAATATGGAGTGGTGGAACGCACTGTATATAATTTTGCACTTTTCTGGGACCACAAAATTGGCCACAAAATTGATCACTTTGTCATTCCGGCTGTTTGTTTTTGCCGGACACACGCCAGCCCTCACCTGACCACACTTGTGTTGTGTGACACTACATTTTAACTAGGCCTTTCACTCAGCCTGTTCCCCACAGTGTGGCTCAGTGGGATTGAGCCTCACAGGACTGGAAAGTGGCCCAACACTGGGCTCCTCACTGGCTGACTGGAGGAGAGCCCTGACTGAGCCCTGAAATGGCTCTTCCAGCAGCCAGCTGTTGTATTCTCCTCTGGTCAGTACCCACCTTGAGTGACTGCACAGCCTGTCTCAGATCCTGCAGCTCCTTCTCTCTCTCCTGGATTCTCTGCTGGAATTTACTCTGTGTCGCCAGCAGCTGCTTCTGTGAACAGATATTTTTCACATGATATTACAATATTCAGATGTTCAACTACATAGCAGAAGTAGAAAACTGTATTATCCCTCATGGGGAAATTGGTTTTGCAGCCAGATGAAGTCAATAATGCAAACAAAAACCCAGTACATACAATACAAAACTCTGAGACATTACATTACATTAAGAGCTTTAAAAGTGGACCCAAAAGGTTATTTGCCATTTAAAAAGGGAATGACGAGAGGAATAAATTAACTCTTGTACGTATAATTCTTACTGAGCGGTACAGACAGACGTCTGCCTAAGGGTAGGAGATTAAACTCTGTCTACAGGGGGTGGGTTGAATCATATAAAATAATCTCCACTTTCTTAAGTGCCCGAATTTTGTACAGGGCAGTCATGCTGTTTTGTGGCTGTCCTATGATTTTGCTGCAGAATTTAAGAATTCTTCCCAGTCTGTTCAGGTTGGCTGTACTTGTATTTCCAAACCAACACGTAAAACAACAGGTTAAAACTCTTTAAATGAAAGATCTATAAAACAGTGTAAGGATGGTACAGTCCACATTAATTAATCTCATCAGCTTCCTTTAGAAAAAGAGGCTGCTGCCCTTTCTTGTACATCAGGTTGATGCATCTGTTCCCAACACAGCTTGCTGTCCAACAAGCCCCAGATATTTATATTCTTCCACAACCTGAATGTGTTCACCTCTGATTACTTGTATTGGGCCTTGTATTGTATTGTTTAGGCCTTGTACTGGGCCTTGTATTGTATTGTTTAGGCCTTGTATTGGGCCTTGTATTGTATTGTTTAGGCCTTATACTGGGACTTGGCTTTCCTTGCGTCCCTTTGTACCAGTCTTTGGGCCTCCTTTTTCAACTGTTCAGTGTTCATCACCCAGGAGAAAAGCATACTTCTTTTTGTTAAGAGCAAATTGACATTTTTTTGTCACCCATAGTTTGTCATTTTGACATATTTCAAAACACAATAGGTCTGACAGAGTCCACAAAAAAATTTATATAGCTTGATACTACTATCCATATTCCAAATTAAACTAAATATCACTTCTATACACTGATAGCAGGCCAGTGTGTAAAGTGCACTGGTCTTATTGGTAAAGCTTCTGTGTGAGTGAACTAGCTGCTCCAGTCGTGTTGATTCCCTTTCAGGGAGTGAATAGGTGGGTGAGGGGTGTGAACAGAGCTGTCACAGAGAGCGGACTTGGGTTCACTTCCTGCTCTTACTGCTTTTATTACTGTGGACTACAGAGCTGGATATCACTGTGTTGTCATCTGTTGTTCAGACCTCAATGTAACTGCGTTGTTCAGTACTTTTTCAAACTTATCAAACATTTAAAAACATAATCTATCAATAAATACATGAATCAAATTCAATAAAACGCAAGTCATAAACCTACACATTGTGGTAATAATACAAGATAATATCCGTCATCATCAGTGTAAAAAAGTGTGAGTGTTTTGTGTAAGAGTTTCAGTCCTTACCTGTTTCTCAGTCCTTTCTGGTGCAGCTGAGACTGTATCATGGCCTCTGTGTTCATCCATCACACACAGCAGACAGATACACTGCTGATCCGTACGACAGTAAACCTCCAGAACTTTGTCATGATGAGAGCAGATCTTCTCCTGCAGGTTTCCAGTGGCATCGGTAAGCTTGTGTCTCTTTCCTGGGTTGAGTTCGTCATGAAGTTTCAAGTGAATTTCACAGTAAGAGGCCAGACACACCAGACAGGACTTGACAGCTTTGCGTTTTCTCCCAGTGCAGACATCACACACCACGTCTCCAGGTCCAGCATAACAGTGAGCAGGAGGAGCAGCTTGGAGCTTCTTCAGTTTCTCCACCACTTCAGCCAGCATGGTGTTTCTGCCCAGAACAGGCCTTGGAGTGATGGTCTGTCTGCACTGGGGACAGCTGTAGATGCCAGTTTGATCATCCAGGTCCCAGCAGCCCTTAATACAGCCCATACAGTAACTGTGTCCACAGTGAATAGTCACCGGATCCTTCAGTAGATCCAGACAGATCGGACAGCTGAACTGGTCTTGATCCAGTAACACTCCACTTTCAGCCATTTTACTGCTCACGCTGACAGAGACAGAGTTAAGTTTTGTTTCTCTGAAACTGCGTGAGACAGAGAAAGAGTGAGACTTCCTGGTTCTGCCCACAGCTGTAGGAGGAGTGGTGTTGGACTGAGGCCAGGCTGAGTGGAGAGTGGATATTATACGGCGTTTATTTAGTTCCAAAAATATTGCGCGCGTGGAGTTGTGAAATTAACAGAACAGTATCCGTGAATGTCCAGATGTGAAACAAGCGAGGAGAGAACCAATCCGTGTGAAGGAGCTTTTGTTTTGGTGCAAAAATGCAGTCCCGCGACTACCACGAGCATGGAGCTGTGACACGAGCGAACTTGCTCTCGCAAGAAAATTAATTTCCTCTCGATGGGATACGGAGTGTGTCCCAATACTCGAAAAATGCACCCTCCTTTCCTAAACTACCACCTGCTCTTCCCCGTGCCCCGTAAACCCTTCTTTGTGTCCTAATCTAATGTTGCTGATTTCATACTAATTACATATTTATGGTTACAAATTAGT
Organism: Ilyophis sp. 1 JC-2022; assembly: GCA_022702515.1. Lineage (NCBI taxonomy): Eukaryota > Metazoa > Chordata > Actinopteri > Anguilliformes > Synaphobranchidae > Ilyophis > Ilyophis sp. 1 JC-2022. The sequence continues at coordinate 142,466,402 of CM040403.1, read as the reverse complement.
TAATGTCTCGACGCAAACCGCAATGTCAGGTACATTGTATACTGTACATGCAACTACTTGTATTCAAAACATTCAGGCAGTTTTGCATAGTTCTGGGAAGGAGGGGCGTGGAGGAAAGGAGGCGGGCAGTGAAGAATATTGGGACACACCCACTGAGTGGCTTTTTAAATTTTTTTATTTAGTTGACTCTTTAATAATAACTGGTCTGCACACTCCCCAGTCTACAGTGGAGGCTGAGACAATGAGACCACACACACAATACCAAATACAGGGCACATATCCACATGCACAGCAGCACAGACATATACATGCTAATATACACTTTAAAGAGATGCTCCTCTGCACATTACATGTTGTGATGGGAGCTTGTGCAGAAAACAGCACTGTGGTAAATGTGTGCAATGATAGAGATACCAGCACCAACTCAGATCCAACCCAGCGCTTAGCTGGGCCTTTAATAAACCAACATTAAAGTTGGTACAAACACAAGAAGAAAACAGAAAATCTTGGAGTCTACCTTCACTTCTTCTTCTCCGATTCCCTCCCTACACCTGGATGACTAAGCGATATACCACAGCATCAAACAAACACGGAAGCGCAATGGCTCTCTCAGATTTGTTAAATCCATTCCAGTTTCAGAAAGATCCAGGCCAGGTCTTCAGTCATGCAGGGTCAGTTCCTCCAACAAAACAGGTTTTACACAAATTCCAATGTTATATTATCTTTGGCATAATTCAGTGTTTGATGTCTCTTAAAAACCAGTTAACCTTATTTTTTTTATTTTGACACTACAATGTGTTGGGATTAAAATGCAAATATGCAATGAACATAATGCTATGTTTTCAAAGGTCTTGTAATACTCGGTAAACAAAGGTGTTGTATGGGGTCATTTGTGGCGTATCTGTATTTTAAATTTCACAAACGTCCACTTACCTCAGGCTTTAAAATGAAAAGTGAGATTTTTGTAAGTGTGATTTTTCATTTTTAGGAATAAAAGGTTGGTCAATTGGGAAACACACAAAATGTGAAACAGAGAGTGTGAAAATGTTTCTATTACAATAGTTAGTCAATTTGACACCAAACATACAAGGCGTCATAAAATTTCGAGATAATCTGAGCGATAAACCTCTAGCTGCCAGAAGGACAAAGCATTCTTCCCCACAATAGAGAGAAATAAAAAACAAAAAAAGTTCTGACGAATCATTGTGTTATACTCCATCTCCCCCTGTATACTCACTCTGACGAATCATTGTGTTATACTCCATCTCCCCCTGTATACTCACTCTGACTAATCATTGTGTTATACTCCATCTCCCCCTGTATACTGTGGGAATTTGACATTTATTATATGAAAGTACCTGGTGTAATAGAATGTATAAACTTGTCTGTGCTAGTTAAGTTTCGAATGAGTGACCTTAAGCCTGTATTCTGAAAAACAAGGCCACAGAATTCAGCAAGGCCACAGCATTCTTCAGATAAAGGATTTGCCACAAAAACACTGTCATAAGATGAGTTTCCATCATAAACAACTTAGTGGAAAAATACTAGACATGAACTGAACATGTGTAATTCTAAGCGCTTGATTGGTTTGAATTATACGCCCAGTGATGTACAAACCCCTTTTTAGCCTACAGTATATAAGCACCACAGTAGCAGAGATGGGGCGAGCGTGCACGCGCTCCAGAGGACCACAGATGTACTAACCCATTGTGTTCTTCTCTAAAGACTCGAGCTGACACAATAAAGACAAAGTGTTTTAATCTTTCGAATTGAATTGAAGAGTATCCTTGATCTACCTCCTTGACCACGAAAGAGCAATACATTTAAATTGCTAACAAATTGGTGACCTCGACGTGGAGGAGGGAGATGATCTTGGATCAATCCAAAAGAAAAGACGGTGGCAGTTTAATCTCTTGGACATTCCGAGGCGCCTCAAAAAGACAAGGTAAGCAGAACCTTTTTCATAAAATCTGCCTAGGAAATATAAGGAATGTCTGAGAAATATAACCAAACCATCTGAAAATTTGTTAAAAGAACTAATTTGCGTAAAATGTGTCAGACGATTGAAATGATTTAAGGTGTATTCCATGACCCAACTTGACAAAGAATAAGGATAAAAAGTGCAGTGAAGACACAGAATAAAATATTCTTTGGTTGTGTGTAATTAAAAATTTGCAGGTCCATTATTTGTGGGACCTATGTAATGAGATACTAAGGGTGTAGTCCTTTGGAAACGAATTCAGCCTTAGGATTCTGGGCCAGTATCAAGTTACATAGTGCGACGCATATGCACCTCTGAAACGAAATACGCAAATTACTGTGGTATACATTGATCTAGTGATATCAATGTAAGGTCCGTCGAACCAAATAGTCGACATTTAATGTATTGAGGTAACTCGAACCGGACAGTCGAGCTAGAATTGCGCTAAATCCACGAGTGAAAACATACAAAAGGACTTGATTCATGGAATACAGTTTTGATTCATAAACAGGTTTTTGAGTTTTTATCTGTTGTATATCTGCTGTATTAAAAGGATAAAAGGGGATAAAAATTTTGTGAAGCTGACTTAGTCACCGGAAGTCGCTGCACAAGACAACTGGTACTTGTAGTCCTTGAGAGGAAACTCTAACGTCACAAAACTGTGGGAATATACTGTGATTTTGATAAAAAGTGGTTCTAAACATTGATCAAGTACGAAATAGAAATTGAAGTGATTTAAATTAAGTAATTAAATAAATTAAGGGAAATTAATAAAATAAAGCAAAAATGACGACTACCGCGGATATATTGCGTAAACTATGGGACAATCTGAGCACAAAATTATGTGCCCAGGAATTGAAAAAGCGTCGTGATAAATGGACTAAATATTTAGTCGAGTGGAACAAATTGGGATGGTTCCCCGAGCCAGACAAACCATTTTTGTCTGAGAAAAAGCGCTGTGTGGGTTGTGTATGAGTTATAAAAAAAAATATTTACCGTGCTGGCCAGAGAATGAATGTGTGTCGACACAAGTATGAGATTACAGCGCTGTGTGGGTTGTGTATGAGCTGTGTTGTGTTTATGTTAAATCAGCTGAGTAGTTTAGAAGAAAATACTTGCAAATTGTTTAATCCAGAAGTGGTGATTCAAAGTGAATGGAAAGCCTAACTCATGGTATATTGTGATAAAGTGGGATTCTGATTGAACAAATTATAGTGTCCTGTTGGTCGTGGGCAGCCAATACCGATAGCGGAGAGACTGGAAGAACAAACAATCTAACGGTGCATGCATAAAGGCGTCCAAATACTTTTGGCTTGTTGAGTTGTAGCCTTCGTAATTAAGTGAGCAGTTATTAAGTGGGTAGAAGGCACATTATTGGTGAATTTATAAAGGAAAACTAAAAATACTTGCAGTGCTTTGAACCCTTTACACCTTGAGTGAAATAACCAGCGAGTTTATTTTGTTAAAATTGTTATAAACCTCTCTCCTGATTTGATCCCGTAGTTTTCGTTTTGAAGTGGTAACCTGACCACCAGAATTACCGTAATAGCTCATGTAGGAGAGAACTTAAGAAAAAGAGTTAAATTATGTGCCCAATTATTTTCTGTCTCCGGAGCTATACTACAATGTATGATATATTTGCAATAGTTTGTGTTATAATCTCAGTGTACTATAAGATTTGTGAAACTTATGATCAGACGCATCGTAATGAAGACCCGCCTGGGAAAGTGTAAACAGTGTTGTGCAGAGAAGTGTGGAAGATCTTAATCAGAGTTTACGGTTGATTAAGTTTATGGTTAGTACAGATAGATAAGTGGAAGTTATACGCGAGGGAAACTTCGAGGGAAGCATAGGATTGTGACAGAAAGCAAGACAACATAGAAGGAAGTGAAAGTGTAATTCAATTTGCGTTATTAGTTAATTTGTTATTACATTACATTTATATTATATGATATTATACATATATGCAGTTTATTTTCATGGAAAATTCTGAGCGCACTAATTTGTAATTTTGTCCTTTGACTGGCTTGGAGTTATGTGCTACTCAGTTGTTGAAATGATGTTGTATAAAGGGAACTGTAGTTCGGCATGAGCACCCTGAATCTCGTGAAGAAAAAGGTCTGATTTACCAAATAAATAAATAAGTAAGTAATGCAGGCCAATGTACTGATTTTAAACCTCTGGTTAATGCAGATAATACACGCAGTTATAGTTATAGTTATACAGTTATAGCTTCATGCTAGCAAAGCAAACATTTAAAGCTGTGAAGTATGATAAATCGAACAATCCTTTCACCGTCCTGTCGGGAGGGGTCAGGACCATTCCACTACACGTAATTCAAACTTTCTTCCAAAATAGACACAACATTCTAGAGTCTGGTATAACGTAATTTATTATAAAAGATTTGCACAAATATACATACCCAGGCTGATCGGCTAAAACATACATATGTTAAAAACACTCAATCACACAGTCCAGTCTGAGTCCGTCAATTTCATGCTCACCCACAAGACGTAAAAACAAGTCCGTTAATGACAGAAGCAAAACATAACAGCGCACCATGAAGTTCAGCTGACATCTTGTGTGTTATTGCGACCCCCCCCCCCCTTTTTTTTTTTTCTTGGTGTTCCCATTACCTGGGCGATTACTTTTTCCATGATCTACAGCGGTCTCTGCCGGTCCTAATTAAGCATTACATATGACCCTTATTTATATGGTAGTTTTGATGAAATGCTATGATTTAATCATATCAGAAACATCCTAGTCACGGTTTGACAATAGTAGTTCAATACATAGTTTTTACACCAATGTTTGTAAAGATAGAAGATAAATGTTTTATTTGGATTTAATAAACTCTGTCAGTTCCTCAAACTGCACACACACATACATTTTCAAGGCTAGGGTGCTGGATGTTCCTCCCGACAATCATGCCCCGAGGAATGTGTGGGGAGTAATTCATGCTTATCTCTTCAGACGGGCTAGGAACATTTAATTGCTTGTTTGTGTGTGTGTGTGTGAATGAATGGGTCCATCGCCTACTTTTTGAGATAACTAAACCTTGCCATGGGAAATTTTGGGGAGTGTATTGCAATATGGCTGTTTCCGCTGAGAGCGAGTTTTTCTTTGGTTTCCCTGCATGTGGGTGTGTGTATATGTCCTTGATTTACAGGTGTCGAGATGAGCTCATATTGGGTGCCTAGCGTGGGACCATTGTTCATTGAGCACACTCCGATACAAATAATGAGCTCATTTTTCGTGCGTGATTGTCTGCCCTTGAATCTGAGGCCTTGAATATGTGCTGCTGTTGTGCACATATGGGCTTTTTGTGCAATTCATCCTACCACAGAAAAACATATTCATATTAACACTACATTTTCATATAGTTGGTCCTACAGTATGATATATAATTATATATAAATAATGAATAATCTATAATTTGTCACAACAAGGGTCACGGTGTGAGTTGCCATGATAACGTGATGGTAATTTCTTTCTAGCAGGGAGGTCGGGCCGAGCACCGATTTCAATTACAAGGGGCTTTATTACATTTTCCAGCGTGAGATATCGGGATTCTTAGGTAGGAAAAATAACAAATTGATAAACGTTGGCATTAACCACAAACATATGCGGTTAAGTTCATTTTGAATATTTTTATGTTTTTAATGTATATTTATCACTAAAGGTGATAAAAGGAGGGATTTATCCATAACTATTGTTAGAGAAAAATAAATCTATGCATTACTCAATGATTAAAGCTATTAAATAGAGGTGTTTATTATCCAAAATGTATGATCACATGTTTACTGGAAGGTTTTGACACAATCAGACAAAACCTGTTGGTCATGAAGGGGGGTCTGGTGGGGGGAGATTGAAGGCTTGTGCATGTGAGGCTGGAGCAGAGAGTCCTGTGCAGTGGACAGAATGTTGCAAAGGGCACATTCTGTAGATAAAGGAATGGAGGAGTATTGAGACATTATTCGCTTATGATTGGATGGTTTTTGCTGCATTAAGAAGAATATAAGTACAGCAGCGACTGCACAAATAGCAAATGAATAATTCTAACGGGTTTACAAAAAAGAAAGCGCATCTGAATTTGATTTATCAAAATAAAAATCAATGTTATTCATCAGTATGACTTCAGTGTTAATATTACACTGATACATCGGTGACCGGTGGGTGCTCAATCATGGAAAGTTGGTTGCTGACCGATACTGTTGCCAATAACATGCCGGCGAGGTTGATTCGATGTTTCCTTGCTACCTGGAATGTAATTAGTACCTCAGAAGTGAAAGTAGATATTAGTGTTTAAGCAAAATGTTACAATTCGTTTTGAGTGCCATTTTCTGCATGTGCGATTTGATTTCATGCAGAGAGAGGGTCTGCGTTGCCCGCTTTGAATTTAACTGCTGACTACTGCTACGGGCTACTCAGTAGCCTAATAAATTAGCAACAAATTAGTTTCACATTAAAAAAATATATATATATAGCCTGCAATCTTACAAAATGATCGAAACCTGTAGCCTACCTATAGGTCTACTGGCATCTGACGTCCACCCAGCGGAACGTTACTGAAAGCAAAACGGTTCAAGCATTTCTAAGCAAAATCACATAGGCTACTTTAGGCTATGTTGTACATTTTCCATGTAGGCCCATTCTGTGACTATCAAACTAAGAGTTAATGAAAGTCTGCCCGTTATTAAACCATTTCAAATCTGTAATAATGATATTGATTAAATAAAGCACATTTTTGTTTTCTTTTGTATCGAAATAGCACAATAAATGTAGGCTATTTTAAGGAGGCCATGCTATAACCATGTTTTATATAGGCTACACAAATATAACCAATATGTGGCTATACTAGAGTTGCCAACTGTCACTGGTGTTAATTGCATGTGCATTCATTACCTCATTCTTGCTTTGAGTTGCGTAATGACTAGTCCAATAGCACACTCAGCTCTGGCTGTTTAATCGATTCAAATGTAAGTACGTTTTATATATCTTGAATGCACAAATTTATTTCAGTTTATTTGTTAAACACTAGTTTTACAAGCGTTTTGTTTAGGAAATCCCCTCAGAACAACTATGCAATAAGGCAGGCTGAATGCCTTATCTCTATTATGTATAGAAGCAGATGTGCTATGTAAGATTGGTTATGAGGATCTGAGCAAGGAAAAAGTAGGAGAAAATTGTTTAAGCTGGGGGAAGTGGAGGGCAAGGCCACCTTCCCAATGTTTGTGTTTTTTGTTCGGGTGCAGATAAATAATTAGTTTCATTTACATCCTAAGTTGTGTGGTTTTGTTTTGTGTTTAATTGTTTGATTTTGTCTAAAAACCATCAAAGTGAAACCCGGCAATGCGATCTCTCCTAAGGGGTTGTCAGTTTAGGTGCACAACCAAAACAAAGATAAATAAATAAACTGAACAGACAAATAAATCCTACGCTGCCCCGTATGTGAAAATGTACCCTAAGTGAAGGGAAAAGACTAATAAGGAGTTCTTCTCTGTTTCCAGCAGGAACTGGGTGGCGGCTCTCAAGCAGCTCTACTGACAATGAGAGCAGAACTAGGCCCCACTAATTATTGCTAATTTCTCCCCTTTTTTGAATTTATGACAGGAACTCCAATGATAATTCCAGGGACGAATTATCACTGCTGTGAAGAATTACAGGGGATTGGAGATGAGATGACAAAGTACTGTGTGACTAACTGAAATTGTCAGGTTTCTCTGCAGATATTGGGCCCAAGAAGACAGAAGCACACAACCTCGAGCAACTAAAAACAGATAACACCACAGAAATATAAAAGTGTAAGGATGCGCATGGGCAGGATCATTGCGCAAGGGGGGAAGTTGTGATGTATAATAATTTGGAAAGTATCAGTTTTTCCCCAATAGGGCACAATCGACCATAGGAGGGCCCATGCCGTTTGTATGAGGTCCGTACAATGGACCCCGCTTGAACAGCTCAAGAGGGAACTGGCGAGCTATGTGTAACACTTAACCAGAATGTGCAAGATTATTTTCCAACAGGGGAAAAGGACAGACGACATTTCCTTGGGGCTTAGGTGGAATACGCCCGGGGATTGGGTGTATATTAAAGTAACACTAACACTGAATATACACACACACGAAGAAAGAATTACACAACCAGGAGCTATGTGCTCCCTCATCAATGGCAGATAGAGAGAATACACACACATAGAGGCAGTACATAATCTGCCAAAGAAAGACCGTGGCTGAGTGATGTGCTAGTAACCTCTCCTCTGTCCATTGGTCCGACGTTGAGGCTACTTGGACCAAAGAAGAAGAAGCCAACATAATTTTGCGGTAAAAGTATCGTATGTTAGTCGATTAAATGTTTTGTACTACCATTACTGATTGAACCATGTGATGAGCACCCTATGCCTATGCCAACCATGTGGGAGATACCAGAACCTCCCTACACCCCTAACTGCCCGATTGGAAATCCCCACTGTAAACATGCCCAGGGAGGAGGGTCAGGATGGCGTTGCTGTTACAGAACAGAAAAGCCAAATCTCTTATTGGCCCTGAGAGATGATGATAAATTCAGTAATGCCTATTGGTTTGGAGAGTCAGAGATTGTGCTGTACGAGGAGCTTGAGGCTCGTGGGAATACTCCAGCAGATATTAACTCTGATGGCACTTTGGGACCTGAACACCAAATGATTGTGATGCCACAAATTGTAGAAATCATCACCAATGCGGGACATGCACTAACCCCTGAAGAAGAAACCCCCATGTAACTATATTGTGATAAAATGTTTAGAAAAAGCTGCCAATGCACTGTTGCCAAAATGCTAGGATTTTCTTTCCTCTTGATAGAAGGATAAAAAGTAAAATGTATTAAAAATGAAGGAGTATCGCTTAAGATGGATATCGGACAGAGACATGTCCTCATCAGCAGCAGACTCAGTCTAGAGTTCTGTGGTTTTGCCTATTGGAGGTTTTCCTGGTGATTAAGTAAGAGCTCTGACATCATTGCTTACCGCTGTGCCAGTATTATAACCCTGATAGTTAGAGTAAATAAAATTAAGAAAACTGGGTTTGCAATGTGTACCTGCTTCAGGTATGGAGTGAAGATATCACCCATACAAGCTTGAAATACCGCTGTATAGTGTTGATCCCAAGGAGGGATCAAAGGAGGGAATTGTGGGAATTTAACATTTAATTATATGAAAGTACATGGTGTAATAGAATGTATAAACTTGTCTGTGGTAGTTAAGTTTCGAATGAGTGACCTTAAGCCTGTATTCTGAAAAACAAGGCCACAGAGAAACATGTCCTGAGAAACATTCTGCAGAAAAAGGATTTGCTACAAAAGATAGATAAGGTTCTATCATAACAGCTTCATGGAAAAATACTAGACATGAACTGAACACGTGTAATTCTAAACGTTTGATTGGTTTGAATTATACGCCCAGTGATGTACAAACCCCTTTTTAGCAAATAGTATATAAGCACCACAGTAGCAGAGATGGAGCGAGCGTGCGCGCTTCGAGCGCGCTTCGAGCGTGCGCTTCCAGAGGACCACAGATCCATTGTGTTCTTCTGTAAAGACTTCGAGCTGACACAATAAAGACAAAGTGTTTTAACCATTCGAATTGAATTGAAGAGTATCCTTGATCTACCTCCTTGACCACGAAAAGCAATAAATTTCATTGCTAACAATATGCAAATACTTGTACTGGAAACGTTGAGGCAGTCTTGCATACTTCTGGGTAGGAGAGGAGTGGTAGTGGGGGAGTGGAGGAAAGGAGGTAAGGAGTGAAGAATATTGGGACGCACCACAGGGCCGTGTCCGAATCAACACTTCCACACTATTGAGTAGCCTTGGTGAGTCGACAGGACAAGAAAGTCGTTGAGAAGGCGAACATTTTTCAAATTGCAGTATAGTTGAAACCCCCGTATGACACACTTACTTCCGGTGTTTCGCTGAGTACATTCGGGAGCACACTTTATAAGGAGTACACAAACATTTTGGTCACATAAATATGACGTGAAGCTTTTAAAAAAATGAGGCGCAGCATCACTGACGTTTTCCTTCAAATACAACAAAAACAACACATGACATGGCAGCGCAGAGGTACCAGATCTTGCAAGACATTCCAGCCAAATGGCGACTCAAAATTAGCCAAAATATATTGTAAACTAAAACCAACGTATTTCAAATAGAAATCATCTCATTTTTACTTTTTAAAATAAGTGCGTGCTTTGCAACTTTTAATTTTTACCCGTGACTCCCAATTTAGCTGTAAAACCGCGGACATGGCAACACAGATGAGTCGTCTAATGACCTGCTTATGACACAGTACAATTGGAAAATAATATTTTTCATGGACTGCTAAACGGTGCAGATTAAACAGCACAAACAGTGCACTGTATGCAGGAGACAGGGTGCAGTAGATAGGGCTCTGATTCGGACACAGTATGCTGTACACAGGGCGCAGTAGATAGGGCTCTGATTCGGACACAGTGCACTGTTCGCAGGGGACAGGGCGCAGTAGATAGGGCTCTGATTCGGACACAGTGCACTGTACACAGGAGACAGGGTGCAGTAGATAGGGCTCTGATTCGGACACAGTGCACTGTATGTAGGAGACAGGGTGCGGTAGATAGTACTCTGATTTAGACACAGTGCACTGTACGCAGGAGACAGGGTGCAGTAGATAGGGCTCTGATTCGGACACAGTGCACTGTACGTAGGAGACAGGGCGCGGTAGATAGGGCTCTGATTCGGACAAAGTGCACTGTACGTAGGAGACAGGGCGCGGTAGATAGGACTCTGATTTGGACACAGTGCAATGTACGCAGGAGACAGGGTGCAGTAGATAGGGCTCTGATTCGCACACAGTGCACTGTACGCAGGGGACAGGGCGCAGTAGATAGGGCTCTGATTCGGACACAGTGCACTGTACACAGGAGACAGGGCGCAATAGATAGGGCTCTGATTCGGACACAGTGCACTGTATGCAGGAGACAGGGCACAGTAGATAGGGCTCTGATTCGGACACAGTGCACTGTACGCAGGAGACAGGGCGCAGTAGATAGGGCGCTGATTCGGACACAGTGCACTGTACGTAGGAGACAGGGCACAGTAGATAGGGCTCTGATTCGGACACAGTGCACTGTATGCAGGAGACAGGGTGCAGTAGATAGGGCTCTGATTCGGACACAGTGCACTGTACGTAGGAGACAGGGCGCGGTAGATAGGACTCTGATTTGGACACAGTGCACTATTAACACGCCTGATTCTACTAATAAAGGCCCTTAGCAAAGACTCTAGTGGTTAGTTAGTAGAATCAGGTGTAACTGCTTGGATGGAACAAAAGTCTGAACCCACACCGGCCAAAACAAAAGCACAAACACTAATAATAAGAGCAATCGGGGTGAAAGTTACACACAGCTAAAAGCAGGTTTGTTCAGATTCCTGTGTTTTCTGACGTGTGATTAAATATCAGCTCAGATCACTCCTCCCAAAGGGAGACTGTTATTAGGATGTGTTGCCATGGAAACACAGTTAATGAGGGACACACCTGGACCGGCACCAGAGGTTCTGCTGGATCACTCACAACTCATGAGATTAATATTGTGACCAAAAAATAAATACATTTGTTCCATTTTCTGCATATTTCATTTATTTATGGAATTTGATTTCAGTAATTTTCTGTTTCATATCAAAATCTGTACAGTTCCAATTTCTGCAACAGATCCCCCAAAAACTCAGAAAAGTATGATTATACCATTTGAATGAATACATTTTAAAAACAGTCATATTTTATTTCCCCATTTATAAATTCAGTTTGGAATTTTCTTTTTGCAATAAAATGTTCAGTGTTAAATCAACTTAGAGGACATTTGATTTCTGTTAGAACTGAATGAACACTTTTCAAAATGTAGATTTTACTGTGCACTTGTACATAATATTGGAAACATGCATAAGAGTGGCTGTTTAACCCTTGTGTTGTCTTCATATTATATCTGCACCCCGTGTCCACAGGGTCAAAAATGACCCCCCTCACCAGACCCTCTGTGATAAGCCTCTTCACTGAATTATAATGAAATAACCCGTCATTCTTCAATAAACCAGTCAATAACTGTGCTTTCCTACTTCACAGTCCAGACAGACTGTATTTCTTCAGTCTACACCACTCATTTTTACTAGAAAACAAACATAATAATTGATCTTTTTGCTGTAATAGATGCGTGGCACTTAATTATGATTGTGAGAGATCTCTGTCAGAGACAGAGATGGGAATGTTGGAGATCCAAATGCAAATAGCTGGGCAATCTTAAAGTGTTCCTAAGAACACCACTAGAAACGGACAATGATCCGTAGTGGAGAAACAAATAAAAATAAAAGAACACAAACCTCGCAATAAAAACGAGGAGCTCGATAATCGAGCAAAACAAAGAAATAAGCAATAACGCTTATCTTACTCTCGTTTGTGGAGTGAAACAACAAAAACAGAGAACTGAAAAGACCCAAAAAACTTTGGGTGAGACACTCGTAGGTAGAGTAGAGAAACAAAAGAAAATGAAACCTCTGCTCTGAAATAAGAGCGTATAAACAAGAACTGCTTTCTTTCTAAGGTTGTACTGTTGCTAATCAAAGCGGTCGATAGCAATACAACTTCCTATACACATTTTTACCAGCTCGAATGTCATGTGAAATAACATGGAAGCAACGAGAGAGGCCGGAAGCGGGGTATAAATAGTGAGCGGAAATAACTGCCAGGTGAACTCACTAATGACGAGGCGAAAGCAAAACCCGTGACGGAACACAGGAAAATCCAATAGATTTCCGGTAAACGATAAAAACGAATAAAGCGACGCGGAGATAAGGGAAGAAAGGTAAGATCCATGACAATGATGACATATGATTTCATAACTTCAGGGTTCATAAGACTCATAAAACAATCTTTGTACCTGGATGATGTAACGCTTTTATTAAAATGTAGAAAAGTGCAATGTTTACCTTTTTTAACTGTAGGGTCACTCCAGGAAAAGCCATAAAATTTAATGCTGAGAAAATTACATTTAGGGGATTTTCACTGCTGTTGACCTCAGAAAAGCGTCAGTTTTGACCTGAGGGCAACAAGTTTTATTCATTTTCTTTCTTTCTTTGTTTTTCTGTCTCATTTGAGTGTTTTTCCCTCTTTAATTACAGCTGATCTTCCCTTCCCTTCTGCCTCATCCCAGATCACATAGTTTTACAGAAGATCTAGAACCATAAGCCCAAAACCCAGGATAGAGGGGCTGAGTGAATGTGGTCTGGACTCTGTGCAGGAGGGTCATTGTGTCAGAGACGCTGTAGAAGGACAGAGTTCCTGCCCTGTGATCCAGGTACACTCCTATTCTAGAGGAGGAGGGAACAGGGATTTCAGTGTTCTTACTATTGTGCCTGAAACAGTAACTGGAGGGAGAGCAGCTCAATGCCCAGGACTTATTATTACATCCCAAAGCACAGTCATCACCCGCTCCTTTCCTGCTGATCTCTTTATATGATGCTGCTATATAAACCCCATCCCCATTCCACTCAGCCTCCCAGTAACAGCGTCCAGACAGACCCTCTCTGCACAGCACTTGGGCCCAGTCCTGAAATCTCTCTGGATGATCAGGATATGACTGGATCTCTTCCACACAGGTCACCTCTCTGTTCCCCTCAGACAGACGGAGCTCTTTATACGCTGTGTTGGGGTCCAGTGTGAGCCGACAGGAATCTGATAGAGAAGAAGGAGAGAAGAGAGCTCAGTGATCATTATAATAAATTTACATATTTTACAAACATTTTAATTTCATATTTTAATCCTTTTTTATGTTATTATTATAACCCCCTCAATGTGGGGCTGAGCATGTCCAATTCCCTGCCCAATTAGGAACGGCCAATCATCTGTAACCGCAGCCGCGTTCATGCGCCAATCCAACTGCGGGGAGAGTTAAATACAGCACCATTGGGGCGGCTGTGGCTCAGGAGGTAGAGCGGGGCGTCCGCTGATCGCAGGGTTGGCGGCTCGATTCCCGGCTCCTCCTGTCCACATGTCCAAGTGTCCTTGGGCAAGACACTGAACCCCAAATTGCTCCCAATGAGCAGGCTAGCCATTGGTGTGTGAGAGGCCATTGTAAAGCGCTTTGGATAAAGGCGCTATATAAGTGCAGTCCATTTACCAGAACAGTACTGCCCCAAACAAGGGTCAACTGCTTTGTTTAAACATAACTGTCCATTCTAACAAGCTAACGACACAATTAGAACACACAGCACGCTATTTACATTTATGTACACATCGACCAGGTAGCGGCTCACTACCCGGTCCTAGCTGGCCAGTTGGTAATCTCCAGGCCGCCACAATACTTTCAATAATATTTTTCTTCGTCTTACCTCATATTTTCATGTTGATTAATTGTGTTCATTTATGTTTAAATACACACTCACATTGTAAGAAGTCCTCTCTGGTCCTGGGCTCTAGAATATGGACGTCTTCCACTGTAGAGAGAGATCACAAGAAAGATGAGCTCCTAAAGATAACCTTTATATCATAATTCTTGGAGAAATTTAAATATATTTTCATAAATAAAGTGCATGTAAATGAAACTGCAGCTCATTCAGGAATAATGTAAATATTAAATATAAAGTTTGATTAATATCACATATCATCTTGGTGAAGCTGAAGGTTCAGTAGTTTTTGGCAGTTGGAAATTTCCCTGGTTGCCATGGCGAGCAGAGAGAGGGCAGGTAGCAGAGGCCCTGTTTACACTCATATCCAATACACTCCCACACACTTATTATGGGATGTTTTTTGTCAGTAGAAGGCTGACAGGAGAAGACACACACTCGAGCGTTTACATTCAGATCCGATACCAGCGGAACCCAACGCAAACTACCTCCAGATGCGATTCATATCACAAATCTCACGCATATCCCAAATTCTTACTTTTAGACTAAAGTGATCAAATGTAACATATTGCATTTGTAAATAACTTGGATATATGTGGCAGAAAAACACGAGTTTTCACATTGTCAGAGATACGTGTCGTACAGTAGAGTCACCAACGTTTCTCCCAGTGATGTCACTGGAAGTTGCAGGATGACATATTTATGTAAAGAAGCATCAGACAGCCATGTGAAAGCATGAGGAAGACCTAAATGTGCTTTCATCTCAATCAAAGGGAATAATGAGAAGAGATTCCACTCCCCAGGAATGCTGCATCTCTCCGCCCATCTCACAAATCTCTGCTGATGTGTTACAGCAGTGCAGACTGCTTTACTGCACAGGATCAGCTATGAGATGCAGAAACACTAAAACCTTTGTGCTGCTATTAACTGTTATAACAGGAGATAAAGTGACATTTAAAAGGTATATGCATTAGAAAAAACCTGAATATACATTATAGTAGGTTTCTTCAGATTACAAAGATTGCTCAACTTAAACAAGCCCCAGCTATGACCCCTGTTTTATTGACAAGTTATCATGCTTCACTTTTTGCCCCATTTAAATATTTTTAAACCAAGCATAGGTCTGGTTCTGACTGGGTTGTCATCTGTAAACCTTTTATAAATTCTTACCGTGTCTGGTGTTGTACTGTGGCAGGTGGGTTCCTGTAGGGATAAAATAAGTTGCTACGGTTGGGTGATGGAGGAACAGTCTCTGCTCACTCCTGTCAGACTCACGGCTACACAAAGTATCAACAACACTGTACTTCTATTCACAAAAGATCAACAATTGTTATTTTTAATGAAAGAAATCATTGGGAAAAAGTGGTTTCAGCAGTTCTAACCTGTTTGAGAGATTTTGACGAATTCCTTCTTGAAGACGTCCTCCAGTCGCTCTTTCAGTTCAGAGACAGATTTCCTCACAGCCTCAAAAGAGATTTGTGGACTGACAGTGATGCTGGGTAAGTTTCCAGGCCCAGGAGCTGCACAGAGAGACTGACAGCTCTACAGACAGACAGACAGACAGACAGACAACAGTCTCAATACAAATTCCTGTGCAGATGCCAGGAGCAGATATTTGTAAATGAGGAACACACCTCAACATGTATTTACATAGTGCAGACCGTCAGAGAGCCAGTGATGTTACCTGGAGGAAATGGATGTGATCCTCTGTGTGTGAAATCTGCTCCATCTCAGCATCTCTCCTCCTCAGCTCAGCAATCTCCTGCTCCAGTCGCTCCAGGAGTCCTTCAGCCAGACTCACTTCAGCCTTCTCCTGATCTCTGATCAGCTCTTTCACCTCAGAGCACATTCTCACAATGGAGCGGATCAGCTCTGTAAAGATCCTCTCACTGTCCTCCACTGCTGCCTGTGCAGAGCGCTGTT
Organism: Ilyophis sp. 1 JC-2022; assembly: GCA_022702515.1. Taxonomy (NCBI): domain Eukaryota; kingdom Metazoa; phylum Chordata; class Actinopteri; order Anguilliformes; family Synaphobranchidae; genus Ilyophis; species Ilyophis sp. 1 JC-2022. The sequence goes on along the minus strand of CM040403.1, from coordinate 142,450,090 downwards.
AGGAGACACAGAGAGAGGAGGGCTGTATGTGCAGAGCGCTGTTAGGAGCACAGAGAGAGGAGGGCTGTATTTGCAGAGCGCTGTTAGGAGCACAGAGAGAGGAGGGCTGTATGTGCAGAGCGCTGTAAGGAGACACAGAGAGAGGAGGGCTGTATGTGCAGAGCGCTGTTAGGAGACACAGAGAGAGGAGGGCTGTATGTGCAGAGCGCTGTTAGGAGCACAGAGAGAGGAGGGCTGTATGTGCAGAGCGCTGTTAGGAGACACAGGGAGAGGAGGGCTGTATGTGCAGAGCGCTGTTAGGAGACACAGGGAGAGGAGGGCTGTATGTGCAGAGCGCTTTTAGGAGCACAGAGAGAGGAGGGCTGTATGTGCAGAGCGCTGTTAGGAGACACAGAGAGAGGAGGGCTGTATGTGCAGAGCGCTTTTAGGAGACACAGAGAGAGGAGGGCTGTCTGTGCAGAGCGCTGTTAGGAGCACAGAGAGAGGAGGGCTGTATGTGACACAGCCACGGGTCCACACTAGGCCATAGCCTAAAAAGGCAGTCGTGTGTTGGTTTTGTAAGACTGGAATTGAGATCCCAGGGCACCTGGAAACATACCATTGGGGGTGGAAGCCGGTAACGACTCTAGGATGTTATAAACCAGAACTTCGGTGCTGTAAAGTCTGCTGGGACCATCTGGCTTGAAGTTTATGACGTCAAAGGATGTCCCAGGATTTAATGATTCTGAAAATAATGCTTGGACTGTCGTAAAAACTAGCATACGAAAAGTGCCACAGTGCCACCATCTGACGTTATCAGGGCAGGCCAAATCTCTGTCCTTAACATATTTGCACACACAACACCACATGGCTATAGAGTGCTTTTGTCCTCAAACAGGCTAAAAACATACATAGAATTTCTTCTATTTCCGACATATGATTCCCATTATCTTCTCATCTACACCGTTGTAGCAGTCTAACCAGGGGCGCCCATCTGATCGGGATGCTAAACGCGGCTCCGCTAATCTATTAAAACGTTACTAAAACATCGCAAACAACGCATTACTTTTAACCGCTTCATTCGGTGACTGTTTCTCCCATTCCCGTAATTATCTGGTCCCATCTTATTTTTATCTTCTGCTCAGTCAGATGCTCTATACAGACCAGACAAACTCGCACTAGTTCCACAGTCGAGTCCAACCATAACAAATTAAATTCGTGCAAAGAGGGTAGGCGGAGCAAGAGGTCCAACTTCGGGCTGGAACGTCCGCACTTGGAACTTATTAGACAGACAACAGGCGCTCATTGAATGACTGGCGGTCAATGGAGTTTTTACAAAACAGTTCGCTAAACGGGTCATTATCAGACGGACAAAATCAAAAGTCTCCCTTTTTTTTTCCAGATTATATATACCTTTGTTATCAGGACCTAGTACTACTACTTACAACCCGTTATGGTTTTGACTATCCAATGAAAACCAACTTTAAATCCGGCTGGCGCCGGTCAGACGCGCGCCACTCTCATCATACATTATGCAACTTTAGTTTCTAAGCTAACTGAAAACACTACTGCGCATGTCTGATCACAAAATCCGATGGGATGCAAAGGATATGTCACCAAATATAAAAAATTATTACTTTATTCTATATATAAATGCAGGGGTGCCAATAATTGTGTGGTTTTGTTAAAGATAATTATTTCTTGATGAGGGATTCTTTTTTCTCATAATACATTTCCTTCAATTAAAAGTTGGACTTTTCTAAAAAAAGAATTGTTGGACTATTTATTTATTTTATTTTACTACTTTAACAGTTTGTGTGAGGGGTGATCCTGAATTGATGGTACATGTTATCTCCTGCTAGGCCTTTACTTTCCCAGTTCATGACACCGGTACTGACCATATTGAGCAATTTTTTTCCTTGATTGAACATCTGCTAATAAAACTTCGATTTCAGTGTCAGAATAATTATTTCCTTTGCGTTTTCTGGGCCATTTTGACTAGGTATCGATCTTTAAATGGAAGTGACAGCCTCCATATAAGGCAATTTATGGGCGTGGATTTATGCTAATCACAAAATAACTTGGACACGCTTCGTACATGAATCTGAAAAAATCTATGTTTTCCACACGGTTTGATGAATCCGGCGTAAATTTTTCGTAGCAACTCCTTTCGGACATAAATGTACGCGTATATTTAGGAACGCTTCATGAATGAGGCCCATAGAGCGTATATGCATATCTATGGTATCAGATAGAGTCATATTACAAACTACTCTTCATTCATAATCTACACTTTGTAACAATCGTCATATGTTAACTGATTGAGATTCTCAATAAAAAAAAAAAATATATATTACAAACTACTTCCTCACTAGTTTGGAAAGAGTTTTGCGGGATTTATTTCGCACACTGCTTGCAAAGTGAGGGGACAAGGCACATAGTAGACAGGGGTCTGAGTGGACAGGGGACAGTGGACAGGGAACAGGGGTCGTATTCGGACACAGTCCAGGGGTGCGTCCCAATACTCGAAAAATGCATCCTCCTTTCCTCCACTACAACCTCCTCTCCTCCGTGCCCCGGAAATTGATCTTTGTGTTTTAATATAATGTTGCTGATTACATCTTAATTACATATTAATGGTTACATATTAATTAATGTCTAGACACAAACCACAATGGCAGGTACATTGTATACTGTACATGCAAATACTTGTACTCGAAACGTTCACAGTTTTGCATACTTCCGGGTAAGAGAGGAGTGGTAGGTGGGGGAGTGGAGGAAAGAAGGTGGGGGGTTAAGAATATTGGGATGCACCCCATGGGTGGACTCCAATCGCTTATTTTATCCGTCTTCGTCTCCTCGGTCCTTGCCTGACCCAGAAATCCAGCGAGGTTCATTCCAGGACAACTGAGGACATTCCAGGACAACTGGTACCGCCCCCTCTTCATACTAGCACCCGGTCTCGACGTCTGTCTGTCCTGGCCCCACGGTGGTGGAATGAGCTCCCCGTGGAGGTCAGAACAACAGAAAGTCTGACCGCCTTCAAGCGTAGATTGAAGACTCACCTCTTCAAGTTGCACCTCTCTCCAACCCTCCCTACCTCCTTGTGACCTCCCTTGATTATGTGGTTGTGTGGTTGTGTTGTTAACCCCCCCCCCCCCCCCCCCAAAAAGAAGAATTCCCAATCATACTGACTGCGCCTGGTACTTTAATTTGTGTTTACCGTTTAGGGTTGTTTTAAACGCACTTGTTCCTAGTTTGGAAATGCACTATGTGCGTCGCTCTGGATAAGAGTGTCTGCTAAATGACTATAATGTAATGTAATGTAAATGTAATTCCAAACCGCTAAATGCTCCTCGGAGAAGCGAGGAGTGGGGAACGAGGAGGCTCCCAGAGGATGCTTCAGTGAGGAAGCACAAGTGTAGCCTTTGCGGAAGCCTTTTCTTGGAACGCATGACGTGTACAAAATATCCACCACTCTCCACATCTGCCACGTTGTGGTTACACCCCATACACAAATCTTTTTTTACCATTCCTTTCCATTTATTATAAAGCGCTAATCAATAATGACACTCATTCTCTATAACTAACAAAAGCCACCTTTATTAATGATAAAGAGGCTAAAAATAATTATAGTTAAGCACGTAAGCATAATATGAGCAAGGACGTTCCATTTGCCTAATGCATGTTGCCTCAATTCCTCCGTCCTCGTATCTGATCCTTGAATCCTTTCCTCGCGTCCTCCGTTGGGCGGAGCTAAGGAGCGAGGAAAGGACGTGAGAAAACGTTACTCATGTAACCATAATGCTTTTTAGCCTCTTTTTTCATGAATAAACATGGCTTTTGTTCGTCATAAACAATGAGTGTCATTATGGATTAAAGGGCATTATAATAAATGGAAAGGAATGGTAAAATTGGGTTTGTGTAGGGGTGTACCTGTCACGTGGCAGATATGGAGAGGTGGATCATTTATACACGTCGCACGTTCCGAGAAAAGGCTTCCGGAAATGGCTACATTCATGCTTCCTCACTGAAGCATCCTCCGGTAGCCTCCTCGTTCCCCACTCCTCTCTCCTCCGAGGAGCATTTAGCAGTTTGGAATGTCCTTAAAGAGGGTGAACCTCGCTGGATTTCCGGGTCAGGCGAGGACCGAGGAGATGAAGACGGATAAAATAAACGATTGGAATGAACCCCAGGGCTGTGTCCCAATCAGCACCCTTCCATACTATTAGGTAGACTTGGTGAGTACACTGGGGCTGTGTCCCAATCAGCACCCTTCCATACTATTAGGTAGGCTTGTTGAGTAGACAGGGTGAAAAAGTTGTTGTGTAGGCAAAATTTTCTCTAAATATAGTACATTACATTACATTACAGGCATTTAGCAGACGCTCTTATCCAGAGCGACTTACACAACTTCTTATTACATCGTGTTACATGTATCCATTCATACAGCTGGATGTATACTGAAGCAATTCAGGTTAAGTACCTTGCTCAAGGGTACAACGGCAGTGTCCTACCTGGGAATCGAACCTGCAACCTTTCGGTTACAAGTCCAGTTCCTTAACCATTATACTACACTGCCGCCCAATGTATACTTTAGTATACTTTAAACCCCCGTATGACACACTTACTTCCGGGGTTTCGCTGAGTACATTTGGGGGCACACTTTTCAAGAAGTACACAAACATTTTGGTCGCATAAATATGACGTGAAGCTTCGTTTTCAAAAGATGAGGCTCAGCTTCGCTGGCGTTTTCCTTCAAATACAACAAAAACAACACGTGACATGGCAGCGCAAGGGTGGGGCGCAAGGTTGCCAGATCTTGCAAGACTTTCCAGCCAAATGGCGACTCAAAACTAGTCAAAATATATTTTTCACTGAAACCAACGTATTTAAAAAAAAATCATCATATTTTTACTTTTTATAATAAGTGCATGCTTTGCGACTTTTCATTTTTACCCGTGAATGCACTTTGAAAGCTCAATTTAGTTGTAAAACCGTGGACATGGCAACACTGCTTACGACACTTTCACAGTACGGTTGGGAAATAGTATTGCTGATATTTTTACCAGACTGTACGTCGTGTGCTACACAGTACACATTGAACACCACACTTCTGCCAGTGCACTGTATGTAGGAGACAGGGCGCAGTAGATAGGGCTCTGATTCAGACATAGTGCACTGTACGCAGGAGACAGGGCGCAGTAGATAGGGCTCTGATTCAGACACAGTGCACTGTATGCACGAGACAGGGCGCAGTAGATAGGGCTCTGATTCGGACACAGTGCACTGCACGAAGGAGACAGGGTGCAGTAGATAGGGCTCTGATTCTGACACAGTGCACTGCACGAAGGAGACAGGGTGCAGTAGATAGGGCTCTGATTCAGACACATTGCACTGTACGCAGGAGACAGGGCGCAGTAGATAGGGCTCTGATTCAGACACAGTGCACTGTACACAGGACACAGGGTGCATAGATAGGGCTCTGATTCGGACACAGTGCACTGTATGCAGGAGACAGGACGCAGTAGATAGGGCTCTGATTCGGACACAGCCCAGACCACTGTTCCAGGGAGGGAGTAGGCAGAATTGCAAGAGATGGATGAGAAGGAAGGGGATAATTCAGCTTCGAGTGGAGCCAGCAATGTGGTCCAGTTATTGATTTCTTTGGTGTGTGTGTTATTAAAAAAATTTATTCTCCTGTTGCATATATATATATATATTTTGTCTCTGTTTTGATCATTCTAAATATGGTGGAATGCACTTTATATAATTCTGGGACCACAAAATTAGCCACAAAATTGGTCACCTGACCACACTCGTGTTGTGTGACACTGTACATTTTAACTAGGCCTTTCACTCAGCCTGTTCCCCACAGTGTGGCTCAGTGGGATTGAGCCTCACAGGACTGGAAAGTGGCCCAACACTGGGCTCCTCACTGGCTGACTGGAGGAGAGCCCTGACTGAGCCCTGAAATGGCTCTTCCAGCAGCCAGCTGTTGTCTTCTCCTCTGGTCAGTACCCACCTTGAGTGACAGCATAGCCTGTCTCAGATCCTGCAACTCCTTCTCTCTCTCCTGGATTCTCTGCTGGAATTTACTCTGTGTCGCCAGCAGCTGCTTCTGTGGACAGATATTTCTCACATGATATTACAATATTCAGATGTTCAGCTACATAGCAGAAGTAGAAAACTGTATTATCCCTCAGGGGGAAATAGGTCTTGCAGCCAGATAAAGTCATTAATGCAAACAAAAACCCAGTACATACAATACAAAACTCTGAGACATTACATTACATTAAGAGCTTTAAAAGTGGACCCAAAAGGTTACTTGCTATTTAAAAAGGGAATGACTAGAGGAATAAATTAACTCTTGTCTATAATTCTTACAGAGCGGAACAGACAGACATCTGCCTAAGGGTAGGAGATTAAACTCTGTCTACAGGGGGTGGGTTGAATCATATAAAATAATCTCCACTTTCTTAAGTGCCCTAATTTTGTACAGGGCAGTCATGCTGTTTTGTGGCTGGTCTATGATTTTGCTACAGGATTTAAGAATTCTTCCCAGTCTGTTCAGGTTGGCTGTATTTGTATTTCCAAACCAACACGTAAAACAGCAGGTTAAAACTCTTTAAATTAAGGATCTATAAAACATTGTAAGGATGGTACAGTCCACATTTAATCTCATCAGCTTCCTTTAGAAAAAGAGGAGCTGCTGGCCTTTCTTGTACATCAGGTTGATGCATCTGTTCCCAGCACAGCTTGCTGTCCAGCAAGCCCCAGATATTTATATTCTTCCACAACCTGAATGTGTTCACCTCTGATTACTTGTATTGGGCCTTGTATTGTATTGTTTAGGCCTTGTATTGGGCCTTGTATTGTATTGTTTAGGCCTTGTATTGGCCTTGTATTGTATTGTTTAGGCCTTGTATTGGGCCTTGTATTGTATCGTTTAGGCCTTGTATTGGGCCTTGTATTGTATTGTTTAGGCCTTGTACTGGTACTTGGCTTTCCTTGCGTCCCTTTCTACCTGTCTTTGGGCCTCCTTTTTCAACTGTTCAGTGTTCATCACCCAGGAGAAAAGCGTACTTCTTTTTGTTAAGAGCAAATTGACATTTCTTTGTCACCCATAGTTTGTCATTTTGATATATTTGAAAACACAATATATATAGCTTGATACTACTATCCATATTCCAAATTAAACTAAATACCACTTCTATACACTGATAGCAGGCCAGTGTGTAAAGTGTACTGGTCTTATTGGTAAAGCTTCTGTGTGAGTGAACTAGCTGCTCCAGTCGTGTTGATTCCCATTCAGGGAGTGAATAGGGGGTAAGGGGTGTGAACAGAGCTGTCACAGAGAGTGGACTTGGGTTCACTTCCTGCTCTTACTGCTTTTATTACTGTTGACTACAGAGCTGGATATCACTGTGTTGTTGTCTGTTGTTCAGACCTCAAAGTAACTGCGTTGTTCAATACTTTTTCAAACTTATCAAACATTTCAAAACATAATCTATCAATAAATACATTAATCAAATTCAATAAAACGCAAGTCATAAACCTACACATTGTGGAAATAATCCAAAATAATATTTGTCATCATCAGTGTAAGAAAGCGTGAGTGTTTTGTGTAAGAGTTTCAGTCCTTACCTGTTTCTCAGTCCTTTCTGCTGCAGCTGAGACTGTATCATGACCTCTGTGTTCATCCATCACACACAGCAGACAGATACACTGCTGATCCGTACGACAGTAAACATCCAGAACTTTGTCATGGTGAGAGCAGATCTTCTCCTGCAGGTTTCCAGTGGCATCGGTCAGCTTGTGTCTCTTTCCTGGGTTGGGTTCATCATGAAGTTTCAGGTGAGTTTCACAGTAAGAGGCCAGACACACCAGACAGGACTTGACGGCTTTGCACTTTCTCCCAGTGCATACATCACACGCCACATCTCCAGGTCCAGCGTAACAGTGAGCAGGAGGAGCAGCTTGGAGTCCTGTCTTCCTAAGTTTCTCCACCACTTCAGCCAGCATGGTGTTTTCCTTTAAAACAGGTCTTGGGGTGAAGGTCTGTCTGCACTGGGGACAGCTGTAGACACCAGTATGATCATTCTGATCCCAGCAGCCCTTAATACAGCCCATACAGTAACTGTGACCACAGGGAATAGCCACCGGATTCTTCAGTAGATCCAGACAGATCGGACAGCTGAACTGGTTATGAGCCACTGAGATACTGGATTCTGCCATGTTACTGCTCACAGACAGTTTCTGAAACTGTGTGTGAGAGAGAGAGAGAGAGAGAGAGAGAGAGACTTAATGGTTCTGCCCACAGCTGCAGGAGGAGTGGTGTTGGACTGAGGCCAGGCTGAGCGGAGAGTGGATATTATATGGCGTTTAGTTCCAAAAATATTGTGCGCGTGGAGCTGTGAAACTAACAGAAAAATATCCGTAAATGTCCAGATGTGAAGCGAGCGAGCAGAGAATCAATCCGTGTGAAGGAGCTTTTGTTTTGGTGCAAAAATGCAGTCCTGCGACTACCGCGAGCATGGAGCTGTGACACGAGCGAGCTTGCTCTCGCAAGAAAATGTTAAGAACGGTGGAAAATAGGGACCCAGTAGCAAGCAGGGGTACAAAAAAACAAACAGTAACTCGATAACAAGGAAATCACGAAAACATGGAAGGGATTCGGAAACAAGCATTACAAACAACGGGCTCAAGTCGGAGCGGAACGTGACTAGAATTAAGTAGGCGTGGTCTCAAAGGAAACACAGCTGACACAAGTTAAACAGTATGTCAAGGACAGCTCAGTATCACAGATAGAAAAAATACAGCGATGAAGCTTGTTAATTGTTAGTTCTAACTAAATACAGACAATTAGTATGTGGGCAGAACCAAGAACTCACTCCCACTGTCTCACACACTTTGAGAGGAGGCCAAGGACCTGAATTCTCAAATATTTTTCAACTGCATGTATTTTAATTCAAGGAGGGGGCACATGTGGAAGACCAGCACTTGCATTTGTCAAAGGCTTGTCATAGAGCGTATATCATGGTATATAACAGGGGTCGAGGTCCTATAACGCTCGAGCCAAAGGCTACTTGGCTCTTTGCCAGAAATCATATGGCTCCGGAAATGTCTTACAAAAACAGGTTAATAATAAAAGAAATAAATTGCAAAATTACTCAAATGGTCTAATATTCATCATTGATGTATTTTAGCTCTTCTGAGTAAAATGTTATTTGTCAATGTTTACGGCTTGTCGGCTCCGTAAGTGGGTCAGACAGCTGAGTGAGAAAGAAAACAGCAACTTGTGAGCAAATCTGGCTCTTAATGGGTTAACCGGCATAATTAGCAGGTAAATGTAGCGTCAGGGTTACCTAGGATAGCTTTCACACCAGCGAGCAAAATTACAAAAAGAGAAACGGCGAGTATCAGATGTCCTTTCCGTGAATGGCGCTCTTATAGGCCAAAGAATTTGCTTTTGAAGTCTGCTCTGTGGCTGCTATGGCAACCTTGTTTTTAAAGCATGTCACATACATCTGGCCTCAGTCCAAAACCACACCTACTGCACCTGTGAGTAGAACCAGTAAGTCACTCCCACTCTCTCTCTCACGCAGTTTCAGAGAAACGAAACTTAACTCTGTCTCTGTCAGTGTGAGCAGTAACATGGCAGAGGCCAGTATCTCAGTGGATCAAGACCAGTTCTGCTGTGTGATCTGTCTGCATCAATGTGGCTGACTAGTAGCTAGCCTTCCTGGGGTCCTCACATATGTGATCTTGGCTTATAGCTACAATATGTAGGGTTCTGACCTGTGTTTCATTTAATTTGTTTAACACCTTTATGAAGTAAATTTTGAAAAGGGATATAGAGCTGTCTCACATGTTATATATTAATAACAGGGCTGAGTGATATTTCAGTCTGTCTCACAGGTTATATATTAATAACAGGGGTGAGTGATATTTCAGTCTGTCTCACAGGTTATATATTAATAACAGGGGTGAGTGATATTTCAGTCTGTCTCACATGTTATATATTAATAACAGGGGTGAGTGATATTTCAGTCTGTCTCACATGTTATATATTAATATCAGGGGTGAGTGATATTTCAGACTGTCTCTCAGGTTATATATTAATAACAGGGTGAGTGATATTTCAGTCTGTCTCTCAGGTTATATATTAATAACGGGTGAGTGATATTTCAGTCTGTCTCGCATGTTATATATTAATAACAGGGTGAGTGATATTTCAGTCTGTCTCTCAGGTTATATATTAATAACGGGTGAGTGATATTTCAGTCTGTCTCGCATGTTATATATTAATAACAGGGTGAGTGATATTTCAGTCTGTCTCTCAGGTTATATATTAATAACAGGGTGAGTGATATTTCAGTCTGTCTCACAGGTGTAAATCTGGAAATTACAACTGAAATCATGTCAAGTTCTCCAAATTTTAAAATCTGGAAACAGCAACTGAAATCATGTTACAAACCAAATTGTAAAACTCCGCGCGGCTAGACCAATGAGGGAATAGCTCGGAGCGAAGGTTTAAGCGTGATGTATTCCGCTATTGCTGTGGGAAAAGGGAAACGTTATGAAAGTTAATAAAGTAATATTAATATTCTTGCAACCGGGTTAGACTGCTCTTTAGATTAACGGGATTAGCTAATAAGGGACCACAAATCAAAGGTACTCGTACCACGTTACCTTCCGCTTTTAGTCTGGTCTACCTTGACCCCAGTTTATCCAAAGAATAGCCTGTGTATATTACAGTAAATCATCAGCCACCAACGCTGATTCTGTACTCGTTTATCTGACTCCATTTAATATTATAATTTAGAATGTATGCTTGATTGCGAGTGGAATTGTGTTCGGTTGAAATGACCTATACCGGGGACGCTAATAGCCCCGATATGGGAGGCAGACTGACACACTGAATCGGTCTGACAAGCTAAATAGAAACTCAGAGGTTTTTAACATATCACCATCACAGGTGCTCAGAGGTTTTGAACATAGAATCTACCAAATACTAAGAAACAGAAACTCAGAGGTTTTGAACATATCACCATCACAGGTGCTCAGAGGTTTTGAACATAGAATCCTCCTAATACTGGCTCAAATACTAAGAAACAGAAACTCAGAGGTTTTTAACATATCACCATCACAGGTGCTCAGAGGTTTTGAACATATAATCCTCCTAGTACTAGCTACGGCCTAGCAGAGCAGTCACATTATCACAAACAAGATTAGTCAGTGTGAAATCCAGTAATAGAGACACAATTCACAGAAACCACGCAAATCAAGTTTCACTAATTTATTACCAGGTAGGTTACTTACTTAAATTATCAATACATAGTTACAGATTGAACATTCCAAATTCAAATACAGTACAGAGAAAAATACTTAGTCATACCTGGCAATTTGCTACACACAATGACCTGAAGTAGGATGTGCGGAAAGACTGGTTACAGCTTCCACGATGGGTTTGTTTCCTTCCCTTAAATGCTCAAACTGTGTGTTTGATCTGGCTGCAGACGGTCGTAAAACCATAAACTGGTCAGCACTTTTAGCCCCCCTTCTAGGGGATTTCACAGAATGGCAATTGCACAACGGCAGCTTATGCCTGTGTTATGAAATATACATTCCATCCATGTTGCACATTTAGGACATGTAGACCATTGCACCACTCACACCGAGACCATCAAAATGATATCAAACATGAATAGGTCTACGTTTGTGTTGCCATGAAAATCTTCATCTCTATATAGTTTTTCAGATGTGATTGATATTAATGCCACAAATGTCTCAGAATTCCTGTTGAGAATATTACATTTACACCCTAGTTGTCCCTGTTAATGTAGGTACGTTAACTGGATGCATTTACTACTGTAACACTCAAAAACGGAACAATACATGCTTATCTCTCTGGAAAGAGTGTATAATGTATGTTCCAGTGCCCAGACTAGTTCCAGTGTATACTGTACAATGTAGCAAAAGTATCAATCTGTATGTTTTTAAGCTTTTTGAGGACAAAAGCAATCTATACCCTGTTGTGTTGTGTGTGTAAAATATGTTTAAGGACAGAGATTTAACCTGCCCTGATAACGCCATGTGGGGGCACTATGGCACTGTTTTGTGTGCTTGTTGTTACGACAGTCCAAGCTCATGATGTCTGGAGACATTCTTTGACCGTCATAAACATCACGCCAGATGGTCCCAGCAGACTTTAAGGCATTGAAGTTCTTGTTTATTACATCCTAGAGTACACAGGCTTCCACCCCCGGTGTTGTGTGTCCAGGTGTCCTGGGATCACAATTCCAGTCTTACACAGGTTATATATTAATAACAGGGTGAGTGATATTTCAGTCTGTCTCACAGGTTATATATTAATAACAGGGGTGAGTGATATTTCAGTCTGTCTCACAGGTTATATATTAATAACAGGGTGAGTGATATTTCAGTCTGTCTCACAGGTTATATATTAATAACAGGGGTGAGTGATATTTCAGTCTGTCTCACAGGTTATATATTAATAACAGGGGTGAGTGATATTTCAGTTTGTCTCACAGGTTATATATTAATAACAGGGCTGAGTGATATTTCAGTCTGTCTCACAGGTTATATATTAATAACAGGGGTGAGTTATATTTCAGTCTGTCTCCCAGGTTATATATTAATAACAGGGGTGAGTGATATTTCAGTCTGTCTAACAGGTTATATATTAATAACAGGGTGAGTGATATTTCAGTCTGTCTCACAGGTAATATATTAATAACAAATGTGTTAGTCTTGTAATTGTATATATAAATATCTTGTTTTTTCACTGAAGTGGAAAATATTAGCTTGTTTTAAGTTACTTTTTTCCTGAAAAGTGAAATTATCTTACCCCACTGGAAAATCTTGAAATTAGTAAAACTATCTCACCCCACTGATAATATTTTTGTTTTATTTAGCAAAAAAGTAACATAAATAAGATTCTGAAGTCTAAATATGAGATTAAAATGCTTGTTAAGATTTGGTTTTTGCAGTGTGCAGAATGTGAGATTAGTCAAAGAACACACTGGTGAGGTGCTCTGCCTAAGATTCACTTTTACATGATTTACTCTCACAGGTAATGTACCACACAGTGTCCAGTGACTCACAGGTAATATACCACACAGTGTCCAGTGACTCACAGGTAATATACCACACAGTGTCCAGTGACTCACAGGTAATATACCACACAGTGTCCAGTGACTCACAGGTAATATACCACACAGTGTCCAGTGACTCACAGGTAATATACCACACAGTGTCCAGTGATATTTAAAGTGCTCCAATAGACACAAAACATGGGAGGCGTTTTCTATGTGAATCAGGATGAGACCTGAGAATGTTTGCATTCAGAGTTTAACCTTTAATACTTTTACTCCAATCTTTACTTGTTAGGGTGCAAGCAGCTGTGGAGAGATGAAAGAAGACAACACATTTAAGTCAAATTTATTTTAGACATGCCAACAGACAATGTTCTAAAACTCAGTTTTCTCATGAAACATGACCGTCTTTTCTCATGTCATTGCATCTTTGTTCAATTTCAGGATAACAGTTGAGACCGATCCAGGTATTTGTCAAACTTTCTTAACTTTCTTAACTGTCTTGTGATCTCTTTCTATAGTGGATGACATCCATACTCTAGAGCCCAAGACCAGAGAGGACTTCTTACAACGTGAGTCTGTATTGAAAGCTAAAATAATGAAGCAACATGAGATTATGAGGTAATATGAAGAAAAAGTTGATTTGATTAATTTTCTATTTTCATAACTGAATTAATTTAAGATTTTATACATCTCCATCAGATCCCTGTTAATTCAGCTGCAGTCATCCTGATATTAAACATATGGATCATATATGATTATATACAGTGAGCACCATAATTCAATGGACAGTGACACATTTTTTGTTATTTTGGTTCTGTACTCTAGCACTTTGAGTTTGATATGATAGTGACAATTGCGGTTGAAGTGCAGACTGTCAGCTTTAATTTGAGGGTATTTTCATTCATATCAGATGAACTGTTTAGAAATTATAGAATCTTTTGTACATAGTCCCCCGATTGAAATTTTCCGATTGAACTCTATGAAAAAATTAACTAGAAGAAACCCTTCAAGTTATCCATCCATATCTACTGTACTTCTGGCAGCAGAGTGATGCTTTAAGGCTTGTTTGATATGTCAGACCCTTGATGACTTAGAGCCATTTAGCCAACCATGTGTTCCATACTGTTACAGCTAAATCTAGTCCCACCCACCAATTCCCATAGAGATACATTCAAATGCAGAGAGGTTATAGTATCGCTTGTAGGATTACCAGAAAATAAAAGTCTTTTGATATTGTTGGGTCACAGACATCAGGAAGTCATGGCATTCAACGGATATGCAACCAAATATTTCAAATGATTACTTTATTCTACATTATGTTAAACTGTCAAATTTTTTGATGCCCGAAAATGGGGGGGGACTATGTACAAAAGGTTGTATAATTTCTAAACGGTTCATCTGATATGGATGAAAATACTCTCATATTAAAGCTGACAGTCTGCCCTTCAACCTCCAACCTCCCTCAGTATCCTTTCAAACTCAAAGTGCTAGAGTACAGAACCAAAATATCAAAAAATGTGTCACTGTCCAACGAATTATGGCGCTCACTGTATGTCTTACAGTAGAACTGTGTGAAAATTGTTACATGACCAATACACAGTAATGTAAAAAGAATTATGATCATAGGTATCGCCGTTGAAAATTCTAAATAAGGGGAAATAAATTAACTGAGATAAGATACAATCAACAATAAAATGTTAAGTGTGAGGAAGAGGACAACAGTCAAGAAAATATTAACTTTAAAAATGTTAAATATCTAAAATGTGTGACATATGTAAATTGAGCTCTCTTCTCTTCTTCTCTATAAGATTCCTGTCGGCTCACACTGGACCCCAACACAGCGCATCAACACCTCCGTCTGTCTGAGGGGAACAGAGAGGTGACCAATGTGGGAGAGATCCAGTCATATCCTGATCATGCAGAGAGATTTGAGTGCTGGTTCCAAGTGCTGTGCAGAGAGGGTCTGTCTGGACGCTGTTACTGGGAGGCTGAGTGGAGTGGGGAGGGATATGTTTTTGTAGCAGTCTCTTATAAAGAGATCAGCAGGAAAGGAGGGAGTAATGACTGTGCTCTGGGGGGTAATGACCAGTCCTGGGCTTTGCGCTGCTCTCACTACAGTTACACTCTCTGGCACAATAATAAGAGCACTAAAATCCCAGTTCCCTCCTCCTCCAGAATAGGAGTGTACCTGGATCACAGGGCAGGAACTCTGTCCTTCTACAGCGTCTCTGACACAATGACCCTCCTGCACAGAGTCCAGACCACATTCACTCAGCCCCTCTATCCTGGGTTTGGGGTTTGGTATGACAGCTCTGCTGTAAAACTGCATGAACTGGGATGAGGCAGGAAGTTGTAATTAAAAAGAGGGAAAACACTGAAATGAGTCAGAAAATGGATTGGAGGAAATTATATATTGGACTTCAAAAGAGCAAATGATTAAACTGAATATAGAATCCTGACCACATTCCATCAGCCCATATATCCTGGGTTTTGCTTGCATTACCAGTACATTTACGGCTCAAACTTATGGTAGGACAAACAGTTCAAAAGCCGACGCAAACTAGACACCGTACATCCAGTTGCTCTGCGCTATCCAGTTAACAAGACACTACCTAGCCAGTCATCCTGCGCCACCTAGTGGACATCGCGAGATACCCAGTGGACATCTCCACAAATCCAGACGGGTAGCGCGAGCGATCCAACTAGATATCTCTCTAGAATTAGCCTACAGGATATGTGTATTTTAAATATAATTTATCATCTTATCAGGAGAATGCTGGTACAAACAGGGAAGAGGCAGGCAAGGAAGGATTGATAGGTGAAGGAGTGACAGGTGAAGGAGTGATAGGTGGAGGGAGTCAGGTGAGGTCTTAAATTGATTAATGATAACTATGTGAAAGTTTGTGCCTTTTATCATGCATTTTGCACATACAGAAGAGCTCATAATTTGATTATCGTTATGATTCAAATGACCCTACAAACTTCGGTTTTAACTTAAATTACATGTGAGATGAGTGAATTCCTGTCCAATCAGTGACATCAAATTGGGTATCTTTGAGCTGTCCAACTGGGTAGCGCGAGCTGTCCAACTGGGTAGCGTGAGCCGTCCAACTGGGTAGCGCGAGACGTCCAACTGGATATGCGGCGTCTAGTTTGCGTCGGCTTTTGAACTGTTCGGCCTACCATACAAACTGGCCCTGTTCACACTTGCATTACCAGAACATTTACGGCTCATCTTGGCCCTGTTTACACTTGCATTACCAGAACATTTACGGCTCATCTTGGCCCTGTTCACACTTGCATTACCAGAACATTTACGGCTCATCTTGGCCCTGTTCACACTTGCATTACCAGAACATTTAATGAATGTCAAGTGAAACTGAACGGCTTTTGGCTTTTTTTTTTTTTACCTACGTTATCCTAGCCATCTACAAATGCACGTTTACTAGTGTGGGAATCTGACATTTAATCCTATAAAAATATATGGTGTAATAGAATGTATAAACTTGTCTGTGGTAGTTGAGTTTCGAATGGGTGACCTTGGGCCTGTGTTCTGAGAGTTCTGAGAGGGAGGGCCACAGGAAGATGTCCTGAGAAACATTCTTCAGATAAAGGATTTGCCACAGAAGCAGCCTTGTGTGTGCAAAAACACCAAATAGATAAGTTCCTAACAACTTTGTGGAAAAATACTAGACATGAACTGAACATGAGTAATTCTAAACGTTTGATTGGTTTTAATTATACGCCCAGTGATGTATGAAAATGGAAGGTAGAAGACATACCCCTTTTTAGCACTACAGTATATAAGCACCACAGGTGCGAGCGAGAGCGGGCTTTCCGGAGAGCGTGCACGAGAGAGCGTGCGAGGGAGCGTGCGCGCTTCGAGCGCGCTTCGAGCGCGCTTCGAGCGCGCTTCCAGAGGACCACATATGTACTAACCCATTGTATTCTTCTGTAAAGACTTCGAGCTGACATAATAAATACATAGTGTTTTAATCTTTCGAATTGAATTGAAGAGTAGCCTTGATCCACCTCCTTGACCACGAAAAGCAATATATTTTAATTGCTAACACTAGCTATCTAGCTATCCAAATAACTTAACTTAGACATAAGTTAACATAATCACAGCATGGGGCTTGTATCACTTTGTACCTTGTACCATTTTTATTTCAGTAAATACATGTTCCAGCTATGGGGAGTTCCAGATAGTGCAGTTAACGGTTATCCATCAAACGTAACTCCGTAACTCCTGCTTCAATCCTGAAGCAGACCCCAGGCCAGTAAAATTGACAACGCAGTAGCTATCAAACCTAACGTTATAGCTTATACGCAAAAGGCAGTGAAATATCACCGGCCAGTTAACTATGGTTAACGATACGAAAGTAAATATCTTTGAGGCTACAAGATAACCACCACGTTAGCAAGCCAACAAGACGCCGTAGGCTGCACTTAATTTAATTTACCGCATTTGGAGGGACAGAAATATCAGTCGGGCTTGGTAACGTTTCCGCATTCCTTTGGCTGGCATACCCTAATTCAACCTGGGCATAGTGTAACTGTTAACGTTAATCCGCTGATGCTCTTGCACCCAGAGAAAGCACACTTGCGACCCATCAGTCATTGCTTGTAAATTGAAACTATTGGAATTGAAAAAACTAATTTACAATTTTTAATAACTAGCATAATTGGAAAAAAGCTAATACATGGAAAGAGACTAACTAGGCTACAACGATATTGCTTGTCAAATGGATATAGCCATTGGCCACGCCTTCTCAGGAATGTATTTATATTGGGGGCGGTAACAAAGTGCGAAACTGATTACGCGCAAGTGTACAAAAAGTACACTTTAACGTCATTTTCAACCCCGGAAGAAGAAGAATAGGCGATGTAACGGCTAAAATACTGAAATTAAACGTTTTGCCAAAAATTGTAGATATAATGCATACTATTGTTCTCTTCCATCTGAGGCAATGCCTAGATATTAGTTAACATCTCAAAAAATGTGTTTTAATGTTTCATACCCCTTTAAATTACATGTGAGAGATTAGTGAATTCCTGTCCAATCAGTGACATCAAATTGGGTATCTTTGAGCTGTCCAACTGGGTAGCGTGAGCTGTCCAACTGGGTAGCGCGAGCCGTCCAACTGGGTAGCGCGAGCCGTCCAACTCGCGCTACCCTCTCTTTGCGGCGTCTAGTTTGCGTCGGCTTTTGAACTGTTCGGCCTACCATACAAACTGGCCCTGTTCACACTTGCATTACCAGAACATTTACGGCTCATCTTGGCCCTGTTCACACTTGCACTAGCCATTATTCTGAAAAATCTGCAACTTTATTTTCAGCATGTTTTCCGGTGTAAATTTAAATATTGATTTACTATTGACAGATCTGGTAAATACTGTACTTAATTCCACTTCCTCTTCCATCTCTTCTACTTTCTCTTTTCTTTTTATTTTAAAATCCAATCAACTGACTTCTGTACAATGCAGCTAATTGCACAATGCTTCCTATATCACAGTGGTCCCCAACCCTGTTCCCGGAGATGTACCGCTCTGTACCTAACAAAGCACACGTCATTCAACATCTCGTTGAGCTGCTAATTAGTAGAATCAGGTGTGCTTTGTTAGGGTAGAAATAACGGCCTACAGGATGGTAGGATCTGGATCACTTTAAGTTGTGATAATATTTGTCAATATTAAATACATTTTGCAGTTATCAAAATAGATAATTTTGTTACATTATTTCATTTTGTTTTACAATACTATATATAACTGAATCTTACATAAATGCAGACAAATATCACAAAAATACTTACAATTATACATCAAAGAAAATCAAACATGGCCAATCACAAAAGGCGCTTTATAGATTATTTTTATTAATACACTTTAATGAAGAAATATGTTTTTACATCATTATGAAAACTGTAATTAAATTTTTGTTAATTTCATCTGTGTTGAAGCTAGTACAGCCCTTGTATTGCATCCATTGTAATGGTTTTAGGCCCAATATAAATAAGACAACCAAACTCTTCTTGTTGTACACCTAGCAAGACAAGTGCTGTAGATTAATTTTCTGAATGTAGCACTAAGAAATAACAGAATAATAATTATGGATTTTGAAATCATAATCACAGGTTTATTTATTCTGAACTGGGGCAGAAATAATGTCCAAATGTCCTGATCTTCCCCTCGACCTCTTCATTTCTGAATTAATGTTTTCAAAAACATTTACCTCTGATCCACTCTGATTAGTACCAGATATCGCATCATCTGTTTAAAATAGCTTCCATAAACGTAGTGGCTATAACTACCTAGCACACATAACATAACAACATAACATAACATTATGACGAGAAACAGGCCATTCAATGCTTCCCAACAATGCTTACCATTTTTCTTCCACTAAAGGGGACCGAATGCTCACCATTTACCTACAAACTAGATAGTATACAGCATCATACCAAGCCAGGGGGTATACTACGAAGCAAGATTACTTAGCTGGATTACTATTATTCGTTAGCTGGATAACTGCACTAAAACTGGGAACAGCTCTTTTTACTTCAGCCTATGTTCCAGATGGTTGGGATCAGGGTGGGAAATTAGCACCTGTCAAATGCAGGTAGATTTCATAATTGTAGAGTAAATGTATCAAACTTACCTGCCACAGTGGCGTGTAGCAATGTGGTTACAAAACAAACAAAAATCACATTGAATCATATTTTTGGTTGGAAGAATTTCCTATTGCACATACAACCTGAGACCACTGTGCTGTTTCATTTTCTGTATAACTCTCAGTCTTTTCACTTATTAGATTACAATTATTTGGCAGACGCTTTTATCCAAAGCGACGTACAATAAGTGCATATTGAAGGTCATTGACGCGACTACAAAGCAGATCCGACAAAGCACAGCTTTCTCACACGGGCAGTTTTGAATACAGCAGGAACATGGCCACAGGTTAAGGAGGTGTTGATAACGGAGGACAGATATGGAAGGACCTCACCGGATATAGACTGGAGGACTGCTGAAGGGATGGGGTCCAGTGGACAGGTGGTTGCACGCTCGTGTGTTACAAGTTGGAGTACATCTGTGTCCTCCAGAGTCTTAAAGGACGAATGCATGGACGGTGCTAGACCGGGGCAAGGGTGGGCAATAGCCCCGTCACAAATGTGCTTAGCCCTGGTTTAGCCCCCCCAGACATTACATTTTTTTAAAATAATTATAATAAAAAAATATATAAAAGTAAATCAACAATTCTAATCCCTTTCTGATATTCACTCTGGCTACACGTGTGTGTAGCCTACGCTATAACGTACGGGTGTGGGTGGGGGTGTGTGTGTGTGTGTGTGTGTGTGTATGGCAAGCCGTTTTAACATTTATTAGCTAGACTGGAACGATATCTGCAACGTCATTTTGCCTAGTCAAAGCTCTAATTCAAGATATCTGTAATTATATTTTGACTAGTAAAAACTCTAATTTTAGATATTTGTAATTACATTTTGACTAATATGATTCACACTACGTTTGCCATTCATGTGTATGGGGTTTTTCATGACAGATATCTACAATTCTATCTGCAACTGAATTATAGTTGTAATAGTGATATCTACAATTTAATCCTGAGTAGTCATAATTCCGGTTCAAGATATCTTTAATTCCCTTCAATTCAAGACATCTACATTGTCCTTTTTAGATATCTTAAATTAAGTTTTAACTAGTCAGAATGATGTTGTAGATATATCAAACTGGAATTAGGAATAGTCATTATTTAATTGTAGATATCTATTATCAAGTTATAGATATCTTGAAATGATTCTTGATCTCATCGTGACATCTCCTGGTCCATATTAGCCAATATTCTTCACAACGGTGACAAATTTAAATCAGTGAAACACTCTTGACTCTTGTAGAATTCAGATTGTGAAGGCTTTTGCCATGTATTCTTAAAGCCCTGTCCAACTGAGTCTATATTCATTGAAAGTGTTGTACAAATTAAAGTAATTCTCAGAATGATAAGACGACAACATAATGCCATCATATCGACCAATGCCTCGTCTATTTCCTCTCGCATGTCTGGTAAAGGAGGGTAGCCTATTGCAACAATACATTCCAGTGATTTAAAAAACAATTGTCGCCATTTACTGGGCCATCTCATAGAATTGTGGAAAGGAAATGTATATTAAATAGCAGATAGGTAGCCATATTTGTATTCACGTTATTGTTATTATTAGTAGTAGTCATTTTATGAGTAGGCCTATACTTATAGAGTAGTTTCTTTTATGTTTTCAGGGATTCATTGCAAGTGGATTGCTACCGTGATTTAACACGGTTAATAAATTGCATTATGCTCATGCATGTGGGGAACTTCATTAACTTCACAAACTTCAATAATTTATTTATCTCACATTTTAAACATTGAGGTACATTATTGTTGCTCTATTAGGCTCCATCGCTCTTCACCGGAGTTGAAGATGTCGGGACTGTCGGGAGTTGAAGATGTTTTGACTGTCGGGAGTTGAAGATGTCGGGAGCGCAGGCAATCTTCAAAGGGCAACCAGGGAAGGAGAATATAATGCGGGGGAGGAGAGAGTAGACGACCGGAAAGATTGACGCAGTTCGGTGCTCCGTTTCGGCGGTGTACAGAGACCGCGGCGCTGCGTGTATGGAGGAGAGTCGTGGAGGCGGAGTTTGTGTGTTGTACTGCTTGGTGACACTGGACATCTTTGGACAGCAGGGGCTATTTTTAATCATGGCTCTATTTCCCTTTAATTCACTTGATTGATGCAATGATTCTGTTGGATGTCTTTGTTTGATATGTTTGTGTGTTGTGGGTCTGCCCCACTAACTATGCCTTTTTTGTTGTTGCTGGGGCTACAACTGAAGTTTCCTAGCAGGAAATAAAGGATATTCTATTCTATTCTAGGCTACATATCTTAGATGGTCCAGCATGAGTGACAGCAGGATTACATGGTGCTGCTGGAATATCGGGATGAATTGAAGTTGCAAGTGTCAAAGCATTTTAAAAGGACAGGTGTTGGTCGCAAATCACGCACCGTGCTTCTTTTGGAAATAATCACATACAAAAGACGTCTTACGTGAACCTTCCTTTATTAACAATATCTCTCTACAAAATCTCAAAGGCACTCAGTCTCAAATGTCTCTCTCTCCTCTGACGAAACCCCACGACGTGGGTATAAAAGACCAAATGGCTATATTTGTACTGTTCCACAAACTGGTCCTGCACAGGTACAACGTTCCTCAAACCCATTGAACAGCTGTATAAGAGTGCGCTTAAGGTGTTTGATAGGAAACCATACTCCTACCACCACTGTAATATCCTGAGGAAGTACAGTTTTTTACATTTTTCAAACTTTAAGATCTTTAAACAGGTTAGTATTATTTACAAGACCCTACATGGTCTGTGCCCGCCTCCCCTGAGGGAATTCATAAAAAGGAAGCCTGATAGAGGAATCAGCACTAGGGCAACCACTAGAGGGGACTGCGAAGTGCCACACCGGAAAACTGCCTTTGGTAACAAAATATTATCAGTCCAGGGCTGTTTAATTTGGAATGACCTACCACTGTCAATACGTGAGTGTCCGTCATTCCCATCCTTTAAATTCAATATAAAAAAATGGCTACTTGACAGCCAAATTTGTGACCATGTATAATTAAATAGCACAGTGCATTCTAACAGCGTATCCTGTATACTTGCATCATACATTACCATGCATAATCAAATAACACAGTGCACTTTAACAGCGTATCCTGTATACTTGAATCATGTAGAGCAATATTTTTAAACCTAAGTTTTAATGTGGATTAAATGTTTTTAAGAGCAATATTTTTAAACCTAAGTTTTAATGTGGTTTAAATGTTGAAAATGTTTTTAAGAGTAATATGTTTAAACCTAAGTTTTAATGTGGATTCAATGTTGTATTTCATTTACCAGCTCCTAATGCAGTTTTAGTATTGTGAGTTATTCCAGGTTTTTAAAAAATCAACAGTTCTGTAAAGCAATACTGCACTTTATGCACAAGTCACTTAGATACAAATCTGTATTGCCTTCAAAAACGCTGCTAAATTTTAGAGAGGTTCACACCTGTATATGTGTATTGTTGTTATGTATGTTTCATGCTTGTTTCCTTGTTTGATGTTTTGTGTGGGGACTGCGGATGGAAATTAGCATATTTGCTAAATCCGGTGTATTTACACTGCTTTATGTAGTGTTCATTAATATGCATTGTCCCGTCTAAATAAACAAATAAATGAATGAAAAAAATTTCTGTATTTCTGCAGAATACGATGTCCTGGAATAACGAAAACTGCGGGTTTGCTTGATTATTACCTTTTTCATTACGCTTATACCATATCTACGGCTGCCCCCTAGTGGCTGTTGTTGACATCCCAATTATAGTAGCCTTTTCATATTCCTCTGAAATTATAAATTCATTTAACGTAACCCTACATTTTGACAACTCCTATAGGCCATACGAGGGCGTTTTACAAATAGAATAGCTGTTCTGGGAAATTTGGAAATAAGGTAACCTATGGTATGCAGTGTTGTATAATGGTTAAGGAACTGAGCTTGTAACCGAAAGGTTGCAGGTTCGATTCCCAGGTAGGACACTGCCGTTGTACCCTTGAGCAAAGTACTTAACCTGAATTGCGTCAGTTTATATCCAGCTGTATGAATGGAAAATATGTAAAAATGCTACATTGTGTGTAAGTCGCTCTGGATAAGAGCGTCTGCTAAATGCCTGTAATGTAATGTAATATTTCTCACGTTTATAACAAGTCAAATTAAATGAGAATTAAGCGAGTTATATTAGGCTATATTGTATCAGTGGAAGTCTGCATCAGTTAATATAATACCAAAATTGAACATCGCCACAGGTTAAGGAAAGCTGAGCGGTTTCTAGGTTTATATATAAACTACTCAAAAGAATTTAAGGGTCAAAGAAGTATTGACTATAGACATCACGTTATTATGGGACATGCATTCATTGCACTTATCTTTATAAACTTTTTAAATTGACCCAGATTTCCTTTTCATGGATTTGAAGCACAAACTTAGTCAGACTAAAGTGATAAACTGCCTCGAAACCCCCATTGTGACACCTCATGCACCCATTGTGACACCTCATGCACCCATTGTGACACCTCATGCACCATTTGCACGTGTTTTGCATGAGTGTCATTCCATGCATACCAATTTTAGCAATGAAATGGCTGAGCATTTTCCATTCATCATCACATCATCATTTTGGGGGGTGCATGACTTTTTTCATCAGGGTAATAAACTAGTGTCTAATCAAAAGTGTTTTGTTTTGTGTTTTCTGTTCTTGAGCCATCAAATAATTATTGTGTCATGAGTCGTCACCATTTTAGCTCGTTAGCTTATATTTATATGCACACATATTTTTGACCCTTAACTTCTTTTGAGTAGAATATATGGACTGAGCAACCAATGACCACAGCTGACCCTCCCTGTCCCTTTCATGTTTGACAGGCCGATTAGTTTTGAAATAAATACGACTTGAAATAAATAAAAGATGTGTAAAATAATTAATAGATATTTAATTGCTTATTTATTAATTTCATTGCTTAAATATTTATTAAATTATCGATTTCATTGCTTGTTTATTTATTTAATTTCGTCCATACTTGTGGGCGTTTGAACCATTTTTCATATTTTGGACGTTTGTCGGTGGGAAAGGAATTAGCTGATCTGGAATCAGAGTATTTGCACAAAAAGTGAAAAGAGCCTCTGATGCCAGATCCGTATAGCTGACACATCTCAACAGGGAGGCCATTGGTTCAGCATGTATTGGTTTGAGACACCGCCCACAATGACAGGCGTCACCGTCACACTACGGTTTCTGTGATCACGTGATTTGAAACAAGCATCGGAGCACTACTTCCAAACAGCAGTGATTTGAAAACCCGACACCGTGTCGACAGGTGAGTATCGAGCGTCCCATCCCGCGTAGAGAGAGAGGAGTGCGAGAGAGTGTTATAGCTGTGTGATAGCTGGAACTCTCTGGCTGGAGGTTGAAGTCACCCAGTAGAATTACAGGGGTGCCATCCTCAGGGAAGGAGCTCAGGAGAGTGGGAGGGAGGGAGAGTGGGAGGGAGAGAGGGAGGGAGAGTGGGAGGGAGGGAGGGAGGGAGAGAGGGAGAGAGAGAGGGAGAGAGGGAGCGTCCCGTATCCACAGGGCATCAGCATTCACACGTTTGGCTCTGGATCTGTGTGCAACAGAACGGTGAAATTGTTTCAGTGAAAGGACTCATCTGGTGTCCCTGATGTTGGTCTCCATGTTGTGTGTGTCATCCACAGGAGCGGCACATGGTCGCTCACAAGGGTGAACCACAGACCCAGTGAATAATACCTCAGGCTGTCGAGTGCCCGCTTGATTTCCAGCCACTGTTTCTCCATGGTGGAGTACTTCTGCTCCCGGGGGCAGTAACTTCCTACTGACGTACCAGATCGGGTGTTCCTCCCCATTACTCTCCTGGGACAGAACGACACCCACAACCCCCCCCACTTCAGACACATCAGTGTGGACCACCATCTCCATGCTGAAGTCAGGAGTCACCAATACTGGGCTGGAGCACAGGGCCCTCTTCAAACTCTAGAAGGCCTGTTCAGGGTCCACTGTCCACCCCACCATCTGGGGTTGGGCCTTGTGAGTGAGTTCTGTCAAGGGGGCAGCTAGGGAGGCAAAGTCAGGAATGAAGTGTCTATAATAACCTGTCAGTATCCCTGATCTGGGCCAGGTTTTGGATATAACTTCTGTAAATATCTCAAATATCCTCCATCACACATAAAACCTGTCTGGGCCAATCAGAAACACACAGTAAACCTATCTGGGCCAATCAGAAACACACAGTAAACCTGTCTGGGCCAATCAGAAACACACAGTAAACATGTCTGGGCCAATCAGAAACACACAGTAAACATGTCTGGGCCAATCAGAAACACACAGTAAACCTGTCTGGGCCAATCAAAAACACACAATGAAACTGAATAATCTAAAAAACGAAACAAAAAGTGAGCTCTGCCTTTAACCCTCATATTATCTTTGGCATAATTCAGTGTTTGTCTCTTAAAAACCAGTTAACCTTATTTTTTTATTTGATGATTTTTCCTAATGTGTTGGGATTAAATAGAACATATGCAATGAACATAATGCTGTTTTCAAAGGTCTTGTAATACTCGGTAAAGAAAGGTGTTGTATGGGGTCATTTGTGGCGTAGCTGTATTTTAAACTTCACAAACGTCCACTTACCTCAGGCTCTAAAATGAGATGTGAGATTTTTTAATGTGTTATTTTAAATTTTTAGGGATAAAAGATTAGTCAATTGGGAGACACACAAAATGTGGAAGAGTGTCAAAATGTTTCTATTACAATCGTTGTGTGTCAGTTTAAACTTTTGGGGTCAATCTGACACCAAACATATAAATCGTCATAAAATGTCAAGATAATCTGAGGGTTAAACCTCTAGCTGCCAGTGGGACAAAGCCTTCTTCCCCACAAATAGAGAGAAATAAAAAAACCTTGTGTTGTTGCACTTCTCTTCATGACCACATGGGGGGTCATACACATGACAGTTGACAGCCTCGGCAGTTCAGCAATGATCAGGGAAAAGTGTCTTTCTAATATGTCAACATCTGTATATATCTTTTTTATGGTTTATAGTTACCTATTCTCTTTATTCCTTAATATGTTCTTGTTAAACTCTTTCTTGCACTAGAGAGCAGTGCTGAGATTGGGTTACAAAAACAGCGGTATTTACTCCTGGTTTAAATGTTTAAAAGTGCTGTTTGACAGACTGGCCTGTCCAGTGGAGTCCAGCCACGTTCCTGCTGCTCCTGATTCCCTGTCAGTGGCAATAATATCAAGTCAAGTGAAACTTTATCATCATTTTTGAAGAATTTTATTTGGTTGCTATTTCCATACCTTAAACAATCACAATATAAATATTTTTTAAGATACAAAATGCAGAAGTGTAAAGCCTCATGCCTGCAGGAGTGAATGAGCGTTCATGCCTTGTGTGTATTTTGTGTTTTTGTGTAACAGTCAGGCACTCCCCCATGTACTCTTATTGCATAGGCTGGTATAGTGTAGTAAATTGCAAGGGGTAGCTAGTTACTGCCCTGCCTGTTCTTGCACACCTAATGTTAGCCAAACTACTTAAAAATCACATTAAATGACATTACAATCAGTGAGCAGATGATCTTATCCAGAGTGATGCACAGAAGGGGAGAACATCAGTGCTAGTCTCAGGAATACAAAGTGTGACATCATCAAGAAGGGACAGGAGGCCTAATAATCTCCCGGGGTGCGTCCCAATAGTCGAAAAATGCATCCTCCTTTCCTCCACTACCACCTCCTCTCCTCCGCGCCCCGGAAATGGATCTTTGTGTTTTAATCTAATGTTGCTGATTACATCTTAATTACGTATTAATGGTTACATATTAATTAATGTCTTGACGCAAACCACAATGCCAGGTACATATCCAGAATAGGCAAATGCAAATACTTGTACTGGAAACGTTGAGGCAGTCTTGCATACTTCCGGGTAGGAGAGGAGTGGTAATGGGGGAGTGGAGGAAAGGAGGCGAGGAGTGAAGAATATTGGGACGCACCCCAGGGACGTGTCCGAATCAACACTCTTCCACACTATTGAGTAGCTTTGGTGAGTCGACAGGACAAGAAAGTCGTTGAGTAGGTGAACATTTTTCAGATTGCAGTATAGTTGAAACACCCGGATGACACACTTACTTCCGGGGTTTCGCTGAGTACATTCGGGAGCACACTTTATAAGGAGTACACAAACATTTTGGTCACATAAATATGACGTGAAGCTTTTAAAAAAATGAGGCACAGCATCACTGACGTTTTCCTTCAAATGCAACAAAAACAACACATGACATGGCAGCGCAGAGGTGCCAGATCTTGCAAGACATTCCAGCCAAATGGCAACTCAAAATTAGCCAAAATATAGTTAACTAAAACCAACGTATTTCAAATAGAAATCATTTTTTATTTTTACTTTTTAAAATAAGTGCGTGCTTTTGCAACTTTTAATTTTTACACCCAATTTAAAAGGAAATTCGCAGACATGGCAACACAGATGAGTCGTCTAATGACCTGCTTATGACACTTCCACAGTACAATTGGAAAATAGTGTGGCGAGTATTTTTCATGGACTGCTAAACAGTGCAGATTAAACAGCACACTTTTGCCAGTGCACTGTACACAGGAGATAGGGCGCAGTATATAGGGCTCTGATTCGGACACAGTGCACTGTATGCAGGAGACAGGGCAAAATATGCCATCCAGTGCACTGCACCTCTCAATTTCCTCTTAGGCCAGGGGGCCTCAATCTTATCCAGTAAGGGCCGGTGTGGGTGCAGGTTTTAGTTCCAACCAAGCAGTAACACGCCTGATTCTACAAATAAAGGCCCTTAGCAAAGACTCTAGTGGTTAGTTAGTAGAATCAGGTGTAACTGCTTGGATGGAACAAAAGTCTGAACCCACACCGGCCAAAACAAAAGCACAAACACTAATAATAAGAGCAATCGGGGTGAAAAGTTACACACGGCTAAAAGCAGGTTTGTTCATAGATTCCTGTGTTTTCTGACGTGTGATTAAATATCAGCTCAGATCACTCCTCCCAAAGGGAGACTGTTATTAGGATGTGTTGCCATGGAAACACAGTTAATGAGGGACACACTTGGACCGGCACCAGAGGTTCTGCTGGATCACTCACAACTCATGAGATTAATATTGTGACCAAAAAATAAATACATTTGTTCCATTTTATGCATTCATTTATGGAATTTGATTTCAGGAATTTTATGCAATTTTCAGTTTCATATCAAAATCTGTACATTTCCAATTTCTGCAACAGATCCCCCAAAAACTCAGAAGTGTGATTATACCACTTGATTGAATACATTTTAAAAACAGTCATATTTTATTTACCCATTTATAAATTCAGTTTGGAAATCTTTTTGCAATAAAATGTTCAGTGTTAAATCAACTTAGAGGACATTTGATTTCTGTTAGAACTGAATTAACACTTTTGAAAATGTAGATTTTACTGTGCACTTGTACATAATATTGGACACATGCATAAGAGTGGCTGTTTAACCCTTGTGTTGTCTTCATATTATATCTGCACGCCGTGTCCACAGGGTCAGAAATGACCCCCCTCACCAGACCCCCTGTGATGAGCCTCTTCACTGAATGATAATGAAATATCCCGTCATTCTTCACTAAACCATTCAATAATTGTGCTTTCCTACTTCACAGTCGAGACAGACTGGATTTCTTCAGTCTACACCACTCAATTTTACTAGAAAACTCATAAAACAATCTTTGTACCTGGATGATGTAACACTTTTATGAAAATGTACAAAAGTGCAATATTTGCCTTTTTTAATTGTAGGGTCACTCCAGGAAAAGCCATCAAATTGAATGCTGAGAAAATTACATTTAGGGGGATTTTCACTGCTGACCTCAGAAAAAGGGTCAGTTTTGACCAGAGAGCAACACAAGGGTTAAATATTGCGACAAATATTTAGAAAAACAACAAGTTTTATCCATTTAAATTTCCTTTGTTTTTCTGTCTCATTTGAGTGTTTTTCCCTCTTTAATTACAGCTGATCTTCTCTTCACTCTCTGCCTCATCCCAGATCACAGTTTTACAGAAGATCCAGAATGAACCCAAAACCCAGGATAGAGGGGCTGAGTGAATGTGGTCTGGACTCTGTGCAGGAGGGTCATTGTGTCAGAGACGCTGTAGAAGGACAGAGTCCCTGCATGTGATCCAGGTACACTCCTATTCTAGAGGAGGGAACAGGGATTTTAGTGTTCCTGTTATTGTGACAGAAAGAGTAACTGGAGGGAGAGCAGCTCAAACTCCAGGACTTGTTATTACATCCCAGAGCACAGTCATGACCCTCTCCTTTCCTGCTGATCTCTTTATATGACACTGCTATATCAACCCCACCCCCTCTCCACTCAGCCTCCCAGTAACAGCGTCCAGACAGACCCACTCTGCACAGCACTTGGGGATAGCACTCAAATCTCTCTGGATAATCAGGATATGACTGGATCTTTCCCACCCAGGTCACCTCTCTGTTCCCCTCAGACAGACGGAGGAGTTTATGCGCTGTGTTGGGGTCCAGTGTGAGCCGACAGGAATCTGATAAAGAAGAAGGAGAGAAGAGAGCGCAGTGATCATTCTAATAAATTTACATATTTTACAAACATTTTAATTTCATATTTTAATCCTTTCTTATGTTATTATTATAACCCCCTCAATGTGGGGCTGAGCATGTCCAATTCCCTCCCCAATTAGGAACAGTCAATCATCTGTAACCGCAGCCGCATTCATGCGCCAATCCAACTGCGGGGAGAGTTAAATACAGCACCATTGGGGCGGCTGTGGCTCAGGAGGTAGAGCGGGGCGTCCGCTGATCGCAGGGTTGGCGGTTCGATTCCCGGCTCCTCCTGTCCACATGTCCAAGTGTCCTTGGGCAAGACACTGAACCCCAAATTGCACCCAATGAGCAGGCTAGCACCTTGCTGTATGAGAGGCCATTGTAAAGCGTTTTGGATAAAGGCGCTATATAAGTGCAGTCCATTTACCAGAACAGAATTGCCCCAACCAAGGGCAAATACAACACTGCTGCCCTGAGCAGAAAAACTGCGCTAGAAACCTTTGGCGTGTTGGAAGAAAGCCATCATGTGGTGACAGCACCGCTAACCTATGCCACAATGCTAATGCTACCAGGCTGTTTAAAATCAACACCCGTCCTCTAAAGGAAACCTGTGGAAGAAGCCATTTCCACCTTGATATCCTGGACCTGCCTTTACCAGCACACCCTCCCAGCTTCTCTGCATATACTGTCAAGTCTCCAGATGCGTTCAAAACAAGTATGTCATGAATATAGAAAATACTGTAGCGAGCGCGGAGAATGAGGGAGGGAGACAGTGGCTTGCAGTTCCAAATCGCTCAAGCTGAGCTGAGTTTTAATAGCGCTACCTTACCAGCTCTGAAAAGAGCCGTTTGAATTCATGCACAACAATGTTTTTAAGCTCTAAAACACTTTCACTAACACCGAATCGCTTCAGATACTGCGTTATAAAGGAACTAGTTGGCTGTGATTGGCGCACACACTTACAGATTCCTAGCTAATCACAGCCACACATAACACACAGTAACAAATGACAGTTACGTTTAAAACAAAACAGTTGACACAAGACGCGGCTAACAAGCTAACGACACAATTAGAACACACAGCACGCTATTTACATTTATGTACACATCGACCAGGTAGCGGCTCACTACCCGGTCCTAGCTGGCCAGTTGGTAATCTCCAGGCCGCCACAATACTTTCAATAATATTTTTCTTCGTCTTACCTCATATTCTCATGTTGCTTAATTGTTTTAATTTATGTTTAAATACAGACTCACATTGTAAGAAGTCCTCTCTGGTCTTGGGCTCTAGAATATGGACGTCTTCCACTGTAGAGAGGGATCACAAGAAAGATGAGCTAAAGATAACCTTCATATCATAATTCCTGGAGAATTTTAAATCTATTTTAATAAATAAAGTGCATGTAAATGAAACTGCAGCTCATTCAGGAACAATGTAAATATTAAATATAAAGTTTGATTAATATCACAAATCATCTTGGTGAAGCTGAAGTTTCAGTAATTTGTAAATAACTTGGATATATGTGGCAGAAAAAGACGAGTTTTCACAGGGCCAGAGATACGTGTCGTCACCAACATTTCTCCCAGTGATGTCACTGGAAGTTGCAGGATGACATATTTATGTAAAGAAGCATCAGACAGCCATGTGAAAGCATGAGGAAGACCTAAATGTCCTTTCATCTCAATCAAAGGGAATAATGAGAAGAGATTCCACTCCCCAGGAATGCTGCATCTCTCCGCCCATCTCACAAATCTCTGCTGCTGTTTTACAGCAGTGCAGACTGCTTTACTGCACAGGATCAGCTATAAGATGCAGAAAGACTAAAACCTTTGTGCTGCTATTAACTGTTATAACAGGAGAGAAAGTGACATTTAAAAGGTATATGCATTAGAAAAACCCTGAATATACATTATAGTAGGTTTCTTCAGATTACAAAGATTGCTCAACTTAAACAAGCCCCAGCTATGACCCCTGTTTTATTATGCTTCACTTTTTGCCCCATTTAAATATTTTTAAACCGAGCGTGGGTCCGGTTCTGACTGGGTTGTCATCTGTAAACCTTTTATAAATTCTTACTTACCGTGTCTGGTGTTGTACTGTTGCAGGTGGGTTCCTGTCGGGATAAAATAAGTTGCTACGGTTGGGTGATGGAGGAACAGTCTCTGCTCACTCCTGTCAGACTCACGGCTACACAAAGTATCAACAACGCTGTACTTCTATTCACAAATGATCAACAATTGTTATTTTTAATGAAAGAAATCATTGGGAAAAAGTTGTTTCAGCAGTTCTAACCTGTTTGAGAGATTTTGACGAATTCCTTCTTGAAGACGTCCTCCAGTCGCTCTTTCAGTTCAGAGAAAGATTTCCTCACAGCCTCAAAAGAGATGTGTGGACTGACAGTGATGCTGGGTAAGTCTCCAGGCCCAGGAGCTGCACAGTGAGACTGACAGCTCTACAGACAGACAGACAGACAGACAGACAGACAGACAACAGTCTCAATACAGATTCCTGTGCAGATGCCAGGAGCAGATATTTGTAAATGAGGAACACACCTCAACATGTATGTACAATGTACATAATGCAGACCTTCAGAGAGCCAGTGATGTTACCTGGAGAAAATGGATGTGATCCTCTGTGTGTAAAAACTGCTCCAGCACAGCATCTCTCCTCCTCAGCTCAGCAATCTCCTGCTCCAGTCGCTCCGGGAGTCCTTCAGCCCGACTCACTTCAGCCTTCTCCTGATCTCTGATCAGCTCTTTCACCTCAGAGCGCCTTTTCTCAATGGAGCGGATCAACTCAGTAAAGATCCTCTCGCTGTACTCCACTGCTGCCTGTGCAGAGCGCTGTTAGGAGACAAAGAGAGAGGAGGGCTGTATGTGCAGAGCGCTGTTAGGAGACACAGAGAGAGGAGGGCAGTATGTGCAGAGCGCTGTTAGGAGACACAGAGAGAGGAGGGCTGTATGTGCAGAGCGCTGTTAGGAGACACAGAGAGAGGAGGGCTGTATGTGCAGAGCGCTGTTAGGAGACACAGAGAGAGGAGGGCTGTATGTGCAGAGCGCTGTTAGGAGACACAGAGAGAGGAGGGCTGTCTGTGCAGAGCGCTGTTAGGAGCACAGAGAGAGGAGGGCTGTATGTGACACAGCCACGGGTCCACATTAGGCCATAGCCTAAAAAGGCAGTCGTGTGTTGGTTTTGTAAGACTGGAAAGGAGATCACAGGGCACCTGGAAACATACCATTTGGGGTGGAAGCCGGTAACGACTCTAGGACGTTATAAACCAGAACTTCGGTGCTGTAAAGTCTGCTGGGACCATCTGGCTTGAAGTTTATGATGTCAAAGGATGTCCCAGGATTGAATGATTCTGGAAATAACGCTTGGACTGTCGTAAAAACCAGCATACGAACAGTGCCACAGTGCCACCATCTGACGTTATCAGGGCAGGCCAAATCTCTGTCCTTAACATATTTTCACACACAACACCACATGGCTATAGAGTGCTTTTGTCCTCAAACAGCCTAAAAACACACAGATGGAATTTCTTCTCTTTCCGACATATGATTCCCATTATCTTCTCATCTACGCCGTTGTAGCAGTCTAACCAGGGGCGCACATCTGATCGGGACGCTAAACACGGCTTCGCTAATCTATTAAAACGCTACTAAAACATTGCAAACAACGCATTACTTTTAACCGCTTCATTCGGTGACTGTTTCTCCCATTCCTGTACTTATCTGGTCCCATCTTATTTTTATCTTCCGCTCAGTCAAATGCTCTATACAGACCAGACAAACTCGCACTAGTTCCACAGTCGAGTCCAACCATAACAAATAAAATTTGCGCAAAGAGGGTAGGCGGAGCAAGAGGTCCAACTTCGGGCTGGAACGTCCGCACTTGGAACTTATTAGACAGACAACAGGCGCTCATTGAATGGAGTTTTTACAAAACAGTTCGCTAAACGGGTCATTATCAGACGGACAAAATCAAAAGTCTCCCTTTTCTTTTCCAGATTATATATGCCTTGGTTGTTATGACCTAGTACTACTACTTACAACCCGTTATGGTTTTGACTATCCAACGAAAACCAACTTTAAATCCGGCTGGCACCGGTCAGACGCGCGCCACTCTCATCATACATTATGCAACTTTCGTTGCTAAGCTAACTGAAAACACCACTGCGCATGTCTGATCACAAAATCCGATGGGATGCAAAGGATATGTCATCAAATATTAAAAATTATTACTTTATTCTATATATAAATGCAGGGGTGCCAATAATTGTGGCACGTGTGGTTTTGTTAAAGATAATTATTTCTTGATGAGGGATTATTTTTTCTCATAATAAATTTACTTCAATTAAAAGTTGGACTTTTCTAAAAAAGAATTGTTGGACTATTTATTTATTTTATTTTACTACTTTAACAGTTTGTGTGAGGGGTGATCCTGCATTGATGGTACATGTTATCACCTGCTAGGCCTTTACTTTCCCAGTTCATGTCACCGGTACTGACCATATTGAGCAATTATTTTCCTTGATTGAACATCTGCTAATAAAACTTCGATGTCAGTGTCAGAATAAGTATTTCCTTTGCGTTTTCTGGGCCATTTTGACTAGGTATCGATCTTTAAATGGAAGTGACAGCCTCCATATAAGGCAATTTATGGGCGTGGATTTATGCTAATCACAAAATAACTTGGACACGCTTCGTACATGAATATGAAAAAATCTATCTTTTCCACACGGTTTGATGAATCCGGCGTAAATTTTTCATCGCAACTCCTTTCGGACATAAATGTACGCGTATATTTAGGAACGCTTCATGAATGAGGCCCATAGAGCGTATATGCATATCTATGGTATAAGATAGAGTCATATTACAAACTACTCTTTTTTATTTTTGTGAATTCTATCTTCATTCATAATCTACACTTTGTAACAATCGTCATATGTTAACTGATTGAGATTCTCAATAAAAAATAAATAAAAAATTACAAACTACTTCCTCACTAGTTTGGAAAGAGTTTTGCGGGATTTCTTTCGCACACTGCTTGCAAAGTGAGGGGACAAGGCACATAGTAGACAGGGGTCTGAGTGGACAGGGGACAGTGGACAGGGAACAGGGGTCATATTCGGACACAGTCCAGGGGTGCGTCCCAATACTCGAAAAATGCATCCTCCTTTCCTCCACTACAACCTCCTCTCCTCCGTGCCCCGGAAATTGATCTTTGTGTTTTAATATAATGTTTCTGATTACATCTTAATTACATATTAATGGTTACATATTAATTAATGTCTAGACACAAACCGCAATGGCAGGTACATTGTATACTGTACAGGCAAATACTTGTACTCGAAACGTTCACAGTTTTGCATACTTCCGGGTAAGAGAGGAGTGGTATTGGGGGAGTGGAGGAGAGGAGAGGAGGAGAGGAGTGGTAGTGGGGGAGTGGAGGAGAGGAGAGGAGGAGAGGAGTGGTAGTGGGGGAGTGGAGGAGAGGAGAGGAGGAGAGGAGTGGAGGAAAGAAGGTGGGGGGTTAAGAATATTGGGATGCATGGAATATTCGGTCCTGGCCTGACCCGGAAATCCAGCGAGGTTCGCCATCTATAAGGACATTCCAGGACGACTGGTACCGCCCCCTCTTCATATTAGCACCCGGTCTCGACGTCTGTCTGTCCTGGCCCCACGGTGGTGGAATGAGCTCCCCGTGGAGGTCAGAACAACAGAAAGTCTAACCGCCTTCAAGCGCAGATTGAAGACTCACCTCTTCAAGCTGCACCTCTCTCCATCCCTCCCTACCTCCTTGTGACCTCCCTTGATTATGTGCTTGTGTGGATGTGTGGTTACCCCCCCCAAAAAAGAAGAATTCCCAATCATAGTGACTGCGCCTGGTACTTTAATTTGTGTTTACCGTTTAGGGTTGTTTTAAACGCACTTGTTCCTAGTTTGGAAATGCACTATGTACGTCGCTCTGGATAAGAGTGTCTGCTAAATGACTATAATGTAATGTAATGTAAATGTAATTCCAAACCGCTGAATGCTCCTCGGAGAAGCGAGGAGTGGGGAACGAGGAGGCTCCCAGAGGATGCTTCAGTGAGGAAGCACAAGTGTAGCCTTTGCGGAAGCCTTTTCTCGGAACGCATGACGTGGACAAAATATCCACCACTCTCCACATCTGCCACGTTGTGGTTACACCCCATACACAAATCTTTTTTTACCATTCCTTTCCATTTATTATAAAGCGCTAATCAATAATGACACTCATTCTCTATAACTAACAAAAGCCACCTTTATTAATGATAAAGAGGCTAAAAATAATTATAGTTAAGCACGTAAGCATAATATGAGCAAGGACGTTCCATTTGCCTAATGCATGTTGCCTCAATTCCTCAGTCCTCGTATCTGATCCTTGAATCCTTTCCTCGCGTCCTCCATTGGGCGGAGCTAAGGAGTGAGGAAAGGACGTGAGAAAAGGTTACGCATGTAACCATAATGCTTTTTAGCCTCTTTTTTCATGAATAAACATGGCTTTTGTTCGTCATAAACAATGAGTGTCATTATGCATTAAAGCGCATTATAATAAATGGAAAGGAATGGTAAATTGGGTTTGTGTAGGGGTGTACCTGTCACGTGGCAGATCTGGAGAGGTGGATCATTTATACACGTCACGCGTTCCGAGAAAAGGCTTCCGGAAATGGCTACATTCATGCTTCCTCACTGAAGCATCCTCCGGTAGCCTCCTCGTTCCCCACTCCTCTCTCCTCCGAGGAGCATTTAGCGGTTTGGAATGTCCTTAAAGATGGCCAACCTCGCTGGATTTCCGGGTCAGGCAAGGACAGAGGAGACGAAGACGGATAAGATAAGCGATTGGAATGAACCCCAGGGCTGTGTCCGAATCAGCACCCTTCCATACTATTAGGTAGACTTGTTGAGTACACTGGGGCTGTGTTCCAATCAGCACCCTTCTATACTATTAGGTAGGCTTGTTGAGTACACTGGGGCTGTGTCTGAATCAGCACCCTTCCATACTATTAGGTAGGCTTTTTGAGTAGACGGGGTGAAAAAGTCGTTATGTAGGCAAAATTTTATTTAAATATAGTATAATTTAAACCCCCGTATGACACACTTACTTCCGGGGTTTCGCTGAGTACATTCGGGAGCACACTTTTCAAGAAGTACACAAACATTTTGGTCGCATAAATATGACGTGAAGCTTCGTTTTCAAAAGATGAGGCTCAGCTCCGCTGGCGTTTTCTTTCAAATACAACAAAAACAATACGTGACATGGCAGCGCAAGGGTGGGGCACAAGGTTGCCAAATCTTGCAAGACATTCCAGCCAAATGGCGATTCAAAACTAGGCCAAAATATATTTTTAACTGAAACCAACGTATTTTAAATAGAAATCATCATATTTTTACTTTGTAAAATAAGTGTGTGCTTTGCAACTTTTCATATTTACCCGTGACTGCACTTTGAAAGTAACCCAATTTAGCTGTAAAACCTCGGACATGGCAACACTGGTGGGACGTCTTACGACACTTCCACAGGATGGATGGAAAATGGTATTGCTGATATTTTTCCCAGACTGTACGTCGCGTGCTACACAGTGCACATTGAACAGCACACTTCTTTTTTTTAATTTTATTTGTTTCTGATTTTTTCCCCTTTTTCTCCCAATTTAGTAGCCAATTGAACCCCTATTCTAATTAAATTCCCCCCATGTAGCAACCGCTTGAGAACCACCGCTATACAGCCCTGTCAGCCGGTAGTAGGAAGGAGGGCGTCATGTCCTCTACAGGGCGCGACTCCTCGAGCTCCTGACCGTGATTCCAACTCGCCCAGGGCCGTTTGTGCGCAGCGATTCTCTCCGAGCCCCTCCCCCCACCCGGAAGCAGCTGCCAATTGCCGCTTCCACAGGGCACCGGCCACGCTCGGATATGGCAGGACCGAGGCGCGAACCCCGATCCTCGGAGTACAACTGTGCTGACTGAAAGTCAGCGCTCTTACCGTTGTAACACCGCGGCGGCCATGAACAGCACACTTCTGCCAGTGCACTGTACACAGGAGACAGGGCGCAGTAGATAGGGCTCTGATTCAGACACAGTGCACTGTACGCAGGAGACAGGGCGCAGTAGATAGAGCTCTGATTTGGACACAGTGCACTGTACGCAGGAGACAGGGCGCAGTAGATAGGGCTCTGATTCGGACACAGTGCACTGTACGTAGGAGACAGGGCGCAGTAGATAGGGCTCTGATTCAGACACAGTGCACTGTACGCAGGAGACAGGGCGCAGTAGATAGAACTCTGATTTGGACACAGTGCACTGTACGCAGGAGACAGGGCGCAGTAGATAGGGCTCTGATTTGGACACAGTGCACTGTATGCAGGAGACAGGGCGCAGTAGATAGGGCTCTGATTTGGACACAGTGCACTGTATGCAGGAGACAGGGTGCTGTAGATAGGGCTCTGATTTGGACACAGTGCACTGTATGCAGGAGACAGGGTGCAGTAGATAGGGCTCTGATTAGGACACAGTGCACTGTATGCTGGAGACAGGGCACAGTATATAGGGCTCTGATTCGGACACAGCCCAGACCATTGTTCCAGGGAGGGATTAGGCAGAATTGCAAGAGATGGATGAGAAGGAAGGGGATAATTCAGCTTCGAGTGGAGCCAGCAATGTGGTCCAGTTATTGATTTCTTTGGTGTGTGTGTTTTTTAATTTTTTTATTCTCCTGTTGCATATATATATATATATTGTCTCTGTTTGGATCATTCTAAATATGGTGGAATGCACTTTATATAATTCTGGGACCACAAAATTGGCCACAAAATTGGTCACCTGACCACACTCGTGTTGTGTGACACTACATTTTAACAAGGCCTTTCACTCAGGCTGTTCCCCACAGTGTGGCTCAGTGGGATTGAGCCCCACCGGGCTGGAAAGTGGCCCAACACTGGGCTCCTCACTGGCTGACTGGAGGAGAACCCTGACTGAGCCCTGAAATGGCTCTTCCAGCAGCACACTGTCTTCTCCTCTGGTCAGTACCCACCTTGAGTGACTGCACAGCCTGTCTCAGATCCTGCAGCTCCTTCTCTCTCTCCTGGATTCTCTGCTGGAATTCACTCTGTGTGGCCAGCAGCTGCTTCTATGGACAGATATTTCTCACATGATATTACAATATTCAGATGTTCAACTACATAGCAGAAGTAGAAAACTGTATCATCCCTATATACAGGGATTGCAGGTAAAATGGTTCATCAGGAGGGAATTTGCATGACAACTGCGCCATAATATTATATCACCTTAACCTGTTTGGTATGTATGGATTCAGGTAAAATCAAGGAATTGACTGAAATACATTTCATACCAAATAAAGGTTAATAAAGCATAGTTTCAGTAACTCAGGGAAAAACTGTAACAGTGAAATGTCCTCTCTGGTAATTACCTCCTCTTCCCCTCTCGCTGCGCAAACATCCCCAACAGTGGGGTCTAAATTCCAAATTGACCACCCTCTCCAGGTTAATTTATGGTACTGCCGCCTGGTTCAAACACATGATTTGGCATAAAAGCAAGAGAGACAAGCCAATCAGGGAAGATTGTAACCGACTTCCCACACCGTGCATATTCTGTGTCTGTGTGTAGTTGAACAGGCTGGGTAAGTTATTTACTTTGTGTTTCTTTTCGTAAATCTATGTTTTGTATAATTTAATGTTTTAATTAAAGTTAATGACCTGCCTGCCTTTTATTAAATTATGTTTATTTTTAACTTGCGTGGTTTCCATGACTTCCATTCATCTTATACCCTTTTTAGCCTAAATTATAACTGAATATTCAGGGGGACAATTCTGACCAAGGACTGACTGATCAGCGGCCTGGTACAGAGGTGGCGTTCTCAAGTTGGGAAGGCAGTCAAGTTTCTGCCCGCAAACAGGGTTGGTAGTGTATGGTTCTGGTGATTTGATGTGAAGAGAACCCATGGGCGTTCTACGCCGGTTCTTGTCAAATTAGCCTTAAGGAGCCCTTTAAATACACTCAGACCTGGGCTCGCAACTATCTATGATAAAATTAATGCATGTATTGTGTTGACTAGACCCCCAACCTCTGCGTTCTCCACCGAACTGAAGTTCGGCAATAATGCTGATTCCGGCAAGCATATATTGATAATTGAGGACTGGTAATTAAGAACGAGTCAAGTGTAACCACTCCGAGTTCCACGCAGGTTTAACCCAAATTCTAAATTATTATTTTAAATGGAGTCAGATAAAATACGAGATTAAAACTATAATAAGTGTTATAATTGTGCTCTGTTCATCTGAATGGAGAATAAATAAATAACATATTTTGCTTACGTCACAGCAGCTGAGAGAAAACACGTTGCACCTTCACCCCCAGTTATTCCCTCATTGGTTTAGCTGTGTGGATTCTACACTTGTGTTGGGCCTTGTATTGTATTGTTTAGGCCTTGTACTGGTACTTGGCTTTCCTTACGTCCCTTTGTACCTGTCTTTGGGCCTCCTTTTTCAACTGTTCAGTGTTCATCACCCAGGAGAAAAGCGTACTTCTTTTTGTTAAGAGTAAATTTACATTTTTTTGTCACCCATAGTTTGTCATTTTGATATATTTGAAAACACAATAGGTGTGACGGAGTCCACAAAAAAATAAATATAGCTTAATACTACTATCCATATTCCAAATTAAACTAAATAGCACTTCTACACACTGATAGCAGGCCAGTGTGTAAAGTGTACTGGCCTTATATGTAAAGCTTCTGTGTCAGTGAACTAGCTGCTCCAGTCGTGTGTTGATTCCCATTCAGGGAGTGAATAGGGGGGTGAGGGGTGTGAACAGAGCTGTCACAGAGAGCGGACTTGGGTTCACTTCCTGCTCTTACTGCTTTTATTACTGTGGACTACAGAGCTGGAAATCACTGTGTTGTCGTCTGTTGTTCAGACCTCAAAGTAACTGCGTTGTTCAGTACTTTTTCAAACTTATCAAACATTTCAAAACATAATCTATCAATCAATACATTAATCAAATTCAATGAAAAGATAATATATGTCATCATCAGTGTTGTGTGTAAGAATTTCAGTCCTTACCTGTTTCTCAGTCCTTTCTGCTGCAGCTGAGACTGTATCATGGCCTCTGTGTTCATCCATCACACACAGATAACAGATACACTGCTGATCTGTACGACAGTAAACCTCCAGAACTTTGTCATGATGAGAGCAGATCTTCTCCTGTAGGTTTCCAGTGGCTTTGACCAGTTTGTGCTTCTTAAAGGCAGGAGATTCATAGTGAGGCTGGAGGTGAGTTTCACAGTAAGAGGCCAGACACATCAGACAGGACTTGACAGCTTTGTGCTTTCTCCCAGTGCAGACATCACACGCCACGTCTCCAGGTCCAGCGTAACAGTGAGCAGGAGGAGCAGATTGGAGTCCTGTCTTTTTCAGTTTCTCCACCACTGCAGCAAACATGGTGTTTTTCTTTAAAACAGGCCTTGGGGTGAAGGTCTGTCTGCACTGGGGACAGCTGTAGACACCAGTATGATCATCCTGATCCCAGCAGCCCTTAATACAGCCCATACAGTAACTGTGTCCACAGGGAATAGTCACCGGATCCTTTAGTAGATCCAGACAGATCGGACAGCTGAACTGGTCCTGATCCAGAAAACCTGCAGCCTCAGCCATGTTACCGCTCATGCTGACAAGTTATGTTGCGTTTCTGTGAAACTGCGTGAGAGAGAGAGAGAGAGAGAGAGAGAGAGAGAGAGAGAGAGAGAGACTTCCTGGTTCTGCCCACAGCAGTAGGAGGAGTGGTGTTGGACTGAGGCCAGGCTGAGCGGAGAGTTGATATTATTTGGCGTTTATTTAGTTCCAAAAATTTCGCGCGCGTGGAATTGAGTGTTTTGAGTGTTGAGTGTTCAGTAACAGTTGGGGGTCAATTTGACACCAAACACATAAGGCGTCATAAAATATCGAGATAATCTGAGCGATAAACCTCTAGCTGCCAGAAGGACAAAGCATTCTTCCCCACAATAGAGAGAAATAAAAAACAAAAAAAAGCTCACACAGATTAAACAAGCTCTATTCCAAAGCAATGCTACCCAATATTTCATAAATTATGTCATGTAACTTGGGCCTGTGTTTTTTCATCTTATCATCTGAAGGACCCTGCTCCTGGAATCTGCACAGGAACCTGTATTGATTGAGAAGGGTGTGCCTGCAATTTTAAAAATAATAACTTAAATAACATTCAATCCACAATTTAAAGATAAATGTGAGGGAAATTAAACCAGACAATTTTCAGTTTAATTATGTAAAATATGTAAGACAAAATGTATAAGAGGGGCTCTCTTCTCTCCTCTATCAAATTCCTGTCAGCTCACACTGGACCCCAACACAGTGAATCAACACCTCCGTCTGTCTGAGGGGAACAGAGAGGTGACTTATATGAGTGATACCCAGTCATATCCTGATCATCCAGAGAGATTTGAGCACTGGGAGCAAGTGCTGTGCAGAGAGGGTCTGTCTGGACGCTGTTACTGGGAGGCTGAGTGGAATGGGAAAGAGGAGGGTTATATAGCAGTGTCATATAAAGAGATCAGCAGGAAAGGGCAGGGTAATGACTGTGCTCTGGGACGTAATGACAAGTCCTGGAGTTTGTTCTGCTCTCTCTCCAGTTACTCTTTCTGGCACA
Organism: Ilyophis sp. 1 JC-2022; assembly: GCA_022702515.1. Taxonomy (NCBI): domain Eukaryota; kingdom Metazoa; phylum Chordata; class Actinopteri; order Anguilliformes; family Synaphobranchidae; genus Ilyophis; species Ilyophis sp. 1 JC-2022. The sequence continues at coordinate 142,407,050 of CM040403.1, read as the reverse complement.
ATAACAGGAACACTGAAATCACTGAAGTTCCCGTGCAGGAAAATCAAAGTTATTCTATTTTATTCTATTCTATCCCTGTTCCCTCCTCCTCCAGAATAGGAGTGTACCTGGATCACAGGGCAGGAACTCTGTCCTTCTACAGCGTCTCTGACACAATGACCCTCCTGCACAGAGTCCAGACCACATTCACTCAGGGTTTATTGTTATGGATCTTCTGTAAAACTGTGATCTGGATGAGGCAGAGAGTGAAGGGAAGATCAGCTGTAATTAAAGAGAGAGAAAAACACTCAAATGAGCAAATTGTAGGGATGTGATTTTCTGTATCACTGAAATGTCAACTTGCATCTCCCCCTGTATTCTCACTCTGACTAATCTTTGTGTTATACTCCATCTCCCCCTGTATACTCACTCTGACTAATCATTGTGTTTTACTCCATCTCCCCCTGTATACTTACTCTGACTAATCTTTGTGTTATACTCCATCTCCCCCTGTATACTCACTCTGACTAATCATTGTGTTATACTCCATCTCCCCCTGTATACTCACTCTGACTAATCTTTGTGTTATACTCCATCTCCCCCTGTATACTCACTCTGACTAATCATTGTGTTATACTCCATCTCCCCCTGTATACTCACTCTGACTAATCATTGTGTTATACTCCATCTCCCCCTGTATACTCACTCTGACTAATCATTGTGTTATACTCCATCTCCCCCTGTATACTCACTCTGACTAATCATTGTGTTATACTCCATCTCCCCCTGTATACTCACTCTGACTAATCATTGTGCTATACTCCATCTAACCCTGTATACTCACTCTGACTAATCATTGTGCTATACTCCATCTCCCCCTGTATACTCACTCTGACTAATCATTGTGTTATACTCCATATCCCCCTGTATACTCACTCTGACTAATCATTGTGTTATACTCCATATCCCCCTGTATATTCACTCTGACTAATCATTGTGTTATACTCCATCTCCCCCTGTATACTCACTCTGACTAATCATTGTGCTATACTCCATCTCCCCCTGTATACTCACTCTGACTAATCATTGTGTTATACTCCATCTCCCCCTGTATACTAACTCTGACTAATCATTGTGCTATACTCCATCTCCCCCTGTATACTCACTCTGACTAATCATTGTGTTATACTCCATCTCCCCCTGTATACTCACTCTGACTAATCTTTGTGCTATACTCCATCTCCCCCTGTATACTCACTCTGACTAATCATTGTGTTATACTCCATCTCCCCCTGTATACTCACTCTGACTAATCATTGTGTTATACTCCATCTCCCCCTCTATACTCACTCTGACTAATCATTGTGCTATACTCCATCTCCCCCTGTATACTCACTCTGCCAGAATGCTCTCCACACATCAGCTGAGGTGGAGAGGGAAAGAATGATTTTAGCCAATTAAACTGGGGGATTATTAGGTGGCAGATTGAAAGAGCCAGGTTGAGAATTTATCTGTTCTATCTCCGCCTGTATACTCTGATTAATCATTGTGTTTTCTCATATGTATCCACCTCTTACAGCTGTTTGTATTAAACATGTCATGATATGCCTGTCTGTGTGAATGGCACACATTAACCCTTCACTGTTGCTCACATAATTAATTTCTAAAAGTGGCAGTAAACAAACCTGTCCTAAAGTCATTACACTGGCTACCTATTAGCTCCAGAATTCATTTTAAATGTCTTTTATTGGTTTACAAATCTCTTAATGGCCTAGCACCACAGTACATACGTACATGATATGCTCTTGGATTATGAGCCGATTGGATCCCTTAGATCATCTGGCAAGGAGTCTTTTGATTATTCCAAGCGTTAGAACCAAAACTAGGGCAAGCAGCTTTCGGTTTCTACGCCCCTCTCTTTAGAATAACCTGCCAGTTGGCCTTAGAAATATATCCTTTCAGTGCAGCTTTTGATTACAAAAATCTTAAATGGTTTTACTTTGACTTTATGGTACATACTTCTGTTACTTTTATTTTTGTTGTTGTGTGGTTTCTGTGAACTGCTTGTAAAAAGCACATTGAGTTGCTTCCTGTCTGAAATGTGCTCTATAAATAAAATTAGATTAACGTTTTATGCTTGAATTTATATTTATTTAAGTTGTGATGTTTAATCTCTACTCAGCTTTGATGGCTGGCAGGAGAGGTGTTGCACTGTGCTCGCTCGCACACACTCACAGACACACGCACGCACGCACGACAATGATCCCAAACACACCGCCCGGGCAACGAAGGAGTGGCTTCGTAAGAAGCATTTCAAGGTCCTGGAGTGGCCTAGCCAGTCTCCAGATCTCAACCCCATAGAAAATCTTTGGAGGGAGTTGAAAGTCCGTGTTGCCCAGCGACAGCCCCAAAACATCACTGCTCTAGAGGAGATCTGCATGGAGGAATGGGCCAACATACCAGCAACAGTGTGTGGAAACCTTGTGAAGACTTACAGAAAACGTTTGAACTCTGTCATTGCCAACAAAGGGTATAAAACAAAGTATTGAGATGAACTTTTGTTATTGACCAAATACTTATTTTTCACCATAATTTGCCAATAAATTCTTTAAAAATCAGACAATGTGATTTTCTGGATTTTTTTTTCTCATTTTGTCTCTCATAGTTGAGGTATACCTATGATGAAAATTACAGGCCTCTCTCATCTTTTTAAGTGGGAGAACTTGCACAATTGGTGGCTGACTAAATACTTTTTTGCCCCACTGTAACAGGGGTCGAGGTCCTATAACGTTCGAGCCATAGGCTACTTGGCTCTTTGCCAGAAATCATATGGCTCCGGAAATGTCTCACCAAAACAGGTAAATAATAAAATAAATAAATTGCATAATTACTCAAATGGTCTAATATTCATCATTGATGTATTTTAGCTCTTCTGAATAAAATGTTATTTGTCAATGTTTACGGCTTGTCGACTCCGTCAGTGGGTCAGACAGCTGAGTGAGAAAGAAAACAGCAACTAGTGAGCAAATCTGGCTCTTAATGGGTTAACCGGCATAATTAGCAGGTAAATGTAGCGTCAGGGTTACCGAGGATAGCTTTCACACCAGCGAGCAAAATGACAAAAAGAGAAACGGCGAGTATCAGATGGCCTTTCCGTGAATGCCGCAATTATAGGCCAAAGAATTCACTTTTGAAATCTGCTCTGTGGCTGCTATGGCAACCTTGTTTTTAAAGCATGTCACATACATCTGGCGTTAGTCCAAAACCAGTGGTAGAACCACAAAGTCACTCCAACTCTCTCTGACGCAGTTTCAGAGAAACGAAACTTAACTCTGTCTCTGTCAGTGTGAGCAGTAACATGGCAGAGGCAAGTATCTCAGTGGATCAAGACCAGTTCTGCTGTGTGATCTGTCTGCATCTATGTGGCTGACTAGTAGCTAGCCTTACTGGGGTCCTCACATATGTGATCTTGGCTTATAGCTACAATATGTAGGGTTCTGACCTGTGTTTCATTGAATTTGTTTAATACCTTTATGAATTACATTTTGAAAAGGGATATAGAGCTGTCTCACAGGTTATATATTAATAACAGGGTGAGTGATATTTCAGTCTGTCTCACAGGTTATATATTAATAGCAGGGGTGAGTGATATTTCAGTCTGTTTCACAGGTTATATATTAATAACATGGGTGAGTGATATTTCAGTCAATCTCACAGGTTATATATTAATAACAGGGTGAGTGATATTTCAGTCTGTCTCACAGGTTATATATTAATAACAGGGTGAGAGATATTTCAGTCTGTCTCACAGGTTATATATTCATAACAGGGGTGAGTGATATTTCAGTCTGTCTCACAGGTTATATATTAATAACAGGGGTGAGTGATATTTCAGTCTGTCTCACAGGTTATATATTAATAACAGGAGTGTGTGATATTTCAGTCTGTCTCACAGGTTATATATTAATAACAGGGTGAGTGATATTTCAGACTGTCTCTCATGTTATATATTAATAACAGGGGTGAGTGATATTTCAGTCTGTCTCACAGGTTATATATTAATAACAGGGGTGAGTGATATTTCAGTCTATCTCACAGGTTATATATTAATAACAGGGTGAGTGATATTTCAGTTTGTCTCACAGGTTATATATTAATAACAGGAGTGTGTGATATTTCAGTCTGTCTCACAGGTTATATATTAATAACAGGGTGAGTGATATTTCAGTCTGTCTCACAGGTTATATATTAATAACAGGGTGAGTGATATTTCAGTCTGTCTCACAGGTTATATATTAATAACAGGGGTGAGTGATATTTCAGTCTGTCTCACAGATTATATATTAATAACAGGAGTGTGTGATATTTCAGTCTGTCTCACAGGTTATATATTAATAACAGGGTGAGTGATATTTCAGTCTGTCTCACATGTTATATATTAATAACAAGGGTGAGTGATATTTCAGACTGTCTCTCAGGTTATATATTAATAACAGGGGTGAGTGATATTTCAGTCTGTCTCATATGTTATATATTAATAACAGGGGTGAGTGATATTTCAGTCTATCTCACAGGTTATATATTAATAACAGGGTGAGTGATATTTCAGTCTGTCTCACAGGTTATATATTAATAACATGGGTGAGTGATATTTCAGTCTGTCTCACAGGTTATATATTAATAACAGGGGTGAGTGATATTTCAGTTTGTCTCACAGGTTATATATTAATAACAGGGTGAGTGATATTTCAGTCTGTCTCACAGGTTATATATTAATAACAGGGGTGAGTGATATTTCAGTCTGTCTCACAGGTTATATATTAATAACAGGGGTGAGTGATATTTCAGTCTGTCTCTCAGGTTATATATTAATAACAGGGCTGAGTGATATTTCAGTCTGTCTCACAGGTTATATATTAATAACAGGGGTGAGTGATATTTCAGTTTGTCTCACAGGTTATATATTAATAACAGGGGTGTGTGATATTTCAGTCTGTCTCTCAGGTTATATATTAATAACAGGGTGAGTGATATTTCAGTCTGTCTCACAGGTTATATATTAATAACAGGGGTGTGTGATATTTCAGTCTGTCTCACGGGTTATATATTAATAACAGGGGTGAGTGATATTTCAGTCTGTCTCACAGGTTATATATTAATAACAGGGGTGAGTGATATTTCAGTCTGTCTCGCAGGTTATATATTAATAACAGGGGTGAGTGATATTTCAGTCTGTCTCACAGGTTATATATTAATAACAGGGGTGAGTGATATTTCAGTCTGTCTCACAGGTTATATATTAATAACAGGGTGAGTGATATTTCAGTCTGTCTCACAGGTTATATATTAATAGCAGGGGTGAGTGATATTTCAGTCTGTCTCACAGGTTATATATTAATAACAGGGTGAGTGATATTTCAGTCTGTCTCACAGGTAATATACCACACAGTGTCCAGTGACTCACAGGTAATGTACCACACAGTGTCCAGTGACTCACAGGTAATGTACCACACAGTGTCCAGTGTCTCTCAGGTAATATACCACACAGTGTCCAGTGATATTTAAAGTGCTCCAATAGACACAAAACATGGGAGGCGTTTTCTATGTGAATCAAGATGAGACCTGAGAATGTTTTCATTCAGAGTTTAAGCTTTAATACTTTTACTCCAGTCTTTACTTGTTAGGGTGCAAGCAGCTGTGAAGAGATGAGAGAAGACAACACATTTAAGTCAAAATTATTTTAGACATGCCAACAGACAATGTTCTAAAACTCAGTTTTCTCATGAAACATGACCGTCTTTTCTCATGTCATTGCATCTTTGCTCAATTTTAGGATAACAGTTGAGACCGATCCAGGTATTTGTCAAACTTTCTTAACTTTCTTAACTGTCTTGTGATCTCTTTCTATAGTGGATGACGTCCATACTCTAGAGCCCAAGACCAGAGAGGACTTCTTACAACATGAGTCTGTATTGAAAGCTAAAATAATGAAGCAACATGAGATTATGAGATAATATGAAGAAAAAGTTCATTCGATTAATTTTCTCTTTTCATAACTGACTTGATTTAAGATTTTATACATCTCCATCAGATCCCTGTTAATTCAGCTGCAGTCATCCTGATATTAAACATATGGATCATATATGATTATATACAGTGAGCACCATAATTCAATGGACAGTGACACACTTTTTGTTATTTTGGTTCTGTACTCTAGCACTTTGAGTTTGAAATGATACAGTGACAATTGAGGTTGAAGTGCAGACCGCCCGCTTTAATTTGAAGGTATTTTCATTCATATCAGATGAACTGTTTAGAAATTATAGAATCTTTTGTACATAGTCCCCCGATTGAAATTTTCCGATTGAACTCTATGAAAAAATAAATTAGGAGAAGAAACCCTTCAAGTTATCCATCCATATCTACTGTACTTCTGGCAGCAGATTGATGCTTTAAGGCTTGTTTGATATGTCAGACCCTTGATGACTTAGAGCCATTTAGCCAACCATGTGTTCCATACTGTTACAGCTAAATCTAGTCCCACCCCCCAATTCCCATAGAGATCCAATCAAATGCAGAGAGGTTATAGTATCGCTTGTAGAAGTACCAGAAAATAAGAGTCTTTTGATATTGTTGGGTCACAGACATTAGAAAGTCATGGCATTCAACGGATATGCAACCAAACATTTCAAATGATTACTTTATTCTACATTATGTTAAACTGTCAAATTTTTTGATGCCCGAAAATGGGGGGGAATATGTACAAAAGGTTGTATAATTTTGAAACGGTTCATCTGATATGGATGAAAATACTTTCATATTAAAGCTGACAGTCTGCCCTTCAACCTCTAACCTCCCTCAGTATCCTTTCAAACTCAAAGTGCTAGAGTACAGAACCAAAATATCAAAAAATGTGTCACTGTCCAACGAATTATGGTGCTCACTGTATGTCTTACAGTAGAACTGTGTGAAAATTGTTACATGACCAATACACAGTAATGTAAAAAGAATTATGATCATAGGTATCGCCGTTGAAAATTCTAAATAAGGGGAAAGAAATGAACTGAGATAAGATACAATCAACAATAAAATGTTAAGTGTGAGGAAGAGGACAACAGTCAAGAAAATATTAACTTTAAAAATGTAAAATATCTAAAATGTGTGACATATGTAAGTTGAGCTCTCTTCTCTTCTTCTCTATCAGATTCCTGTCGGCTCACACTGGACCCCAACACAGTGAATAAACTCCTCTGTCTGTCTGAGGGGAACAGAGAGGCGACTTATGTGGAAGTGGTCCAGTCATATCCTGATCATGCAGAGAGATTTGAGTGCTGGTTCCAAGTGCTGTGCAGAGAGGGTCTGTCTGGACGCTGTTACTGGGAGGCTGAGTGGAGTGGGGAGGGATATGTTTTTGTAGCAGTCTCTTATAAAGAGATCAGCAGGAAAGGAGGGAGTAATGACTGTGCTCTGGGGGGTAATGACCAGTCCTGGGCTTTGCGCTGCTCTCACTACAGTTACACTCTCTGGCACAATAATAAGAGCAGTAAAATCCCTGTTCCCTCCTCCTCCAGAATAGGAGTGTACCTGGATCACAGGGCAGGAACTCTGTCCTTCTACAGCGTCTCTGACACAATGACCCTCCTGCACAGAGTCCAGACCACATTCACTCAGCCCCTCTATCCTGGGTTTGGGGTTTGGTATGACAGCTCTGCTGTAAAACTGCATGAACTGGGATGAGGCAGGAAGTTGTAATTAAAAAGAGGGAAAAGCATGGTATATAACAGGGGTCGAGGTCCTACAACGCTCGAGCCAAAGGCTACTTGGCTCTTTGCCAGAAATCATATGGCTCCGGAAATGTCTTACAAAAACAGATTAATAATAAAATAAATAAATTGCAAAATTACTCAAATGGTCTAATATTCATCATTGATGTATTTTAGCTCTTCTGAATAAAATGTTATTTGTCAATGTTTACGGCTTGTCGGCTCCGTCAGTGGGTCAGACAGCTGAGTGAGAAAGATAATAGCAACTAGTGAGCAAATCTGGCTCTTAATGGGTTAACCGGCATAATTAGCAGGTAAATGTAGCGTCAGGGTTACCGAGGATAGCTTTCACACCAGCGAGCAAAATGACAAAAAGAGAAACGGCGAGTATCAGATGGCCTTTCCGTTATTGGAGCTCTTATAGGCCAAAGAATTTGCTTTTTTAGTCTGCTCTGTGGCTGCTATGGCAACCTTGTTTTTAAAGCATGTCACATACATCTGGCCTTAGTCCAAAACCACACCTACTGCACCTGTGAGTAGAACCAGTAAGTCACTCCCACTCTCTCTCTCACGCAGTTTCAGAGAAACAAAACTTAACTCTGTCTCTGTCAGTGTGAGCAGTAACATGGCAGAGGCCAGTATCTCAGTGGATCAAGACCAGTTCTGCTGTGTGATCTGTCTGCATCTATGTGGCTGACTAGTAGCTAGCCTTCCTGGGGTCCTCACATATGTGATCTTGGCTTATAGCTACAATATGTAGGGTTCTGACCTGTGTTTCATTGAATTTGTTTAACACCTTTATGAAGTAAATTTTGAAAAGGGATATAGAGCTGTCTCACAGGTTATATATTAATAACAGGGCTGAGTGATATTTCAGTCTGTCTCACAGGTTATATATTAATAACAGGGTGAGTGATATTTCAGTCTGTCTCACAGGTTATATATTAATAACAGGGGTGAGTGATATTTCAGTCTGTCTCACAGGTTATATATTAATAACAGGGGTGAGTGATATTTCAATCTGTCTCACAGGTTATATATTAATAACAGGGGTGAGATATATTACAGTCTGTCTCACAGGTTATATATTAATAACAGGGCTGAGTGATATTTCAGTCTGTCTCACAGGTTATATATTAATAACATGGGTGAGTGATATTTCAGTCTGTCTCACAGGTTATATATTAATAACAGGGTGAGTGATATTTCAGTCTGTCTCACAGGTTATATATTAATAACAGGGTGAGTGATATTTCAGTCTGTCTCACAGGTAATATATTAATAACAGGGTGAGTGATATTTCAGACTGTCTCACAGGTTATATATTAATAACAGGGCTGAGTGATATTTCAGTCTGTCTCACAGGTTATATATTAATAACAGGGGTGAGTGATATTTCAGTCTGTCTCACAGGTTATATATTAATAACAGGGGTGAGTGATATTTCAGTCTATCTCACAGGTTGTATATTAATAACAGGGGTGAGTGATATTTCAGTCTGTCTCACAGGTTATATATTAATAACAGGGTGAGTGATATTTCAGTCTGTCTCACAGGTTATATATTAATAACAGGGGTGAGTGATATTTCAGTCTGTCTCACATGTTATATATTAATAACAAGGGTGAGTGATATTTCAGACTGTCTCTCAGGTTATATATTAATAACAGGGGTGAGTGATATTTCAGTCTGTCTCATATGTTATATATTAATAACAGGGGTGAGTGATATTTCAGTCTGTCTCACAGGTTATATATTAATAACAGGGTGAGTGATATTTCAGTCTCTCTCTCAGGTTATATATTAATAACAGGGTGAGTGATATTTCAGTCTGTCTCACAGGTTATATATTAATAACAGGGGTGAGTGATATTTCAGTCTGTCTCACAGGTTATATATTAATAACAGGGGTGAGTGATATTTCAGTCTGTCTCACAGGTTATATATTAATAGCAGGGGTGAGTGATATTTCAGTCTGTCTCACAGGTTATATATTAATAACAGGGTGAGTGATATTTCAGACTGTCTCTCAGGTTATATATTAATAACAGGGGTGAGTGATATTTCAGTCTGTCTCATATGTTATATATTAATAACAGGGGTGAGTGATATTTCAGTCTGTCTCACAGGTTATATATTAATAACAGGGTGAGTGATATTTCAGTCTCTCTCTCAGGTTATATATTAATAACAGGGTGAGTGATATTTCAGTCTGTCTCACAGGTTATATATTAATAACAGGGGTGAGTGATATTTCAGTCTGTCTCACAGGTTATATATTAATAACAGGGGTGAGTGATATTTCAGTCTGTCTCACAGGTTATATATTAATAACAGGGGTGAGTGATATTTCAGTTTGTCTCACAGGTTATATATTAATAACAGGGTGAGTGATATTTCAGTCTGTCTCACAGGTTATATATTAATAACAGGGTGAGTGATATTTCAGTATGTCTCACAGGTTATATATTAATAACAGGGGTGAGTGATATTTCAGTCTGTCTCACAGGTTATATATTAATAACAGGGGTGAGTGATATTTCAGTCTGTCTCTCAGGTTATATATTAATAACAGGGCTGAGTGATATTTCAGTTTGTCTCACAGGTTATATATTAATAACAGAGGTGAGTGATATTTCAGTCTGTCTCACAGGTTATATATTAATAACAGGGGTGTGTGATATTTCAGTCTGTCTCTCAGGTTATATATTAATAACAGGGTGAGTGATATTTCAGTCTGTCTCACAGGTTATATATTAATAACAGGGTGAGTGATATTTCAGTCTGTCTCACAGGTTATATATTAATAACAGGGGTGAGTGATATTTCAGTCTGTCTCACAGGTTATATATTAATAGCAGGGGTGAGTGATATTTCAGTCTGTCTCACAGGTTATATATTAATAACAGGGTGAGTGATATTTCAGTCTGTCTCACAGGTAATATACCACACAGTGTCCAGTGACTCACAGGTAATGTACCACACAGTGTCCAGTGACTCACAGGTAATGTACCACACAGTGTCCAGTGTCTCTCAGGTAATATACCACACAGTGTCCAGTGATATTTAAAGTGCTCCAATAGACACAAAACATGGGAGGCGTTTTCTATGTGAATCAAGATGAGACCTGAGAATGTTTTCATTCAGAGTTTAAGCTTTAATACTTTTACTCCAGTCTTTACTTGTTAGGGTGCAAGCAGCTGTGAAGAGATGAGAGAAGACAACACATTTAAGTCAAAATTATTTTAGACATGCCAACAGACAATGTTCTAAAACTCAGTTTTCTCATGAAACATGACCGTCTTTTCTCATGTCATTGCATCTTTGCTCAATTTTAGGATAACAGTTGAGACCGATCCAGGTATTTGTCAAACTTTCTTAACTTTCTTAACTGTCTTGTGATCTCTTTCTATAGTGGATGACGTCCATACTCTAGAGCCCAAGACCAGAGAGGACTTCTTACAACGTGAGTCTGTATTGAAAGCTAAAATAATGAAGCAACATGAGATTATGAGATAATATGAAGAAAAAGTTCATTCGATTAATTTTCTCTTTTCATAACTGACTTGATTTAAGATTTTATACATCTCCATCAGATCCCTGTTAATTCAGCTGCAGTCATCCTGATATTAAACATATGGATCATATATGATTATATACAGTGAGCACCATAATTCAATGGACAGTGACACACTTTTTGTTATTTTGGTTCTGTACTCTAGCACTTTGAGTTTGAAATGATACAGTGACAATTGAGGTTGAAGTGCAGACCGCCCGCTTTAATTTGAAGGTATTTTCATTCATATCAGATGAACTGTTTAGAAATTATAGAATCTTTTGTACATAGTCCCCCGATTGAAATTTTCCGATTGAACTCTATGAAAAAATAAATTAGGAGAAGAAACCCTTCAAGTTATCCATCCATATCTACTGTACTTCTGGCAGCAGATTGATGCTTTAAGGCTTGTTTGATATGTCAGACCCTTGATGACTTAGAGCCATTTAGCCAACCATGTGTTCCATACTGTTACAGCTAAATCTAGTCCCACCCCCCAATTCCCATAGAGATCCAATCAAATGCAGAGAGGTTATAGTATCGCTTGTAGAAGTACCAGAAAATAAGAGTCTTTTGATATTGTTGGGTCACAGACATTAGAAAGTCATGGCATTCAACGGATATGCAACCAAACATTTCAAATGATTACTTTATTCTACATTATGTTAAACTGTCAAATTTTTTGATGCCCGAAAATGGGGGGGAATATGTACAAAAGGTTGTATAATTTTGAAACGGTTCATCTGATATGGATGAAAATACTTTCATATTAAAGCTGACAGTCTGCCCTTCAACCTCTAACCTCCCTCAGTATCCTTTCAAACTCAAAGTGCTAGAGTACAGAACCAAAATATCAAAAAATGTGTCACTGTCCAACGAATTATGGTGCTCACTGTATGTCTTACAGTAGAACTGTGTGAAAATTGTTACATGACCAATACACAGTAATGTAAAAAGAATTATGATCATAGGTATCGCCGTTGAAAATTCTAAATAAGGGGAAAGAAATGAACTGAGATAAGATACAATCAACAATAAAATGTTAAGTGTGAGGAAGAGGACAACAGTCAAGAAAATATTAACTTTAAAAATGTAAAATATCTAAAATGTGTGACATATGTAAGTTGAGCTCTCTTCTCTTCTTCTCTATCAGATTCCTGTCGGCTCACACTGGACCCCAACACAGTGAATAAACTCCTCTGTCTGTCTGAGGGGAACAGAGAGGCGACTTATGTGGAAGTGGTCCAGTCATATCCTGATCATGCAGAGAGATTTGAGTGCTGGTTCCAAGTGCTGTGCAGAGAGGGTCTGTCTGGACGCTGTTACTGGGAGGCTGAGTGGAGTGGGGAGGGATATGTTTTTGTAGCAGTCTCTTATAAAGAGATCAGCAGGAAAGGAGGGAGTAATGACTGTGCTCTGGGGGGTAATGACCAGTCCTGGGCTTTGCGCTGCTCTCACTACAGTTACACTCTCTGGCACAATAATAAGAGCAGTAAAATCCCTGTTCCCTCCTCCTCCAGAATAGGAGTGTACCTGGATCACAGGGCAGGAACTCTGTCCTTCTACAGCGTCTCTGACACAATGACCCTCCTGCACAGAGTCCAGACCACATTCACTCAGCCCCTCTATCCTGGGTTTGGGGTTTGGTATGACAGCTCTGCTGTAAAACTGCATGAACTGGGATGAGGCAGGAAGTTGTAATTAAAAAGAGGGAAAAGCATGGTATATAACAGGGGTCGAGGTCCTACAACGCTCGAGCCAAAGGCTACTTGGCTCTTTGCCAGAAATCATATGGCTCCGGAAATGTCTTACAAAAACAGATTAATAATAAAATAAATAAATTGCAAAATTACTCAAATGGTCTAATATTCATCATTGATGTATTTTAGCTCTTCTGAATAAAATGTTATTTGTCAATGTTTACGGCTTGTCGGCTCCGTCAGTGGGTCAGACAGCTGAGTGAGAAAGATAATAGCAACTAGTGAGCAAATCTGGCTCTTAATGGGTTAACCGGCATAATTAGCAGGTAAATGTAGCGTCAGGGTTACCGAGGATAGCTTTCACACCAGCGAGCAAAATGACAAAAAGAGAAACGGCGAGTATCAGATGGCCTTTCCGTTATTGGAGCTCTTATAGGCCAAAGAATTTGCTTTTTTAGTCTGCTCTGTGGCTGCTATGGCAACCTTGTTTTTAAAGCATGTCACATACATCTGGCCTTAGTCCAAAACCACACCTACTGCACCTGTGAGTAGAACCAGTAAGTCACTCCCACTCTCTCTCTCACGCAGTTTCAGAGAAACAAAACTTAACTCTGTCTCTGTCAGTGTGAGCAGTAACATGGCAGAGGCCAGTATCTCAGTGGATCAAGACCAGTTCTGCTGTGTGATCTGTCTGCATCTATGTGGCTGACTAGTAGCTAGCCTTCCTGGGGTCCTCACATATGTGATCTTGGCTTATAGCTACAATATGTAGGGTTCTGACCTGTGTTTCATTGAATTTGTTTAACACCTTTATGAAGTAAATTTTGAAAAGGGATATAGAGCTGTCTCACAGGTTATATATTAATAACAGGGCTGAGTGATATTTCAGTCTGTCTCACAGGTTATATATTAATAACAGGGTGAGTGATATTTCAGTCTGTCTCACAGGTTATATATTAATAACAGGGGTGAGTGATATTTCAGTCTGTCTCACAGGTTATATATTAATAACAGGGGTGAGTGATATTTCAATCTGTCTCACAGGTTATATATTAATAACAGGGGTGAGATATATTACAGTCTGTCTCACAGGTTATATATTAATAACAGGGCTGAGTGATATTTCAGTCTGTCTCACAGGTTATATATTAATAACATGGGTGAGTGATATTTCAGTCTGTCTCACAGGTTATATATTAATAACAGGGTGAGTGATATTTCAGTCTGTCTCACAGGTTATATATTAATAACAGGGTGAGTGATATTTCAGTCTGTCTCACAGGTAATATATTAATAACAGGGTGAGTGATATTTCAGACTGTCTCACAGGTTATATATTAATAACAGGGCTGAGTGATATTTCAGTCTGTCTCACAGGTTATATATTAATAACAGGGGTGAGTGATATTTCAGTCTGTCTCACAGGTTATATATTAATAACAGGGGTGAGTGATATTTCAGTCTATCTCACAGGTTGTATATTAATAACAGGGGTGAGTGATATTTCAGTCTGTCTCACAGGTTATATATTAATAACAGGGTGAGTGATATTTCAGTCTGTCTCACAGGTTATATATTAATAACAGGGGTGAGTGATATTTCAGTCTGTCTCACATGTTATATATTAATAACAAGGGTGAGTGATATTTCAGACTGTCTCTCAGGTTATATATTAATAACAGGGGTGAGTGATATTTCAGTCTGTCTCATATGTTATATATTAATAACAGGGGTGAGTGATATTTCAGTCTGTCTCACAGGTTATATATTAATAACAGGGTGAGTGATATTTCAGTCTCTCTCTCAGGTTATATATTAATAACAGGGTGAGTGATATTTCAGTCTGTCTCACAGGTTATATATTAATAACAGGGGTGAGTGATATTTCAGTCTGTCTCACAGGTTATATATTAATAACAGGGGTGAGTGATATTTCAGTCTGTCTCACAGGTTATATATTAATAACAGGGGTGAGTGATATTTCAGTTTGTCTCACAGGTTATATATTAATAACAGGGTGAGTGATATTTCAGTCTGTCTCACAGGTTATATATTAATAACAGGGTGAGTGATATTTCAGTATGTCTCACAGGTTATATATTAATAACAGGGGTGAGTGATATTTCAGTCTGTCTCACAGGTTATATATTAATAACAGGGGTGAGTGATATTTCAGTCTGTCTCTCAGGTTATATATTAATAACAGGGCTGAGTGATATTTCAGTTTGTCTCACAGGTTATATATTAATAACAGAGGTGAGTGATATTTCAGTCTGTCTCACAGGTTATATATTAATAACAGGGGTGTGTGATATTTCAGTCTGTCTCTCAGGTTATATATTAATAACAGGGTGAGTGATATTTCAGTCTGTCTCACAGGTTATATATTAATAACAGGGTGAGTGATATTTCAGTCTGTCTCACAGGTTATATATTAATAACAGGGGTGAGTGATATTTCAGTCTGTCTCACAGGTTATATATTAATAGCAGGGGTGAGTGATATTTCAGTCTGTCTCACAGGTTATATATTAATAACAGGGTGAGTGATATTTCAGTCTGTCTCACAGGTAATATACCACACAGTGTCCAGTGACTCACAGGTAATGTACCACACAGTGTCCAGTGACTCACAGGTAATGTACCACACAGTGTCCAGTGTCTCTCAGGTAATATACCACACAGTGTCCAGTGATATTTAAAGTGCTCCAATAGACACAAAACATGGGAGGCGTTTTCTATGTGAATCAAGATGAGACCTGAGAATGTTTTCATTCAGAGTTTAAGCTTTAATACTTTTACTCCAGTCTTTACTTGTTAGGGTGCAAGCAGCTGTGAAGAGATGAGAGAAGACAACACATTTAAGTCAAAATTATTTTAGACATGCCAACAGACAATGTTCTAAAACTCAGTTTTCTCATGAAACATGACCGTCTTTTCTCATGTCATTGCATCTTTGCTCAATTTTAGGATAACAGTTGAGACCGATCCAGGTATTTGTCAAACTTTCTTAACTTTCTTAACTGTCTTGTGATCTCTTTCTATAGTGGATGACGTCCATACTCTAGAGCCCAAGACCAGAGAGGACTTCTTACAACGTGAGTCTGTATTGAAAGCTAAAATAATGAAGCAACATGAGATTATGAGATAATATGAAGAAAAAGTTCATTCGATTAATTTTCTCTTTTCATAACTGACTTGATTTAAGATTTTATACATCTCCATCAGATCCCTGTTAATTCAGCTGCAGTCATCCTGATATTAAACATATGGATCATATATGATTATATACAGTGAGCACCATAATTCAATGGACAGTGACACACTTTTTGTTATTTTGGTTCTGTACTCTAGCACTTTGAGTTTGAAATGATACAGTGACAATTGAGGTTGAAGTGCAGACCGCCCGCTTTAATTTGAAGGTATTTTCATTCATATCAGATGAACTGTTTAGAAATTATAGAATCTTTTGTACATAGTCCCCCGATTGAAATTTTCCGATTGAACTCTATGAAAAAATAAATTAGGAGAAGAAACCCTTCAAGTTATCCATCCATATCTACTGTACTTCTGGCAGCAGATTGATGCTTTAAGGCTTGTTTGATATGTCAGACCCTTGATGACTTAGAGCCATTTAGCCAACCATGTGTTCCATACTGTTACAGCTAAATCTAGTCCCACCCCCCAATTCCCATAGAGATCCAATCAAATGCAGAGAGGTTATAGTATCGCTTGTAGAAGTACCAGAAAATAAGAGTCTTTTGATATTGTTGGGTCACAGACATTAGAAAGTCATGGCATTCAACGGATATGCAACCAAACATTTCAAATGATTACTTTATTCTACATTATGTTAAACTGTCAAATTTTTTGATGCCCGAAAATGGGGGGGAATATGTACAAAAGGTTGTATAATTTTGAAACGGTTCATCTGATATGGATGAAAATACATTCATATTAAAGCTGACAGTCTGCCCTTCAACCTCTAACCTCCCTCAGTATCCTTTCAAACTCAAAGTGCTAGAGTACAGAACCAAAATATCAAAAAATGTGTCACTGTCCAACGAATTATGGTGCTCACTGTATGTCTTACAGTAGAACTGTGTGAAAATTGTTACATGACCAATACACAGTAATGTAAAAAGAATTATGATCATAGGTATCGCCGTTGAAAATTCTAAATAAGGGGAAAGAAATGAACTGAGATAAGATACAATCAACAATAAAATGTTAAGTGTGAGGAAGAGGACAACAGTCAAGAAAATATTAACTTTAAAAATGTAAAATATCTAAAATGTGTGACATATGTAAGTTGAGCTCTCTTCTCTTCTTCTCTATCAGATTCCTGTCGGCTCACACTGGACCCCAACACAGTGAATAAACTCCTCTGTCTGTCTGAGGGGAACAGAGAGGCGACTTATGTGGAAGTGGTCCAGTCATATCCTGATCATGCAGAGAGATTTGAGTGCTGGTTCCAAGTGCTGTGCAGAGAGGGTCTGTCTGGACGCTGTTACTGGGAGGCTGAGTGGAGTGGGGAGGGATATGTTTTTGTAGCAGTCTCTTATAAAGAGATCAGCAGGAAAGGAGGGAGTAATGACTGTGCTCTGGGGGGTAATGACCAGTCCTGGGCTTTGCGCTGCTCTCACTACAGTTACACTCTCTGGCACAATAATAAGAGCAGTAAAATCCCTGTTCCCTCCTCCTCCAGAATAGGAGTGTACCTGGATCACAGGGCAGGAACTCTGTCCTTCTACAGCGTCTCTGACACAATGACCCTCCTGCACAGAGTCCAGACCACATTCACTCAGCCCCTCTATCCTGGGTTTGGGGTTTGGTATGACAGCTCTGCTGTAAAACTGCATGAACTGGGATGAGGCAGGAAGTTGTAATTAAAAAGAGGGAAAAGCATGGTATATAACAGGGGTCGAGGTCCTACAACGCTCGAGCCAAAGGCTACTTGGCTCTTTGCCAGAAATCATATGGCTCCGGAAATGTCTTACAAAAACAGATTAATAATAAAATAAATAAATTGCAAAATTACTCAAATGGTCTAATATTCATCATTGATGTATTTTAGCTCTTCTGAATAAAATGTTATTTGTCAATGTTTACGGCTTGTCGGCTCCGTCAGTGGGTCAGACAGCTGAGTGAGAAAGATAATAGCAACTAGTGAGCAAATCTGGCTCTTAATGGGTTAACCGGCATAATTAGCAGGTAAATGTAGCGTCAGGGTTACCGAGGATAGCTTTCACACCAGCGAGCAAAATGACAAAAAGAGAAACGGCGAGTATCAGATGGCCTTTCCGTTATTGGAGCTCTTATAGGCCAAAGAATTTGCTTTTTTAGTCTGCTCTGTGGCTGCTATGGCAACCTTGTTTTTAAAGCATGTCACATACATCTGGCCTTAGTCCAAAACCACACCTACTGCACCTGTGAGTAGAACCAGTAAGTCACTCCCACTCTCTCTCTCACGCAGTTTCAGAGAAACAAAACTTAACTCTGTCTCTGTCAGTGTGAGCAGTAACATGGCAGAGGCCAGTATCTCAGTGGATCAAGACCAGTTCTGCTGTGTGATCTGTCTGCATCTATGTGGCTGACTAGTAGCTAGCCTTCCTGGGGTCCTCACATATGTGATCTTGGCTTATAGCTACAATATGTAGGGTTCTGACCTGTGTTTCATTGAATTTGTTTAACACCTTTATGAAGTAAATTTTGAAAAGGGATATAGAGCTGTCTCACAGGTTATATATTAATAACAGGGCTGAGTGATATTTCAGTCTGTCTCACAGGTTATATATTAATAACAGGGTGAGTGATATTTCAGTCTGTCTCACAGGTTATATATTAATAACAGGGGTGAGTGATATTTCAGTCTGTCTCACAGGTTATATATTAATAACAGGGGTGAGTGATATTTCAATCTGTCTCACAGGTTATATATTAATAACAGGGGTGAGATATATTACAGTCTGTCTCACAGGTTATATATTAATAACAGGGCTGAGTGATATTTCAGTCTGTCTCACAGGTTATATATTAATAACATGGGTGAGTGATATTTCAGTCTGTCTCACAGGTTATATATTAATAACAGGGTGAGTGATATTTCAGTCTGTCTCACAGGTTATATATTAATAACAGGGTGAGTGATATTTCAGTCTGTCTCACAGGTAATATATTAATAACAGGGTGAGTGATATTTCAGACTGTCTCACAGGTTATATATTAATAACAGGGCTGAGTGATATTTCAGTCTGTCTCACAGGTTATATATTAATAACAGGGGTGAGTGATATTTCAGTCTGTCTCACAGGTTATATATTAATAACAGGGGTGAGTGATATTTCAGTCTATCTCACAGGTTGTATATTAATAACAGGGGTGAGTGATATTTCAGTCTGTCTCACAGGTTATATATTAATAACAGGGTGAGTGATATTTCAGTCTGTCTCACAGGTTATATATTAATAACAGGGGTGAGTGATATTTCAGTCTGTCTCACATGTTATATATTAATAACAAGGGTGAGTGATATTTCAGACTGTCTCTCAGGTTATATATTAATAACAGGGGTGAGTGATATTTCAGTCTGTCTCATATGTTATATATTAATAACAGGGGTGAGTGATATTTCAGTCTGTCTCACAGGTTATATATTAATAACAGGGTGAGTGATATTTCAGTCTCTCTCTCAGGTTATATATTAATAACAGGGTGAGTGATATTTCAGTCTGTCTCACAGGTTATATATTAATAACAGGGGTGAGTGATATTTCAGTCTGTCTCACAGGTTATATATTAATAACAGGGGTGAGTGATATTTCAGTCTGTCTCACAGGTTATATATTAATAACAGGGGTGAGTGATATTTCAGTTTGTCTCACAGGTTATATATTAATAACAGGGTGAGTGATATTTCAGTCTGTCTCACAGGTTATATATTAATAACAGGGTGAGTGATATTTCAGTATGTCTCACAGGTTATATATTAATAACAGGGGTGAGTGATATTTCAGTCTGTCTCACAGGTTATATATTAATAACAGGGGTGAGTGATATTTCAGTCTGTCTCTCAGGTTATATATTAATAACAGGGCTGAGTGATATTTCAGTTTGTCTCACAGGTTATATATTAATAACAGAGGTGAGTGATATTTCAGTCTGTCTCACAGGTTATATATTAATAACAGGGGTGTGTGATATTTCAGTCTGTCTCTCAGGTTATATATTAATAACAGGGTGAGTGATATTTCAGTCTGTCTCACAGGTTATATATTAATAACAGGGTGAGTGATATTTCAGTCTGTCTCACAGGTTATATATTAATAACAGGGGTGAGTGATATTTCAGTCTGTCTCACAGGTTATATATTAATAACAGGGGTGAGTGATATTTCAGTCTGTCTCACAGGTTATATATTAATAACAGGGTGAGTGATATTTCAGTCTGTCTCACAGGTTATATATTAATAACAGGGTGAGTGATATTTCAGTATGTCTCACAGGTTATATATTAATAACAGGGGTGAGTGATATTTCAGTCTGTCTCACAGGTTATATATTAATAACAGGGGTGAGTGATATTTCAGTCTGTCTCTCAGGTTATATATTAATAACAGGGCTGAGTGATATTTCAGTTTGTCTCACAGGTTATATATTAATAACAGAGGTGAGTGATATTTCAGTCTGTCTCACAGGTTATATATTAATAACAGGGTGAGTGATATTTCAGTCTGTCTCACAGGTAATATACCACACAGTGTCCAGTGACTCACAGGTAATGTACCACACAGTGTCCAGTGACTCACAGGTAATGTACCACACAGTGTCCAGTGTCTCTCAGGTAATATACCACACAGTGTCCAGTGATATTTAAAGTGCTCCAATAGACACAAAACATGGGAGGCGTTTTCTATGTGAATCAAGATGAGACCTGAGAATGTTTTCATTCAGAGTTTAAGCTTTAATACTTTTACTCCAGTCTTTACTTGTTAGGGTGCAAGCAGCTGTGAAGAGATGAGAGAAGACAACACATTTAAGTCAAAATTATTTTAGACATGCCAACAGACAATGTTCTAAAACTCAGTTTTCTCATGAAACATGACCGTCTTTTCTCATGTCATTGCATCTTTGCTCAATTTTAGGATAACAGTTGAGACCGATCCAGGTATTTGTCAAACTTTCTTAACTTTCTTAACTGTCTTGTGATCTCTTTCTATAGTGGATGACGTCCATACTCTAGAGCCCAAGACCAGAGAGGACTTCTTACAACGTGAGTCTGTATTGAAAGCTAAAATAATGAAGCAACATGAGATTATGAGATAATATGAAGAAAAAGTTCATTCGATTAATTTTCTCTTTTCATAACTGACTTGATTTAAGATTTTATACATCTCCATCAGATCCCTGTTAATTCAGCTGCAGTCATCCTGATATTAAACATATGGATCATATATGATTATATACAGTGAGCACCATAATTCAATGGACAGTGACACACTTTTTGTTATTTTGGTTCTGTACTCTAGCACTTTGAGTTTGAAATGATACAGTGACAATTGAGGTTGAAGTGCAGACCGCCCGCTTTAATTTGAAGGTATTTTCATTCATATCAGATGAACTGTTTAGAAATTATAGAATCTTTTGTACATAGTCCCCCGATTGAAATTTTCCGATTGAACTCTATGAAAAAATAAATTAGGAGAAGAAACCCTTCAAGTTATCCATCCATATCTACTGTACTTCTGGCAGCAGATTGATGCTTTAAGGCTTGTTTGATATGTCAGACCCTTGATGACTTAGAGCCATTTAGCCAACCATGTGTTCCATACTGTTACAGCTAAATCTAGTCCCACCCCCCAATTCCCATAGAGATCCAATCAAATGCAGAGAGGTTATAGTATCGCTTGTAGAAGTACCAGAAAATAAGAGTCTTTTGATATTGTTGGGTCACAGACATTAGAAAGTCATGGCATTCAACGGATATGCAACCAAACATTTCAAATGATTACTTTATTCTACATTATGTTAAACTGTCAAATTTTTTGATGCCCGAAAATGGGGGGGAATATGTACAAAAGGTTGTATAATTTTGAAACGGTTCATCTGATATGGATGAAAATACATTCATATTAAAGCTGACAGTCTGCCCTTCAACCTCTAACCTCCCTCAGTATCCTTTCAAACTCAAAGTGCTAGAGTACAGAACCAAAATATCAAAAAATGTGTCACTGTCCAACGAATTATGGTGCTCACTGTATGTCTTACAGTAGAACTGTGTGAAAATTGTTACATGACCAATACACAGTAATGTAAAAAGAATTATGATCATAGGTATCGCCGTTGAAAATTCTAAATAAGGGGAAAGAAATGAACTGAGATAAGATACAATCAACAATAAAATGTTAAGTGTGAGGAAGAGGACAACAGTCAAGAAAATATTAACTTTAAAAATGTAAAATATCTAAAATGTGTGACATATGTAAGTTGAGCTCTCTTCTCTTCTTCTCTATCAGATTCCTGTCGGCTCACACTGGACCCCAACACAGTGAATAAACTCCTCTGTCTGTCTGAGGGGAACAGAGAGGCGACTTATGTGGAAGTGGTCCAGTCATATCCTGATCATGCAGAGAGATTTGAGTGCTGGTTCCAAGTGCTGTGCAGAGAGGGTCTGTCTGGACGCTGTTACTGGGAGGCTGAGTGGAGTGGGGAGGGATATGTTTTTGTAGCAGTCTCTTATAAAGAGATCAGCAGGAAAGGAGGGAGTAATGACTGTGCTCTGGGGGGTAATGACCAGTCCTGGGCTTTGCGCTGCTCTCACTACAGTTACACTCTCTGGCACAATAATAAGAGCAGTAAAATCCCTGTTCCCTCCTCCTCCAGAATAGGAGTGTACCTGGATCACAGGGCAGGAACTCTGTCCTTCTACAGCGTCTCTGACACAATGACCCTCCTGCACAGAGTCCAGACCACATTCACTCAGCCCCTCTATCCTGGGTTTGGGGTTTGGTATGACAGCTCTGCTGTAAAACTGCATGAACTGGGATGAGGCAGGAAGTTGTAATTAAAAAGAGGGAAAAGCATGGTATATAACAGGGGTCGAGGTCCTACAACGCTCGAGCCAAAGGCTACTTGGCTCTTTGCCAGAAATCATATGGCTCCGGAAATGTCTTACAAAAACAGATTAATAATAAAATAAATAAATTGCAAAATTACTCAAATGGTCTAATATTCATCATTGATGTATTTTAGCTCTTCTGAATAAAATGTTATTTGTCAATGTTTACGGCTTGTCGGCTCCGTCAGTGGGTCAGACAGCTGAGTGAGAAAGATAATAGCAACTAGTGAGCAAATCTGGCTCTTAATGGGTTAACCGGCATAATTAGCAGGTAAATGTAGCGTCAGGGTTACCGAGGATAGCTTTCACACCAGCGAGCAAAATGACAAAAAGAGAAACGGCGAGTATCAGATGGCCTTTCCGTTATTGGAGCTCTTATAGGCCAAAGAATTTGCTTTTTTAGTCTGCTCTGTGGCTGCTATGGCAACCTTGTTTTTAAAGCATGTCACATACATCTGGCCTTAGTCCAAAACCACACCTACTGCACCTGTGAGTAGAACCAGTAAGTCACTCCCACTCTCTCTCTCACGCAGTTTCAGAGAAACAAAACTTAACTCTGTCTCTGTCAGTGTGAGCAGTAACATGGCAGAGGCCAGTATCTCAGTGGATCAAGACCAGTTCTGCTGTGTGATCTGTCTGCATCTATGTGGCTGACTAGTAGCTAGCCTTCCTGGGGTCCTCACATATGTGATCTTGGCTTATAGCTACAATATGTAGGGTTCTGACCTGTGTTTCATTGAATTTGTTTAACACCTTTATGAAGTAAATTTTGAAAAGGGATATAGAGCTGTCTCACAGGTTATATATTAATAACAGGGCTGAGTGATATTTCAGTCTGTCTCACAGGTTATATATTAATAACAGGGTGAGTGATATTTCAGTCTGTCTCACAGGTTATATATTAATAACAGGGGTGAGTGATATTTCAGTCTGTCTCACAGGTTATATATTAATAACAGGGGTGAGTGATATTTCAATCTGTCTCACAGGTTATATATTAATAACAGGGGTGAGATATATTACAGTCTGTCTCACAGGTTATATATTAATAACAGGGCTGAGTGATATTTCAGTCTGTCTCACAGGTTATATATTAATAACATGGGTGAGTGATATTTCAGTCTGTCTCACAGGTTATATATTAATAACAGGGTGAGTGATATTTCAGTCTGTCTCACAGGTTATATATTAATAACAGGGTGAGTGATATTTCAGTCTGTCTCACAGGTAATATATTAATAACAGGGTGAGTGATATTTCAGACTGTCTCACAGGTTATATATTAATAACAGGGCTGAGTGATATTTCAGTCTGTCTCACAGGTTATATATTAATAACAGGGGTGAGTGATATTTCAGTCTGTCTCACAGGTTATATATTAATAACAGGGGTGAGTGATATTTCAGTCTATCTCACAGGTTGTATATTAATAACAGGGGTGAGTGATATTTCAGTCTGTCTCACAGGTTATATATTAATAACAGGGTGAGTGATATTTCAGTCTGTCTCACAGGTTATATATTAATAACAGGGGTGAGTGATATTTCAGTCTGTCTCACATGTTATATATTAATAACAAGGGTGAGTGATATTTCAGACTGTCTCTCAGGTTATATATTAATAACAGGGGTGAGTGATATTTCAGTCTGTCTCATATGTTATATATTAATAACAGGGGTGAGTGATATTTCAGTCTGTCTCACAGGTTATATATTAATAACAGGGTGAGTGATATTTCAGTCTCTCTCTCAGGTTATATATTAATAACAGGGTGAGTGATATTTCAGTCTGTCTCACAGGTTATATATTAATAACAGGGGTGAGTGATATTTCAGTCTGTCTCACAGGTTATATATTAATAACAGGGGTGAGTGATATTTCAGTCTGTCTCACAGGTTATATATTAATAACAGGGGTGAGTGATATTTCAGTTTGTCTCACAGGTTATATATTAATAACAGGGTGAGTGATATTTCAGTCTGTCTCACAGGTTATATATTAATAACAGGGTGAGTGATATTTCAGTATGTCTCACAGGTTATATATTAATAACAGGGGTGAGTGATATTTCAGTCTGTCTCACAGGTTATATATTAATAACAGGGGTGAGTGATATTTCAGTCTGTCTCTCAGGTTATATATTAATAACAGGGCTGAGTGATATTTCAGTTTGTCTCACAGGTTATATATTAATAACAGAGGTGAGTGATATTTCAGTCTGTCTCACAGGTTATATATTAATAACAGGGGTGTGTGATATTTCAGTCTGTCTCTCAGGTTATATATTAATAACAGGGTGAGTGATATTTCAGTCTGTCTCACAGGTTATATATTAATAACAGGGTGAGTGATATTTCAGTCTGTCTCACAGGTTATATATTAATAACAGGGGTGAGTGATATTTCAGTCTGTCTCACAGGTTATATATTAATAACAGGGGTGAGTGATATTTCAGTCTGTCTCACAGGTTATATATTAATAACAGGGTGAGTGATATTTCAGTCTGTCTCACAGGTTATATATTAATAACAGGGTGAGTGATATTTCAGTATGTCTCACAGGTTATATATTAATAACAGGGGTGAGTGATATTTCAGTCTGTCTCACAGGTTATATATTAATAACAGGGCTGAGTGATATTTCAGTCTGTCTCTCAGGTTATATATTAATAACAGGGCTGAGTGATATTTCAGTTTGTCTCACAGGTTATATATTAATAACAGAGGTGAGTGATATTTCAGTCTGTCTCACAGGTTATATATTAATAACAGGGGTGTGTGATATTTCAGTCTGTCTCTCAGGTTATATATTAATAACAGGGTGAGTGATATTTCAGTCTGTCTCACAGGTTATATATTAATAACAGGGGTGTGTGATATTTCAGTCTGTCTCACAGGTTATATATTAATAACAGGGGTGAGTGATATTTCAGTCTGTCTCGCAGGTTATATATTAATAACAGGGGTGAGTGATATTTCAGTCTGTCTCACAGGTTATATATTAATAACAGGGGTGAGTGATATTTCAGTCTGTCTCACAGGTAATATATTAATAACAGGGTGAGTGATATTTCAGTCTGTCTCACAGGTAATATACCACACAGTGTCCAGTGACTCACAGGTAATATACCACACAGTGTCCAGTGTCTCACAGGTAATGTACCACACAGTGTCCAGTGACTCACAGGTAATATACCACACAGTGTCCAGTGATATTTAAAGTGCTCCAATAGACACAAAACATGGGAGGCGTTTTCTATGTGAATCAGGATGAGACCTGAGAATGTTTGCATTCAGAGTTTAACCTTTAATACGTTTACTCCAGTCTTTACTTGTTAGGGTGCAAGCAGCTGTGGAGAGATGAAAGAAGACAACACATTTAAGTCAAATTTATTTTAGAAATGCCAACAGACAATGTTCTAAAACTCAGTTTTCTCATGAAACATGACCGTCTTTTCTCATGTCATTGCATCTTTGTTCAATTTCAGGATAACAGTTGAGACCGATCCAGGTATTTGTCAAACTTTCTTAACTTTCTTAACTGTCTTGTGATCTCTTTCTATAGTGGATGACATCCATACTCTAGAGCCCAAGACCAGAGAAGACTTCTTACAACGTGAGTCTGTATTGAAAGCTAAAATAATGAAGCAACATGAGATTATGAGTTAATATGAAGAAAAAGTTGATTTGATTAATTTTCTATTTTCATAACTGAATTAATTTAAGATTTTATACATCTCCATCAGATCCCTGTTAATTCAGCTGCAGTCATCCTGATATTAAACATATGGATCATATATGATTATATACAGTGAGCACCATAATTCAATGGACAGTGACACATTTTTTGTTATTTTGGTTCTGTACTCTAGCACTTTGAGTTTGAAATGATACAGTGACAATTGAGGTTGAAGTGCAGACTGTCAGCTTTAATTTGAGGGTATTATCATTCATATCAGATGAACTGTTTAGAAATTATAGAATCTTTTGTACATAGTCCCCCGATTGAAATTTTCCGATTGAACTCTATGAAAAAATTAACTAGGAGAAGAAACCCTTCAAGTTATCCATCCATATCTACTGTACTTCTGGCAGCAGAGTGATGCTTTAAGGCTTGTTTGATATGTCAGACCCTTGATGACTTAGAGCCATTTAGCCAACCATGTGTTCCATACTGTTACAGCTAAATCTAGTCCCACCCACCAATTCCCATAGAGATCCATTCAAATGCAGAGAGGTTATAGTATCGCTTGTAGGATTACCAGAAAATAAGAGTCTTTTGATATTGTTGGGTCACAGACATCAGGAAGTCATGGCATTCAACGGATATGCAACCAAATATTTCAAATGATTACTTTATTCTACATTATGTTAAACTGTCAAATTTTTTGATGCCCGAAAATGGGGGGGACTATGTACAAAAGGTTGTATAATTTCTAAACGGTTCATCTGATATGGATGAAAATACTCTCATATTAAAGCTGACAGTCTGCCCTTCAACCTCCAACCTCCCTCAGTATCCTTTCAAACTCAAAGTGCCAGAGTACAGAACCAAAATATCAAAAAATGTGTCACTGTCCAACTAATTATGGTGCTCACTGTATGTCTTACAGTAGAACTGTGTGAAAATTGTTACATGACCAATACACAGTAATGTAAAAAGAATTATGATCATAGGTATCGCCGTTGAAAATTCTAAATAAGGGGAAAGAAATTAACTGAGATAAGATACAATCAACAATAAAATGTTAAGTGTGAGGAAGAGGACAACAGTCAAGAAAATATTAACTTTAAAAATGTAAAATATCTAAAATGTGTGACATATGTAAATTGAGCTCTCTTCTCTTCTTCTCTATAAGATTCCTGTCGGCTCACACTGGACCCCAACACAGCGCATAAACTCCTCTGTCTGTCTGAGGGGAACAGAGAGGTGACCAATGTGGGAGAGATCCAGTCATATCCTGATCATGCAGAGATATTTGAGTGCTGGTTCCAAGTGCTGTGCAGAGAGGGTCTGTCTGGACGCTGTTACTGGGAGGCTGAGTGGAGTGGGGAGGGTTATGTTTTTGTAGCAGTCTCTTATAAAGAGATCAGCAGGAAAGGAGGGAGTAATGACTGTGCTCTGGGGGGTAATGACCAGTCCTGGGCTTTGCGCTGCTCTCACTACAGTTACACTCTCTGGCACAATAATAAGAGCACTAAAATCCCAGTGCCCTCCTCCTCCAGAATAGGAGTGTACCTGGATCACAGGGCAGGAACTCTGTCCTTCTACAGCGTCTCTGACACAATGACCCTCCTGCACAGAGTCCAGACCACATTCACTCAGCCCCTCTATCCTGGGTTTGGGGTTTGGTATGACAGCTCTGCTGTAAAACTGCATGAACTGGGATGAGGCAGGAAGTTGTAATTAAAAAGAGGGAAAACAGTTAAATGAGTCAGAAAATGGATTGGAGGAAATTATATATTGGACTTCAAAAGAGCAAATGATTAAACTGAATATAGAATCCTGACCATATTCCCTCAGCCCATATATCCTGGGTTTTGCTTGCATTACCAGTACATTTATGGCTCAAACTTATGGTAGGACAAACAGTTCAAAAGCCGACGCAAACTAGACACCGTACATCCAGTTGCTCTGCGCTACCCAGTTTTTAAGCGAGATATATCCAGTTAACAAGACACTACCTAGCCAGTCATCCTGCGCCACCTAGTGGACATCGCGAGATACCCAGTGGACATCTCCACAAATCCAGTTGGGTAGCGCGAGCGATCCAACGGGATATCTCTCTAGAATTAGCCTACAGGATATGTGTATTTTAAATATAATTTATCATCTTATCAGGAGAATTCTGGTACAAACAGGGAAGAGGCAGGCGAGGAAGGAGTGATAGGTGAAGGAGTGACAGGTGAGGTCTTAAATGGATTAATGATGAATATGTGAAAGTTTGTGCCTTTTATCAAGCATTTTGCACATACAGAAGAGCTCATAATTCGATTATCGATTCAAATGACCCTACAAACTTCGGTTTTAACTAAAATTACATGTGAGAGATTAGTGAATTCCTGTCCAATCAGTGACATCAAATTGGGTATCTTTGAGCCGTCCAACTGGATATGCGGCGTCTAGTTTGTGTCGGCTTTTGAACTGTTCGGCCTACCATACAAACTGGCCCTGTTCACACTTGCATTACCAGAACATTTACGGCTCATCTTGGCCCAGTTCACACTTGCATTACCAGAACATTTACGGCTCATCTTGGCCCAGTTCACACTTGCACTAGCCATTATTCTGAAAAATCTGCAACTTTATTTTCAGCATGTTTTCCGGTGTAAATTTAAATATTGATTTACTATTGACAGATCTGGTAAATACTGGACTTAATTCCACTTCCTCTTCCATCTCTTCTACTTTCTCTTTTCTTTTTATTTTAAAATCCAATCAACTGACTTCTGTACAATGCAGCTAATTGCACATATATCACTATATATATCACAGTGGTCCCCAACCCTGTTCCCGGAGATCTACCGCTCTGTAGGTTTTCACTCCAACCCTAACAAAGCACATGTCATTCAACATCTCGTTGAGCTGCTAATTAGTAGAATCAGGTGTGCTTTGTTAGTGTAGAAATAACGGCCTACAGGATGGTAGGATCTGGATCACTTTAAGTTGTGATAATATTTGTCAATATTAAATACATTTTGCAGTTATCAATATAGATAATTTTGTTACATTATTTCATTTTGTATTACAATACTATATATAACTGAATCTTACATAAATGCAGACATATATCACAAAAATACTTGTTTACTTACAATTATACATCAAATAAAATCAAACATGGCCAATCACAAAAGGCGCTTTATAGATTATTTTTATTAATACACTTTAATGAAGAAATATGTTTTTACATCATTATGAAAACTGTAATTACATTTTTGTTAATTTCATCTGTGTTGAAGCTAGTACAGCCCTTGTATTGCATCCATTGTAATGGTTTTAGGCCCAATATAAATAAGACAACCAAACTCTTCTTGTTGTACACCTAGCAAGACAAGTGCTGTAGATTAATTTTCTGAATGTAGCACTAAGAAATAACAGAATAATAATTATGGATTTTGAAATCATAATCACAGGTTTATTTATTCTGAACTGGGGCAGAAATAATGTCCAAATGTCCTGATCTTCCCCTCGACCTCTTCATTTCTGAATTAATGTTTTCAAAAACATTTACCTCTGATCCACTCTGATTAGTACCAGATATCGCATCATCTGTTTAAAATAGCTTCCATAAACGTAGTGGCTATAACTACCTAGCACACATAACATAACAACATAACATAACATTATGACGAGAAACAGGCCATTCAATGCTTCCCAACAATGCTTACCATTTTTCTTCCACTAAAGGGGACCGAATGCTCACCATTTACCTACAAACTAGATAGTATACAGCATCATACCAAGCCAGGGGGTATACTACGAAGCAAGATTACTTAGCTGGATTACTATTATTCGTTAGCTGGATAACTGCACTAAAACTGGGAACAGCTCTTTTTACTTCAGCCTATGTTCCAGATGGTTGGGATCAGGGTGGGAAATTAGCACCTGTCAAATGCAGGTAGATTTCATAATTGTAGAGTAAATGTATCAAACTTACCTGCCACAGTGGCGTGTAGCAATGTGGTTACAAAACAAACAAAAAAACTTTGGTAAAAACTTCAGGGGCCATATTCACAACACATTTTATCTTACCATTACGAGTAATCCGATGTTGCACAAAACGTTTCTATTTAAGAGTTTAATCTTAAAATCTAAGCTGCTGAGCTGCTTTTACTAAGGAATAGAGATAACTCTTAAGCTAAGAGAAAGGGCGGGGTTGACATGGATGACATTGTGTTTCATGATCAGGCTTACTTAGGTTATAGAATAAGGATGAAGGATGGAGTTGGCGAACATCAACAGGAAACCGTATGAATTGTTGGATGGTACAGAATCTGCCGAGAGAATGTATTGTTTGGTGTAATATTCTATTCTATTCTAATGACAGATGACTGAGATATTCTCCGTTTGTCTGCGCTGCGTTGCTGCATTTTACCTGTGGCCAAGTAGCCTAGCCTAGCGTAGATTTGACAAAACCTTGATCTCATTGCGTTGTTTTTGTTGGTTGGTGAAGTGACTGCATCACTGACTATCTCTATATAATCAATTCTAGCAAGACCACCAGCTTTGTACAGTAAAACAAAACAAACTGACTAATAACTAATGAGGTTAAAGTGACAGCTCCGGACAGCTCACTCTAACGTAATTTGTGTTCGTTCAGCTAACGTAGCCTAGAGTATTAGATAGGCTAATACATTATTTATATCTATCTATAATATGAAATGTATGTAAATAAATTTATACACAATGTTTGACTGTTTGACCCATAATATATGATGTTGCCTAATAAATAGCCTATTTTATTAGAGCTACTCAACATGAGTATGCATTTTCTGTAAGGTATCTGAAACGTTATTCTAGCATAATGTAAAATTAAAAATTATAAAAACTATACTTTTTTTTTGGGGTGGCTGGAGAATTTTAGCATCTACCAGCCACTCAACCTGAAGAATCTCCTGTAGTTCACTTTGTCCATCACTTTTCTGAATTTAAAAGCCTCAATCAAAGCACCCCTAAGTCTCCTTTTACTAAACTAAAGAGATTAAGTATCCCAAGTCTTTCCTCAAACTTTTATTTTTCATACCAGGAATGAACTTTTGAGGTGCGGTCAGCCAGTTAGGCTCTATTTTTTTTCAGGCTGTGGTCCAGCAGCTAACTTGTGCTACCTGTGTACCTGTGTACCACTCTTACACACCTGGGCTGTGACCCAATCTGATCCCTTCAC
Source organism: Ilyophis sp. 1 JC-2022 (assembly GCA_022702515.1). Classification (NCBI taxonomy): domain Eukaryota; kingdom Metazoa; phylum Chordata; class Actinopteri; order Anguilliformes; family Synaphobranchidae; genus Ilyophis; species Ilyophis sp. 1 JC-2022. The sequence goes on along the minus strand of CM040403.1, from coordinate 142,375,050 downwards.
CCCTTTGAGGGCGCATATATGAGTACATTTAGTCAAAAACTTTTTGAATGGGTGACTTTTTCTCACAAATGGGGGCACTTAAAATCCCATTTCCGGGGTTTTGTTGAGGGGATTCAGGAGCCCACTCATCTGACAATTTCAGAAAGTAAACCGGAAGTAAAAATGACTTGTTGTACAACAGCGGGACATATTGCAAACTACTCTCTTTTTATTTGTGTTAATTCTGTCTTCATTCACATTCTACGCTTTGTGACCATTGTCATATGTAAACTGATTGATATTCTTAATAAAAATAATAATAAAAAAATATTACACTCACTAGTTTGGAGAGTTTTGCTGGATTTGGGATCTGTTCCTCAGGTATAAAGCAATTTTACTGTTTGTATGTCCAAGGACTGGACCTTGATACCATTAACCCAGCCACATATTCTCATGTTTAGCTGATTTTGCATGTTGGAATGTTAGCGGTGGTAATGTGCCCCTGAAAAGAGCTAAAATGGTCTGATTCACAGAGGTGCCCAATGTAAAAATGGTTTTAAAACCGACACTATGAAGGAATATTTTAGATTGGCTCAGTCAGTTTCTGTGTGCAAGGATACTTCCTTTAGAGAAGTTTCTGATGAGCTGCGGGCTTCATAATACCTGGCATAGGGGCTTCTGCATGTTCATGAGTTTAAAGCAAGAACATAAACCTCAAGTAACTCCAAAACAGCTGGGAAAGCAACGTTACGCCCAGAGGCTGTAATTGTGTTTATTACCTGATTATAAAAAATTACATTGAATCATATTTTTGGTTGGAAGTATTTCCTATTGCACATACAACCTGAGACCACTGTGCTGTTTCATTTTCTGTATAATTCTCAGTCTTTTCACTTATTACATTACAATTATGTGGCAGACGCTTTTATCCAAAGCGACGTACAATAAGTGCAAATTGAAGGTCATTGACGCGACTACAAAGCAGATCCGACAAAGCACAACTTTCTTACACGGGCAGTTTTGAATACAGCAGGAACATGGCCACAGGTTAAGGAGGTGTTGATACGGAGGACAGATATGGAAGGACCTCACCGGATATAGACTGGAGGACTGCTGAAGGGATGGGGTCCAGTGGACAGGTGGTTGCACGCTCGTGTGTTACAACTTGTACATCTGTGTCCTCCAGAGTCTAAAAGGACGAATGTATGGACGGTGCTACACCGGGGCAAGGGTGGGCAATAGCCCCGTCACAAATCTGCTTAGCCCCGGTTTAGCCCCCCAGACATTAAATTATTTAAAAATAATTATAATAAAAAAATATATAAAAGTAAATCAACAATTCTAATCCCTTTCTGATATTCACTCTGGCTACACGTGTGTGTAGCCTACGCTATAACGTATGGGTGTGTGTGTGTGTGTGTGTGTGTATGGCAAGCCGTTTTAACATTTATTAGCTAGACTGGAACGATATCTGCAACGTCATTTTGCCTAGTCAAAGCTCTAATTCAAGATATCTGTAATTATATTTTGACTAATAAGATTCACACTACGTTTGCCATTCATGTGTATGGGGTTTTTCATGACAGATATCTACAATTCTATCTGCAACTGAATTATAGTTGTAATAGTGATATCTACAATTTAATCCTGAGTAGTCATAATTCCGGTTCAAGATATCTTTAATTCCCTTCAATTCAAGACATCTACATTGTCCTTTTTAGAAATCTTAAATTAAGTTTTAACTAGTCAGAATTATGTTGTAGATATATCAAACTGGAATTAGGAATAGTCATTATTTCATTGTAGATATCTATTATCAAGTTATAGATATCTTGAAATGAATCTTGATCTCATCGTGACATCTCCTGGTCCATATTAGCCAATACTCTTCACAACGGTGATAAATTTAAATCAGTGAAACACTCTTGTCTCTTGTAAAATTCAGATTTTGAATGCTTTTGCCATGTATTCTTAAAACCCTGTCCAACTGAGTCTATATTCATTGAAAGTGTTGTACAAATTAAACTAATTATCAGAATGATAAGACGACAACATAATGCCATCATATCGACCAATGCCTCATCTATTTCCTCTCGCATGTCTGGTAAAGGAGGGTGGCCTATTGCAACAATACATCCCAGTGATTTAAAAAACAATTGTCGCCATTTACTGGGCCATCTCATAGAATTGTGGAAAGGAAATGTATATTATATCACGTTATTGTTATTATTAGTAGTAGTCATTTTATGAGTAGGCCTATACTTATAGAGTTATTTTCTTCTATGTTTTCAGGGCTTCATTGAAAGTGGATTGCTACCGTGATTTAACACGGTTAATAAATAGCATTATGCTCATGCATGTGGGGAACTTCATTAACTTCACGAACTTCAATAATTTATTTATCTCACATTTTAAACATTGAGGTACATTATTGTTGCTCTATTAGGCTCCATCGCTCTTCACCGGAGTTGAAGATGTCGGGACTGTCGGGAGTTGAAGATGGTCCAGCTTGAATTACAGCAGGATTACATGGTGCTGCTGAAATATCGGGATGAGTTGAAGTTGCAAGTGTCAAAGCATTTTAATAGGACAGGTGCCGGTCGCAAATCACGCACCGTGCTTCTTTTGGAAATAATACAAATACACATACAAAAGACGTCTTACGTGAACCTTCCTTTATTAACAATATCTCTCTACAAAATCTCAAAGGCACTCAGTCTCAAATGTCTCTCTCTCCTCTGACGAAACCCCACGACTTTGGTATGAAAGACCAAATGGCTATATTTCTGCAGAATACGATGTCCTGGAATAACGAAAACTAAGGGTTTGCGTTGATTATTACCTTTTTCATTACGCTTATACCCTATCTACGGCTTCCCCCTAGAGGCTGTTGTTGACATCTCAATTATAGTAGCCTTTTCATATTTCTCTGAAATTATAAATTCATTTAACGTAACCCTACATTTTGACAACTCCTGTAGGCCATACGAGGGCGTTTTACAAATAGAATAGCTGTTCTGGGAAATTTGGAAATAAGGTAACCTATATTATGCAGTGTTGTATAATGGTTAAGGAACTGAGCTTGTAACCGAAAGGTTGCAGGTTTGATTCTGCCGTTGTACCCTTGAGCAAGGTACTTAACCTAAATTGCGTCAGTATATATCCAGCTGTATAAATGGAAAATATGTAAAAATGCTACATTGTGTGTAAGTCGCTCTGGATAAGAGCGTCTGCTAAATGCCTGTAATGTAATGTAATATTTCTCACGTTTATAACAAGTCAAATTTAAGGAGAATTAAGCAAGTTATATTCGGCTATATTGTATCAGTGGAAGTCTGCATCAGTAAATATAATACCAAAATTGAACATAGCCACAGGTTAAGGAAAGCTGAGCGGTTTCTAGGTTTTTATATATACTACTCAAAAGAATTTAAGGGTCAAATAAGTATTGACTATAGACATCACGTTATTATGGGACATGCATTCATTGCACTTATCTTTATAAACTTTTTAAATTAACCCAGATTTCCTTTTCATGGATTTGAAGCACAAACTTAATCAGACTAAACTGACAAACTGCCTCGAAACACCCATTGTGACACCTCATGCACCATTTGCACGTCTTTCATGCATATCAATTTTAGCAATAAAATGGCTGAGCATTTTCCATTCATCATCATTTTGGGGGGTGCATGACTTTTTTCATCAGGGTAATAAACTAGTGTCTAATCAAAAGTTTTTTGTTTTGTGTTTTTTGTTCTTGAGTCATCAAATAATTATTTTGTCATGAGTCGTCACCATTTTAGCTCGTTAGCTTATATTTATATGCACACATATGTTTGACCCTTAACCTCTTTTGAGTAGTAAATATGGACTGAGCAACCAATGATCACAGCTGACCCTCCCTGTCCCTTTCATGTTTGACAGGCCGATTCGTTTTGAAATAAATACTCCTTGAAATAAATACGTGACGAAATAAATAAAAGATGCGTAAAATAATTAATATATATTTAATTGCTTATTTATTCATTTAATTGCTTAAATATTTATAAAATTATCGATTTCATTGCTTGCTTATTTATTTAATTTCGTCCATACTTGGGAGCGTTTGAACCATTTTTCATATTTTGGACGTTTGTCGGTGGGAAAGGAATTAGCTGATCTGGAATCAGTGTATTTGCACAAAAAGTGAAAAGAGCCTCTGATGCCAGGTCCGTACAGCTGACACATCTCAACAGGTAGGCCATTGGTTCAGCATGTATTGGTTTGAGACACCGCCCACAATGACAGGCGTCACCGTCACACTACGGTTTCTGTGATCACGTGATTTGAAACAAGCATCGGAGCACTACTTCCAAACAGCAGTGATTTGAAAACTCAACACCATGTCGACACGTGAGTATCGAGCGTCCCATCCCTCGTAGAGAGAGAGGAGTGCGAGAGAGTGTTATAGCTGTGTGATAGCTGGAACTCTCTGGCTGGAGGTTGAAGTCACGGTTTCTCCTCGGTGGAGTACTTCTACTCCTGGGGGCAGTAAATTCCTACTGACGTACCAGATCGGGTGTTCCTCCCCATTACTCTCCTGGGACAGAACGACATCCCCCCCCCCCCCCCCCCCCCACACACTTCAGACACATCAGTGTGGACCACCATCTCCATGCTGAAGTGAAACTGAATAATGAAACACACAATGAAACTGAATAATCCAAAAATAAAAAAGTGAGCTCTGCCTTTAACCCTCATATTATCTTTGGCATAATTCAGTGTTTGTCTCTTAAAAACCAGTTAACCGTATTTTTTTATTTGATAATTTTTCCAAATGTGTTGGGATTAAATAGAAAATATGCAATGAACATAATGCTGTTTTCAAAGGTCTTCCAATACTTGGTAAACAAAGGTGTTGTATGGGGTCATTTGTGGCGTAGCTGTATTTTAAACTTCACAGACGTCCACTTACCTCAGGCTCTAAAATGATATGTGAGATTTTTTTATGTGTTATTTTTCATTTTTAGGGATAAAAGATTAGTCAATTGTGAGACACAAAATGTGGAAGTGTCAAAATGTTTCTATTACAATAGTTGTGTGTCAGTTTAAACTTTTTGGGTCAATCTGACACCAAACATATAAGTCGTCATAAAATGTCAAGATAATCTGAGGGTTAAACCTCTAGTTGCCAGTGGGACAAAGCATTCTTCCCCACAAATAGAGAGAAATAAAAAACCTTGCGTTGTCTTGCACTTCTCTTCATGACCACATGGGGCCGCTGTCATATACATTACAGTTGACAGCCACGACAGTTCAGCAATGATCAGGGAAAAGTGTCTTTCTAATATGTCAACATCTGCATATATCTTCTTTATGGTTTATAGTTACCCATTCTCTTTCTTCCTTAATATGTTCTTGTTAAACTCTTTCTTGCACTAGAGAGCAGTGCTGAGATTGGGTTACAAAAACAGTGGTATTTACTCCTGGTTTAAATGTTTAAAAGTGCTGTTTGACAGACTGGCCTGTCCAGTGGAGTCCAGCCACGTTCCTGCTGCTCCTGATTCCGTCAGTGGAACTAATATCAAGTAAAGTGAAACTTTATCATCATTTTTGAATTTTTTTTTATTTGGTTGCCATTTCCATACCTTAAACAATCACAATATAAATATTTTTTAAGATACAAAATGCAGAAGTGTAAAGCCTCATGCCTGCAGGAGTGAATGAGTGTTCATGCCTTGTGTGTATTTTGTGTAACAGTCAGCCACTCCCCCACGTACTCTTATTGCATAGGCTGGTATAGTGTAGTATATTGCAAGGGGTAGCTAGTTACTGCACTGCCTGTTCTTGCACACCTAATGTTAGCCAAACTACTTAAAAATGACATTACAATCAGTGAGCAGATGATCTTATCCAGAGTGATGCACAGAAGGGGAGAACATCAGTGTTAGTCTCAGTCATACAAAGTGTGACATCATCAAGAAGGGACAGAAGGCCGAATAATAATCTCCCGGGGTGCGTTCCAATAGTCGAAAAATGCATCCTCCTTTCCTCCACTACCACCTCCTCTCCTCCGCGCACCTTAAGTTGTCTTCATATTATATCTGCACCCCGTGTCCACAGGGTCAAAAATGACCCCCCTCACCAGACCCCCTGTGATAAGCCTCTTCACTGAATTATAATGAAATAACCCGTCATTCTTCAATAAACCAGTCAATAATTGTGCTTTCCTACTTCACAGTCCAGACAGACTGGATTTCTTCAGTCTACACCACTCATTTTTACTAGAAAGCAAACATAACTGATATTTTTGCTGTAATATATGCGTGGCACTTAATTATGATGACATATGATTTCATAACTGCAGGGTTTAAGACTCATAAAACAATCTTTGTACCTGGATGATGTAACACTTTTATGAAAATTTACAAAAGTGCAATATTTACCTTTTTTAACTGTAGGGTCACGCCAGGAAAAGCCATCAAATTGAATGCTGAGAAAATTACATTTAGGGGATTTTCACTGCTGACCTCAGCAAAGGGTCAGTTTTGACCTGAGAGCAACACAAGGGTTAAAAATTGCGACAAATATTTAGAAAAACAACAAGTTTTATCTACACTCCTCAAAAAAAGTTCGGAAACGTTATTTCGGTCGATTATTCCTCCCCTTTAATAATACCAATTGGTATTGTATTTTATATCGTTGGAAAGCCTGATTAGTCACCTTTACAACGAGGTACAACTTGTAAGGATCGTGCATTCGTGGAATGAGCAACACAGCTAACCGTGTGGGTAGCGGCCCAAAAAAATGTGCCAAAATCCCCTGCAATATTCTTCTGTTGGTATTCACTCTCGTTTTGAGTTGCTTGGTGGACTGGATGATTGCACTCTCCCACAGTAATAAGGAAAAAACAACACATATTGGCCATTTTTACACTTTATTCATTTTACACTGTCAGGGACCTCAGTAGCGTGTGGAAGATCCATACGCAGCCACAACAGCTTGGCACCTCCTCCTCATGCTGGTCACCAGCCTGGTCACACACTGCTGTGGGATGGCATCCCATTCCTCGGTGCCAATCAGGTGCCAGTCACACACCTGTGACTGGCATACACCTGCCAGCACTTGAAGCTCAAAACGAGAGTGAATACCAACAGAAGAATATTGCAGGGGATTTTGGCACATTTTTTTGGGCCGCTACCCACACGGTTAGCTGTGTTGCTCATTCCACGAATGCACGATCCTTACAAGTTGTACCTCGTTGTAAAGGTGACTAATCAGGCTTTCCAACGATATAAAATACAATACCAATTGGTATTATTAAAGGGGAGGAATAATCGACCGAAATAACGTTTCCAAACTTTTTTTGAGGAGTATATTTAAATTTGTTTTGTTTTTCTGTCTCATTTGAGTGTTTTTCCCTCTTTAATTACAGCTGATCTTCCCTTCACTCTCTGCCTCATCCCAGATCACAGTTTTACAGAAGATCCATAATAAACCCCAAACCCAGGATAGAGGGGCTGAGTGAATGTGGTCTGGACTCTGTGCAGGAGGGTCATTGTGTCAGAGACGCTGTAGAAGGACAGAGTTCCTGCCCTGTGATCCAGGTACACTCCTATTCTGGAGGAGGGAACAGGGATTTCAGTGCTCTTACCATTGTGCCAGAAAGAGTAACTGGAGCGAGAGCAGTCCAAACTCCAGGACTTGTTATTACGTCCCAGAGCAGAGTTATTACGCTCTCCTTTCCTCCTGATCTCTTTATATGAGACTGCTATAGAAACCCCATAATCCCCACTCCACTCAGCCTCCCAGTAACAGTGTCCAGACAGACCCTCTCTGCACAGCACTTGGGCCCTGTGCTCAAATCTCTCTGGATAATCAGGATATGACTGGATCTTTCCCACCCAGGTCACCTCTCTGTTCCCCTCAGACAGACGGAGGTGTTGATTCGCTGTGTTGGGGTCCAGTGTGAGCCGACAGGAATCTGATAGAGGAGAAGGAGAGGAGAGCTCAGTGATCATTATAATAAACTTACATATTTTACAAACATTTTAATTTCATATTTTAATCCTTTCTTATGTTATTATTATAACCCCCTCAATGTGGGGCTGGGCATGTCCAATTCCCTCCCCAATTAGGAACGGCCAATCATCTGTAACCGCAGCCGCGTTCATGCGCCAATCCAACTGCGGGGAGAGTTAAATACAGCACCATTGGGGCGGCTGTGGCTCAGGAGGTAGAGCAGGGCGTCCGCTGATGGCAGGGTTGGCGGTTCGATTCCCGGCTCCTCCTGTCCACAAGTGTCCTTGGGCAAGACACTGAACCCCAAATTGCTCCCAAAGCGCTTTGGATAAAGGCGCTATATAAGTGCAGTCCATTTACCAGAACAGTACTGCCCCAACCAAGGGTCAACTGTTTTGTTTAAACGTAACTGTCCATTTTAACCATCTGTGATTGGCTAGGAATTTAAGTGTGCAAATACAGCACTGCTGCCCTGAGCAGAAAAACTGCACCTTTGGCGTGTTGGAAGAAAGCCATCAGGTGGTGACAGCACCGCTAACCTATGCCACAATGCTAATGCTACCAGGCTGTTTAAAATCAACACCCGTCCTCTAAAGGAAACCTGTGGAAGAAGCCATTTCCACCTTGATATCCTGGACCTGCCTTTTCCAGCACACCCTCCCAGCTTCTCTGCATATACTGTCAAGCCTCCAGATGCGTCCCCAAAACAAGTATGTCATGAATATAGAAAATACTGTAGCGAGCGCGGAGAATGAGGGAGGGAGACAGCGGCTGGGAGTTCCGAATCGCTCCAGCTGAGCTGAGTTTTAATAGCGCTACCTTACCAGCTCTGAAAAGAGCCGTTTTAATTCATATTCACAGCTCTAAAACACTCATTCACTAACACCGAATCGCTTCAGATACTGCTCTATAAAGGAACTAGTCGGCTGTGATTGGCGCACACACTTAGATTCCTAGCCAATCACAGCCACACATAACACAGTTACAAATGACAGTTGCGTTTAAAACAAACAGTTGACACAAGACGCGGCTAACAAGCGAGCGACACAATTAGAACACACAGCACGCTGTAAATCTGGAAATTAAGCAACACAAATCATGTCGAGTTCTCCAAATTGTAAAACTTGGAAACAGCAACTGAAATCATGTTACAAACCAAATTGTAAAACTCCGCGCGGCTAGACCAATGAGGGAATAGCTCAGAGCGAAGGTTTAAGCGTGATGTATTCCGCTATTGCTGTGGGTAGGTTACTTACTTAAATTATCAATACATAGTTACAGATTGAACATTCCAAATTCAAATACAGTACAGAGAAAAATACTTAGTCATACCTGGCAATTTGCTACACACAATGACCTGAAGTAGGATGTGCGGAAAGACTGGTTACAGCTTCCCAGATTGGTTTGTTTCCTTTGCTTAAATGCTCAAACTCTGCGTTTGATCTGGCTGCAGACGGTCGTAAAACCATAAACTGGTCAGCACTTTTAGCCCCCCTTCTATGGGGTTTCACAGAATGGTTTTTTCTAAGGACAATTTCACAACGGCAGCTTACGCCTGTGTTATGAAATATACATTCCATTCATGTTGCACATTTAGGACATGTAGACCATTGCACCACTCACACCGAGACCATCAAAATGATATCAAACATGAATAGGTCTAAGTTTGTGTTGCCATGAAAATCTCCATCTCGATATAGTTTTTCAGATGTGATTGATATTAATGCCACAAAGGTCTCAGAATTCCTGTTGAGAATATTACATTTACACCCTAGTTGTCCCTGTTAATGTAGGTACGTTAACTGGATGCATTTACTACTGTAACACTCAAAAACGGAACAATACATGCTTATCTCTCTGGAAAGAGTGTATAATGTATGTTCCAGTGCCCAGACTAGTTCCAGTGTATACTGTACAATGTAGCAAAAGTATCAATCACATCTGTATGTTTTTAAGCTTTTTGAGGACAAAAGCAATCTATACCATGTTGTGTTGTGTGTGTAAAATATGTTTAAGGACAGAGATTTAACCTGCCCTGATAACGCCATGTGGGGGCACTATGGCACTGTTTTGTGTGCTTGTCTTTAAGACAGTCAAAGCATTTCTTCCAAAGTCCTGACGTCTGGAGACATTCTTTGACCGTCATAAACTTCACGCCAGATGGTCCCAGCAGACTTTACGGCATTGAAGTTCTGGTTTATTACATCCTTACAGGGTCCACCCCCGGTGTTGTGTGTCCAGGTGCCCTGGGATATCAATTCCAGTCTTACAACGCAATTTACATTTATGTACACATCGACCAGGTAGCGGCTCACTACCCGGTCCTAGCTGGTCAGTTGGTAATCTTCAGGCCGCCACAATACTTTCAATAATATTTTTCTTCGTCTTACCTCATATTCTCATGTTGCTTAATTGTGTTCATTTATGTTTAAATACAGACTCACATTGTAAGAAGTCCTCTCTGGTCCTGGGCTCTAGAATATGGACGTCTTCCACTGTAGAGAGAGATCACAAGAAAGATGAGCTCCTAAAGATAACCTTCAAATCATAATTCCTGGAGAAATTTAAATCTATTTTATTAAATAAAGTGCATGTAAATGAAACTGCAGCTCATTCAGGAATAATGTAAATGTTAAATATAAAGTTTGATTAATATCACATATCATCTTGGTGAAGCTGAAGGTTCAGTAGTTTTTGGCAGTTGGAAATTTCCCTGGTTGCCATGGCGAGCAGAGAGAGGGCAGGTAGCAGAGGCCCTGTTTACACTCATATCCAATACACACTCCCACACACTTATGGGATGTTTTTTGTCAGTAGAAGGCTGACAGGAGAAGACACACACTCGAGCGTTTATATTCAGATCCGATACCAGCGGAACCCAACCCAAACTACCTCCAGATGCGATTCATCACAAATCTCACCCATATCCTAAATTCTTACTTTTAGACTAAAGTGATCAAATGTAACATATTGCATTTGTAAATAACTTGGATATATGTGGCAGAAAAAGACGAGTTTTCACAGGGCCAGAGATACGTGTCGTACAGTAGAGTCACCAACGTTTCTCCCAGTGATGTCACTGGAAGTTGCAGGATGACATATTTATGTAAAGAAGCATCAGACAACCATGTGAAAGCATGAGGAAGACCTAAATGTGCTTTCATCTCAATCAAAGGGAATAATGAGAAGAGATTCCACTCCCCAGGAATGCTGCATCTCTCCGCCCATCTCACAAATCTCTGCTGCTGTTTTACAGCAGTGCAGACTGCTTTACTGCACAGAATCAGCTATAAGATGCAGAAACACTAAAACCTTTGTGCTGCTATTAACTGTCATAACAGGAGATAAAGTGACATTTAAAAGGTATATGCATTAGAAAAAACCTGAATATACATTATAGTAGGTTTCTTCAGATTACAAAGATTGCTCAATTTAAACAAGCCCCAGCTATGACCCCTGTTTTATTGACAAGTTATCATGCTTCACTTTTTGCCCCATTTAAATATTTTTAAACCCAGCGTGGGTCCGGTTCTGACTGGGTTGTCATCTGTAAACCTTTTATAAATTCTTACTTACCGTGTCTGGTGTTGTACTGTGGCAGGTGGGTTCCTGTAGGGATAAAATAAGTTGCTACGGTTGGGTGATGGAGGAACAGTTTCTGCTCACTCCTGTCAGACTCACGGCTACACAAAGTATCAACAACACTGTACTTCTAGTCACAAAAGATCAACAATTGTTATTTTTAATGAAAGAAATCATTGGGAAAAAGTTGTTTCAGCAGTTCTAACCTGTTTGAGAGATTTTGACTAATTCCTTCTTGAAGACGTCCTCCAGTCGCTCTTTCAGTTCAGAGACAGATTTCCTCACAGCCTCAAAAGAGATTTGTGGACTGACAGTGATGCTGGGTAAGTCTCCAGCTCCAGGAGAGGCACAGAGAGACTGACAGCTCTACAGACAGACAGACAGACAGACAGACAGACAACAGTCTCAATACAGATTCTTGTGCAGATGCCAGGAGCAGATATTTGTAAATTAGGAACACACCTCAACATGTATGTACAATGTACATAGTGCAGACCGTCAGAGAGCCAGTGATGTTACCTGGAGGAAATGGATGTGATCCTCTGTGTGTGAAAGCTGCTCCATCTCAGCATCTCTCCTCCTCAGCTCAGCAATCTCCTGCTCCAGTCGCTCCAGGAGTCCTTCAGCCCGACTCACTTCAGCCTTCTCCTGATCTCTGATCAGCTCTTTCACCTCAGAGCACCTTCTCTCAATGGAGCGGATCAGCTCAGTAAAGATCCTCTCACTGTCCTCCACTGCTGCCTGTGCAGAGCGCTGTTAGGAGACACAGAGAGAGGAGGGCTGTATGTGCAGAGCGCTGTTAGGAGCACAGAGAGAGGAGGGCTGTATGTGACACAGCCACGGGTCCACACTAGGCCATAGCCTAAAAAGGCAGTCGTGTGTTGGTTTTGTAAGACTGGAATTGAGATCCCAGGGCACCTGGAAACATACCATTGGGGGTGGAAGCCGGTAACGACTCTAGGACGTTATAAACCAGAACTTCGGCGCTGTAAAGTCTGCTGGGACCATCTGGCTTGAAGTTTATGATGTCAAAGGATGTCCCAGGATTTAATGATTCTGGAAATAACGCTTGGACTGTCGTAAAAACGTGCATACGAACAGTGTCACAGTGCCACCATCTGACGTTATCAGGGCAGGCCAAATCTCTGTCCTTAACATATTTTCACACACAACACCACATGGCTATTGAGTGCTTTTGTCCTCAAACAGCCTAAAAACATACAGATGGAATTTCTTCTCTTTCCGACATATGATTCCCATTATCTTCTCATCTACGCCGTTGTAGCAGTCTAACCAGGGGCGCACATCTGATCGGGACGCTAAACGCGGCTCCGCTAATCTATTAAAACGCTACTAAAACATCGCAAACAACTTATTAATTTTAACCGCTTCATTCGGTGACTGTTTCCCCGTAATTATCTGGTCCCATCTTATTTTTATCTTCCGCTCAGGCAAATGCTCTATACAGACCAGACAAACTCGTACTAGTTCCACAGTCGAGTCCAACCATAACAAATTAAATTTGCGCAAAGAGGGTAGGCGGAGCAAGAGGTCCAACTTCGGGCTGGAACGTCCGCACTTGGAACTTATTAGACAGACAAAAGGCGCTCATTGAATGACTGGCGGTCAATGGAGTTTTTACAAAACAGTTCCCTAAACGGGTCATTATCAGACGGACAAAATCAAAAGTCTCCCTTTTCTTTTCCAGATTATATATGCCTTGGTTGTCAGGACCCAGTGCTACTACTTACAACCCGTTATGGTTTTGACTATCCAATGAAAACCAACTTTAAATCCGACTGGCGCCGGTCAGACGCGCGCCACTCTCATCATACATTATGCAACTTTAGTTGCTAAGCTAACTGAAAACACTACTGCGCATGTCTGATCACAAAATCCGATGGGATGCAAAGGATATGTCACCAAATATTAAAAATTATTACTTTATTCTATATATAAATGCAGGGGTGCCAATAATTGTGGCACGTGTGGTTTTGTTAAAAATAATTATTTCTTGATGAGGGATTATTTTTTCTCATAATAAATTTCCTTCAATTAAAAGTTGGACTTTTCTAAAAAAGAATTGTTGGACTTTTTATTTATTTTATTTTACTACTTTAACAGTTTGTGTGAGGGGTGATCCTGCATTGATGGTACATGTTATCTCCTGCTAGGCCTTTACTTTCCCAGTTCATGACACCGGTACTGACCATATTGAGCAATTTTTTTCTTTGATTGAACATCTGCTAATAAAACTTCGATTTCAGTGTCAGAATAATTATTTCCTTTGCGTTTTCTGGGCCATTTTGACTAGGTATCAATCTTTAAATGGAAGTGACAGCCTCCATATAAGGCAATTTATGGGCGTGGATTTATGCTAATCACAAAATAACTTGGACACGCTTCGTACATGAATATGAAAAAATCTATCTTTTCCACACGGTTTGATGAATCCGGCGTAAATTTTCGTAGCAACTCCTTTCGGACATAAATGTACGCGTATATTTAGGAACGCTTCATGAATGAGGCCCATAGAGCGTATATGCATATCTACATATTACAAACTACTCTTTTTTATTTTTGTGAATTCTATCTTCATTCATAATCTACACTTTGTAACAATCGTCATATGTTAACTGATTGATATTCTCAATAAAATGTTTTATAAATATTACAAACTACTTTCTCACTAGTTTGGAAAGAGTTTTGCGGGATTTCTTTCGCACACTGCTTGCAAAGTGAGGGGACAAGGCACATAGTAGACAGGGAACAGGGGTCGTATTCGGACACAGTCCAGGGGTGCGTCCCAATACTCGAAAAATGCATCCTCCTTTCCTCCACTACAACCTCCTCTCCTCCGTGCCCCAGAAATTGATCTTTGTGTTTTAATATAATGTTGCTGATTACATCTTAATTACATATTAATGGTTACATATTAATTAATGTCTCGACACAAAACGCAATGGCAGGTACATTGTATACTGTACATGCAAATACTTGTACTCGAAACGTTCACAGTTTTGCATACGTCCGGGTAGGAGAGGAGTGGTAGTGGGGGAGTGGAGGAAAGAAGGTGGGGGGTTAAGAATATTGGGATGCACCCCATGGGTGGATTCCAATCGCTTATTTTATCCGTCTTTGTCTCCTCCGTCCTTGCCTGACCCGGAAATCCAGCGAGGTTCGCCATCTATAAGGAAATTCCAGGATGCCCCCTCTTCATACTAGCACCTGGTCTCGACGTCTGTCTGTCCTGGCCCCATGCTGGTGGAATGAGCTCCCCGTGAAGGTCAGAACAACAGAAAGTCTGACCGCCTTCAAGCACAGATTGAAGACTCACCTCTTCAAGCTGCACCTCTCTCCATCCCTCCCTACCTCCTTGTGACCTCCCTTGATTATGTGATTATGTGGTTGTGTGGTTACCCCCCCCCCCCCCCCCTCCCCGAAAAAGAAGAATTCCTAATCATACTGACTGCGCCTGGTACTTTAATTCGTGTTTACCGTTTAGGGTTGTTTTAAACGCACTTCTTCCTAGTTTGGAAATGCACTATGTACGTCGCTCTGGATAAGAGTGTGTCTGCTAAATGACTATAATATAATGTAATGTAAATGTAATTCCAAACCGCTAAATGCTCTTCGGAGAAGCGAGGAGTGGGGAACGAGGAGGCTCCCAAAGGATGCTTCAGTGAGGAAGCACAAGTGTAGCCTTTGCGGAAGCCTTTTCTCGGAACGCATGACGTGTACAAAATATCCACCACTCTCCACATCTGCCACGTTGTGGTTACACCCCATACACAAATCTTTTTTTACCATTCCTTTCCATTTATTATAAAGCGCTAATCAATAATGACACTCATTCTCTATAACTAACAAAAGCCACCTTTATTAATGATAAAGAGGCTAAAAATAATTATAGTTAAGCACGTAAGCATAATATGAGCAAGAATGTTCCATTTGCCTAATGCATGTTGCCTCAATTCCTCCGTCCTCGTATCTGATCCTTGAATCCTTTCCTCGCGTCCTCCATTGGGCGGAGCTAAGGAGCGAGGAAAGGACGTGAGAAAAGGTTACGCATGTAACCATAATGCTTTTTAGCCTCTTTTTCCATGAATAAACATGGCTTTTGTTCTTCATAAACAATGAGTGTCATTATGGATTAAAGCGCATTATAATAAATGGAAAGGAATGGTAAATTGGGTTTGTGTAGGGGTGTACCTGTCACGTGGCAGATCTGGAGAGGTGGATCATTTATACACGTCACACGTTCTGAGAAAAGGCTTCCGGAAATGGCTACATTCATGCTTCCTCACTGAAGCATCCTCCGGTAGCCTCCTCGTTCCCCATTCCTCTCTCCTCCGAGGAGCATTTCGCGGTTTGGAATGTCCTTAAAGATGGCGAACCTCGCTGGATTTACAGGTCAGGCGAGGACCGAGGAGACGAAGACGGATAAAATAAGCGATTGGAATGAACCCCAGGGCTGTGTCCGAATCAGCACCCTTCCATACTATTAGGTAGACTTGTTGAGTACACTGGGGCTGTGTCTGAATCAGCACCCTTCCATACTATTAGGTAGGCTTGTTGAGTAGACGGGGTGAAAAAGTCAAATGGCGATTCAAAACTAGGCTAAAATATATTTTTAACTGAAACCAACGTATTTTAAATAGAAATCATCATATTTTTACTTTGTAAAATAAGTGTGTGCTTTGCAACTTTTCATTTTTACCCGTGACTGCAATTTGAAAGTAGCCCAATTTAGCTGTAAAACCTCGGACATGTCAACACTGGTGGGACGTCTTACGACACTTCCACAGGATGGATGGAAAATGGTATTGCTGATATTTTTCCCAGACTGTACGTCGCGTGCTACACAGTGCACATTGAACAGCACACTTCTGCCAGTGCACTGTACGCAGGAGACAGGGCACAGTAGATAGGGCTCTGATTCGGACACAGTACACTGTACGTAGGAGACAGGGCACAGTAGATAGGGCTCTGATTCGGACACAGTGCACTGTACGTAGGAGACAGGGCGCAGTAGATAGGGCTCTGATTCGGACACAGTGCACTGTACGTAGGAGACAGGGCGCAGTAGATAGGGCTCTGATTCAGACACAGTGCACTGTACGCAGGAGACAGGGCGCAGTAGATAGGGCTCTGATTTGGACACAGTGTACTGTACGCAGGAGACAGGGCACAGTAGATAGGGCTCTGATTCGGACACAGTGCACTGTATGCAGGAGACAGGGCGCAGTAGATAGGGCTCTGATTCAGACACAGTGCACTGTACGCAGGAGACAGGGCGCAGTAGATAGGGCTCTGATTCAGACACAGTGTACTGTATGCAGGAGACAGGGTGCAGTAGATAGGGCTCTGATTCAGACACAGTGCACTGTGAGCAGGAGACAGGGCGCAGTAGATAGGGCTCTGATTCAGACACAGTGCAGAGTACGCAGGAGACAGGGCACAGTAGATAGGGCTCTGATTCGGACACAGTGCACTGTATGCAGGAGACAGGGCGCAGTAGATAGGGCTCTGATTCAGACACAGTGCACTGTACGCAGGAGACAGGGCGCAGTAGATAGGGCTCTGATTTGGACACAGTGTACTGTACGCAGGAGACAGGGCACAGTAGATAGGGCTCTGATTCGGACACAGTGCACTGTATGCAGGAGACAGGGCGCAGTAGATAGGGCTCTGATTCAGACACAGTGCACTGTACGCAGGAGACAGGGCGCAGTAGATAGGGCTCTGATTCAGACACAGTGCACTGTGAGCAGGAGACAGGGCGCAGTAGATAGGGCTCTGATTCAGACACAGTGCAGAGTACGCAGGAGACAGGGCGCAGTAGATAGGGCTCTGATTCGGACACAGCCCAGACCATTGTTCCAGGGAGGGAGTAGGCAGAATTGCAAGAGATGGATGAGAAGGAAGGGGATAATTCAGCTTAGAGTGGAGCCAGCAATGTGGTCCAGTTATTGATTTCTTTGGTGTGTGTGTTTTTTTAAATTTTTTATTCTCCTGTTGCATATATATATATATATATTTTTTGTCTCTGTTTGGATCATTCTAAATATGGTGGAATGCACTTTATATAATTCTGGGACCACACAATTGGCCACAAAATTGGTCACCTGACCACACTCGTGTTGTGTGACACTGTACATTTTAACTAGGCCTTTCACTCAGCTCTTACTGGGACCCCAGACAGCCTGTTCCCCACAGTGTGGCTCAGTGGGATTGAGCCTCACAGGACTGGAAAGTGGCCCAACACTGGGCTCCTCACTGGCTGACTGGAGGAGAGCCCTGACTGAGCTCTGAAATGGCTCTTCCAGCAGCCAGCTGTTGTCTTCTCCTCTGGTCAGTACCCACCTTGAGTGACTGCACAGCCTGTCTCAGATCCTGCAGCTCCTTCTCTCTCTCCTGGATTCTCTGCTGGAATTCACTCTGTGTTGCCAGCAGCTGCTTCTGTGGACAGATATTTCTCACATGATATTACAATATTCAGATGTTCAACTACATAGCAGAAGTAGAAAACTGTATTATCCATCAGGGGGAAATAGGGTTTGCAGCCAGATAAAGTCAATAATGCACACAAAAACCCAGTACATACAATACAAAACTCTGAGATATTACATTACATTAAGAGCTTTAAAAGTGGACCCAAAAGGTTATTTGCTATTTAAAAAAGGAATGACTAGAGGAATAAATTAACTCTTGTCTATAATTCTTACAGAGCGATGTCTGTCGGAGGGTAGAAGATTAAACTCTGTCTACAGGGGGTGGGTTGAATCATATAAAATAATCTCCACTTTCTTAAGTGCCCTAATTCTGTCCAGGGCAGTCATGCTGTTGTGTGGTTGTTTTATGATTTTGCTACAGAATTTAAGAATTCTTCCCAGTCTGTTCAGGTTGGCTGTACTTGTATTTCCAAACCAACACGTAAAACAGCAGGTTAAAACTCTTTCAATGAAGGATCTATAAAACAGTGTAAAGATGGTACAGTCCACATTAATTAATCTCATCAGCTTCCTTTAGAAAAAGAGGAGCTGCTGCTCTTTCTTGTACATCAGGTTGATGCATCTGTTCCCAGCACAGCTTGCTGTCCAACAAGCCCCAGATATTTATATTCTTCCACAACCTGAATGTGTTCACCTCTGATTACTTGTATTGGGTCTTGTATTGTATTGTTTAGGCCTTGTACTGGGCCTTGTATTGTATTGTTTAGGCCATAGGCCGCGGAACGCATTTCGAACGGGTAGGGCCAAGAATGACGTGACGTCCCCCCCCCCCCCCTCCCCCTCCCCCCTCCCAAGCCACACTCGTAACGCATAACTTTATTTATTATTGTTATTTATTATTGCCGTTTTTATTTGTCCTGATTATAGCCTACACTTGAGTCACAATCAAATAGTATAATATGCATTACTTAATCAGTATGATTAGAAAGCATAAATCATTTGACACGTCAAGTCCAGTTGCATAGGATTAAAAATGTCAACGCTCACCACCCCGTCTTAAACGTTCCCAAAGAAGTTCCTCCGTCTCTCGTTGTGCTGGATGAAGTCACTGGCAATGGCGAGACTATCCACATTGGCCAAAGCATCCCTGTGTGTGGCTGCACATCAAGTCATTGAGTCTCCTTTGAGTCATTGTTGGACTTTGAGAGATCCCTGCAGCACTCACTGGAACAGTGGACTTCTGCGAGGCTCGTAACGTTAGAGGTAGCGGCAGAGGGTTGAACACTAGTTGGAGTGGGGCTAATTAGCAATTCTACTGCTGGTTCCTCAAGCTCAGAGGGCTCATTGTCAGCTGGGGTGAGGCTCATAATGTTGGAGGTAGCGGCAGAGGGGCTAGTTGGAGCAGCGACAGTTAGAAATTCTACTTCTGGTTCCTCAGAGGGCTCATTGTGGGCTGGAGTGACGGTGGTTGTCTCAGCTACCTTGGTTAACTTTGACCCGAAGAAATCAGTTATTTTTCGACGCTTCATCATTCAATTTAACGTTACTATTGCTTAAAGTTTAGCGAACACACTAACAGTTAGTCTACTTACATAGAGCGCTGGTATTTTGGGCGTGTTCGAGTAGACATCGGTGAGCAGTGGGCTTACCTGCCTCAGGCGGAAATGAAAATCGCCTGAGCAGATCCAACTGGGACAGTTTCTGACGTTTCTGAAACCGGCTGGGAGAAAAACAACATGGAGGAGTTAGCCGTGTTGTTTGTGGTTGCGGAGGACTTGGAGGCGACACAGATGTCCTTTTTACTTCAAAATCTTGAAGAAATGGAGGAGAACGAATGAAGGTTGTTTTAATACTACCTTAGATTATTTCATAACTTGTATTGTTCGAGTAGTCAATATTTATCTTTTGCTACGCGACTTTGGCTATCACCCTGAATTGTGCCACAGTGAAACTCCAGTTAAAGTTCTTGAATAAGTACGTATCATTTCCATTGGAATTAAAGCGCTGGGTGCCCTTTCATTGTCGAATAACTAAATTATTTAGCTAAGATGTCATCTGTTATGGTAACATACCTGTAAACATTAGGCTGCTTATGGTCTATTGCTCATATTCAGCTGTTTCTTGTCTGTCAATTCATGAGATGGCCTAAACTACACCTGTCATCTCTGTTTAGACTTGCAAACATGGTAGACATGTCATTTTAGTTCATCTAAACCCAGAAGACATCGTATCCATCGGTAGTCATACATTGTAATGTGAGAATCTGTAGCTATGTTAAGTATCATAACTTACATGCATGTTTTCATAGACCTTTGAGTGGTGGTTCTAAAGCATATTTTATTGCAGAATATCTGTACCAATATAAATGAGAAATGTCTCTTTCATGGGACTTGTTGTACAGTTAAGGCATTGAATATATTCCTTGTGACATAGGGGGAAAGTGTATTAATCCTAATCATTAATTATGTTGCTATGAAAGAATAATACTTGGTGGTTGCATGTCCTTTGCATGCAAGGACTGCCTGAAGTCTGCAAGCTGTAGAAATCATCAGATGCTGGGTATCTTCACTGGTGATGCTATGCTAGGCCTGTACTCCAGCCTTCTTCAGTTACAATATGGATGAGAATGCCCTCAAATTAAAGCTTACAGTCTGTACTTTAGCCTCACAGTTGTTGTATCATTTCACATCAAAAGTGCTGGAGTACAGAGCCAAAACATAGGAAAAAATGAGGTGATTCAGCTACTCATAATGTCAGTGTTCATGATTTATTCAAATTACATGACAGCACGTGGTCCCTTTGGACCCTGACAATGAACGTATTGAATTGAATGCCATTCAATGTCTTTACCAAGATAAATTGAGTTTGTATGAATGAACTAATATAGTACATATAGGGACATTGGGATACTGGGAGTTGTTATGTGTTTTGAGGGAACAATGTCAAGAAAGATGACATTTTCCTTGCCAGTTATGGTAACGTATGGATAAATAGAATTGTATTTGCATAAGATGTATTCCAATATCGACATGTTGTCTTCCTTTTACCTGTCACCAATCATTGTTCGTATGTTTCTGATTTGACAATAAACATACAAAATGACAGAAAGAACTCGGTGTTGTTGTGGCTTGAATGGTGGTGGAGGGGAATAGTGCTACAGTTTATTTACCTTTTGTGAATTTCACCATATTGTGTGAAATAAATATTCTGAAAATGTGGTCTTAATTGCTAGTATAATTTATCGGTTTTGTTTTGGAGACCAGAACACCCACACTAATGAACCCATAGCCATAATAACTGTTAGATCTTTAATCTCAATCATTAATCTTTCAACAATTTGCAAAGTGGATGTACAGCACAGTATGTGTTACATAATATTGTTTAATTTGTCTTTCCCTTCATGTTATTATGGAATTGGCTTATTTGTATGTGGTCCCCTCTGCTGGAATGTGACAGGCAGAGGTCTGCCTATACACTGTCCCATCTGGAGATAGGGAAAACTCCACTTCTCAACAGAAGAACATCAGCAGAACATCCCTTCAGATTCGAATGAGTTGTCTTACTGATAACAAGGATGGTGAAGAGAAATATAAATTAGGTAACTTCCCAAATACTTTGACAAAAATGTATGTGTTATCATTTGGTGGTCCTACCTTAATGTTCTATATGCTCACACCAAATGTTCTGAAGAGGACAATTTTTTGGACAACAGTCCAATTAGGATTTTACTCTTAAACCAGCTGTTATACAAATGCAACATACAAAACACTCATAACAAAGTTGCATTTTTAATTTTATATAAAATATGTTTATCCAATATAGTTACATTATTGAACAAAACATTAAGTTACCTATATTTGGCCAGGCCTTTTTTTTTGGTTATTTCTTGACACTTCTAGGTTCAGACAACATATTTTATAAAGTTAGAGGTAGGCCTACAGTTGGATTACAGAAGCAGTCAAGAATGAGAATTGGCATTTGTTAGTGTAACATTACCAATATTGTACTTTTCACATCCATATTGGTTTATCTCAAGAAAGTACATGTAAGGTACAGTATATAATAACCACAGTAGCGACCGTATGTGCTACAATCCCAAACTCCCAAAACGCATATTTATTTATTTATGTATTATTTGTATGAATAAAAAATAAATGCAAGTACACAAAAGTAATGTACAGAAATGTGTTCGATAGGTTGGGCTTATACTAGAACCTCACATTATGAAACAAAATCACATTAATTGAAGTACAAAAAAAGGTTGTATTAAATAATTTTTTTTTTTAAATAAGAGCAATAAGAAAAACAACAAAATTAATATGAATTGTGAAATTAGATAAGAGACCAGAAAGAGGGGGGAAATAGACTACTGCTGTTACATTGTAAGATTGACTAAATAACTCTTATAGCCTACCTGTGTTTGAACACTATTAGGGAGGGGTACATTTCATTTAGATTTTTTTTTGAGAGTAGAATCAATACGCCGAGATAGGTGGCGATATTGTGAAATTATCGGCGTTTGTCGTGAGGAAACACCACTCTCTCCTCGCTCTCTAACCAATTCTGTCGTTGGTTAGTTTGAAGGCGCGGCGATGTTGTTGAAGGCGCCTGAGAGCAACTGCACCGCTGCTAAGGCGCCTGGAAAGTCTCGGACAGTTCCCGATGCAGGCCGACGCAGATATGACGTAAATCGGCTCTAGCCGAACACGCCCTTTGTTCTGTGAAATTCACGTTCGTATGACGCTAAGCTCACGTGACACAAATAACCAATCAATCATTAGGAAACAGAGTTTGTTGCTTGTGATAGGCTACGTACTGTACGTAGGCTTACAGCTAGTGGAAATTAGCCCGGGAAGCGCGCAAAAGTGCAATACATTAAGAATGTAACGTATTTGCTTATACATTTGAATTTTTACACATGTTTATGTTTGATGCACGCCAAAGTAGGTATGGCCACGGCCCTACTGGCCATACCGGTTCCGCGGCCTATGGTTTAGGCCTTGTATTGGGCCTTGTATTGTATTGTTTAGGCCTTGTACTGGTACTTGGCTTTCCTTACGTCCCTTTGTACCTGTCTTTGGGCCTCCTTTTTCAACTGTTCAGTGTTCATCACCCAGGAGAAAAGCGTACTTCTTTTTGTTAAGAGCAAATTGACATTTTTTTGTCACCCATAGTTTGTCATTTTGATATATTTGAAAACAAAATAGGTCTGACGGAGTCCACAAAAAAATAAATATAGCTTGATACTACTATCCATATTCCAAATTAAACTAAATACCACTTCTATACGCTGATAGCAGGCCAGTGTGTAAAGTGTACTGGTCTTATAGGTAAAGCTTCTGTGTGAGTGAACTAGCTGCTCCAGTCATGTTGATTCCCTTTCAGGGAGTGAATAGAGGGGTGAGGGGTGTGAACAGAGCTGTCACAGAGAGCGGACTTGGGTTCACTTCCTGCTCTTACTGCTTTTATTACTGTGGACTACAGAGCTGGATATTACTGTGTTGTTGTCTGTTGTTCAGACATCAAAGTAACTGCGTTGTTCAGTACTTTTTCAAACTTATCAAACATTTCAAAACATAATCTATCAATAAATACATTAATCAAATTCAATAAAATGCAAGTCATAAACCTACACATTGTGTATCTGTCATCATGAGTGTAAAAAAGTGTGAGTGTTTTGTGTAAGAGTTTCAGTCCTTACCTGTTTCTCAGTCCTTTCTGCTGCAGCTGAGACTGTATCATGGCCTCTGTGTTCATCCATCACACACAGCAGACAGATACACTGCTGATCGGCACGACAGTAAATCTCCAGCAGTTTGTCATGAAGAGAGCAGATCTTCTCCTGCAGGTTTCCAGTGGCTTCGAGCAGTTTGTGCTTCTTAAGAGGAGGAAACTCATAGTGAGGCTGGAGGTGAGTTTCACAGTAAGAGGCCAGACACATCAGACAGGACTTGATGGCTTTGCACTTTCTCCCAGTGCAGAAATCACACACCACATCTCCAGGTCCAGCGTAACAGTGAGCAGGAGGAGCAGCTTGGAGTCCTGTCTTCTTCAGTTTCTCCACCACTTCAGCCAGCATGGTGTTTCTGCCCAGAACAGGCCTTGGTGTGAAGGTCTGCCTGCACTGGGGACAGCTGTAGACACCAGTATGATCATCCTGATCCCAGTAACCCTTAATACAGCCCATACAGTAACTGTGTCCACAGGGAATAGTCACCGGATCCTTCAGTAGATCCAGACAGATCGGACAGCTGAACTGGTCCTGATCCAGTAACACTCCACCTTCAGCCATGTTACTGCTCAAACTGACAGAGACAGAGTTAAGTTTCGTTTCTGTGAAACTGCGTGAGAGAGAGAGAGAGAGAGAGAGAGAGAGAGAGAGAGAGAGAGAGAGAGAGAGAGAGAGAGCGAGAGAGAGAGACTTCCTGGTTCTGCCCACAGCTGTAGGAGGAGTGGTGTTGGACTGAGGCCAGGCTGAGCGGAGAGTAGATATTATTTGGCGTTTATTTAGTTACAAAAATATCGCGCGCGTGGAGCTGTGAAATTAACAGAACAATATCCGTAAATGTCCATATGTGAAGCGAGCGAGCAGAGAACCAATCCGCGTGAAGGAGCTTTTGTTTTGCGTGCAAAAATGCAGACCCGCGACTACCACGAGCACGGAGCTGTGACACGAGCGAACTTTCTCTCGCAAGAAAATGTATTTCCTCTCGATGGGATACGAAGTGCGTCCCAATCGAAAAATGCACCCTCCTTTCCTCCACTACCACCTGCTCTTCCCCGTGCCCTGTAAACCCTTATTTGTGTCCTCATCTAATCCTGCTGATTTCATACTAATTACATCTTAATGGTTACAAATTAATTAATGCCATTACATTACATTATAGCCATTTAGCAGACGCTCTTATCCAGAGCGACGTACAGAGTGCATTTCCGAACTAGGAACAAGTGCGTTTAAAATAAACCTAAAAGGTAAACACGATTTAAAGTACCAGTTCTCCAGTCTCATGTCTCGACGCAAACCGCAATGTCACGTAGCCTACATTGTATACTGTACATGCAAATACTTGTACTCAAGACATTCAGGCAGTTTTGCATAGTTCTGGGAAAGAGGGGAGTGGAGGAAAGGAGGGGGGAGTGAAGAATATTGGGACGCACCCACAGAGTGGCTTTTATTTTAATTTTTTTTTCAATTTTCTTGTACTTTAATAATAACTGGTCTGCACACTCCCCAGTCTACATTGGAGGATGAGACAATGAGACCACACACACAATACCAAATACAGGGCACAAATCCACATGCACAGCAGCACAGACATATACATGCTAATATGCACTTTAAAGAGATGCTCCTCTGCACATTACATATTGTGATGGGAGCTTGTGCAGAAAACAGCGCTGTGGTAAATGTGTGCAATGATAGAGATACCAACACCAACTCAGATCCAACCCAGCGCTTAGCTGGGGCTTTAATAAACTAACATTAAAGTTGCTATAAACACAAGAAGAAAACAGAATAATAAACCTAACCCCATTTTGGAGTCTACCTTCACTTCTTCTTCTCCGATTCTCTCCCTACACCTGAATCACGAAGCGATTTACCTAGAGCATCAAACAAACACAAGCGCAATGGCTCTCTCAGAGTTTTTAAATCCATTCCAGTTTCAGAAAAGTCCAGGCCAGTTCATCAGTCATGCAGGGTCAGTTCACCAGACAGTTCCTCCAACAAAACAGGTTGTACACAAATTCCAATGTCGCCAGAAAACTAATATTTACACCAATTCTTCCTCTACAACAGAAAGGTGAAATTGTTGCAGTGAAATAACTCATCTGGTGTCCCTGATGTTGGTCTCCATGTTGTGTGTGTCATCCACAGGAGCGGCACATGGTCGCTCACAAGGGTGAACCACAGACCCAGTGAATAATACCTCAGGCTGTCGAGTGCCCGCTTCATTTCCAGCCACTGTTTCTCCTCGGTGGAGTTCTTCTGTTTCCCCCCCCTCTTCAGACACATCAGTGTGGACCACCATCTCCATGCTGAAGTCAGGAGTCACCAATACTGGGCTGGAGCACAGGGCCCTCTTCAAACTCTGGAAGGCCTGTTCAGGGTCCACTGTCCACCTCACCATCTGGGGCTGGGCCTTGTGAGTGAGTTCTGTCCAGGGGGCAGCTAGGGAGGCAAAGTCAGGAATGAAGTGTCTATAATAACCTGTCAGTACTAACAATGGTCTCAAATGTTTTTTGTTCACTGATCTGGACCATGTTTTGTATATAACTTATCGAAACTATCCTCCATCACACATAAAACCTGTCTGGGCCAATCAGAAACACACACTAAAAAGGAATAATCTAAAAAATAAAAAAAATAAAAAAAGTGAACTATGCCTTTAACCCTCATATTATCTTTGGCATAATTCAGTGTTTCATGTCTCTTAAAAACCAGTTAACCTTATTTTTTTTATTTTGACAGTACAATGTGTTGGGATTAAAATGCAAATATGCAATGAACATAATGTTATGTTTTCAAAGGTCTTGTAATACTCGGTAAACAAAGGTGTTGTATGGGGTCTGATCATTTAGTTGTATGGGGTGGACTAAATGATCAGTTCCTTCCAATGGTCCACCCCCTATTTCTCTCTAGCCAGGCGCTTGTTTTTGTGGAAGTCCACCATAACGCCGTCCTGGAGGAGGTTTTGTGTCCTCCTCCTGAGAGTGACCAGGTCCACTGTTGTTTTTTGGTAAACCTTGATGTTCCTCGCCTCCCACAGGACCTGCTTGACGGTGTTAACGATCCTCCCCTGACGCTGGAGCTCTCTTGTTTTGCAGCCTCCTCTGGGCCCGTAGAGAACACACTCAGCAGTCAGGGAGGATCTCTGCAGTAACCTGTTCTGGGAGACTGTTATGTTCTGAGTGTTTTTGTTATTCGGTCATGTATAGTATTGTCAGTTTCGGTAGCATACACTTTTCCATGTGTTCCGCAGCCTTGCGTTCTGTGCTGAATCTCTCGCTCCCTCTCACGGAGTTTTACTTTCGTTTCTGTACACTTCGTTTGTATTACCCTGCACTACTAACATTTATATAGGACTTATTAATTACTAACTGGCTAAACACGGGGTGGTTAACTAATCTACTAATGTCAGGGTTTAATAGAATTATTACTAACACAAACTAACAATTTAGTTCTCATCACGTTTCCACAGCTGTTTAGTGTTTCCTTACGTATCCAGTCATTGTCTTGTTAACTAATTTACTAACGACAGGGCTAGGATAGGATGATTACTAACGAATTACTAATTGCCTTGTTAAATGTCTTAGCTCTCTCGCTGTTTTCCATTTCCTGCCATTCTCGAGCTTATTGTTTGCACCTGTCTACACATGCATTTATACCTGCTGTCTTTGTTTCTCGTCGCGAGTTCGTCATTCTATTTTCACGTGAGTTGTTTCTAAGTCGTATATCTGTTTCCGAGTCCGTTTCAAGTTAGTATCTGTTTCCGAGTGTTTTGTTTGTTTTAGTGTTTTTTCCGAGTTTGTTAGTTTTTGCAGTCTGTTCTTTTGTTATTTGTTTTTGACGGTTTTTCTGGCTTCGACCCCTGAACGTGTTCTCGCGACCATTCTTCTGGATCTCTTTTCTGTACCACTGCCGTGTCTTCCCGTGTTCGACCCCTGCCTGCTTTTGACTTCCCCGTGGATATTGTTTTTGTACCTCTGCCGTGTCTTCCCGTGTATGATCCCTGCCTGTCTTGACTTCCCCCTGGACTGTGATTCTGAGATTAAACCTGGGTTATTGCACTCCTGCCTGCGATTGGGTTCCTGTTCCATCGGATCGTAACAGAGACAGAGGAAACAACAAGGCCCCAGACCCGGCTGGCCACGGAGCACTCCCAGAACAGATGGTACACATGTTCTGAGTCAGTGCATTCGTGGGGGCAGCGCTCGGTCAGGGCCAGGTGCCGTTTGTGCATAAAGACCCTGGTGGAGAGACACATGTGAGTGGACATCCAGGCAATGTCTTTATGTTTGCTGCTTAAACATTTATGTAAGACATTTCATGTGATGAATATGATGTTGTAAGTTACTTTAAATACATCCAGCTATTGTCTCTTTCTCTCTCTCGGTGAAAACCGGAATAGCTGCATTTCTGCAGGGGCGTCACCCGGAGAGTGACGGAAATAGTTCACTTGTTTCCAAGTCTAGTGACAGTACAACTGAAGCCTTGTGCACGTCTATGTGTTGTGATGTTGAACTATATGAAGCTTTTGTGCATGTCTATGTGTTGTGATTTTTAACTCTATGAAGCCTTGTGCACGTCTATGTGTTGTGATGTTGAACACTATGAAGCCTTGTGCACATCTATG
Organism: Ilyophis sp. 1 JC-2022; assembly: GCA_022702515.1. Classification (NCBI taxonomy): domain Eukaryota; kingdom Metazoa; phylum Chordata; class Actinopteri; order Anguilliformes; family Synaphobranchidae; genus Ilyophis; species Ilyophis sp. 1 JC-2022. The sequence goes on along the minus strand of CM040403.1, from coordinate 142,346,675 downwards.
TGTTGTGATGTTGAACTCTATGAAGCCTTGTGCACGTCTATGTGTTGTGATGTTGAACTATATGAAGCCTTGTTCATGTCTATGTGTTGTGATTTTGAACTCGATGAAGTGCTTTTTTTGGAAATAATCACATACAAAAGACATCTTACGTGAACCTTCCTTTATTAACAATATCTTTCTACAAAATATCAAAGCCACTCAGTCTCAAATGTCTCTCTCTCCTCTGACGAAACCCCACGACTTGGGTATGAAAGACCAAATGGCTATATTTATATATTTCTGCAGAGTGCGATGTCCTGGAATAACGAAAACTATGGGTTTGCATTGATTATTACCTTTTTCATTATGCTACCCTATCTACGGCTGCCCCCTAGTGGCTGTTGTTGACGTCCAAATTATAGTTGCCTGAAAATTATGAATCTCTGAAATTATGAATGAATTTAACGTAAACCCTACATTTTAACAACTCCTGTTGGCCATAAGAGGGCGTTTTACAAATAGACTTGCTGTTTTGCAAAATTTGGAAATAAGGTAACCTGTGTTATGCAGATATTTCTCACGTTTATAACAAGTCAAATTTAACAAAAAATTGTCGAGAATTAAGCGAGTTATTTTAGGCTATATTGTCTCAGTGGAAGTCTGCATCAGTCAATATAATACCAAAATATGCCGATCTAGACTTATATTTATATAAGCTATATAAGCAGCGAGGAAAGCTGTAGTCCTTTCCCACTGTAGAGCTGGAACCAGGCTGGCTCATTATACCCCTTTCCCACTGTAGAGCTGGAACCAGGCTGGCTCATTATACCCCTTTCCCACTGTAGAGCTGGAACCAGGCTGGCTCATTATACCCCTTTCCCACTGTAGAGCTGGAACCAGGCTGGCTCATTATACCCCTTTCTCACTGTAGAGCTGGAACCAAGCTGGCTCATTATACCCCTTTCCCACTGTAGAGCTGGAACCAGGCTGGCTCATTATACCCCTTTCCCACTGTAGAGCTGGAACCAGGCTGGCTCATTATACCCCTTTCTCACTGTAGAGCTGGAACCAAGCTGGCTCATTATACCCCTTTCCCACTGTAGAGCTGGAACCAGGCTGGCTCATTATACCCCTTTCCCACTGTAGAGCTGGAACAGACTGGCTCATTATACCCCTTTCCCACTGTAGAGCTGGAACCAAGCTGGCTCATTATACCCCTTTCCCACTGTAGAGCTGGAACCAGGCTGGCTCATTATACCCCTTTCTCACTGTAGAGCTGGAACCAAGCTGGCTCATTATAGTCCTTTCCCACTGTAGAGCTGGAACCAGGCTGGCTCATTATAGTCCTTTCCCACTGTAGAGCTGGAACCAAGCTGGCTCATTATACCCCTTTCCCACTGTAGAGCTGGAACCAGGCTGGCTCATTATACCCCTTTCTCACTGTAGAGCTGGAACCAGGCTGGCTCATTATACCCCTTTCTCACTGTAGAGCTGGAACCAGGCTGGCTCATTATAGTCCTTTCACACTGTAGAGCTGGAACCAGACTGGCTCATTATACCCCTTTCCCACTGTAGAGCTGGAACCAGGCTGGCTCATTATAGTCCTTTCCCCACTGTAGAGCTGGAACCAGGCTGGCTCATTATACCCCTTTCTTACTGTAGAGCTGGAACCAGGTTGGCTCATTATACCCCTTTCTCACTGTAGAGCTGGAACCAGGCTGGCTCATTATACCCCTTTCTCACTGTAGAGCTGGAACCAGGCTGGCTCATTATAGTCCTTTCACACTGTAGAGCTGGAACCAGACTGGCTCATTATACCCCTTTCCCACTGTAGAGCTGGAACCAGGCTGGCTCATTATAGTCCTTTCCCCACTGTAGAGCTGGAACCAGGCTGGCTCATTATACCCCTTTCTTACTGTAGAGCTGGAACCAGGTTGGCTCATTATACCCCTTTCCCACTGTAGAGCTGGAACCAGGCTGGCTCATTATAAAATCATGCACCGTGCTTCTTTTGGAAATAATCACATACAAAAGACGTCTTACGTGAAGCTTCCTTTATTAACAATATCTCTCTACAAAATCTCAAAGACACTCAGTCTCAAATGTCTCTCTCTCCTCTGACGAAACCCCACGACTTGGGTATAAAAGACCAAATGGCTATATTTCTGCAGAATGCGATGTCCTGGAATAACGAAAACTATGGGTTTGCGTTGATTATTACCTTTTTCATTACGTTTATACCATATCTACGGCTGCCCCCTAGTGGCTGTTGTTGACGTCCCAATTATAGTAGCCTATTCATATTTCTCTGAAATTATAAATTCACTTAACGTAACCCTACATTTTGACAACTCCTGTAGGCCATAGTAGGGCGTTTTACAAATAGACTAGCTGTTCTGGGAATTTGGAAATAAGGTAACCTGTGTTATGCAGATATTTCTCAAATTAATTTGTCGAGAATTAAGCGAGTTATATTCGGCTATATTGTATGAGTGGAAGTCTGCATCAGTCAATATAATACCGATCTAGACTTATATTTATATAAGCTATATAAGCAGCGAGGAAAGCTGAGCGGATTCTAGGTTTTTATATATACTACTCAAAAGATTTTAAGGGTCAAAGAAGTATTGTAAGTATGTCTTTTTAAGCCAGATTGGGTTAGAATATCCCCCTTTGGCTGGTCATTTGGACTATAGACATCACGTTTTTATGGGACATGCATTCATTGCACTTATCTTTTTTTTTATTTTTTTTATTTATTTATTTTATTTATTTTCCCCCCCATTTTCTCCCAATTTAGTAGCCAATTGAACCCCTATTCTACTTCAATTCCCCCCATGTAGCAACCGCTAGAGAACCACCGCTATACAACCCCGTCAGCCGGTAGTAGGAAGGGAGGGCGCCACGTCCTCTACAGGGCGTGACTCCTCCAGCTCCTGACCGTGATTCCAACTCGCCCGGGGCCTTATTTTGCGTAGCGATTCTCATCCGAGCCCTCCCCCCACCCGGAAGCAGCCGCCAATTGCTGCTCCCACAGGGCGCTGGCCATGCTCGGAAAATGGCAGGACCGGGGCGCGAACCCCGATCCTCGGAGCACAACTGCGCTGACTGAAAGTCAGCGCTTTTACCGTTGAGCTAACGCAGCGGCCATTGCACTTATCTTTAGAAACTTTTTTAATTAACCTAGATTTCCTTTTCATGGATTTGAAGCATGAACTTAATCAGACTAAAGTGATAAACTGCCTCGAAACACCCATTGTGACACCTCATGCACCATTTGCACGTGTGTTGCATGAGTGTCATTCCATGCATGCCAATTTTAGCAGTAAAATGGCTGAGCATTTTCCATTCATCATCACATCATCATTTTGGGGGGTGCATTACTTTTTTCATCAGGGTAATAAACTAGTGTCTAATCAAAAGTGTTTTGTTTTGTGTTTTGTGTTCTTGAGCCATCAAATAATTATTTTGTCATGAGTCGTCTCCATTTTAGCTCGTTAGCTTATATTTATATGCACACATATTTTTGACCCTAAACTTCTTTTGAGTAGAATATATGGACTGAGCAACCAATGACCACAGCTGACCCTCCCTGTCCCTTTCATGTTTGACAGGCCGATTCGGTTTGAAATAAATACGTGACGAAATAAATAAAAGATTCGTAAAATAATTAATATTTATTTAATTGCTTATTTATTAATTTAATTGCTTTAATATTTATTAAATTATTGATTTAATTGTTTGTTTATTTATTTAATTTCATCCATACTTGGGGGTGTTTGAACCATTTTTCATATTTTGGACGTTTGTCGGTAGGAAAGGAATTAGCTGATCTGGAATCAGAGTATTTGCACAAAAAGTGAAAAGAGCCTCTGATGCCAGATCCAGTGATTTGAAAACTGGACACCGTGTCGACAGGTGAGTATCGAGCGTCCCATCCCGCGTAGAGAGAGAGGAGTGCGAGAGAGTGTTATAGCTGTGTGATAGCTGGAACTCTCTGGCTGGAGGTTGAAGTCACCCAGTAGAATTACAGGGGTGCCATCCTCAGGGAAGGAGCTCAGGAGAGTGGGAGGGAGAGAGGGAGGGAGAGAGGGAGGGAGGGAGAGAGGGAGAGAGAGAGGGAGAGAGAGAGGGAGAGAGGGAGCGTCCCGTATCCACAGGGCATCAGCATTCACACGTTTGGCTCTGGATCTGTGGGCAACAGAAAGGTGAAATTGTTTCAGTGAAGGGACTCATCTGGTGTCCCTGAAGTTGGTCTCCATGTTGTGTGTGTCATCCACAGTAGCGGCACATGGTCGCTCACAAGGGTGAACCAGACCCAGTAAATAATACCTCAGGCTGTCGAGTGCCCGCTTCATTTCCAGCCACTGTTTCTCCTCGGTGGAGTTCTTCTGCTCCCGGGGGCAGTAACTTCCTACTGACGTACCAGATCGGGTGTTCCTCCCCATTACTCTCCTGGGACAGAACGACACCCCCCCCCCCCCACTTCAGACACATCAGTGTGGACCACCATCTCCATGCTGAAGTCAGGAGTCACCAATACTGGGCTGGAGCACAGGGCCCTCTTCAAACTCTGGAAGGCCTGTTCAGGGTCCACTGTCCACCTCACCATCTGGGGCTGGGCCTTGTGAGTGAGTTCTGTCCAGGGGGCAGCTAGGGAGGCAAAGTCAGGAATGAAGCGTCGATAATAACCTGTCAGTATCCCTGATCTGGGCCAGGTTTTGGATATAACTTCTGTAAATATCTCAATTACCCTCCATCACACATAAAACCTGTCTGGGCCAATCAGAAACACACAGTAAACCTGTCTGGGCGAATCAGAAACACACAGTAAACCTGTCAGGGACAATCAGAAACACACAATGAAACTGAATAATCTAAAAAAAACTAAAAAACAAAAAGTGAGCTATGCCTTTAACCCTCATATTGTCTTTGGCATAATTCAGTGTTTGTCTCTTAAAAACCAGTTAACCGTATTTTTTTTATTTGATGATTTTTCCAAATATGTTGGGATAAAATAGAAAATATGCAATGAACATAATGCTGTTTTCAAAGGTCTTCTAATACTTGGTAAACAAAGGAGTTGTATGGGGTCATTTGTGGCGTAGCTGTATTTTAAACTTCACAGACGTCCACTTACCTCAGGCTCTAAAATGAGATGTGAGATTTCTTAATGTTATTTTTCATTTTTAGGGATAAAAGATTAGTCAATTGGGAGACACACAAAATGTGGAACAGTGTCAAAATGTTTCTATTACAATAGTTGTGTGTCAGTTTAAACTTTTTGGGTCAATCTGACTTTAGGGGTTAAACCTCTAGCTGCCAGTGAGACAAAGCCTTCTTCCCTACAAATAGAGAAATAAAAAAACCTTGCGTTGTCTTGCACTTCTCTTCATGACCACATGGGGTCGATGTCACTCATTACAGTTGACAGCCTCTGCAGTTCAGCAATGATCAGGGAAAAGTGTTTCTAATATGTCAACATCTGTATAGATCTTTATGGTTTAGTTACCCATTCTCTTTATTCCTTAATAAGTTCTTGTTAAACTCTTTCTTGCACTAGAGAGCAGTGCTGAGATTGGGTTACAAAAACAGTGGTATTTACTCCTGGTTTAAATGTTTAAAAGTGCTGTTTGACAGACTGGCCTGTCCAGTGGAGTCCAACCACGTTCCTGCTGCTCCTGATTCCCTGTCAGTGGCAATAATATCAAGTCAAAGAAACTTTATCATCATTTTTGAAGAAAATTTTATTTGGTTGCTATTTCCATACCTTAAACAATCACAATACACAATATAAATATTTTTTAAGATACAAAATGCAGAAGTGTAAAGCCTCATGCCTGCAGGAGTGAATGAGTGTTCATGTCTTGTGTGTATTTTGTGTTTTTGTGCAACAGTCAGGCACTCCCCCATGTACTGTTATTGCATAGGCTGGTATAGTGTAGTATATTGCAAGGGGTAGCTAGTTACTGCACTGCCTGTTCTTTCACACCTAATGTTAGCCAAACTACTTAAAAATCACATTAAATTACAATCAGTGAGCAGATGATCTTATCCAGAGTGATGCACAGAAGGGGAGAACATCAGTGTTAGTCTCAGGAATACAAAGTGTGACATCATCAAGAAGGGACAGAAGGCCTAATAATAATCTCCCGGGGTGCATCCCAACCCACACCGGCCAAAACAAAAGCACAAACACTAATAAGAGCAATCGGGGTGAAAGTTACACAGCTAAAAGCAGGTTTGTTCAGATTCCTGTGTTTTCTGACGTTTGATTAAATATCAGCTCAGATCACTCCTCCCAAAGGGAGACTGTTATTAGGATGTGTTGCCATGGAAACAGTTAATGAGGGACACACCTGGACCGGCACCAGAGGTTCTGCTGGATCACTCACAACTCATGAGATTAATATTGTGACCAAAAAATAAATACATTCGTTCTATTTTCTGCATTTATTTATGGAATTTGATTTCAGTAATTTTATGTAATTTTCAGTTTCATATCAAAATCTGTACATTTCCAATTTCTGATACAGATCCCCCAAAAACTCAGAAAAGTGTGATTATACCACTTGAATGAATACATTTTAAAAACAGTCATATTTGATTTACCCATTTATAAATTCAGTTTGGAACATTTTAATGTTAAATCAACTTAGAGGACATTTGATTTCTGTTAGAACTGAATGAACACTTTTGAAAATGTAGATTTTACTGTGCACTTGTACATAATATTGGACACGTGCATAAGAGTGGCTGTTTAACCCTTGTGTTGTCTTCATATTATATCTGCACCCCGTGTCCACAGGGTCAAAAATGACCCCCCTCACCAGACCCCCTGTGATAAGCCTCTTCACTGAATTATAATGAAATAACCCGTCATTCTTCACTAAACCAGTCAATAATTGTGCTTTCCTACTTCACAGTCCAGACAGACTGGATTTCTTCAGTCTACACCACTCATTTTTACTATAAAACAAACATAATTTATCTTTTTGCTGTAATAGATGCGTGGCATTTAATTATGATGACATATGATTTCATAACTGTAGGGTTCATAAGACTCAAAAAACAATCTTTGTACCTGGATGATGTACCGCTTTTATAAAAATGTACAAAAGTGCAATATTTACCTTTTTTAACTGTAGGGTCACTCCAGGAAAAGCCATCAAATTATATGCTGAGAAAATTACATTTAGGGGATTTTCATTGCTGTTGACCTCAGAAAAGGGTCAGTTTTGACCTGAGAGCAACACAAGGGTTAAATATTGCGACAAATATTTATAAAAACAACAAGTTTTATCCATTTAAATTTCCTTTGTTTTTCTGTCTCATTTGAGTGTGTTTCCCTCTTTAATTACAGCTGATCTTCCCTTCACTCTCTGCCTCATCCCAGATCACACAGTTCTACAGAAGATCCAGCCCAATCAACCCCAAACCCAGGATAGAGGGGCTGAGTGAATGTGGTCTGGACTCTGTGCAGGAGGGTCATTGTGTCAGAGACGCTGTAGAAGGACAGAGTTCCTGCCCTGTGATCCAGGTACACTCCTATTCTGGAGGAGGGGGGAACAGGGATTCCAGTGCTCTTATTATTGTGCCAGAAACAGTAACTGGAGGGAGAGCAGAACAAACTCCAGGACTTGTTATTAAATCCCAGAGCACTGTTATTACCCGCTCCTTTCCTCCTGATCTCTTTATATGACACTGCTATACCAACCCAACCCCCACCCCCACTCCACTCAGCCTCCCAGTAACAGCGTCCAGACAGACCCTCTCTGCACAGCACTTGGATACAGTGCTCAAATCTCTCTGGATGATCAGGATATGACTGGATCTCTTCCACCCAGGTCACCTCTCTGTTCCCCTCAGACAGACAGAGGTGTTTATGCACTGTGTTGGGGTCCAGTGTGAGCTCACAGGAATCTGATAGAGGAGAAGGAGAGAAGAGCTCAGTGATCATTATAATAAACTTACATATTTTACAAACATTTTAATTTCATATTTTAATCCTCTTATGTTATTATTATAACCCCCTCAATGTGGGGCTGAGCATGTCGAATTCCCTCCCCAATTAGGAACGGCCAATCATCTGTAACCGCAGCCGCGTTCATGCGCCAATCCAACTGCGGGGAGAGTTAAATACAGCACCATTGGGGCGGCTGTGGCTCAGGAGGTAGAGCGGGGCGTCTGCTGATCGCAGGGTTGGCGGTTCGATTCCCGGCTCCTCCTGTCCACATGTGGAAGTGTCCTTGGGCAAGACACTGAACCCGAGCCATTGGTGTTTGAGAGGCCATTGTAATGCGCTTTGGATAAAGGCGCTATATAAGTGCAGTCCATTTACCAGAACAGTACTGCCCCAACCGAGGGCAAATACAACACTGCTGCCCTGAGCAGAAAAACTTTGGCGTGTTGGAAGAAAGTCATCAGGTGGTGACAGCAGTGGAAGAAGCCATTTCCACCTTGATATCCTGGACCTGCCTTTTCCAGCACACCCTCCCAGCTTCTCTGCATATACTGTCAAGTCTCCAGATGCGTCCCCAAAACAAGTATGTCATGAATATAGAAAATACTGTAGCGAGCGCGGAGAATGAGGGAGGGAGACAGCGGCTTGCAGTTCCGAATCGCTCCAGCTGAGCTGAGTTTTAATAGCGCTACCTTACCAGCTCTGAAAAGAGCCGTTTTAATTAATATTCACAGCTTTAAAACACTCTTTCACGAACACCGAATCGCTTCAGATACTGCTTTATAAAGGAACTAGTCGGCTGTGATTGGCACACACTTACAGATTCCTAGCCAATCACAGCCACACATAACACACAGTTACAAATGACAGTTACGTTTAAAACAAAACAGTTGACACAAGACGCGGCTAACAAGCTAACGACACAATTAGAACACACAGCAGGCTATTTACATTTATGTACACATCGACCAGGTAGCGGCTCACTACCCGGTCCTAGCTGGCCAGTTGGTAATCTCCAGGCCGCCACAATACTTTCAATAATATTTTTCTTGGTCTTACCTCATATTCTCATGTTGCTTAATTGTGTTAATTTATGTTTAAATACAGACTCACATTGTAAGAAGTCCTCTCTGGTCCTGGGCTCTAGAATATGGACGTCTTCCACTGTAGAGAGAGATCACAAGAAAGATGAGCTCCTAAAGATAACCTTCATATCATAATTCCTGGAGAAATTTACATCTATTTTAATAAATAAAGTGCATGTATATGAAACTGCAGTTCATTCAGGAATAATGAAAATATTAAATATAAAGTTTGATTAATATCACATATCATCTTGGTGAAGCTGAAGGTTCAGCAGTTTTTGCCAGTTGGAAATTTCCCTGGTTGCAATGGCGAGCAGAGAGGGCAGGTAGCAGAGGCCCTGTTTCCACTCATATCCAATACACACTCCCACACACTTATTATGGGATGTTTTTTGTCAGTAGAAGGCTGACAGGAGAAGACACACACTCAAGCGTTTACATTCAGATCCGATACCAGCGGAACCCAACCCAAACTACCTCCAGATGCGATTCATATCACAAATCTCACCCATATCCCAAATTCTTACTTTTAGACTAAAGTGATCAAATGTAATATATTGCATTTGTAAATAACTTGGATATATGTGGCAGAAAAAGACGAGTTTTCACAGGGCCAGAGATACGTGTCGTACAGTAGAGTCACCAACGTTTCTCCCAGTGATGTCACTGGAAGTTGCAGGATGACATATTTATGTAAAGAAACATCAGACAGCCATGTGAAAGCATGAGGAAGACCTAAATGTGCTTTCATCTCAATCAAAGGGAAAAATGAGAAGAGATTCCACTCCCCAGGAATGCTGCATCTCTCCGCCCATCTCACAAATCTCTGCTGCTGTTTTACAGCAGTGCAGACTGCTTTACTGCACATGATCATCTATAAGATGCAGAAACACTAAAACCTTTGTGCTGCTATTAACTGTTATAACAGGAGATAAAGTGACATTTAAAAGGTATATGCATTAGAAAAAACATGTATATACATTATAGTAGGTTTCTTCAGATTACAAAGATTGCTCAACTTAAACAAGCCCCAGCTATGACCCCTGTTTTATTGACAAGTTATCATGCTTCACTTTTTGCCCCATTTAAATATTTTTAAACCCAGCGTGGGTCCGGTTCTGACTGGGTTGTCATCTGTAAACCTTTTATAAATTCTTACTTACCGTGTCTGGTGTTGTACTGTGGCAGGTGGGTTCCTGTAGGGATAAAATAAGTTGCTACGGTTGGGTGATGGAGGAACAGTCTCTGCTCACTCCTGTCAGACTCACGGCTACACAAAGTATCAACAACACTGTACTTCTATTCACAAAAGATCAACAATTGTTATTTTTAATGAAATAAATCATTGGGGAAAAGTGGTTTCAGCAGTTCTAACCTGTTTGAGAGATTTTGACTAATTTTTTCTTGAAGACGTCATCCAGTCGCTCTTTCAGTTCAGAGACAGATTTCCTCACAGCCTCAAAAGAGATTTGTGGACTCACAGTGATGCTGGGTAAGTCTCCAGGCCCAGGAGCTGCACAGAGAGACTGACAGCTCTACAGACAGACAGACAGACAGACAACAGTCTCAAAACAGATTCCTGTGCAGATGCCAGGAGCAGATATTTGTAAATGAGGAACACACCTCAACATGTATGTACAATGTACATAGTGCAGACCATCAGAGAGCCAGTGATGTTACCTGGAGGAAATGGATGTGATCCTCTGTGTGTGAAAGCTGCTCCATCTCAGCATCTCTCCTCCTCAGCTCAGCAATCTCCTGCTACAGTCGCTCCAGGAGTCCTTCAGCCCGACTCACTTCAGCCTTCTCCTGATCTCTGATCAGCTCTTTCACCTCAGAGCGTCTTTTCTCAATGGAGCGGATCAAATCAATAAAGATCCTCTCGCTGTCCTCCACTGCTGCCTGTGCAGAGCGCTGTTAGGAGACACAGAGAGAGGAGGGCTGTCTGTGCAGAGCCCTGTTAGGAGCACAGAGAGAGGAGGGCTGTATGTGACACAGCCACGGGTCCACATTAGGCCATAGCCTAAAAAGGCAGTCGTGTGTTGGTTTTTTAAGACTGGAATTGAGATCCCAGGGCACCTGGAAACATACCATTGGGGGTGGAAGCCGGTAACGACTCTAGGACGTTATAAACCAGAACTTCGGTGCTGTAAAGTCTGCTGGGACCATCTGGCTTGAAGTTTATGACGTCAAAGGATGTCCCAGGATTGAATGATTCTGGAAATAACGCTTGGACTGTCGTAAAAACTAGCATACGAACAGTGCCACCATCTGACGTTATCAGGGCAGGCCAAATCTCTGTCCTTAACATATTTTCACACACAACACCACATGGCTATAGAGTGCTTTTGTCCTCAAACAGCCTAAAAACATACAGGTGGAATTTATTCTCTTTCCGACATATGATTCCCATTATCTTCTCATCTACGCCGTTGTAGCAGTCTAACCAGGGGCGCACATCTATTAAAACGAGATTAACCGCTTCATTCGGTGACTGTTTCTCCCATTCCCGTAATTATCTGGTCCCATCTTATTTTTTATCTTCCGCTCAGTCAAATGCTCTATACAGACCAGACAAACTCGCACTAGTTCCACAGTCGAGTCCAACCATAACAAATTAAATTCGTGCAAAAAGGGTAGGCGGAGCAAGAGGTCCAACGGTCAATGGAGTTTTTACAAAACAGTTCGCTAAACGGGTCATTATCAGACGGACAAAATCAAAAGTCTCCCTTTTCTTTTCCAGATTATATATGCCTTGGTTGTCAGGACCTAGTACTACTACTTACAACCCGTTATGGTTTTGACTATCCAATGAAAACCAACTTTAAATCCGGCTGACGCCGGTCAGACGCGCGCCACTATCATCATACATTATGCAACTTTAGTTGCTAAGCTAACTGAAAACACTACTGCGCATGTCTGATCACAAAATCCGATGGGATGCAAAGGATATGTCGACAAATATTAAAAATTATTACTTTATTCTATATATAAATGCAGGGGTGCCAATAATTGTGGCATGTGTGGTTTTGTTAAAAATAATTATTTCTTGATGGACTTTTCTAAAAAAGAATTGTTGGACTATTTATTTATTTTATTTTACTACTTTAACAGTTTGTGTGAGGGGTGATCCTGCATTGATGGTACATGTTATCTCCTGCTAGGCCTTTACTTTCCCAGTTCATGACACCGGTACTGACCATATTGAGCAATTTTTTTCTTTGATTGAACATCTGCTAATAAAACTTCGATTTCAGTGTCAGAATAATTATTTCCTTTGCGTTTTCTGGGCCATTTTGACTAGGTATCGATCTTTAAATGGAAGTGACAGCCTCCATATAAGGCAATTTATGGGCGTGGATTTATGCTAATCACAAAATAACTTGGACACGCTTCGTACATGAATATGAAATCTATCTTTTCCACACGGTTTGATGAATCCGGCGTAACTTTTTCGTCGCAACTCCTTTCGGACATAAATACGCGTATATTTAGGAACGCTTCATGAATGAGGCCCATAGAGCGTATATGCATATCTATGGTATAAGATAGAGTCATATTACAAACTACTCTTTCTTATTTTTGTGAATTCAATCTTCATTCATAATCTACACGTTGTAACAATCGTCATATGTTAACTGATTGATATTCTCAATAAAATTTTTTATAAATATTACAAACTACTTCCTCACTAGTTTGGAAAGAGTTTTGCAGGATTTCTTTCGCACACTGCTTGCAAAGTGAGGGGACAGGGACACATAGTAGACAGGGAACAGGGGTCATATTCGGACACAGTCCAGGGGTGCGTCCCAATACTCGAAAAATGCATCCTCCTTTCCTCCACTACAACCTCCTCTCCTCCGTGCCCCGGAAATGGATCTTTGTGTTTTAATATAATGTTGCTGATCACATTGGACATCTTAATTACATATTAATGGTTACATATTAATTAATGTCTAGACACAAACCGCAATGGCGGGTACATTGTATACTGTACATGCAAATACTTGTACTCGAAACGTTCACAGTTTTGCATACTTCCGGGTAGGAGAGGAGTGGTAGTGGGGGAGTGGAGGAAAGAAGGTGGGGGGTTAAGAATATTGGGATGCACCCCATGGGTGGATTCCTATCGCTTATTTTATCTGTCTTTGTCGCCTCCGTCCTTGCCTGACCCGGAAATCCAGCGAGGTTCGCCATCTATAAGGACATTCCAGGACGCCCCCTCTTCATACTAGCACCCGGTCTCGACGTCTGTCTGTCCTGGCCCCACGGTGGTGGAATGATCTCCCCGTGGAGGTCAGAACAACAGACAGTCTGACCGCCTTCAAGCGCAGATTGAAGACTCACCTCTTCAAGCTGCACCTCTCTCTATCCCTCCCTACCTCCTTCTGACCTCCCTTGATTATGTGGTTGTGTGATTGTGTGGTTAGCCCCCCCCCCCAAAAAAAAAGGAGAATTCCCAATCATACTGACTGCGCCTGGTACTTTAATTTGTGTTTACCGTTTAGGGTTGTTTTAAACGCACTTGTTCCTAGTTTGGAAATGCACTATGTACGTCGCTCTGGATAAGAGTGTCTGCTAAATGACTATAATGTAATGTAATGTAAATGTAATTCCAAACCGCTAAATGCTCCTCGGAGAAGCGAGGAGTGGGGAACGAGGAGGCTCCCAGAGGATGCTTCAGTGAGGAAGCACAAGTGTAGCCTTTGCGGAAGCCTTTTCTCGGAACGCATGACGTGTACAAAATATCCACCACTCTCCACATCTGCCACGTTGTGGGTACACCCCATACACAAATCTTTTTTTACCATTCCTTTCCATTTATTAGAAAGCGCTAATCAATAATGACACTCATTCTCTATAACTAACAAAAGCCACCTTTATTCATGATAAAGAGACTAAAAATAATTATAGTTAAGCACGTAAGCATAATATGAGCAAGGACGTTCCATTTGCCTCATGCATGTTGCCTCAATTCCTCCGTCCTCATATCTGATCCTTGCATCCTTTCCTCGCGTCCTCCGTTGGGCGGAGCTAAGGAGCGAGGAAAGGACGTGAGAAAAGGTTACGCATGTAACCATAATGCTTTTTAGCCTCTTTTTTCATGAAAAAACATGGCTTTTGTTCGTCATAAACAATGAGTGTCATTATGGATTAAAGCGCATTATAATAAATGTAAAAGAATGGTAAATTGGGTTTGTGTAGGGGTGTACCTGTGACGTGGCAGATCTGGAGAGGTGGATCATTTATACACGTCGCACGTTCTGAGAAAAGGCTTCCGGAAATGGCTACATTCATGCTTCCTCACTGAAGCATCCTCCGGTAGCCTCCTCGTTCCCCACTCCTCTCTCCTCCGAGGAGCATTTAGCGGTTTGGAATGTCCTTAAAGATGGCGAACCTCGCTGGATTTCCGGGTCAGGCGAGGACAGAGGAGACGAAGACGGATAAAATAAGCGATTGGAATGAACCCCAGGGCTGTGTACGAATCAGCACCCTTCCATACTATTAGGTAGGCTTGTTGAGTACACTGGGGCTGTGTCCCAATCAGCACCCTTCCATACTATTAGGTAGGCTTGTTGAGTAGACAGGGTGAAAAAGTCGTTGTGTAGGCAAAGTTTTCTCTAAATATAGTATACTTTAAACCCCCGTATGACACACTTACTTCCGGGGTTTCGCTGAGTACATTTTGGGGCACACTTTTCAAGAAGTACACAAACATTTTGGTCACATAAGTATGACGTGAAGCTTCGTTTTCAAAAGATGAGGCTCAGCTTCGCTGGCGTTTTCCTTCAAATACAACAAAAACAACACATGACATGGCAGTGCAAGGGTGGGGCACAAGGTTGCCAGATCTTGCAAGACATTCCAGCCAAATGGCGATTCAAAACTAGCCCAAAATATATTTTTAACTGAAACCAACGTATTTTAAATAGAAATCATCACATTTTTACTTTGTAAAATAAGTGTGTGCTTTGCAACTTTTCATTTTTACCCATGACTGCACTTTGAAAGCCCAATTTAGCTGTAAAACCTCGGACATGGCAACACTGGTGGGACATCTTACGACACTGGGATTGAGCCTCACAGGGCTGGAAAGTGGCCCAACACTGGGCTCCTCACTGGCTGACTGGAGGAGAGCCCTGACTGAGCTCTGAAATGGCTCTTCCAGCAGCCAGCTGTTGTCTTCTCCTCTGGTCAGTACCCACCTTGAGTGACTGTACAGCCTGTCTCAGATCCTGCAGCTCCATCTCTCTCTCCTGGATTCTCTGCTGGAATTTACTCTGTGTCACCAGCAGCTGCTTCTGTGGACAGATATTTCTCACATGATATTACAATATTCAGATGTTCAGCTTCATAGCAGAAGTAGAAAACTGTATTATCCCTCAGGGGGAAATAGGGTTTGCAGCCAGATAAAGTCAATAATGCAAACAAAAACCCAGTACATACAATACAAAACTCTGAGACATTACATTACATTAAGAGCTTTTAAAGTGGACCGAAAAGGTTATTTGCTATTTAAAAAGGGAATGACGAGAGGAATAAATTAACTCTTGTACGTATAATTCTTACTGAGCGGTACAGACAGATGTCTGCTTAAGGGTAGGAGATTAAACTCTGTCTACAGGGGGTGGGTTGAATCATATAAAATAATCTCCACTTTCTTAAGTGCCCTAATTTTGTATAGGGCAGTCATGCTGTTTCGTGGCTGGCCTATGATTTTG
This sequence comes from Ilyophis sp. 1 JC-2022, assembly GCA_022702515.1. Taxonomy (NCBI): domain Eukaryota; kingdom Metazoa; phylum Chordata; class Actinopteri; order Anguilliformes; family Synaphobranchidae; genus Ilyophis; species Ilyophis sp. 1 JC-2022. The sequence goes on along the minus strand of CM040403.1, from coordinate 142,330,926 downwards.
TTACAGAATTTAAGAATTCTTCCCAGTCTGTTCAGGTTGGCTGTACTTGTATTTCCAAACCAACACGTAAAACAGCAGGTTAAAACTCTTTAAATGAAGGATCTATAAAACAGTGTAAGGATGGTATAGTCCACATTAATTAATCTCATCAGCTTCCTTTAGAAAAAGAGGAGCTGCTGGCCTTTCTTGTACATCAGGTTGATGCATCTGTTCCCAGCACAGCTTGCTGTCCAACAAGCCCCAGATATGTATATTCTTCCACAACCTGAATGTGTTTACCTCTGATTACTTGTGTTGGGCCTTGTATTGTATTGTTTAGGCCTTGTACTGGGCCTTGTATTGTATTGTTTAGGCCTTGTACTGGTACTTGGCTTTCCTTGCGTCCCTTTGTACCTGTCTTTGGGCCTCCTTTTTCAACTGTTCAGTGTTCATCACCCAGGAGAAAAGCGCACTTCTTTTTGTTAAGAGCAAATTGACATTTTGTTGTCACTCATAGTTTGTCATTTTGACATATTTGAAAACACAATAGGTCTGACAGAGTCCACAAAAAAATAAATATAGCTTGATACTACTATCCCTATTCCAAATTAAACTAAATACCACTTCTACACACTGATAGCAGGCCACTGTGTAAAGTGTACTGGTCTTATAGGTAAAGCTTCTGTGTGAGTGAACTAGCTGCTCCAGTCGTGTTGATTCCCATTCAGGGAGTGAATAGGGGGGTGAGGGGTGTGAACAGAGCTGTCACAGAGAGCGGACTTGGGTTCACTTCCTGTTCTTACTGCTTTTATTACTGTGGACTACAGAGCTGGATATCACTGTGTTGTCGTCTGTTATTCAGACCTCAAAGTAACTGCGTTGTTCAGTACTTTTTCAAACTTATCAAACATTTCAAAACATAATCTATCAATAAATACATTAATCAAATTCAATGAAACGCAAGTCATAAACCTACACATTGTGGAAATAATCCAAGATAATATCTGTCATCATCAGTGTAAAAAAGTGTGAGTGTTTTGTGTAAGAGTTTCAGTCCTTACCTGTTTCTCAGTCCTTTCTGCTGCAGCTGAGACTGTATCATGGCCTCTGTGTTCATCCATCACACACATCAGACAGATACACTGCTGATCGGCATGACAGTAAACCTCCAGAACTTTGTCATGATGAGAGCAGATCTTTTCCTGCAGGTTTCCAGTGGCTTTGACCAGTTTGTGCTTCATAAAGGCAGGAGATTCATAGTGAGGCTGGTGTTACGATCCGCTCCGCTCCCCGTTCCTTCCTTGATGTTTTCCTCTGTTTTCCCTGAACCTGATTGTATCATGTCTGCGTTCATTGCCTGATTGTGTCTACATTGCACATTATTACTTGCACCACATCTTAATGACACAACTCACACTTAATTGCCTTCACCGCATTCCTCATGCATTTCCTAATTGTTCAATCAATTCGCTGATCTCGCACGTGTAACCCGGTCACAGAATGGGTTCATAATATCTGGTTGAGAGTAATCCTGTCAAACAAGGGGTTAATATATGTTTGAGTGACACGTGTGGAGTTATGTTTTCTAGCCAATGAGGAGTTCATATGTGAAAGTCCCGCCTCCCATTGACGCAACGTGAGTTGTGCGCGAAAGTTGACCAGTACGCAGATGCGATGCTATTCTCGCACGCAGAGAAGTGAAACGAAGCTGAAGAGAATTCGTTTTTACAAGACATCAGTCCGTCTTTTCGACATATTGTTTGTATAATTACGAGTAAAAGTCTAAGTTCGAGTTGATTTAAGTTTGAAACATTGACAGCATTCGTGCCATATTCTCCGGGGCTACGGTGAACTGCCCTGCATCCTTGCTGTCGTGTGAAACATTCGTCTTGGTGAGTTACGATGTAGCTAGCTTGAAAAGCTAACTAGCTTGCTCGAGAACCGAGAGCTATTCTCAACACGAGGAAAAGAGTGATTCAGCATTTCACTGAAATATTGCTAAACCAAAGTTAAAGTGATTGATTTCATGTTGCATGTCGGTTTGACATAATGTGAATGATGAATATTTTCCATAATGTTAAAGGTATGTTATGTAAGTTTATTTTCGAAATATGATTTGTATTACACTAGCACGTGTGCTAGGTTTACTGACAGTAGGCCCATGAGCCTAATGCAGCTACAAGCCTATTGTAGCTGACTGCAGCTATTTTGAGTGGTTGTTATTTTGTACTATACAGGCGAATTGCTGTATGTATTTTGAGTTTATCCAATTGTAAAGGAATTTGTTACAGTTGTGTGAAAGATATTATTATATAATTAATATAATAATAATATATTATTAATATATTATTATATATTATTACTGTACAGTTGTAAATTGATAATTGATATTTCAACTACTATTGAACTGCTAGTTCTTATGTAGCCAGTGATTGAAAGCCCTGTTTGTAACACAGGTTGGGTCTTTTATGATTGAATGAACATTCCTGACGAGGAATTGGCGAGCCACCATTTAAGTTGGACCAAGAGAAAGACAAGAAGATTCTCATCATTCTATCTTCCACACGTCTGGTGTGGTAGGACTCTGAAAGAATGCACACACACATTTTTTATTTTTCTTTATTGAACTGAAAAGCGCTTACTGTTTAGGACCCGGGTCATTGAGGAATTGATTGTTATATTGTATTATTGTATATTGTGATTATTGAATGTTGCAACACTATTTCTAACTAAATACTTTTTCTACTACCTTTTATCCACATTGTCCGGCTCCTATCATTTTTCAGTTCAGTTAATCTTGCTCCTACGAACCTAGTAAAGAGGTGTACTTACCCTATGGTTACTACTTACCTTAGTTGGTTATTCTATATCCTAGCAGGTTATTACTCATCCAAGTGGGTTACACGGAATAAAAAAACTTGGCGAGCCAGCCAGGAGCAGTGTACTGTACTGTGAAATATATGAGCCGCACACAGACATATTCATACGTACATTGGGTTTTTGAAAGGTTGTATTATGGATATCGTTGCAAATGAAGGTATCAAAGTGCCAAACTCCGTCATCATTAGTGGGTTGTCTGATACTCTGCTAGATGAGGAAGTTTTTGACCACCTTAAGACAGTGGGGTCAATCTCTAGGATAATTAAAATCAAAGATACTGAATCTGAATTTAACAACCAGGTTATTGTTGAATTCGTGTCCGGCAACGCAGTAGAGGAACTTGGTCCTTTCTTGCCAAGTAACAGACCATGTTCTGCCAACCCCAAGGTTGAGTTTCGTATCCGAGCCCTATCTAGTGTTTACAGTAGCCAGATAGGTACTACAGTGACAGGTACATTTCTGTCAGAGCTGAAGGATGTAGCCAAACTGAGTGGAAAACCGTTTGCTGAGGTTTTGCGAGAGGAGTTGGCTAGGATTACTGAATCCATTGGTATTGAGGGTGCTAGTGGTCACACTAGGCCAGCTGATGAACCAACTCCGATCATATCGCCTAGTAATCTAATGACAGGTGATGCTCAGCCAAGCTTCACCCCAGCTTCTGTAGAAGTAAACCTGACCTCTGGTGGAACACCGCCTCATGTGGATTTTGCTGCCACGGCTTCTCCTAGTAGTAAGGGGAGAACAAACACATTTCACTTACCTACTGATCAGTTGAGCACGCCTGAAGTCCAGCGTGTAGTCATAGAGCACATCGTGAAGAGTGGAGAAATCGGTTCCCAGTTTCACTCCACGTCCAGACTGAGATCCTTCTCCGGAAAGTCACCTCTCCCTAACCACGAGGTTGACTATGATACCTGGCGTAGCAGTGTAGAATTTCACTTGTCAGATCGTAACGTGTCGGATGTTCAGCTAGCAAGAAAAATTGTTGATAGTCTGCTACCTCCAGCCGCCCATGTGGTCAAACCATTAGGTCCACGAGACTCCCCAAGAGCTTACCTGGATTTACTTGATTCTGCTTATGCAACAGTCGAAGATGGAGACGAGCTGTTTGCGAAGTTTCTCATGACTCAACAGAATGCTGGAGAGAAACCTTCCAACTTCCTGCATAGGCTACAAACATCCTTGAACACCATCGTGAACAAAAAGGTGATCGCCGCAAGTGATGTAAACGCGCAGCTTCTCAAACAATTCTGCTTTGGCTGCTGGAACAACCAACTGATCTCAACGCTCCAGCTGAACCAGAAAAAAGAGAAACCGCCCACCTTCGCAGAGCTGTTACTCCTATTGCGTACTGAGGAGGACAAGCAAGCCGCTAAGTCCACTCGTATGAAGCAGCATCTGGGGCTCACGAAAACCAAAGCACAGTCTAACATGCAAGCTGCATGTCCCCTTGCGGATGATGAATATCATAACTCTTCTTCTGCTGATGCAAGTTCATCGGAGATGGGTGAAATCAAGAAGCAGCTCGCTGCTCTTCAAACTCAGCTTGCCACCCTAACCACTTCCAAGGGTGATCAACAAAAGAAACCTGGAAACAACAAGAAGTTCAAGCCAAAACAAGAGAAATCAGAGAAGCATTCACCAACACTACCTACTGAGGCAGTAGCCAAAAAACCCAGACCTTGGTACTGTTTCCAATGTGGCGAAGACGGTCACATTGCTACTGGATGCAGCAATCTTGCAAACCCGACACTCGTCACAGCAAAAAGAAAGGAGCTCAAAGAAAAGCAACAGGCTTGGGAAACGAAACGCGGCTCTGAAACAACAGAGGGTTCTCCTTTAAACGAGAAGTGAGTTCTGTTGAGGGACAAACAGAAACTCACAGTCGAACAAACTGTCCCAAATCTGACAAAAAGAGCAAAGTGTCACTAAACTCAAATAGTTTAGGACAGAAAGTGAAACTACCTCAAAATCTAGTGGGTGACATATGCACAGCCAAGGTCATTGTGTCTGGTGTAGAGTGTAACTGTTTATTAGATACAGGTTCTCAGGTTACCACGATATCCCAGTCATTTTATGACAAGCATCTTTCTGAGCAACCTATTAACCCTGTGAGCCATTTTCTTGAGATTGAGGGAGCCAATGGTGAGCTTATCCCATATGTAGGATATGTAGAGATCAGTGTTAAGTTTCCTAAAGAGTTCATAGACACAGAACCTGAAGTACAAACATTAGCTTTGGTTGTACCCAACATCGGCTTTAACCTTGACATGCCCTTACTCATAGGAACAAACACACTTGACACCCTTTATGAGCAGTATTGCCACAACATGAACATTACCACCTCTCTCTCTGGGTACCGTCAGGTCCTCAAAACACTTCAGATGAGACAGAAGCAGACCTCTAGTGGTAGACTTGGTTTAGTTAAGCTTAGAGGCCTTGCGCCAGAAGTACTTCCAGCTGGTCAGAAGGTCATTTTAGAGGGTTTTGTCTGTTGTAAAGCTGTGAATAATGAGAACTGGGCTTTACTAGAGCAGCCATCTATTTCATCTCTACCAGGTGGGGTATTTGCAGACAGCTGTCTTGTCACTCTGCCGACTAAGTATCCTTACAAACTTGCTGTAGTGCTTAGGAATGAAACTGACCATAATATTAGTCTGCCAAATGACTGTGTTATCGCAGAGCTAAATGTACCAGAGAAGCTTATGCAGAATACTGATAGTCAACCTGTCACAGCCGAGTGTTCTAGTCAGCAGTCTAGCTCAAAACTGTAATTTGATTTTGGTGCTTCTCTACTACCAGAAGAGTGGAAGACAAGGGTGACTCAGAAGCTGAACACTTTCTCTGATGTTTTTGCGCATCATGACCTAGACTTTGGTCATGCAACAAAAGTAAAGCATCACATCAAGCTGAAAGATGAAACGCCGTTCAAACAACGGGCACGTCCGATACATCCACAAGACTATGAAGCTGTCAGAAAGCATCTTCAAACCCTTGTTGATGCCGGTGTCATAAGAGAATCCGAGTCTCCCTTCTCATCGCCCATAGTTGTAGTTAAAAAGAAAAATGGTGATGTAAGATTGTGTGTGGACTACAGAAAACTAAACACCCAGACTATTAAGGATAACTATGCGCTTCCCAATCTGGAAGAGTCGTTCTCTGCACTCAATGGATCCCAGTGGTTTTCGGTTATGGATCTCAAGTCTGGTTACTATCAGATAGAAATGGAGGAGAGCGACAAAGCGAAAACGGCGTTCGTCTGCCCATTAGGATTTTGGGAATTTAATCGAATGCCGCAGGGTATCACAAACGCGCCAAGCACCTTCCAGCGCCTAATGGAAAAGTGCATGGGAGACATAAACTTAAAAGAAGTGCTAGTCTTCCTTGATGATATTATCGTATTTTCCAACACCTTGGAAGAACATGAGGAAAGGCTTACACATGTTCTCACGCGTCTCAGAGAGCATGGTCTCAAGTTGTCCCCAGAGAAGTGTAGTTTCTACCAGACATCTGTCAAGTATCTGGGGCACATCGTGTCAAGAGAAGGAGTAGAAACAGATCCAGCGAAAAGTCAAGCATTAAAGACCTGGCCAAGACCCCAAACCTTGAAAGAGCTCAAGTCTTTTCTTGGTTTCTCCGGTTATTATCGGAGGTTCGTGCAGAACTACTCAAAGATCGTGAAGCCTCTCACCAATCTCACCGCTGGCTATCCACCATCTCGAAAAGGAACTAAGGCAACACCGAGTGATGGCAAGTACTACAATCCCAAGGAGCCATTTGCTGAGCGCTGGACATCTGCCTGTCAGCAAGCTTTCGAACTTATCATTGATAAGCTGACTTCCTCTCCTGTTCTGGGATTTGCCAACCCAAAGTTACCTTATTTTCTTCATACTGATGCCAGTACTACGGGCTTGGGAGCGGCGTTGTATCAAGAGCAAGATGGACAGAGTCGTGTCATCGCATACGCAAGTCGAGGATTGTCCCGCAGCGAAGCTCGATATCCAGCCCACAAGTTGGAGTTTTTAGCCTTAAAATGGGCCGTAACAGAAAAATTCCACGACTACTTATACGGAAACACTTTCACAGCTGTGACCGACAACAATCCATTGAGATACGTCCTGACAACCGCAAAACTGGATGCCGCCAGCTATCGCTGGTTAGCTGCCCTTTCCACATTCAGTTTCGACATCAAGTATCGAGCTGGTAAACAAAACCAGGATGCAGATGGTCTTTCGAGGCGACCTCATGGTGCACTAGCAAATGACAGCATCTCACAAGAGGAGGATGCTAGGATCCATCAATTCGCTTCTCATCATCTCTTATCACCCAATGACAGTCCTTTTTCTGCAGATGTAGTTAAAGCCACCTGTCAGAAGCACACCGTTAGTCCAGTGTGTGAGAAACCCCCTTCTCTCTGCTTAGTCGAGTCTATAGCCATACACCCCGGGGCTATCCCTACAGCATTTGAGGAGGAGGAGTTTCAGGAAGGTCTTATCACCGTTCCAAAGTATAGTGATGAAGATCTAGTCAAACATCAGAGAATCGATCCTGTCATCAGTAAAGTCATTCACCTGATGGAGTCAGGAGAAAAGCCAGATGCCAGTCTCAAGGCTGAGTCGTATGAGCTATGCTTAATGCTCAAGGAATGGAGCCGTCTAGAACTAACCGACCGCCTCTTGTACAGGAGACGTCAATGTGACCACCGAGTAGTGTGTCAGTTAGTCCTTCCCCAAGCATTAAGACAGTCCGTCCTGCAAAGTCTTCATAATGACATGGGGCATATGGGAGTAGAACGCACTCTTGAGCTGGTCCGATCAAGGTTCTATTGGCCAAAAATGGCAGTAGACGTGGAAAACAAGGTAAAAATCTGTGGAAGATGTGTACGTCGAAAGAAGCAACCAGACAAGGCAGCGCCTTTGGTCAATATCCAGACCAGCAGACCTATGGAATTGGTCTGTATGGACTTCTTGTCCCTTGAGCCAGATAGTCATAACACAAAAGATATTCTAGTTATCACAGACCACTTCACTAAATATGCCGTAGCTATACCTACGAAGGACCAGAAGGCCAACACAGTAGCTAAATGCCTCTGGGAGCAGTTCCTTGTTCATTATGGCTTCCCAGAACGTCTCCATAGTGATCAAGGTAGAGACTTCGAATCGCAGACCATCAAGGAGCTTTGTGCATTAGCCGGTATACGTAAAGTGAGAACCAGTCCATATCACCCTAGGGGAAATCCCGTAGAGCGCTTTAATCGTACATTGCTAGGTATGTTAGGCACTCTAAGTGACAAAGAGAAGTCAAAGTGGCGTGATCATGTAAAACCCCTCGCACACGCCTATAACTGTACAAAAAATGAAGTTACTGGGTTCTCGCCATACGAGCTTATGTTTGGCCGACAGCCTAGGTTGCCTATAGATATTGCCTTTGGTTTACCGGTCAGGGGCGACTGTTCATCAAAATCACACTCGCAGTATGTAAAAAACCTGAGGTCTCACTTAGAAGAGAGCTATCAACTAGCTGTTGATAACGCCAAGAAAGTAGCAAACAAGAACAAACTGCGGTTTGACAAACATGTGAGAGAGTCTACTCTAGAAGTAGGTGACAGAGTCCTTGTGCGGAATCTTCGTCCCCGCGGGAAACACAAACTTGCTGATCGATGGGAGTCCACAATCTACATTGTGAAGAAGAGAGCAGGAGACCTACCCGTCTATGTAGTGTGTCCTGAAGGTCAAGAATCTCCCACACGGACCCTGCACCGTGATCTCCTACTTCCCTGTGGTTTCTTGTCTGAGACAGAGGAGGAGGAAACAGTCAAACCAAAACCAGTTCGTAAGCCTAGAACCAGGCAGAATCATATCCTAACAGAGGAGGAAAACGACGAGTCAGAGCATGAGGCTGACATCCCTCAGTGGTTCGACACTACTGGAAATCCTAGGGAGGAGAGAACATTCACTACAGAGTTCCATATCCCCAAGAGGATGGAAGAGACTATGGACGTAGCCAGTCCCACTCAAGAGATGGAGTACTCACCTGCGAGTTCCGCTACTGAGGTTGTCCAGCCTACTCAAGTCCTGCCTGAAGCAGAAAACCTACCTGATGTGTCTTCTGAGGATGCTGGAAAAGGAGAGCAACAAGTTGAAGAGCTTTCTGACATATCCCCGCCTGAGGAATCTCCTACCGAGGAAAATGGAGATATCCCAGAGCCACTTGCAGAAGTGCCAACAGATAAATTAGAAGGTGATGATGATGTCCCGATGCTCGACTTGTCCAGTCCAGAAGACGATGTTCCAATGGAAGGAGTCACAACCACTGATGTCACTCCAACAGAAACTGAAGCAACCAATCTTCAATCCAGTGAAGAAACTGATGATGATACTCGGAGACCCGAACGTTCAAGAAGAGCACCTGGACGCTTAACGTATCCAAAGCTAGGGAATCCACTTGTTTTATTTGCTCAAACTCTCTTAGAAGGGTTCAACAAAGTGCTTGTTGATGTTTTTGAGAGTCATGAAAGCCCTCACCTTGAGATGATTGCAGTTGTGTAAAAACATGAAGGGACTCATGTTAATTTAGAAGGGGAGGGTGTAACCCAGTCACAGAATGGGTTCATAATATCTGGTTGAGAGTAATCCTGTCAAACAAGGGGTTAATATATGTTTGAGTGACACGTGTGGAGTTATGTTTTCTAGCCAATGAGGAGTTCATATGTGAAAGTCCCGCCTCCCATTGACGCAACGTGAGTTGTGCGCGAAAGTTGACCAGTACGCAGATGCGATGCTATTCTCGCACGCAGAGAAGTGAAACGAAGCTGAAGAGAATTCGTTTTTACAAGACATCAGTCCGTCTTTTCGACATATTGTTTGTATAATTACGAGTAAAAGTCTAAGTTCGAGTTGATTTAAGTTTGAAACATTGACAGCATTCGTGCCATATTCTCCGGGGCTACGGTGAACTGCCCTGCATCCTTGCTGTCGTGTGAAACATTCGTCTTGGTGAGTTACGATGTAGCTAGCTTGAAAAGCTAACTAGCTTGCTCGAGAACCGAGAGCTATTCTCAACACGAGGAAAAGAGTGATTCAGCATTTCACTGAAATATTGCTAAACCAAAGTTAAAGTGATTGATTTCATGTTGCATGTCGGTTTGACATAATGTGAATGATGAATATTTTCCATAATGTTAAAGGTATGTTATGTAAGTTTATTTTCGAAATATGATTTGTATTACACTAGCACGTGTGCTAGGTTTACTGACAGTAGGCCCATGAGCCTAATGCAGCTACAAGCCTATTGTAGCTGACTGCAGCTATTTTGAGTGGTTGTTATTTTGTACTATACAGGCGAATTGCTGTATGTATTTTGAGTTTATCCAATTGTAAAGGAATTTGTTACAGTTGTGTGAAAGATATTATTATATAATTAATATAATAATAATATATTATTAATATATTATTATATATTATTACTGTACAGTTGTAAATTGATAATTGATATTTCAATTACTATTGAACTGCTAGTTCTTATGTAGCCAGTGATTGAAAGCCCTGTTTGTAACACAGGTTGGGTCTTTTATGATTGAATGAACATTCCTGACGAGGAATTGGCGAGCCACCATTTAAGTTGGACCAAGAGAAAGACAAGAAGATTCTCATCATTCTATCTTCCACACGTCTGGTGTGGTAGGACTCTGAAAGAATGCACACACACATTTTTTATTTTTCTTTATTGAACTGAAAAGCGCTTACTGTTTAGGACCCGGGTCATTGAGGAATTGATTGTTATATTGTATTATTGTATATTGTGATTATTGAATGTTGCAACACTATTTCTAACTAAATACTTTTTCTACTACCTTTTATCCACATTGTCCGGCTCCTATCATTTTTCAGTTCAGTTAATCTTGCTCCTACGAACCTAGTAAAGAGGTGTACTTACCCTATGGTTACTACTTACCTTAGTTGGTTATTCTATATCCTAACAGGTTATTACTCATCCAAGTGGGTTACACACGCATTTCCCGCAAGCTGCAGCTTATCAGCTCTAATGACACTAGTTATATAACCATGCTGTTCCTGTGATTCCTTGTCAAAGTATACAGTTTGTCAGAGTACACGGTCCCTGTCGCGTGGTACTTGTCTCCCCATATCCTAGCTTACTGCCAAGTTGACTACCCCGGTCTGGAATTGTCACACCTGCTTCCCAGTGTGGATCCCAGCTCTACCTCCGCCTGACTCTGCTCCACGACCCAGGCTACGACCACTCCTGGCCACTTCGCTGGATCTCGATCGCCAGCTCTCTACGGGTTCCACAGCCTATGATTTATTGTCTAAACCTGTTTTCCCGGTGTGGATCCGACCCGGAATTAAGAATAAAAACCCTTCTTTTCAAAAGAACGACTGTCTCGTTGTGCATTTGGGTCCCTACCTGCTGGACGTCACAGAATACTTTGACCAGAAATGGACCCAGCCGACGCGGAACAGATTTGCCACGCCCTCACCTGCCAGGCTACCCAGATCGCCCAGCAAAGCAGCCGCCTGGACGAAACCATGGAATTGTTCCCGGGGCATGGTGGAACGGACCACCCAATGGGGCACCATGCTAACCCAGATGGCTGCCCAGACTTCAGGACTCCGTCCTGAAGCGGAGAATCCTCCTCAACCACCGGCACCAGCTCCATTACTACCTCCTCGGGAACCTCGCGCCAACCCTCCAGAACAGTACTCAGGTGAGCTGGGGAAATGCCAGCCCTTCATACTGCAGTGTGAGCTGGCGTTCCGGATGCAGCCATCCTCCTACTCTGCTGACGCCACCCGTGTGGCGTATATTATCACCTGCCTGGGAGGAGAGGCGCGGGACTGGGCCGCCGCGTTGTGGGAGAAGCAACCCATCCTCTGCACCCAGTACCTGGACTTCGCCAGGGAGATGCGGCGCACCTTTGATCATCCCGTGTGCGGGAGAGACGTGAACCAGCAGCTTATGGCGCTCAAACAAGGCGAACGCAGTGTGGCGGAGTTCGCCATTAAGTTCCGGATCCTCGCGGCGCAGTCGGGCTGGAACGACGCCTCCCTACAGGGCGTCTTCCGCTTCGCCCTTTCCGAGGAGATGAAGGACGAGATGGCCACCCGCGATGACACACCCACGCTGAATGACCTCATCTCCTTGGCCATCACGGTTAACAACCGTCTGCGCGCCCGCACCCGCGAGAGGAGGGCTTACATCCCTACTCAACCGCCTCTGGGAACCACAACCGCGCACCCTGCTCTTCGCCATCAGGCTCCCATGGCTGTCGAACCTCCGGAAACCGGGGAACCCATGCAGCTGGGCGGTACTACGTCCGACCCTGCCGCTCGCCGCCGCCAACGCCGGGCCACAGGAGCTTGCTTCTATTGCGGCCGCACGGATCACCTCCTTAACTCCTGTCCGGTGCGCCCAAAAGAGAAGGCTCGTCAGCAACCCTAGGCCTACTGGCGAGCCAGACCCAAACACCGGGCCTAGCTCTCAACCGATTCCAACTCTCTGCGGTCCTCAAATGGGGCACTACGGCCTCCGCCACCGTAGCTGTTCAGGCCCTCGTCGACTCAGGAGCCGACTCCAACTTTGTGGACTCCCAGTTCGTGTACGAGTCCGGGATTCCCACGGAAGAACTGGAGACACCCATCAACGCCTATGCCTTGGACGGCCACCGCCTGGCCCACATCACCCACTGCACCATTCCCATCCAACTGCTTCTGTCCGGTAACCACCGTGAGATCATTCAACTCCACATCATCAGCACTCCCCACTCCCTTCTGGTCCTTGGTCAGCCCTGGCTGCACAAACACAACCCCCTGCTCGACTGGATCACATCCAGCGTCACCAGCTGGAGCACCCAATGCCACACCTCCTGTCTCCACTCGGCGGAACCTCCCTCTAGCACGGAAATTAAGACATCCGTTCCAGAGGTCGACCTGAAGGGGGTCCCCCACTGTTACCGGTACATGTCCCGGGTCTTCTCCAAGTCCCTTGCCTTGTCCTTACCCCCCCACAGACCCTACGATTGTGCCATCTCCCTGTTCCCGGGTGCTCCCCTACCCTCCGGCCGCCTGTACAGCCTATCCGGTCCGGAAAGAACGGCCATGGAGGACTACATCAAGGCCTCCCTCGAAGCAGGTATCATCCGCCCCTCCTCCTCGCCCTTCGGAGCCGGATTCTTCTTTGTAAAGAAGAAGGATGGTTCCCTCTGCCCCTGCATCGACTACCGGGGCCTCAACTCCATCACCGTCAGGAATAAATACCCTCTACCCCTACTGAATTCGGCCTTCGAACTGCTGCAGGGCGCCCGGGGCTTCACCAAGCTGGACCTCCGTAACGCCTACCACCTGGTACGGATCCGGGAGGGGGACGAGTGGAAGACCGCCTTCAACACCCCCCTGGGCCACTTCGAGTACCGGGTGGTCCCGTTCGGCCTTACTAATGCCCCTGCCGTCTTTCAAAACCTAGTGAACGATGTACTGAGGGATTTCCTCAACCGCTTTGTGTTTGTTTATTTAGACGACATACTTATTTTCTCCCAGAACCAACGGGAACACCAAGACTATGTCTCCCTGGTTCTACAACGCCTACTGGAGAATAAGTTGTTTGTAAAGGCCGACAAATGTTTGTTTCATGCTCCCTCAGTCTCGTTCCTAGGTTTTGTGGTGGAGAGGGGCGACATACGGCCGGACCCGGCCAAGATCCAGGCAGTGACGGAGTGGCCCATCCCCACCACTCGTAAGCACCTGCAGCAGTTCCTGGGGTTCGCCAACTTTTACAGAAGGTTCATCCGGGACTACAGCCAGGTAGCCGCACCCCTCACCGCCCTCACATCCATTAAAAACCCATTTGCTTGGAATTCCCTGGCAGATCAAGCCTTCACCAAACTCAAGGCACTATTCACCACGGCCCCCATCCTCTGCTGCCCGGAACCCGACCGCCAATTCGTGGTGGAGGTGGACGCCTCGGACACAGGCGTAGGGCCCATCCTGTCCCAACACTCCCCCCTCAACCACAAGCTCCATCCCTGCGCCTTCTTCTCCCGCCGCCTCTCCCCCACCCAACGCAACTACGGGGTAGGGGATCGGGAGTTGCTAGCTATCAAGCTGGCACTGGAGGAATGGAGACACTGGCTTGAAGGGACCACTCAACCGTTCCTGATCCTGACTGACCACCGCAACCTACAGTACATCCAGTCAGCTAAACGACTCAACTCCAGACAGGCCCGTTGGTCGTTGTTCTTCTCTAGATTCAACTACTCCATCACCTTCAAACCCGGGTCAAAAAACATCAAACCCGACGCCCTCTCTCGGATCCACTCCTCCCCTGCCGACCTGTCTGTCCCGGAGACCATCGTTCCGGCTTCCTGCGTCGTGGCTGCGGTCCGGTGGCCCATCCAGAAGATCGTACTGGACGCTCAGGTGACGCACCCCGATCCTCGCCCTAACCCCTCTTCTGCCCTGTTCGTTCCCAACCCGGTCCGCTCCCAGGTCCTGGAGTGGGCTCACTCCTCCCGACTGGCCTGCCACCCCGGAGGCAACCGCACCACACCTCCGTCCCCTTCCCATCCCGGGCCGTCCTTGGAGTCACATCGGGGTCGACTTCGTTACCGGACTACCACCATCTGCCGGTAACACAGTCATTTTGACCCTGGTGGACCGGTTTTCCAAGGCGGTTCACTTTGTTCCCCTCCCCAAACTTCCCTCCGCCCTCGAGACGGCCGACCTCCTGGTGCAGCACGTGGTGCGGCTGCATGGGATCCCGTCGGACGTCGTCTCCGACCGGGGCCCCCAGTTTGCCTCCGCAGTATGGAAGGCATTCTGCACCGCACTCGGCGCCACCGCCAGCCTCTCCTCCGGGTTCCACCCGCAGACCAACGGGCAGGCAGAGAGGGCCAACCAGGACCTGGGAGCCGCCTTACGGTGCGTGACGGCCCGCAACCCTGCCTCCTGGTCCCAGCTCCTCCCGTGGGTTGAGTACGCCCACAACACCTTGGTGTGCTCATCCACAGGGAGGTCCCCCTTTGAGGCTTCCCAGGGCTTCCAACCCCCACTGTTCCCCCCCCAGGAGGCCGAGGTGGCGGTTCCGTCTGTGGACGCCCACATCCGACGCTGCCAGCGGGTCTGGAAGGCCACCCGCAACGCCCTCCTCAAAACCTCCTCCTGGAATCGTCGCCTGGCGGATCAGCACCGGTCCGCAGCCCCTCACTACCGCCCGGGACAGAAGGTTTGGCTATCCACCTCCACCTTCTCCCTCCCCGGCACCTCCCGCAAGCTCCAACCCCGCTTTGTCGGACCCTTCACTGTGCACTCCATTCTCAACCCAGTCACCCTCAAGCTCCGTCTCCCTGCCTCCCTCAAAATTCACCCCACTTTCCATGTCAGTCAGGTCAAGCCAGTTGTCTCCTGCCCTCTCAGCGCTCCCACTCCTGCCCCCCCACCTGTTCGGGACATTGATGGTGCTCCCGCCTTTACAGTCTCCAGCATCCTCGAAGTCCGGCGCCGGGGACGGGGCCACCAGTACCTGGTCGACTGGGAGGGGTATGGGCCCGAGGAACGTTCCTGGGTTGCCCCTCGTCTCATCCTGGACCCTACCCTCATCCGGGACTTCCATCACCGCCAGCCCCAGTCGACCAGAGCCTGTGGTCCGCCAGGAGGCGTACCTTGACGGGGGGGTACTGTTACGATCCGCTCCGCTCCCCGTTCCTTCCTTGATGTTTTCCTCTGTTTTCCCCGAACCTGATTGTATCATGTCTGCGTTCATTGCCTGATTGTGTCTACATTGCACATTATCACTTGCACCACATCTTAATGACACAACTCACACTTAATTGCCTTCACCGCATTCCTCATGCATTTCCTAATTGTTCAATCAATTCGCTGATCTCGCACGCATTTCCCGCAAGCTGCAGCTTATCAGCTCTAATGACACTAGTTATATAACCGTGCTGTTCCTGTGATTCCTTGTCAAAGTATACAGTTTGTCAGAGTACACGGTCCCTGTCGCGTGGTACTTGTCTCCCATATCCTAGCTTGCTGCCAAGTTGACTACCCCGGTCTGGAATTGCCACACCTGCTTCCCAGTGTGGATCCCAGCTCTACCTCCGCCTGACTCTGCTCCACGACCCAGGCTACGACCACTCCTGGCCACTTCGCTGGATCTCGATCGCCAGCTCTCTACGGGTTCCACAGCCTATGATTTATTGTCTAAACCTGTTTTCCCGGTGTGGATCCGACCCGGAATTAAGAATAAAAACCCTTCTTTTCAAAAGAACGACTGTCTCGTTGTGCATTTGGGTCCCTACCTGCTGGACGTCACAGCTGGAGGTGAGTTTCACAGTAAGTGGCCAGACACACCAGACAGGACTTGACGGCTTTGTGCTTTCTCCCAGTGCAGACATCACACGCCACGTCTCCAGCTCCAGCGTAACAGTGAGCAGGAGGAGCAGCTTGGAGTCCTGTCTCCTTCAGTTTCTCTACCACTTCAGCAAACATAGTGTTTTTCTTTAAAACGGGCCTTGGAGTGAAAGTCTCTCTGCACTGGGGACAGCTGTAGACACCAGTATGATCATTTTGATTCCAGTAGCCCTTAATACAGCCCATACAGTAACTGTGTCCACAGGGAATAGTCACCGGATCCTTCAATAGATCCAGACAGATCGGACAGCTGAACTGGTCCTGATCCAGAAAACCTCCACCTTCAGCCATGTTACCGCTCACGCTGACAAAGACAGAGTTAAGTTTCGTTTCTGTGAACTGCGTGAGAGAGAGAGAGAGAGAGAGAGAGAGAGAGAGAGAGAGACTTCCTGGTTCTGCCCACAGCTGTAGGAGGAGTGGTGTTGGACTGAGGCCAGGCTGAGCAGAGAGTAGATATTATTTGGCGTTTATTTAGTTACAAAAATATCGCGCGCGTGGAATTGTGAAATTAACAGAACAGTATCCGTGAATGTCCAGATGTGAAGCGAGCGAGCAGAGAACCACTCCGCGTGAAGGAACTTTTGTTTTGGTGAAAAAAAATGCAGTCCCGCGACTACCGCGAGCACGGAGCTGTGACACGAGCGAACTTTCTCTGGCAAGAAAATTAATTTCCTCTCGATGGGATACGGAGTGTGTCCCAATACTCGAAAAATTCACCCTCCTTTCCTAAACTACCACCTGCTCTTCCCCATGCCCCGTAAACCCTTATTTGTGTCCTAATCTAATGTTGCTGATTTCATACTAATTACATATTAATGGTTACAAATTAGTTAATGTATCGACGCAAACCGCAATGTCAGGTACATTGTATACTGTACATGCAACTACTTGTATTCAAAACATTCAGGCAGTTTTGCATAGTTCTGGAAAGGAGGGGCGTGGAGGAAAGGAGGTGGGGAGTGAAGAATATTGGGACGCACCCACTGAGTGGCTTTTTAAATTTTTTTTATTTTGTTGACTCTTTAATAATAACTGGTCTGCACACTCCCCAGTCTACAGTGGAGGCTGAGACAATGAGACCACACACACAATACCAAATACAGGGCACATATCCACATGCACAGCAGCACAGACATATACATGCTAATATACACTTTAAAGAGATGCTCCTCTGCACATTACATGTTGTGATGGGAGCTTGTGCAGAAAACAGCGCTGTGGTAAATGTGTGCAATGATAGAGATACCAACACCAACTCAGATCCAACCCAGCGCTTAGCTGGGGCTTTAATAAACCAACATTAAAGTTGGTACAAACACAAGAAGAAAACAGAATAATAAACCTAACTCCATTTTGGAGTCTACCTTCACTTCTTCTTCTCTGATTCCCTCCCTACACCTGGATCACGAAGCGATTTACCAGAGCATCAAACAAACACGGAAGCGCAATGGCTCTCTCAGAGTTGTTAAATCCATTCCAGTTTCATAAAAGGCCAGGCCAGGTCTTCAGTCATGCAGGGTCAGTTCACCAGACAGTTCCTCCAACAAAACAGGTTGTACACAAATTCCAATGTCGCAAGAAACAAATATTTACACCAATTCGTTTTCTACAACAGAAAGGTAAAATTGTTGCAGTGAAAGAACTCATCTGGTAACCCTGATGTTGGTCTCCATGTTGTGTGTGTCATCCACAGGAGCGGCACATGGTCGCTCACAAGGGTGAACCACAGACCCAGTGAATAATACCTCAGGCTGTCGAGTGCCCGCTTCATTTCGTTTCTCCTCGGTGGAGTACTTCTGCTCCTGGGGGCAGTAACTTCCTACTGACGTACCAGATCGGGTGTTCCTCCCCATTACTCTCCTGGGACAGAACGACACCCCACTTCAGACACATCAGTGTGGACCACCATCTCCATGCTGAAGTCAGGAGTCACCAATACTGGGCTGGAGCACAGGACCCTCTTCAAACTCTGGAAGGCCTGTTCAGGGTCCACTGTCCACCTCACCATCTGGGGCAGGGCCTTGTGAGTGAGTTCTGTCAAGGGGGCAGCTAGGGAGGCAAAGTCAGGAATGAAGCGTCTATAATAACCTGTCAGTACTAACAATGGTCTCAAATGTTTTTTGTTCACCGATCTATAACTTCTGTAAATATCGAAACTATCCATCACACATAAAACCTGTCTGGGCCAATCAGAAACACACACTAAAACTGAATAATCTAAAAAAAAAAGTCAACTATGCCTTTAACCCTCATATTATCTTTGGCATAATTCAGTGTTTCATTTGTTGGGATTAAATAGCAAATATGCAGTGAACAGAAATCTGTATTGAAGCTGTTCTCTGTCTGTCTGTCTGTCTGTAGAGCTGTCAGTCTCTCTGTACCACTCCTGGACCTGGAGATTTGCCCAGCATCACTTTCAGTCCACACGTCTCTTTTGAGGCTCTGAGGAAATCTGTCTCTGAACTGAAAGAGCGACTGGAGGACGTCTTCAAGGTGGAGTTTTTAAAAGTTTCTGGAAGAGGTTGGTGGACAAACCCTGCTGCAGAAAGTGAGCTTAGCCACTGCACTCAACACACTGGTGAGGTGCTCTGCCTCAGATTCACTTTTACATCATGAAAGGCACTTTTACAGGTTATATATTAATATCAGGAGTGAGTGATATTTCAGTCTGTCTCACAATATGTAGAGCATTAAAAATATTGTTGTGAAACCTCACTCACCCACCATCCCTCTCCATTCCAAGTAGATACAAGCCTGTATATCTACAGTGTCATTTGTTTGTGTACACCAATGCTTCCCAAGCCTTTTCCATCAGACCTGGTAATAGGACATTTTTTAAGCCACCCCCCCCCCCCCCAAAGTACACACGTCTGTACCTTATCTTTCAACTCCACCCCACCCCTTGCTGTCTTTCTGCGGCCCCCCCTCGGGGGTAACCCCCCCACCTCTTTGGGAAGCGCAGGGCTACACGGTCCCATGGTCTCCATCAGTGCACCCAGGCCTACTGCAGGTTACAACAGCTTCTCCACATGGCTGACAAGCTAAGCTAGCCACCAGGCTAAAGGCTGGGACAGCAGGGCTGATTGAGGAATATTACCCTCAGAGAGAGGTGAGCCCCTGGTGTCTTGCCTGTTCTTTGCTACCTGCTTCCTGTGCCAGGAGGAAGTGGCATGTCCGTCTCACCCTGGTACTCAGAGATGCTTAAGGACTGAACGGAACCCTGGCCAAAATTAATTCCGGAATCTTGTCCAGTGGAGGCAGCTGAAAAGGTGGAGGGTGACAAAGCCAGGACTCTCTTCCTCAGGGCGACGTGCATGCCTTCAGTATTCTCTGTCCACATCTGCTCAGTGCTGCCACCTACTGTCAAACCACACAGCAACAGGTTTGGTTATGACTGACAGCTATAGATGTGTTTCTACAAAACTATAATGTGAATGTACACAACTTTACCAAAAAATTGTGTATTCAGTATGGGTTGATTGTTGTTAAATAATGCATTATTGTTAAATCGTTGATTGCAGTTTTTGAAAACGTATTAATGATACAGATTCACACAATGTTTTTGATTCATTCATTTTTGGGAAGATCAGACTCAGTGCTTCTCAGTGCTTCATAATAGAGCCTACATTAGTGAAGTTTGATTTAGCAGTTTTCATTTGAATACTTTTTTTGTCAAGCTTTTGAGGAAGTTTCTCCCTAATTGACTCATACATGGACAATGACATTTCATTTTAAAGGAGTTTGTTAGCCAATGACATGTACTCTGTGTGTGTGTGTGTGTGTGTGTGTGTGTGTGTGTGTGTGAATAGCGGACGTGACTGAGATGAGTGATTTCTTTATGACAGCATAAAAACATCTGACATCTTTAGTTTAATTTTACATTAGGTGTAGATCCATATTGAGATATGGAACATATGCAGGCTATATGGAATAAACATAAGCTATATGGAATATATGTAGTCAGCTGTGTGTGCAGAGAGCAGATATGTCAAAAGTATCACTTACTGCTGGGCGGGTCTAACTCAAGGCTGGTCCTCATCTGGTACCGGAGGTCTGAGCTGAAATTCTGATTGGCCATCGCTCCGCTCACTGTCCAAGCACACAGTAACAGGTTGGGTCAACACTAGAATTTATACGTTTATCTCTACATAATTACCATGCGCTTACCTGAAATAACCTACTGCTGCCCAATCCCAGTTCTAACATTCCGCCAGCACTCTGCCCCAGACATATAGGCAGACCATGCTGATGGGACCTAACACAGCTGATGAGATACAGGCAGACCATGCTGATGGGGCCTAACACAGCTGATGAGATACAGGCAGACCATGCTGATGGGGACTAACACAGCTGATGAGATACAGGCAGACCATGCTGATGGGGCCTAACACAGCTGATCAGATATAGGCAGACCATGCTGATGGGGCCTAACACAGCTGATGAGATATAGGCAGACCATGCTGATGGGGTCTAACACAGCTGATGAGATACAGGCAGACCATGCTGATGGGACCTAACACAGCTGATGAGATACAGGCAGACCATGCTGATGGGGCCTAACACAGCTGATGAGATACAGGCAGACCATGCTGATGAGGCCTAACACAGCTGGTGAGATACAGGCAGACCATGCTGATGGGACCTAACACAGCTGATGAGATACAGTCAGACCATGCTGATGGGGCCTAACACAGCTGATGAGATACAGGCAGACCATGCTGATGGGACCTAACACAGCTGATGAGATACAGGCAGACCATGCTGATGGGGCCTAACACAGCTGGTGAGATACTGACAGACCATGCTGATGGGGCCTAACACAGCTGATGAGATACAGGCAGACCATGCTGATGGGGCCTAACACAGCTGATGGGATACAGGCAGACCATGCTGATGGGGCCTAACACAGCAGTTGGTTAGCGGTATGACTCACGTTGTGGCGGGTTAATGTCCAGACTTCTTTTGCCAACTTCTGTCATCACAGACTGGACAGTATTCTTCCTCTCCTCATTTTTTCTCTGTTCTTTATACATTTTGTGTTCATTTTTTGCTGTAAAACACAACATTCATGCATTCCAGCAATGAAGTAAGGGGTCTCTGTGGAACTAATCAAAGTAAATTATATTTTCTTCTTGGTGCTGTTATTCTTGAAGAGAAATAAAACGCCAAATCGCGAACACACGGTTTTGCCATCAGTATATTCACAGTTTAGAGTAATGCAATGCTTGGATCAGTATACTCACAGTTTAGAGTAATGCAATGCTTGGATCAGTATACTCACAGTTTAGAGTAATGCAATGCTTGGATCAGTATACTCACATTTTAGAGTAATGCAATGCTTGGATCAGTATACTCACAGTTTAGAGTAATGCAAGGCTTGGATCAGTATACTCAGTTTAGAGTAATGCAAGGCTTGGATCAGTATACTCACAGTTTAGAGTAATGCAAGGCTTGGATCAGTATACTCACAGTTTAGAGTAATGCAATGCTTGGATCAGTATACTCACAGTATAGAGTAATGCAATGCTTGGATCAGTATATTCACAGTATAGAGTAATGCAAGGCTTGGATCAGTATACTCACAGTTTAGAGTAATACGATGCTTGGATCAGTATACTCACAGTTTAGAGTAATGCAATGCTTGGTTCAGTATACTCACAGTTTAGAGTAATACAATGCTTGGATCAGTATACTCACAGTTTAGAGTAATGCAATGCTTGGATCAGTATATTCACAGTATAGAGTAATGCAATGCTTGGATCAGTATACTCACAGTATAGAGTAATGCAATGCCTGGATCAGTATACTCACGGTTTAGAGTAATGCAATGCTTGGATCAGTATACTCACAGTTTAGAGTAATGCAATGCTTGGATCAGTATACTCACAGTTTAGAGTAATGCAATGCCTGGATCAGTATACTCACGGTTTAGAGTAATGCAATGCTTGGATCAGTATACTCATGGTTTAGGGTAATGCAGTGCTTGGATCAGTATACTCACAGTTTAGAGTAATGCAATGCTTGGATCAGTATACTCACAGTTTAGAGTAATGCAATGCCTGGATCAGTATACTCACAGTTTAGAGTAATGCAAGGCTTGGATCAGTATACTCACAGTATAGAGTAATGCAATGCTTGGATCAGTATACTCACAGTTTAGAGTAATGCAATGCTTGGATCAGTATACTCACAGTTTAGAGTAATGCAATGCCTGGATCAGTATACTCACAGTTTAGAGTAATGCAATGCTTGGATCAGTATACTCACAGTTTAGGGTAATGCAGTGCTTGGATCAGTATACTCACAGTTTAGAGTAATGCAATGCTTGGATCAGTATACTCACAGTTTAGAGTAATGCAATGCCTGGATCAGTATACTCACAGTTTAGAGTAATGCAATGCTTGGATCAGTATACTCACAGTTTAGAGTAATGCGATGCTTGGATCAGTATACTCACAGTATAGAGTAATGCGATGCTTGGATCAGTATACTCACAGTTTAGAGTAATGCAATGCTTGGATCAGTATACTCACAGTTTAGAGTAATGCAATGCTTGGATCAGTATACTCACAGTTTAGAGTAATGCAATGCTTGGATCAGTATACTCACAGTTTAGAGTAATGCAATGCTTGGATCAGTATACTCACAGTTTAGAGTAATGCAATGCTTGGATCAGTATACTCACGGTTTAGAGTAATGCAATGCTTGGATCAGTATACTCACAGTTTAGAGTAATGCAATGCTTGGATCAGTATACTCACAGTTTAGAGTAATGCAATGCTTGGATCAGTATACTCACAGTTTAGCGTAATGCAATGCTTGGATCAGTATACTCACAGTTTAGAGTAATGCAATGCTTGGATCAGTATACTCACAGTTTAGAGTAATGCAATGCTTGGATCAGTATACTCACGGTTTAGAGTAATGCAATGCTTGGATCAGTATATTCACAGTTTAGAGTAATGCAATGCTTGGTTCAGTATACTCACAGTTTAGAGTAATACAATGCTTGGATCAGTATACTCACAGTTTAGAGTAATGCAATGCTTGGATCAGTATATTCACAGTATAGAGTAATGCAATGCTTGGATCAGTATACTCACAGTATAGAGTAATGCAATGCCTGGATCAGTATACTCACGGTTTAGAGTAATGCAATGCTTGGATCAGTATACTCACAGTTTAGAGTAATGCAATGCTTGGATCAGTATACTCACAGTTTAGAGTAATGCAATGCCTGGATCAGTATACTCACGGTTTAGAGTAATGCAATGCTTGGATCAGTATACTCATGGTTTAGGGTAATGCAGTGCTTGGATCAGTATACTCACAGTTTAGAGTAATGCAATGCTTGGATCAGTATACTCACAGTTTAGAGTAATGCAATGCCTGGATCAGTATACTCACAGTTTAGAGTAATGCAAGGCTTGGATCAGTATACTCACAGTATAGAGTAATGCAATGCTTGGATCAGTATACTCACAGTTTAGAGTAATGCAATGCTTGGATCAGTATACTCACAGTTTAGAGTAATGCAATGCCTGGATCAGTATACTCACAGTTTAGAGTAATGCAATGCTTGGATCAGTATACTCACAGTTTAGGGTAATGCAGTGCTTGGATCAGTATACTCACAGTTTAGAGTAATGCAATGCTTGGATCAGTATACTCACAGTTTAGAGTAATGCAATGCCTGGATCAGTATACTCACAGTTTAGAGTAATGCAATGCTTGGATCAGTATACTCACAGTTTAGAGTAATGCGATGCTTGGATCAGTATACTCACAGTATAGAGTAATGCGATGCTTGGATCAGTATACTCACAGTTTAGAGTAATGCAATGCTTGGATCAGTATACTCACAGTTTAGAGTAATGCAATGCTTGGATCAGTATACTCACAGTTTAGAGTAATGCAATGCTTGGATCAGTATACTCACAGTTTAGAGTAATGCAATGCTTGGATCAGTATACTCACAGTTTAGAGTAATGCAATGCTTGGATCAGTATACTCACGGTTTAGAGTAATGCAATGCTTGGATCAGTATACTCACAGTTTAGAGTAATGCAATGCTTGGATCAGTATACTCACAGTTTAGAGTAATGCAATGCTTGTATCAGTATACTCACAGTTTAGAGTAATGCAATGCTTGGATCAGTATACTCACAGTTTAGAGTAATGCAATGCTTGGATCAGTATACTCACAGTTTAGAGTAATGCAATGCTTGGATCAGTATACTCACGGTTTAGAGTAATGCAATGCTTGGATCAGTATATTCACAGTTTAGAGTAATGCAAGGCTTGGTCTTTAACTTAGCTGGCAGTTTGCTTTTCTCTGTGTCTTTCTCCAGCTTTGCCATTAATGAAGATCCAAACATCTCCAAGAGTTCTTTCTCTCTCCTCCTCCATTCCTCCTCATATTGTGCCTTCAGTTCTTTCTCCCTTCTGCTCAGCTCCTCCTCGTAGCACTCCTTCATTTCTTCAACCTCCTTCCTCTTGAACTTGCTCTCCAGCTCACGGGAGACCTGATTCATGTCAGCAGATAACAGCTCCTCATCCTTTTCCGCCACCATCTCCTCCATCTTTTCCAGCAGCTCTGACACCTGACTGCCGTTGCCCTTGATCTTGTTGTTAACCCCTTAGTGCAGATGGCATATTTGGTAAATCATGGGGGTACTCTGTTTAAGGCTTTATAACTCCAGGTGTGAGCATCACATAAACTTGGTAAATGGCTTAAATGAAACAAAACCGGTGTACCATTTTTAGTACAAACTTAGATTTGTTTATTTTCATAATTTAAGGTCAAAATAAAGTGCCGGAAATGCAAGCAAAACTTTGCTAAAATTTCTAAAAAATATATATTTCTTCAAAATACTGAGAGCTACATAAGTGAAACAGGTAAAACTACACATTTCCTGGATCATAAACTCCTTGTCCACAAGCATTCAATAATCGCAGGGTGATATACAGAACTACTAAAGCTCTATGACACAAAATGTAAGCAGTGTAGCCTGATGTACCCAGGGTCTCCAAACCTATCCAAATTGGCTAAAATGTGAATAGCTGTAAATCTTAAACTAATCATACATTGCAGTGCAAATAAACCGTTTTGACTAATTTAACTCACCTTTTTATCATTTTCATGTGGGAATTATTTTGGATCAGTACAGGGGGGTGGATATCTAGGTGTCCAATAACCTACCCAAAACCTCTCCGAGAAATTATTAAAAAGCCTTTAGTCCTTTATAAAGCATATACATTTTACCTTACGATCACTTAATGGATGAAAACATTGATATTGCACAGTTTCAGTTCAGTGTTTGATGCCAAGTGTGCCATTTTTTCACCATTATCCTTCATATACTGCTTCATCCTGTGCCGTGCCTTCGTGGCCAATATGCACTCATCAATGGCACGGTCTTCAGTATGCGCCAAGGATCTGGTCCTGCAGTGGCTTCACTCTGAACAGTAGAGGGCACTGCTGGAGTGGCAGAGGTGGAGGGTCAAGCATGTTATAGGAACAAATTACATAATGCAGAAGCATTATAACACTGTGGTACACACAGCTAAATATGCAATCATTCACTCTTGTACTTCAGTAAACACTTTCTTCTGTATGCTACATTATGTTATATTTTGTTGCATGCTCTAGGATGGCATTACTCTGTAGTGTTTCACAACTGTTGCTTATTTATTTTATTTATTTAGTTTACATTCATCTTGCACACATCTGGACACAGTACATTTGAATACATATTTTCCATTCCCTAAGTGAAAAGCATCACCCATGGATATACTAATACCCCATAGAGTACATTATGCACAAAGAAATTACAATACAATAAAATAATATCGGAAAACACTACCAATGTTCTAGCTTCACGGCAAATCGAGGCATAAAATAAACTCCTAAAAAAAGTTTGGAAACGTTATTTCGGTCGATTATTCCTCCCCTTTACTAATACCAATTGGTATTGTCTTTTATATCGTTGGAAAGCCTGATTAGTCACCTTTGCAACGAGGTACTACTTGTAAGGATCATGCATTCGTGGAATGAGCAACACAGCTAACCGTGTGGGTAGCGGCCCAAAAAAATGTGCCTAAATCCCCTGCAATATTCTTCTGTTGGTATTCACTCTCGTGTTGAGCTTCAAGTGCTGGCAGGTGTATGCCAGTCACAGGTGTGTGACCAGGCTGGTGACCAGCATGAGGAGGAGGTGCCAAGCTGTTGTGGCTGCGTATGGATCTTCCACACGCTACTGAGGTCCCTGACAGTGTAAAATGAATAAAGTGTAAAAATGGCCAATATGTGTTGTTATTTCCTTATTACTGTGGGAGAGTGCAATCATCCAGTCCACCAAGCAACTCAAAACGAGAGTGAATACCAACAGAAGAATATTGCAGGGGATTTTGGCACATTTTTTTGGGCCGCTACCCACACGGTTAGCTGTGTTGCTCATTCCACGAATGCATGATCCTTACAAGTTGTACCTCGTTGTAAAGGTGACTAATCAGGCTTTCCAACGATATAAAATACAATACCAATTGGTATTATTAAAGGGGAGGAATAATCGACCGAAATAAGGTTTCCGATCATTTTTGGAGGAGTTTATAACGTACGACTGAGCAACCAAACAGAACAGCGCTAAAATACTCTGTCATTGTGAATGCTATGAATTCTAACAAAGCAGGCCACCACGAGCCACTACGGGAACGGCACGAACACAATATCAATACATTACAGTTATTTGGCAGACGCGTTTATCCAAAGCGACGTACAATAAGTGCATATAGAACGAAGCAAAGTCACGACAGCGCTACGTTCTCACAACGTAGAAGCTATCGCTAGTAGTACTCAACACAATACAGTCAGCTATACATTCTAAGCGATCCGATAGCTAAACCAAATAGAAAATAAAAAATAAACGGAAAGAACGTACTATATTATTTGCCTTATACATGTAGTTATTCAAGGTGGAGTCTGAAAAATTGTGTTTTCAAATATGTTCAGCATTATTAGCAGGCTAACAGTGGTCTATTACGACCGATGCAAATAAAAATAACGACTATATAGCACGCAGTGGAAAAACGAATGTATATAATCAAAATATTACAAGCAGTAATACTTACATGTCGAGGAGGATATCTTCCCCATATTGATAGGCACCTCTTCCACAGAATCTATGCTACAGGGATTAGAAGAATCTCTGTTGTTGTCCTCTTCTGACCGACTTCGGGAAAAACTACTAAAAAGTCACATCAAAGTTGCGCGCAGTTTTATAGCGTAATACCAAATGCGTCATAGTCAAACCAAATGCGTCATCTGCGCATGCCAGCGTAAAATTGTCGTGATATAACAAGTATTGCAGTTACGCTCGCCCTTACATAGTTAATCCAAGCTTTCATTTACACATGTAAATTACTTTTGGGAAGCTTGTCGTGCCTTCTATTGGATAAAACAATTGTCGATCAAACCAGAATAAAATTGCAAGCGTCACAGCCGTGCAATCAGGAAGGGGGTGTTACGCAGAGCTCGTTTCGTTTGTCTAATAGTGTTCCAATGCGCTGTGTATTTGGGAACCATTTTTGAGAACCATGGATTGTTTCTATTTTTTACCCTGAACTTCTTAAATGGAGCATGCCTATTTGTAAAAAAATCTAAAACATCAATAAAATTTCTAAGAGCTAATTCAGGCTCCAGAATGCTACATACTCTTCCAATATCACTGTGGAAAAGGTCATGCAGAAATGCTTGATCAACAAAATGCTTAAAATCCCTCTTGACATGAATACAGGATGGATATGTGAGCTTTTTGGTGTATCGAATACAGGCAATTGGACAATGATCGCTTAGGTCCAAGGAGAAAACACCACTTGCTACATATTTATGTGGTCTATTTGTCAATATCAGATCCAGGAGGGTTGCATTTTCAGGATTCTTTAGATCAGTTCTAGATGGTGTGGAGATGAGCTAAATTTAATTCAGTACAATAATTTTTCAAACAGTCAGAGGCTTTAGATAACCAATCAAGTTTCAGATCACCTTTAACAACCATTTCAGAGGTCTCGTGTAACATCAAATAATTAACTAGATTATCAATGGCATTTTGTGTTGCTGCTGGAGGACCATAAACACCAAAAATAACTATGGACTCAAGAGTATTCAGGGAGACAGCGAATGATAAGAGCTCAAACTGTTTGGCTAAAGAGATGGAATGAAGTAAAGATACTACAAAACAGTTTTTTACAAATATGGCGACACCACCCTCACGTGAGGCTCTGTCTGTTCTATAAATATTGTAACCATCCAGTGTTATGATATCATCCTTGACTTTACTTGATAGCCAGGTTTCTGTTAACACTAGAATATCAGGATCTGATTGTTTAACCAAAATCCCAACGGAATCCAGTTTTGGCATAAGACTCCTTATATTTAAATGCATTATTGCAAGACCACTGCGATTTAATAAGTCACTGGGAGCGTCAAGAGTAGTCCTAGTGTATGTATTGTCAGATAATATTTATTTATTTTCCACACCAGCATAGCCTGCAGCTCGAGTCAAAGAAAAAGGAATATAATTAAGATTGTTACAATGTACTCCATGATGGGACTTAATACTATTTTTAGGAGGCCTACTGGTAATTACAGTGCAAATAGGAAAATAATAATAATGTGAGGCTGTTTTAGTAGGATCACGATCGATTATGGTGAATTTGGGGCCGCCACACCGCTCGGAGGAGCTAGTAAGTGTGGATGAGTGTTTTTATCGGAGAGAAGAAATTTCGAGATTTAGTCAACGTTGTGCCCAGACACGTGGGCAATGCATCGAGTCAGTTTCGACGGGTATTTTGGACTGTATAAAATATATTTTCAGTTAAAATGCGTGTACCCAGCCCTTCTTTTCTAAAAAAGCGTACTTCTTAAAAAGCTATACTAGCTGTTAACACATAACACGCTAGCTAGCTATCGTTAATGGTTACAGTTTACTTGTCTGCAAAAATAGTAAAAAATACCGACAATGCAACACTGTTGTGACGTCCTGAAAACTCAGTGACGATATTAAAATTGTATTCAACCCTGTCTGTCCGACTTCCTATGGATTCCTAATTAACGTGAATGACTAACGCCTGCATTGAGCTAGAGCCCAAGAAAGAGATCTCTAACGGGCTCTGCCTTGAGGTTTCTGTGAAATGATCCGTCATGTTAACACTCACTATGACGTCACAATGGATTAGAACGCTCGTTGTTCTTTATATTTAGGTTTTTTGCTGCTTGATTTTAGACCACTTATCAGATTTATCGCGTTTACTTGATCTTGTTTTTTATTGATCCTACAACCGATACATCTGATTGAACTGTTTGGATAATTCCACCCACTTCCCCTCTTCCATAATGGTGGCGATTTGGCGTGGAATTGTCTTTGCTTTTTGGTTAGCCTGCCTAAATTTTGTGCCTCAGATCCTTCTGAACTTCGTCGAGTTTTTGAACGGAGAACATCAAGGTAAGAATTATTTGACATAATTATGCGATGCCTGTCTGTGTCTTCATTTGGAGCAGTTTTATATAACGTTATTGGTTATACCGATAAAGGTCTAGCCTCGCTAATATTTTGCCCCCGATGATAATATTCGGTTAACTAACTAGTACCGATCAGACCCGATCTAAAAGCGTCCGTGATGGCCGGCTGATCAATGTACACTTCAAAGATGCTCTTTTACGGTTAATTGTTCGCGACCATTTGTAATTAATATCAAAAATGAAATGTGCTCAAGGCAATGTCACCAACAACACCGCGGTTGGTCCCATGTGGTCAGACGGCGCCCTCCTTCCCATCAAGGAGCGGGTAGCGCACTCTGCTGAAACTGTGAGTACAACTTTATTTTTCTTTTGCATGAAAAGTCGAATTTAGTATTTTAATAACGCGGCTAAAATATGCGTAAAAAGCGTATCATTTCACCTCCTATGAGTGGTACCTGTAAAATAAAGGGGACCTACGTGCTGTTTACACTGTAGCCTATTTGAAAATAGTAATACAATGGAACTGGCTAATCAATATGCCGTGTGGGGGGAGAGTGTGTGTTAATATTGGGGTCTTAACGGGCCCACTGTATCCCCTGGGAGCAGGTGTATTACCCCCTGTGCTTTTACCTTTGTTCAGCTCATGGGAAACCTGTCGGAATTCTGGAATGTGATCCCAACTGAGTGGTTAGTGATGGTGTCGCTGATAATGTTTGCGGGGAACTGCGTAGCAGTGCTCCTGGTGAGTAATTTCTTACATTCATTTACATGATACCACATGACTTTAGGAGACGCTAGCGCGAGCTACAGAAGCCACCGCTACAGTGGTGCACATTATCCAGTCTGCTTAATCCATGAAACATGGTACATCAGATCATTGCCTCTGGCCACTGTTGACTGAGCTAAAATAAAGCTACTGTACAATCTATAATTTGTGCATTATCTGTACAGACCATTCGTTTTAACTGCTGCGTGTCGATTGCCTGTTCGTGCAATTGTTTTTAAATGGACTCTGTCTGTAGTTAATTGCCCTGTCTGTAGTTAATTTCCCTGTCTGTCTGTAGTTAATTGCTCTGTCTGTAGTTAATTTCCCTGTCTGTAGTTAATTTCCCTGTCTGTAGTTAATTGCCCGGTCTGTAGTTAATTGCCCTGTCTGTAGTTAATTTCCCTGTCTGTAGTTAATTGCTCTGTCTGTAGGTAATTTCCCTGTCTGTCTGTAGTTAATTGCTCTGTAGTTAATTTCCCTGTCTGTCTGTAGTTAATTGCTCTGTCTGTAGTTAATTGCTCTGTCTGTAGTTAATTTCCCTGTCTGTAGTTAATTTCTCTGTCTGTAGTTAATTTCCCTGTCTGTAGCTAATTGCTCTGTCTGTAGTTAATTTACCTGTCTGTAGTTAATTGCTCTGTCTGTAGTTAATTGCTCTGTCTGTAGTTAATTGCTCTGTCTGTAGTTAACTTTCCTGTCTGTAGTTAATGGCTCTGTCTGTAGTTAATTGCCCTGTCTGTAGTTAATTGCCCTGTCTGTAGTTAATTGCTCTGTCTGTCTGTAGTTAATTTCTGTGTCTGTCTGTAGTTAATTTTCCTGTCTGTAGTTAATTGCTCTGTCTGTAGGTAATTTCCCTGTCTGTAGTTAATTGCTCTGTCTGTAGTTAATTTCCCTGTCTGTCTGTAGTTAATTGCTCTGTCTGTAGTTAATTGCTCTGTCTGTCGTTAATTTCCCTGTCTGTCTGTAGTTAATTTCTCTGTAGTTAATTTCCCTGTCTGTAGCTAATTGCTCTGTCTGTAGTTAATTTACCTGTCTGTAGTTAATTGCTCTGTCTGTAGTTAATTGCTCTGTCTGTAGTTAATTTTCCTGTCTGTAGTTAATGGCTCTGTCTATAGTTAATTGCCCTGTCTGTAGTTAATTGCCCTGTCTGCAGTTAATTGCTCTGTCTGTAGTTAATTTCTGTGTCTGTCTGTAGTTAATTGCTCTGTCTGTAGTTAATTTCCCTGTCTGTCTGTAGTTAATTTCTGTGTCTGTCTGTAGTTAATTGCTCTGTCTGTAGTTAATTTCCCTGTCTGTCTGTAGTTAATTGCCCGGTCTGTAGTTAATTGCTCTGTCTGTAGTTAATTTCCCTGTCTGTCTGTAGTTAATTGCCCTGTCTGTCGTTGATTTCCATGTCTGTCTGTAGTTAATTGTATTTTTTTTCTCTTTTCTTGTCTTGTCCTCTTTAGTGTAACAGCAGGAAACACCGGCGTAAGTTATTAAAATTTTATTCAATATTAGTTTGACTTCAGTAACATTTGTTATTATTTATATTATGTTATTAAAGGCATACGGTTTTAAATTCATTTTAATTTCGTCTTATTAGGGACTAAGAAAGAGCTTGATCAAAAAATCCTCAAGCTTCAGAGGGACGTGATCGTCTCCAAGAACTCTGCTTCTGTAAAGACTCTTCTGTACGAGGAGCTGAGGGTGAGATCATTTATAACCAGCTGTTTGGCCAGTGGATTAATATCAGTGATGCTGAGCACTCTAGCATGACGATATCTCATACAGAACATCTAAGATTCGTATTGAATCCGTAATGTTTAAGTGCTTTGTTTTTTTTTTAAATACAATTTTTCATGTAATAATTTCATATTTGAATGGCGACGTTCCACCAGATGCAACAGGAATCAGTTGCGCAGGCGGAAGTGAATTGTAAGGCCGCAGAAGCGGAGAGAAAGAGGAGCAAGACCACGATTGGAAACTTGACGCATGAGCTGATCGTCGTTCTGGACATCTGCGAGAGGAAAGAGCGGAGGCTGGAAGCCGTGACCCAAAGAAACGAGATTAGGGAACAGGAATGGGCTGACTTGGCAGAGAAGGGGCTGTCGGCCATGGAAGGGCAATGTGAGAGGAAAGAGCGCGAGCTGAAGATCATGGTAGAGCTGTTCCAGGAGCAGGAGTACCAGCTGGCGGCCGCGGCTTTCGGTCTTCAGGAAAAGGAGGAGGAGACGGCGGCCCTGATGCGGCTCTGCCAGGAAAAGGCCGAGAACATGGCCGCCTTGCAGGAACTGTGCTACGAGAAGGACGGGAAGCTGGCAGCCTTTTCTGCAGCGTCTCAGCAGCAAGAGGCCGTCCTGCAGGAGTAAGTACGGCGGCTGCCGAGGGTCATGCGGGTTTTACAAAGTAGGCGACAGGAGGATGGCGAGTCGCTGTGGCGGCTTTCAGCTGCATTGCCGTTGCTGTCATACAGCAGAGGAAAGGTGTGTTTATGCATAAGAGCGGTGCAGGCAGAGCCTGAAGCCTCTGTACTCTGCTTGCAGGAAGATCGCTCAGGAGTCGGCCCAGCAGCTGGGAATCAGCGAGCTTAAGGAGAGCGTCTCTGTCCTGCAGGGTGAGCTGGCAGCACAGCGACTCATCCTGATGGCCCAGGTAAGCAGCCTCACCTGCACTACCGGTGTGTACAGTTTACCCTTTACCACCATTTTGTACATAATTACTAAGTGTTTGCAATGCTTTGTCCCAATGTTTTGTTACAGGAGGAGGAACAGAGAGAAAAAGCCAGTCTGCAGAAGAAGTGAGTTCAGCAGCCAATCAATTGAGTTAAATTGCAGATTTTCACACACTGCATGGCGGCGGCTGAATGCTGTGCTTTTCTTTCTTTACAGGCTCGCAGAGATCAGCAGTGAGTTGGCTGACCTGAAAAGATCAGCCACCAGCTCCACCCATAGCCTCCCCGCTGCACAGGAGAAGATTGCTGCGGAAGGTGTGCATCTGTCCATTGTAGCTGCAACGCTAACTGCTGCAGTCAGACATCACACTCAGGCATTACTGTTCACCATATACAGTCACAGCCACCTGGATAAATGCATAGTAAACGTTAGCATGCTAACAAGAAAGACATCAGCAGCAAATAAGCTGCTATCTGTATTTGAGGCTAATTCACGCCTAGTTCCACACAGTGGAGGCTAGTTTGGGCTCTGGCCAGCAATGTCTGAAGGTGAGCACAGATTTAGATGGTTGTAAATGTATTACCTTTCCCCTGATTGCTCTTTATGTCCTGTCTCTTATAGGTGAATGCATGATCCAGTCTAAGGCTGCTTCAGAAGGACATGTAAGTAATGTTGCACTGGACAGTACAGCATTAACAGAATATTAGAAATACCAGAATGCTTTTATTGATAGTCGCCCATCTTTGGTTGGATTTTGTCTCAAACGCCTCTCTTTAAAATGAGTTTATTTAGCTCTACATGCAGGGGAACGGTGTAGATTTAGTACTGGGTTTTCTGTAGCAGGGAAAGGACTCAGTAGTTGAGAGGGAAGGCAGTGAGCTGGAGGGATCCAGGCAGCAAGACATCGCTCAAAAGCAGTGAGTATCAACAAAGGATGGTGTCTGTGGAAGTACTGGCATTGCACACAAGGGGGCGACAAGCACAACATTTGGGACATTTATGAATGGCATCGTAACACTGCAATCAAGAACAAGGCTGCAGTAAGATGGGATTTTTTCCCCAGACAACTTGTGTAAAATATCAGAGACTGAAGAGGAGAAAAGTGGAGAAAAGATTCAAATATTTAGCAACAACACAGGATATCGTTGAGGTTTGAGAAGTTGCTGGAATGAGGGTGTGAGAATGATTCGTGTGGTCTCCATCTGATGTTGCAGGAAGCCGGCTCAGGAGGCCGTGGCCTGCAGGCAGGAGGAGAGACCCAAAGGAATCAGGGTGGAGTTTGACTCTTATCGGCCCCGGAGGATTTACACCGAGGGACAGCAGACCACCCAACACTCGGACCAGACGGTGAGGAAACACTGCCAGTGCTAATGCAGAGCGCTAATACTCACTAATATAGCACTGCTACAGAGCGCTAATACTCACTAATATAGCACTGCTACAGAGCGCTAATACTCACTAATATAGCACTGCTGCAGAGCGCTAATACTCACTAATATAGCACTGCTACAGAGTGCTCATACTCACTAATATAGCACTGCTACAGAGCGCTAATACTCACTAATATAGCACTGCTACAGAGCGCTAATACTCACTAATATAGCACTGCTACAGAGCGCTAATACTCACTAATATAGCACTGCTACAGAGCGCTAATACTCACTAATATAGCACTGCTACAGAACGCTAATACTCACTAATATAGCACTGCTACAGAGCGCTAATACTCACTAATATAGCACTGCTGCAGAGCGCTAATACTCACTAATATAGCACTGCTACAGAGCGCTAATACTCACTAATATAGCACTGCTACAGAGCGCTAATACTCACTAATATAGCACTGCTACAGAATGCTAATACTCACTAATATAGCACTGCTAGAGAGCGCAAATACTCAGTAATATAGCACTGCTGCAGAGCGCTAATACTCACTAATATAGCACTACTACAGAGCGCTAATACTCACTAATATAGCACTGCTACAGAGCGCTAATACTCACTAATATAGCACTGCTACAGAGCGCTAATACTCACTAATATAGCACTGCTACAGAGCGCTAATACTCACTAATATAGCACTGCTAGAGAGCGCTAATACTCACTAATATAGCACTGCTAGAGAGCGCTAATACTCACTAATATAGCACTGCTACAGAGCGCTCATACTCACTAATATAGCACTGCTACAGAGCGCTAATACTCACTAATATAGCACTGCTACAGAGCACTAATACTCACTAATATAGCACTGCTACAGAGCGCTAATACTCACTAATATAGCACTGCTACAGAGCGCTAATACTCACTAATATAGCACTGCTGCAGAGCGCTAATACTCACTAATATAGCACTGCTAGAGAGCGCAAATACTCAGTAATATAGCACTGCTACAGAGCGCTAATACTCACTAATATAGCACTGCTACAGAGCGCTAATACTCACTAATATAGCACTGCTACAGAGCGCTAATACTCACTAATATAGCACTGCTACAGAGCGCTAATACTCAGTAATATAGCACTGCTAGAGAGCGCAAATACTCACTAATATAGCACTGCTACAGAGCGCTAATACTCACTAATATAGCACTGCTACAGAGCGCTAATACTCAGTAATATAGCACTGCTACAGAGCGCTAATGCTCACTAATATAGCACTGCTACAGAGCGCTAATACTCAGTAATATAGCACTGCTACAGAGCGCTAATACTCACTAATATAGCACTGCTACAGAGCGCTAATACTCACTAATATAGCACTGCTACAGAGCGCTAATACTCACTAATATAGCACTGCTACAGAGCGCTAATACTCACTAATATAGCACTGCTAGAGAGCGCTAATACTCACTAATATAGCACTGCTACAGAGCGCTAATACTCACTAATATAGCACTGCTACAGAGCGCTAATACTCAGTAATATAGCACTGCTACAGAGCGCTAATGCTCACTAATATAGCACCGCTACAGAGCGCTAATACTCACTAATATAGCACTGCTAGAGAGCGCTAATACTCACTAATATAGCACTGCTAGAGAGCGCAAATACTCAGTAATATAGCACTGCTACAGAGCGCTAATACTCACTAATATAGCACTGCTACAGAGCGCTAATACTCACTAATATAGCACTGCTAGAGAGCGCTAATACTCACTAATATAGCACTGCTACAGAGCGCTAATACTCACTAATATAGCACTGCTACAGAGCGCTAATACTCAGTAATATAGCACTGCTACAGAGCGCTAATGCTCACTAATATAGCACCGCTACAGAGCGCTAATACTCACTAATATAGCACTGCTAGAGAGCGCTAATACTCACTAATATAGCACTGCTACAGAGCGCTAATACTCAGTAATATAGCACTGCTACAGAGCGCTAATACTCACTAATATAGCACTGCTACAGAGCGCTAATACTCACTAATATAGCACTGCTACAGAGCGCTAATACTCACTAATATAGCACTGCTACAGAGCGCTAATACTCAGTAATATAGCACTGCTACAGAGCGCTAATACTCACTAATATAGCACTACTACAGAGCGCTAATACTCACTAATATAGCACTGCTACAGAGCGCTAATACTCACTAATATAGCACTGCTACAGAGCGCTAATACTCAGTAATATAGCACTGCTACAGAGCGCTAATACTCACTAATATAGCACTGCTACAGAGCGCTAATACTCACTAATATAGCACTGCTACAGAGCGCTAATACTCACTAATATAGCACTGCTAGAGAGCGCAAATACTCACTAATATAGCACTGCTACAGAGCGCTAATACTAATATAGCACTGCTACAGAGCGCTAATACTCAGTAATATAGCACTGCTACAGAGCGCTAATACTCAGTAATATAGCACTGCTACAGAGCGCTAATACTCACTAATATAGCACTGCTAGAGAGCGCAAATACTCACTAATATAGCACTGCTAGAGAGCGCAAATACTCAGTAATATAGCACTGCTAGAGAGCGCAAATACTCAGTAATATAGCACTGCTACAGAGCGCTAATACTCACTAATATAGCACTGCTAGAGAGCGCTAATACTCACTAATATAGCACTGCTACAGAGCGCTAATACTCACTAATATAGCACTGCTACAGAGCGCTAATACTCACTAATATAGCACTGCTAGAGAGCGCAAATACTCAGTAATATAGCACTGCTAGAGAGCGCTAATACTCACTAATATAGCACCGCTACAGAGCGCTAATACTCACTAATATAGCACTGCTAGAGAGCGCTAATACTCACTAATATAGCACTGCTAGAGAGCGCTAATACTCACTAATATAGCACTGCTAGAGAGCGCTAATACTCACTAATATAGCACTGCTAGAGAGCGCAAATACTCAGTAATATAGCACTGCTAGAGAGCGCTAATACTCACTAATATAGCACTGCTAGAGAGCGCTAATACTCACTAATATAGCACTGCTAGAGAGCGCTAATACTCACTAATATAGCACTGCTAGAGAGCGCAAATACTCAGTAATATAGCACTGCTACAGAGCGCTAATACTCACTAATATAGCACTGTTACAGAGCGTTAATACTCACTAATATAGCACTGCTAGAGAGCGCAAATACTCAGTAATATAGCACTGCTACAGAGCGCTAATACTCACTAATATAGCACTGCTACTGAGCGCTCATACTCACTAATATAGCACTGCTACAGAGCGCTAATACTCACTAATATAGCACTGCTACAGAGCGCTCATACTCACTAATATAGCACTGCTACAGAGCGCTCATACTCACTAATATAGCACTGCTACAGAGCGCTAATACTCACTAATATAGCACTGCTACAGAGCGCTCATACTCACTAATATAGCACTGCTACAGAGCGCTAATACTCACTAATATAGCACTGCTACAGAGCGCTCATACTCACTAATATAGCACTGCTAGAGAGCGCTAATACTCACTAATATAGCACCGCTAGAGAGCGCTAATACTCACTAATATAGCACTGCTACAGAGCGCTCATACTCACTAATATAGCACTGCTAGAGAGCGCTAATACTCACTAATATAGCACTGCTAGAGAGCGCTAATACTCACTAATATAGCACTGCTACAGAGCGCTAATACTCACTAATATAGCACTGCTACAGAGCGCTAATACTCACTAATATAGCACTGCTACAGAGCGCTAATACTCACTAATATAGCACTGCTACAGAGCGCTAATACTCACTAATATAGCACTGCTACAGAGCGCTAATACTCACTAATATAGCACTGCTACAGAGCGCTAATACTCACTAATATAGCACTGTGACAGAGCGCTAATACTCACTAATATAGCACTGCTACAGAGCGCTAATACTCACTAATATAGCACTGCTAGAGAGCGCAAATACTCAGTAATATAGCACTGCTACAGAGCGCTAATACTCACTAATATAGCACTGCTACAGAGCGCTAATACTCACTAATATAGCACTGCTAGAGAGCGCTAATACTCACTAATATAGCACTGCTACAGAGCGCTAATACTCACTAATATAGCACTGCTAGAGAGCGCTAATACTCACTAATATAGCACTGCTACAGAGCGCTAATACTCACTAATATAGCACTGCTACAGAGCGCTAATACTCACTAATATAGCACTGCTACAGAGCGCTAATACTCACTAATATAGCACTGCTACAGAGCGCTAATACTCACTAATAAAGCACTGCTACAGAGCGCTAATACTCACTAATATAGCACTGCTACAGAGCGCTAATACTCACTAATATAGCACTGCTAGAGAGCGCAAATACTCAGTAATATAGCACTGCTACAGAGCGCTAATACTCACTAATATAGCACTGCTACAGAGCGCTAATACTCACTAATATAGCACTGCTAGAGAGCGCTAATACTCACTAATATAGCACCGCTACAGAGCGCTAATACTCACTAATATAGCACTGCTAGAGAGCGCTAATACTCACTAATATAGCACT
The DNA here is from genome assembly GCA_022702515.1 of Ilyophis sp. 1 JC-2022. NCBI lineage: Eukaryota > Metazoa > Chordata > Actinopteri > Anguilliformes > Synaphobranchidae > Ilyophis > Ilyophis sp. 1 JC-2022. Next base: position 142,291,715 of record CM040403.1, on the reverse strand, counting down.
GCTAGAGAGCGCTAATACTCACTAATATAGCACTGCTAGAGAGCGCTAATACTCACTAATATAGCACTGCTACAGAGCGCTAATGCTCACTAATATAGCACTGCTACAGAGCGCTAATACTCACTAATATAGCACTGTTACAGAGCGTTAATACTCACTAATATAGCACTGCTAGAGAGCGCAAATACTCAGTAATATAGCACTGCTAGAGAGCGCTAATACTCACTAATATAGCACTGCTAGAGAGCGCTAATACTCACTAATATAGCACTGCTAGAGAGCGCTAATACTCACTAATATAGCACTGCTAGAGAGCGCAAATACTCAGTAATATAGCACTGCTACAGAGCGCTAATACTCACTAATATAGCACTGTTACAGAGCGTTAATACTCACTAATATAGCACTGCTAGAGAGCGCAAATACTCAGTAATATAGCACTGCTAGAGAGCGCTAATACTCACTAATATAGCACCGCTACAGAACGCTAATACTCACTAATATAGCACTGCTAGAGAGCGCTAATACTCACTAATATAGCACTGCTACAGAGCGCTAATACTCACTAATATAGCACCGCTACAGAGCGCTAATACTCACTAATATAGCACTGCTAGAGAGCGCTAATACTCACTAATATAGCACTGTTACAGAGCGTTAATACTCACTAATATAGCACTGCTAGAGAGCGCAAATACTCACTAATATAGCACTGCTACAGAGCGCTAATACTCACTAATATAGCACTGTTACAGAGCGTTAATACTCACTAATATAGCACTGCTACAGAGCACTAATACTCACTAATATAGCACTGCTACAGAGCGCTAATACTCACTAATACAGCACTGCTACAGAGCGCTAATACTCACTAATATAGCACTGCTACAGAGCGCTAATACTCACTAATATAGCACCGCTACAGAACACTAATACTCACTAATATAGCACTGCTAGAGAGCGCAAATACTCACTAATACAGCACTGCTACAGAGCGCTAATACTCACTAATATAGCACTGCTAGAGAGCGCAAATACTCACTAATATAGCACCGCTACAGAGCGCTAATACTCACTAATATAGCACTGCTAGAGAGCGCTAATACTCACTAATATAGCACTGTTACAGAGCGTTAATACTCACTAATATAGCACTGCTAGAGAGCGCAAATACTCACTAATATAGCACTGCTAGAGAGCGCTAATACTCACTAATATAGCACTGTTACAGAGCGTTAATACTCACTAATATAGCACTGCTAGAGAGCGCAAATACTCAGTAATATAGCACTGCTAGAGAGCGCTAATACTCACTAATATAGCACTGCTAGAGAGCGCTAATACTCACTAATATAGCACTGCTAGAGAGCGCTAATACTCACTAATATAGCACTGCTAGAGAGCGCTAATACTCACTAATATAGCACTGCTAGAGAGCGCTAATACTCACTAATATAGCACCGCTACAGAACGCTAATACTCACTAATATAGCACTGCTAGAGAGCGCTAATACTCACTAATATAGCACCGCTGCAGAGCGCTCATACTCACTAATATAGCACTGCTACAGCGCGCTAATACTCACTAATATAGCACTGCTAGAGAGCGCTAATACTCACTAATATAGCACTGCTACAGAGCGCTAATACTCACTAATATAGCACTGCTAGAGAGCGCTAATACTAATATAGCACTGCTAGAGAGCGCTAATACTCAGTAATATAGCACTGCTAGAGAGCGCAAATACTCAGTAATATAGCACTGCTACAGAGCGCTAATACTCACTAATATAGCACTGCTAGAGAGCGCAAATACTCACTAATATAGCACTGCTAGAGAGCGCTAATACTCACTAATATAGCACCGCTACAGAGCGCTAATACTCACTAATATAGCACTGCTAGAGAGCGCTAATACTCACTAATATAGCACTGCTAGAGAGCGCTAATACTCAGTAAAATAGCACTGCTAGAGAGCGCTAATACTCAGTAAAATAGCACTGCTAGAGAGCGCTAATACTCACTAATATAGCACTGCTAGAGAGCGCTAATACTCACTAATATAGCACTGCTACAGAGCGCTAATACTCACTAATATAGCACTGCTACAGAGCGCTAATACTCACTAATATAGCACTGCTACAGAGAGTTGATTTGATTGTGCGTTTAGTCCTTTAGCCCAGGCAGACTACCCATCCCTTTCTCCTTTGCACTCATTCCCTTGTATTTCCCTCCATATGATAGCCTGTGTGTGGCAGAGAGGATGATAGCGCAGGAATGGCGGGTGAGGGAAGGAGAGGTCGTGGAAGTGCGTGGAACCGAGGCCCGAGACGGCAAAGGAGACACTGGCACCAACACTGCGATCGCTGAAGGGGTTAGGCTTTCATAACCCGCTGTTCACAGGTCCACCTGCAGGGGCGTTGTTGTACCATTTGTGTTTTTCTGCCCTTTTTTGCTTTCTCTTTTCTCTGTCAAATTGGGTGTTTAGTTTGGCTTCCTGGCTCCAAATCTGCCACAACAGATTCCAGATTTGCTCTTAAAGTAATACTTTTGTCGCCATTTATGGGACAGAGGGGGAATTTTTACCCACTTTTTCCTTTTCTCAGCTGGAAAGTTGTTTTGTGGTTTTTCGCCCTCTCAGGAGCAAATCATAAGATTGGAGATTGTGGAGACCAATTTTATCCCTATCAGACCATCCAAACCCAATCACTGCAATGTCCTCCATCGGTTTGGGAACATTTCACATGAGACTGAAGACTTTATGTGGAGCCCTGATGTAGGAAAGAAGCCAGCAATGGCTATACCTGCTTTCCGTAAGCGTGGTATGCTACAACTAATTTCAGAAATGTCGTCGTCTACCTGGGCATCAAGTAGGCAGGCGAGACACCGTGCAAGATTCCTTGTTGCCTGTGCTCGCTCTACCGACCAATCAGAAGAGCTAAAGAACCTGCTCATATATCCAGCCAACCAGCATATCAGTCAGGCCATCAAACAAAACATAGCTACAGCACAAAAAGATAAACAGTGTCCATGCCACGCCGAAGAATCCTGATGTCGCCAGGGCTGAGACTCTCGTCCGTCCCCCCATGATCGTCCACGGCGCTGCTACAGAGAGGGTTTAGCCTGCCTGGCTGTTCTTCAATAGCAACCCTCCTGGTGAGCTGGGGTTTAGCCTGCCTGGCTGTGCTACTGGTGAGCTGGGGTTTAGCCTGCCTGGCTGTGCTCCTGGTGAGCTGGTGGCCTTTAGTCTACATGCAGGCATTTTGGAGGACCCTCCTGCCTGCTGCGTACCCTCACAATTTGGACATTGCAGTGATTCGATGTTCTGATGGGATAAAATACTATACTTAAATAAATACTTCAATAAATATATTTTCTGATTGGAAGACTACAGTGTTGACATCTTTCTTTTAGGGTTATTTCCTGTAGAAATAACTGTAATGACCACAGACTCTCAGTAACACAATTTCCTATACATGAGCTTAGAATAGCAAAGTCAGCTGAAATCAGGCTTGAGCCAGTCATCAACCCACAGCTCAGTCAAACCAAATTCACATGAAGCGGCTTGCACCAGCACTCGCGTGGCCTGTGTTAGAATCCCTTAGTCCAGCGGAGGGTCAGCCAGGTTCAAAAACGGAAAACCGGACCACGGGCCCATAGCCGTGACAGACGGCTGCAGAGCACGCTGCCCAAAAAGACAGAAATCAAAACACATCGCAAAAGCACATTTATGAGATCAAAGCACATTTATGAGATCAAAGCACATTTATGAGATCAAAGCACATTTATGAGATCAAAGCACATTTATGAGATCAAAGCACATTTATGAGATCAAAGCTGATCGCCAAAGCACATTTATGAGATCAAAGCACATTGATGGAATCCATCTCTGCTGCAGACCAGTTTGTGTGCAATCAAGCACAACCATTGGAAATGTGGTGGGTCGGAGAAATGGTAAGAGCGACAGAAGGATTGAGGCGTAACATCAGTCAGAGATATTAAACTAGGTCAACCTAGTGCATGCCGGGCGCTGGAGGTCTTGCCCCGGCGATGGCTTTCTCGCCCTAGCGCAATAAGTACGCTATTCTGTTAGTGGTGCTGCGTATGACGGCGGTTCCTGCCTGGGAAGCGCTTGTGTGGAAATATTACGTAGGCTATAGACCCTGTTTGGATTCTGTTGCCCTTCCATGGAACCAAATGCAGGACAGTGAAGAACACACTGACGACTTCTCTTAAGAGAATTGAGGTTTATTTACAATTTTGTTGACTGTACTTTAATAATAACTGCTCTGCACACTCCCCAGTCTACAGTGGAGGCTGAGACAATGAGACCACACACACAATACCAAATACAGGGCACATATCCACATGCACAGCAGCACAGACATATACATGCTAATATACACTTTAAAAACCTTTTTAACGGTCTACATGTCCAGTACTGCAACGCAAGGCTGGTTCTCCACTAATAAGATATCATTATCTCGTCTGTCTGGACATTTTTGGTAGATAGATAGATAGATCTTTATTGTCATTGTCACAGGTACAACGAAATTTAAAGTACTTCTTGTCAGTGCAACATAAAAGAATAAATAGCAGGCATAAAACACAGTCATACACACCACATGCATACTTTTCTGTCATGGTTCATTTTCTCTTTTGAGCATTGAGGGTGGTTATTGCAGTTGGATAAAAGCTGTGTTTGAGTCTGTTTGTCCTTGCATTTAATGCTCTGTACCGCCTGCCTGAGGGCAACAGTTGGAACAGAGAGTGAGCGGGATGGTGGGTGTCCTTTATGATCTTATGGGCTTTTTTGAGACAGCGGGAATGATGTAGTTCTTCCAGTGTGGGGAGGGGGCAGCCGATGATCTTCTGGGCGGTGATGATGACCCTCTGGAGCGCTTTCCTCTGAGCCTCTGTGCAGCTGGTGTACCATACGCACATGCAGTACGTTAGTATGCTCTCTATGGAGGCACGGAAAAAGGACACCAGTAGTCTCTGTGAGATGTTATTCTTCCTGAGAATTCTCAGGAAGTACAGTCTTTGCTGGGCCTTTTTCAGCAGCTCAGAGGCGTTCACACTCCAGGATAGGCTCTCCTCGATGTGGACTCCCAGGAAGCGGATGTCTGCCACCCTTTCCACACAGTCCCCACTGAGGATTAGTGGCGGGATCTCTGTTTTCTTCCTCCTGTAGTCTATGATGAGTTCTTTAGTTTTGGATGTGTTGAGGAGCAGGTTGTTGGCCCTGCACCATGTGGACAGCCTCTCCACCTCATCTCTGTAGGCAGACTCGTCCTCTCCCCTGGAGATGAGCCCCACCACTGTGGTGTCGTCTGCAAACTTCACAATGGTGTTGCTGTGGTGGACAGGGGAGCAGTCATGCGTGTAGAGGGAGTAGAGCAAGGGACTCAGCACACAGCCCTGAGGAGAGCCGGTACTGAGGCTTAGGGCCGTGGATGTGTGGTGGCCCACTCTAACCCTCTGCCTGCGATCAGACAGAAAGCTGTTAATCCACATGCAGGTGGTGTGTGGAAGCCCCAGATCCCCCAGTTTGACCACCAGCTTGTGAGGGAGGATGGTGTTGAAAGCAGAGCTATAATCCACGAAGAGCATCCGCACATAGCTCCCCTGCTGCTCCAGGTGTGATAGTGCAGTATGGAGTGCTATGGCTATGGCGTCCTCTGTGGATCGGTTGGCTCTGTAGGCAAACTGGTAGGGGTCAAGGCTGGGGGGCAGGGCTGCTGTGATGTGACTACGGACCAGCTTCTCAAAGCACTTCATCACCACTGGAGTGAGTGCCACTGGTCTGTAGTCGTTGAGGCCAGAGATGTGGGCTTTCTTGGGCAGGGGGACTATAGTTGAGGATTTCAGGCAGGGTGGGACGGTGGACTGAGCCAGGGACTGGTTGAAGATCTTGGTGAAGATTCCAGCCAGCTGATCTGCACAGTCCTTCAGCACGCGCCCCGGGACGCCATCGGGACCAGCTGCCTTCCTCGGGTTGACGGCCCGCAGCGTGCGCCTCACCTCATGCTCCTCCACTGTGAGGTTTACGCTGCCGTGGGCCGTGTGGAGTGGTGGTGCTGTCTCTGCTGCTGTGACCTCGAAGCGGGCAAAAAAGATGTTCAGCTCCTCTGCCAGCGCGCGGCCACCTTCAGCAGCTCCGAGGTTGGACTTGTAATTAGTCAGGTGCCGAACTCCCTGCCACACCTGCCTGCTGTTATTGCTGCTCAGGTGGTCCTCTATCCTCCTCCTGTAGTCTGCCCTGGCCGCTCTGATGCCCCTCCTCAGGTCAGCTCGGGCTGTGCTATAGAGGTCTTTGTTGCCGGACCTCCAGGCGATGTTCCTGCCTTTCAGCAGCTGCAGGACCCCGCGTGTCATCCAGGGCTTCTGGTTGGGGTAGACCCGGATGCATTTGTCCACAGTGACAGTGTCTATGCAGTTCTTAATGTAGCACAGAACACTGTCTGTGAACACCTCCAGGTCCTGATGTTCAAAGACCCCCCAGTCAGTCCTTTCAAAGCAGTCCTGCAGCTGCTCGGAGGCCCCCTCTGGCCATGTAGCAACAGTCCTAGTGATGACGGGAGCAGTTTTCCTGAGGGGGGCGTATGCGGGGATTAAAAGCAAGGACAAGTGGTCGGACTGACCCAGGTGAGGTAGTGGTCTGGCCCTGTAGCCCAGCTTGATGTTAGTGTACACCTTGTCCAGGGTGTTATCTCCCCTTGTAGCACACTTAACGTGCTGGTGGAATTTAGGGAGTGCTGCCTTTAAATCCACATGATTAAAATCCCCCGCTATGATATGCACTGCATCAGGATACATGCTCTGCTTATTGGTAATGCTAGTGTATAAAAGTCCGATAGCTGAGCTAGCATTTGCGTCCGGTGGTATGTAAACAGCTGTTATCATGACAACAGTAAACTCTCTAGGGAGATAAACGGGCCTGCATTTAACAGTCAGATATTCCAAATCTGGCGAGCAGTGTCTGTCTACGGTCACTGTGTTGGTACACCAGCTGTTGTTGACGTAGACACAGAGCCCCCCTCCTCTGCTCTTACCGGAGTTAGCTGATCTATCATGGCGCTGTGTGGTGTAGCCTTCTAGCTCGATGGTAGCGTCCGGGATGGATTGATGAAGCCAGGTCTCCGTGACAAGCAGAATGCACGCATCCTTCACGGTGTTGTTTGCTGCAGCCTGTAGCCTTAATACATCCATTTTGTTCGCGAGGGATCTGGCATTTGTGAGAAATAGGCTGGGAAGCGGTGGTTTGAATGGCTTCCTCCGTAGCCTGGCTAGTACGCCGGCCCTGCAGCCTCGCTTCTGCCTCCTTTCTCTGCGCCGCCTGCGCCTCCTCCCTGCGGGGATGATAATCCACGGAGAGCCGGGGCTCCTCGCTAACTCCACCGGGATCTTGTGAGTACGGAAGAACTCGCTTGTTACGCTCCGTTCGCAACATACTCCAATCCTCAGGAGATCATGTCGGCTGTAGATGTTCGCCCGACAGAAAGTACACAAAACGAAACACATAACGTACAAAAACAGCCAAACACGGCACATCCAAACACGGCACAGACCGGAGAAACACTGAGCTGCTGCAACTGTGTGCGCCGCCATCTTGAATATGGGCCCCCACTTGAGATGGGAGTGCTGCCACTGAAGACGAGCTAACGTTAGCTTGCTAAGTTGAGAAGCCCACCCGACAAGGTCAGAAACTACGCTACGGTTAACCACATAAAGCAATTCTAGCTTTTAGTCCTTCAAGCTAGCTAGATAACGTTAGAAAAAAGTGTTTAAAAACGGAGCTGTGTGCTACTGCTGGCTAACGTTAAATGACAACGTTTGGAGACAACGCTGCTCGTCCAGAGGGAATTATGGGACGTTGAGTTTTTAAACAGTTCCAGCGCTGGTATATTCACGAAAAAATACTAAAACGTAAAATATACTCGAAGCTGGTCCAGAAAAACTATATAGTTTACGAACGGGCGTTATATTGTACAATCCAGGAAATCAATGGTAAGACATAATCACTAGAAATGGTTTAAAAGTACTTTTTAGTTACTGTCTACGCTCTAAGTAAATGCGGTATTTACTTCCGAAACCAGTGTGACGTAGTTACTTGAGTACTCTATACTGAGCCAATGCTACGTTGTCTTCAGAGTTCTCAACTTTTGCTCTCAAATTTCTCTAAGTATTCAAATAAAGAGGATGAGGCAGAACTCTCAGAGAATGCTTTTATTCCATAATGCCATACAACGCACAATAAAAGTCTAGCGTAGTGCCCCCGCAGAGACTATCAAAAATGCCAGACCTTATTCCATACACCGCACAATCAAAGTCATGACATCTCCGCAGAGACACTCAATTATTCTTGGTTTACAGTCCATCTTTATACAGTTTCTTATCAGATTGTCCATCCCATTCTCCCGTCTTTCGCCAATCAGGTGTCTCTTCTCAAGCCACGATGGTTTCCTCAGTGCGCATGTCCGCGCATGTCCAGTCTCTGTCTGATCTCTTCTGTGGATGGAAACCTTAAACTGAACTCTGGAAAGCACCGAAAATTAATAATACCTTCATGTCATTATGATTGCTCTATTTTTGTAAACTTTCCTCATTATTTTTTATGCGTTTCTGTGTAACTGTGAGTGTATTTTAATTAGTCTGCCTTTGGAAAATACCAGGCGCTCCCCCACCTTCCAACAGACCCTTAAAAAATACCAGGTGCTCCCGCGCTCCCACATCTCCCAAAAACAGAGTTGCGTTGCTGTGAAAGCATGCTTCCATTTGATCTAACATTATGTGCTTTTGTGCTCACATTATACCTGCTGTGAAAGTGTATTATGTGCTTCTAATTGATCTAACATTATACCTTATATACTTTATTGTGTTTTGGTGCACATGATACATTTTATAGATACATATTCAGATACTATCAATACATATTGTGGCGAGCCATGGAGTTGGAGTCAGGTTTGCTTGAGGGTATAATAATTTATTATGAAGAGCACAATCTCTTATTACTTCCTTCACAGCTTACAGGCAGAACAGACAACGCGCGCTGGACTGTAGCCAGCTTTATAGCCTCGATATGCAAATGAGCATGCTAACAAGGGCGACCTCTAATAGGTGCCCTGCAGCTCACCTTAACCAATCACACTTAATCCCCTCAGTCATACTCAAAAACAACCGTTGGCTCCGCTCGAACATTCTCTAGAGCGGACCTGGTTGAGCGCATGCTGTCACATTTAGCGGAACTGTATACGACTGTTGTTTATCACAACAGTCGCCGTTCTGGCGGGAGGTTATATTCAAATGCTAACCGCCATTGTTACTGTACACGTCAGTGCTTTTGAACACGCTCTGATCATGTGACTACATCAACCATCACTCGTGCACTTGGTCTGCACAGCACAAGTACACACACACAACAATTCGATATACACAATAATTTACATCACTCGTAATCGCCCCGGATCGCCACACTGCCCCCACCTAAGGGGTCAGCAGTCCCCTGCGACCCCTTAAACTGTCCGCACTCACGCACAAAGTCCCGGAAACGGGCAGGAGTTCTCCGTTGGCGAGAAGGGCGATTCGGGCCCTCAGCTGCCGCTGGGTTTTCTGGTGGAGGAGGGGTGGGCGCACGTAAAGCGGGCTGATCCTCGCCGACGCCCATCCCCTCCTCAACACCATCCAACAGCGGCCGGTAAGGAGCTAGACGATCCCGGTGAAGCACCACCAGTTTCCTTCGGCCGGGCATGCGCACTCGATAGACCACCTCGCTAAGCCGGCCCACCACTTCACCAGGGCCCCGCCAATGCGACTGCAATTTCGGGGACAGACCCTTCTTACGGATCGGACAGTAGATCCATACCTTGTCTCCGCTGTTGAAGGGCTGCCCCCGACAGCGCACATCATACGCTCGCTTCTGCTTAACACTTGCGGTGGATTGGGCCTGGCGGGTAAAGCTGTGGGCGGTCTCCAGGCGCTCGATCAAGGCCCGTGCGTACCCGGCCTCTGACTGGTGGTGCTCCGTTGGTCCGGGCGGGGCTCCGAACACCAAGTCGACGGGCGTCCTCAGCTCGCGCCCGAACATGAGCGCAGCGGGGGAGCACTGACTGCTTTCCTGCACGGCGGAGCGGTATGCCCACAGGACCAGGGGCAAATGGCGGTCCCAGTCCCGCTGGTGCTGGCTGGCTAGAATTGCTAACTGGGTGGCCAGTGTTTTATTAAAGCGTTCAACAAGCCCGTCGCTCTGGGGGTGCAACGCCGTAGTGCGGGTTTTGGCCACTCCCAGCCGCTTACACACAGCCGCCAGCACCCGCGACTCAAAATTTCGCCCCTGGTCGCTGTGTAGCTCCTCGGGGGCTCCGAACCGGGCGAACATCTCGGTTACGAGCCTTTCCGCCGTCGTGTCCGCCGATTGGTCCGGCACTGCGTACGCCTCGGGCCACTTAGTAAAGTAGTCCATGGCCACAAGCACGTAGCGGTTGCCGGACTCGGTGACGGGGAAAGGCCCTAAGATGTCTACCCCGACCCGTTCCATCGGAGCCCCCACGACGTACCGCTGGAGGGGGGCTTGCGACCGCTGCGTCGGCCCCTTCTTAGCCGTGCAGGCGTCGCAGCAATGGACGTGCAGCTCCACGTCCCGGCGGCAGGCAGGCCAGTAGAACCTCCTCCGCAGTCGGTGCAAAGTCTTGCTGATGCCAAAGTGCCCCGCCCCCACAGAGCCATGTACCAGTCCAAGTACCTGGGGGCGGAGCGCACGGGGCACCAGCAGCTGGAGGAGGTCCTGGTCGGAGCCGGGGGCCTGCCACCGCCTATAGAGCAGCCCACCCTGCGACGTCAGGCTCCCCCACTGACTCACGTAAGCCTTCACAGCTGGGCTACTGGCCGACACTTCCCCCCATGCAGGCCGTGCCCCCGCCGTGACCCAGCTCTGCACCTGCTGCAGCTCGCCGTCGCCCTCTTGCGCTAGGCGCAGGTCCTGCTGGCTAAGAGGCAACCATTCAACCTCACCCTCTACAGCCTGAACCTGGCATGCTATCGCCGTCACCTGCTCTCGCTGCTCGGCTTTAGTGCAAGGCCTACAGTCCAGCTCTGCACAGGGCCTCCGGGAAAGCGCATCTGCATTACCGTGCAGCTTTCCGGGCCTGTGCTGAATCTGGAAATCGTACTCCTGCAACAGCTCGAGCCAGCGGGCTACCTGGCCTTCCGGATCTTTAAAATTTAAAAGCCAGGTTAGTGACGCGTGATCTGTCCTAATGAGGAAATGGCTGCCTTGCAGGTAAGGGCGAAAATGGCGAACCGCTTTGACCACCGCTAACAGCTCGCGCCGAGTAACGCAGTAGTTTCGCTCTGCCCTGCTCAGCGCGCTACTGTAGTAGGCTACCGCTCGTTCCCCGTCTGGTCCCACCTGGGAGAGCACGGCCCCGACTCCGACATTGCTAGCATCCGTGTCGACGATGAATGGTCGCGCGACATCCGGATATGCTAGAATGGGAGCCGCCGTTAGGGCGTCTCTCAACTGGTCAAAAGCATTCTGGCAGTCCCCTGTCCACTCGAACTGTTGACCTTTATTGGTCAAGCGATGAAGCGGACTAGCCAGGGTGGCGAAGCTCAAGACAAAGCGTCTATAGTACGACACTAGCCCCAAGAAGCTCCGCAGCTCACCCACATTGCTAGGCGTCGGCCATTCCCGCACAGAAACCACCTTAGCTGGGTCAGTGGCTACACCCTGCTCACTAACGACGTGCCCCAAGAAAGCTGTCTCCCTCCGGAGCAGCTGACACTTTTTGGGATTGAGCCGTAACCCAGCCCGGCCAATCTCAGTAAGCACGTCGTTTAGATGAGCGAGGGCTTGCTCGAAGTCGCTGGCGTGTACTAAGAGGTCGTCCAAGTACACGACACAGGAACTCCGCGGGACGGACGACAGCACCCGCTCCATCAGTCGCTCAAAAGTGGCAGGGGCGTTACAGAGCCCGAACGGCATGACCCGGAACTGCCACAACCCTTGCCCTATGGTGAAAGCTGATTTTGCCCTCGCTTCCGGGGACAGCCTTACCTGCCAATAGCCACTGCGGAGGTCCAGCGAGCTGAACCAACTGGACCCCGCGATATGGTCTAAGGCCTCGTCAATGCGGGGAAGTGGATAGGCGTCTTTCTTTGTGATCTGATTAAGACGCCTATAATCTACACAAAAACGCCACTCCCCGTCCTTTTTCTTAACCAGGACAGCAGGGGCCGCCCATGGGCTTTCAGAAGGCTCGATAATGCTCGCAGCTGCCATCTCCCTTATCTTGTCCTCCGCCACCTCTCGCTTGGCTAGAGACAGCCTGTGCGGACGTAACCGAATGGGCACAGCCGAACCAGTATCAATCTGGTGTTGAACCAGTTCGGTCTGTGTGCATTCTTCGTCCCGCACAGCGAATAGGTGAGTGTAACGGACAAGCAGGGCTTTAAGCTGCTGGCTCTGCTGCGGTGTGAGCCCTTTGCTGCTGCGCGTCCATAATGCTAGGACGGCTTGCAGCACCTCCGCAGAGGGCTGGGTAGCTGAGGCTAGCCCGCCCGTCTGCGGTGGTACTGTAACCTGAGGTGGTACCACGGTAACAAGCGGCGAATCAGCGGTGGTCATGGCAAGCACAGAACTGGGGCGACAGTGTTTGGGGGGCACCCCAGGGCATTTAGTTCGGCGGGCTGCTTGTAATTCACATTTTGATCGGAGGCCCAGCGTTTCGGTACCAATAGTTATAGTTTCGGCTATCACATTTATGCTAGTTCCCCACAACGCTAACAAGTCTAAACCGATAATGCATGCATCTTTTATATCTGCTAACCAAAACTCGTGTTTCACTCGCTGGGCTCCTGCACACACTTGTAATTGTTTACTACCACGCATGCCCATCTTCTGCCCAGTGACGGAGGTTAGCTGGGTAGAGGTAGGGGTCCATGCACCCGAAAGCAGCCCGCTAGTACCCCGAAGTACCCCCGGCCTTACCAGGGAAATAGTGGCTCCGGTGTCGACCAGCGCCCAGCAGGCTTGTCCGTCCAAACTGCAAGGCAAGTACAGCCCGGTCTTCGTACCTAGCCTGCCAATACGGGGCTCGGCCTCGTGGGCCTGTTCCTCTGCTCTTAAAAGAGCATCAAACGGAACTTTTGCTCTTGGAATTTTTGCTAGGATGGGCAGGCTGGGCGCGTGAGTGCTGGTTTGGGGCCGGGCCTGGTTGAGGAGGAGTGTGGCATGGGACGGTGGTCTCCTCATTGGGCCGTCCCGTCGTCGTTTCCCGTCGGCTGTGGAGCTCTCGCTTTTGGCGCAGGGGCGGTAGAGTCGCGGGCGAAATGCCCCGGTTCGTCGCACCGGAAGCAGCGTCGCTCCCGTTCCGGTCGCTGCCGCGGTCGAGTTTGGTTCCGCTGGACCCATCTCACCTCCTCGCCGTCCTCGCAGTCGGCAGCTAGGACCCGGGGCTTGTTAGCCGGGGTCCCGTTGGGTGTGGTGCCCAGGATGAGCTCCAGTCGCTCGGCCTCGCGAAGCGCTGCGTCCAGGGACTCCGGTTTGGCGATGCGGACCTGTTGTTGTAGGCGCTCCGGAGTGAGGGCCTGCGTGAAGGTCTGGCAGGCTAGCTCCTGCTGGCCTGCGTTGTCGAGTTGAGGGTAGCCGCGGCGAGCTAACAGCCTGATGTCGGCGGCGAGGACGCTGAGGCTCTCTGCTCCGGTCCGCCGTCGCGTGGTGAGCTTCTCCCGGCTCACCTCCAGGAATTGCCGCTGTCCGAACCGGCGTTCCAGCGCTGTCATCAGTGCCGGTAGCGTCAGTGGTTCGGCGCTGTCCAGGTCTAGAAGCACCTGGCAGGCCTCGCCCTCCAGGGCTAACGCTAAGTGGGTGGCTGTCTGGCTCTCGTCCCAGCCATTGTAGCTAGCTGCGAATCGTACCTGGCTTTGGTACGACTCTAGCTCACCCTTTCCCGTGTAACGGGGTAGCTTGATCACCGCCTTTAACGGTGTGGTCGGTCGCTGCACCGGCACCGCCGTCTGGCTCGGCCTGGAAGCAGGGGCGTCCTCGTTGGCTTCCAGCCGACCTACTTGCGCTCCGTTTCCGGCCGCGGGGTCAGCCACCAGCGCGGGCACCTCCGCCTGGTCTGCAATCGGCCTCTCTCGCTCCGGTCTTGCGGCGCTGGCTCCTTCGGGGAGCCCCCCGGGTCTACTCTTGGGCCGCTTCGCAGACGCTCCTGCGATAACGTCCATCTGCTTGGTCACCTGACGTTCCAATTCGCGGATCTGTTCCCAGATCGTCCCGCTTCTGACACCATTGTGGCGAGCCATGGAGTTGGAGTCAGGTTTGCTTGAGGGTATAATAATTTATTATGAAGAGCACAATCTCTTATTACTTCCTTCACAGCTTACAGGCAGAACAGACAACGCGCACTGGACTGTAGCCAGCTTTATAGCCTCGATATGCAAATGAGCATGCTAACAAGGGCGACCTCTAATAGGTGCCCTGCAGCTCACCTTAACCAATCACACTTAATCCCCTCAGTCATACTCAAAAACAACCGTTGGCTCCGCTCGAACATTCTCTAGAGCGGACCTGGTTGAGCGCATGCTGTCACATTTAGCGGAACTGTATACGACTGTTGTTTATCACAACAGTCGCCGTTCTGGCGGGAGGTTATATTCAAATGCTAACCGCCATTGTTACTGTACACGTCAGTGCTTTTGAACACGCTCTGATCATGTGACTACATCAACCATCACTCGTGCACTTGGTCTGCACAGCACAAGTACACACACACAACAATTCGATATACACAATAATTTACATCACTCGTAATCGCCCCGGATCGCCACAATATTGTCACAGGTGACCAATGGATTTAATGGAATTCCCAACAATAATTCCCAACACTTACACTGTATGTGTGTGTGTGTGTGTGTGTGTGTGTGTGTGTGTGTGTATGTGTGCATAGAGGACCCTGCTTGGCGGAGCTGAGCTCTCTTGTTTGCTTGTAATGCTTCCTGGCAAAGCCGCATTCTTCTAGCAAGCGAATAGTTAACTGATAGCAACCATAATCCCCCCGCACTTGCCTCATCAAATGCATCAGTTATCAAAACGGCTAACGTTAGTAACGTTGCCAGGTTCAAGTTAGAAAACTGCGTTTTCACACTAAAATATTATTTCAGCCATAAAGCATAACGTTACACTGTATAAAGCAGGGTTTATTTAGCACCACTTTCTCTAGCCTGTGAAAAAACAGCTGCATGTTTCAACTGTTAGCAGCCTGGCTCACATAACGTTAGCTAACGTTACCTAGCGAGCTGTGCACAGGCACACCGGCTGATTATGGTGAACTACATTAAAAGTTTACTTCCTCGCAAGACTGCTCCCCTATCAATTCCTCTAACTATAATAATGATTAATATTGAAAATTTATCTTTTCCAGTCTACAATAAATAAATTTTTCTTAACCACTGTTAGCTTAAAATGTGTAGGTAGAACAACACACAAGAGCGTGTGGGGACCCCCTGGTGGCTCCCTATGCAATTGCATACTCCGCATATAGCAAGAAACGGCCCTGCCTATGTGCCCTGTCCCCTCACTTTAGCAGTGTGTGAAAGAAATCCCGCAATGTGTTTGGTACATCTTTTAAATCCGACATTAAAAATGTGTGAAGCTGAACAATTACAACGTTCCGTAGGCTTGGGTGTTCAGGACAAGGTTTGTTTTTCGGACATTCAAACGTTTGAAAGGTTTTTAAACATCAAGATTGTTGTATTGTCACACAGCACAAATAACGGTGTCTTAGACGAGTTTCAAACAACCAACGCAATACACGCAAAAACCCTGTTCCTCTACCTCGATGGCATGCATTATTATGGCATCAAGTCGTTGAAAGGCTTCTTAGGCAGTCAATGTGTTTGTACCTTTTGTTACAAACCGTATACACATCGAAACATAACCACTCCTGCTTACATTATTGTAACGTCTGTTTCCACGCAGAATGTTTTAAACATCAGTCAACAACGATAAGGTGTAAGGATTGTATGCGAATCTGCCGGTCGAGGTTTTGAAACGGCAGGAGTCTAGCGGTAAGCTGATTAGTGCTTGTGATACTTGCTGTGATAAATGTGCACGAACATATGTTGTCAGTAAACATTTTAAACCACACACATGTAGTCTAAAGATCTGCACAGCCTGTAAGGCGTTATTGACCCCCTGAAGTTGAACATGTGTGCTACATACAACCTGTGAAAACTGAACACCCCAGCGTACGTTATGTGTTTTATGATTTTGAGTGTCGGCAGGACCACGGCGATCACATTGCGAATTGCATGTCGCATTGATTTTAATGGCGAGCGTTGGACTGCAGAGGGCAATAGTTGCATACAGGCTTTTAAAAAAAAAAAAGTTATCGAACACCAAAATACAAGGGCTATACATTCATTGCACATAATTCAAAGGGTTACGACGGGTACCTGCTGATGCAGTATTTGGTTAAGCAGGGTGTGACGCCAAACATCATAGCACAAAGCAGCAAGCTCATGTGTGTTACAGATGATGCTTTTGAACAGAGGTATGTTGATTCACTCTGTTTCCTGACTATGAAGCTTAGTGACATGCCCGGAGCTCTAGGCTTTGACTATGTAAAACATTTTTTTCCCCCATTTCTGGAATAAAATTGAGAACCAGGATTACATCGGCCCGTACCCGCCACCCTTGTACTACACAATGATGGAGAAGGATAAGGCTGAATTTAGCTCTTGGTATAATAATGTGTCTGGGGGTGTGTTGGACTTTCGTAAAGAAATGTCAGAGTACTGTCAGAATGATGTTATTTTGCGGGAAGCTTGTTTGCGGTTTAGGACAGAGGTGCTTGGGAGGACTGGTTTAGACCCATTCCAGTGCGTTACAATAGCCTCTGTGTGTATGAAACAATACTGCACAAGCTTTTTGTCCAAAAACACCATTGCAGTCACATCGCCTGATAATTACGTGCAACAGCAGAAATAATTTTCCACAGCCGCCATTCAATGGGTAGAATATGTGAGCCATCGGGAAAAGTTTTAAGCCCCGCCTTTTTGGGTGAATGCAGAACCTGTGATGGACAGCACAAATTACTCAGGGGTGGAGTTGAGATCCAGTTTGATTAAAAGTGAAGACATAGAGGAGAGTATAGAGAGGAAGAATGGATATGGGATGAGCAGGGAGGAAAAACCCATTCTCTCCAACATAAAGGAAGAGGAGGAGGAAGGTGGGGAGAGGCAAGGTGAGGAGGTGAAGAGGGAGGATGGTGTGAAAGATGAAGAGGTTGAAAGAAATGACTTTGAGGGAGATGAACAGAGGGAGGGAGATGCAATGGATCAAACTGACAGGATATCGGATTTCAAGCAGGAAGAGGAGAGCTTGCCATCCCTGGCTACTTCCTGTTTACTGGAGCAGTCTAGAGTACCCTCCCCTGGATCTCCTATCATCTCCTCCAAGGAAGAAAATACAGGTGAAAAAACATAACATTTATAAGCATAAGTATGTTTTATAATATAAAAAGTACAGTATGTAAAATGTACATAAAATTAGAAAGCAGTAATTTGTAAATCCTCTTTTACATGTATTTAGTTAAAAACAGTACAAAGAAAATATATTTAATGTTTTACCTTATCAACTTTATTGTTTTTAAATACATACTAATTCCGAATTTGATGCCTGCAACACGTTCCAAAAAAGTTGGGACAGGCAAAATAGACTGATAACTTCTACTAATCACCTATTTGGAACATTCCACAGGTAAACAGGTGATACTATCATGACTGTGTATGAAAGGATATAAAAATACTTTGGGTATCTTACTTTCAGGTACTCTTACAAGTAGGGTGGGAAATTTACTTTCTGACCTACCAGCCACAAATCTTACCAGCCACCCCAAAATTTTACCAAACACTTTTTTTTTTTTCATGCGCTAGAATAATCTTTCAGAATGCACTCATGTTTAGTAGTATTTATTATATCATGTATTACAGGTCAAACAGTCAAACATCTTGTATAAATTTATTACATACATTTCATATAGCTAATCTATTATCTAATCCTATAGGTTTTTCTCAACAAACAGATGCCAGCAAGCCTAACATTAGAGCAAGCTGTCCAGATATAGCACTTTTACCTTTTAGAGCGTATTGGTCAGTTTTTTGTTTGTCTGTGTGACGTTGTGCGACGTTAGAATTGCTTTATGGTAAATCGACCACACATCAGTTGCACTGGACTCTGCATCCGTAAAAACAGATGAGTTGTGAACCCGGCGTTAAGCGGGCTCGCCTCGGGATATTCTAACAAGCGTTTTTTTTTTTGTCTCACGTTTAAGCAATCAGAGAAAGAAACATTAAGATTTTTTTATTCCTACTTGTATCCACTTTGCTACACGCCACTGTGGCGGGTAGGTTTGATACACTTACCCCACAATTCTGAAGTCTACCCGCATTTGGCGGGTGGCGGGTGCTAATTTTCCACCCGGCTTACAAGCAATACTATAACCTCTCTGCATTTGAATGGATCTCAATGGGAATTAGGGGGCTGAAAAGTAGTTAAAATAATTATAAATTTTTTTTGTGTGTGTGATAAAATTTGTATTTTATTTCAGGTAGATAGGTGGACAATTATGCAGGAAGGATAAAATGGATACATAGATGCGTATATAGGCTATATACATCCACATACATATGCAAACATAACAACACGCTGTGTTGGTCCGGATTGAATCTCGTAAATTAAAATAGCGGAGTTGTGGAGTACAGAGCCAAATCAAGAAAAAATATCTCTGTGTCCCAAACATTATGGAGGGCACTGTATATTATTCATCTATTCATATCAGGAAATATCCTGTCTTCTCTTTCTACAGGGCAGTCTGAGGCGTTTACCTGCTCCCAGTGCCCATTCGTTCACATGGAAGAAGTGAAGCTTCACCAACACATTGAGAAGCTTCACCCAGAGGAGCACGGCAGGATTCTGAGGTCTGGAGGAAACGGAGCAGAAAACCCACTGCCTCCCAGCAGCACACATGAGCACCCCACACCCCCTAAGACACTCCCCACCCCAACACAGTCCCACACAGGCACTCCAGGGGCCCACACCTGCTCCCACTGTGGAAATAAGTTCAGATCTGTTTTCCATTTGACCGCGCACCAGCGAATTCATACGGGAGAGCGTCCATACCACTGCTCGCAGTGTGGCAAGAGCTTCAAAAGATCATCAAACTTGACCGCGCACAAACAAACCCACACAGGGAAACGCCCGTACCACTGCTTCCAGTGTGGCATGGCAAGAGCTTTAATCAGTCAGGTGGTCTGACCAAACACCAGCGAATTTATACAGGAGAGCATCCATACCACTGCTCGCAGTGTGGTAAGAGCTTTAATCAGTCAGATGGTCTGAAGAGACACCAGCGAATTAATTCAGGAGATCGCCCGTTCCACTGCTCCAGGTGTGGGAAGAGCTTTGTATATGAATCAGACCTGGCAGTGCACCAGCGGATTCACACAGGGGAGCTCCCGTACCACTGCTCCCAGTGTGGCAGGAGCTTCAGATCTACTGCGTACCTGAGAATACACCACAAAGTTCACACAGGGGATTCTCCGTTCCGCTGCTTCCAGTGTGGGAAGGGCTTTGAAGAGTCAAATTCCTTGATTGAACATCAGCAGTACTGTCTATCCCTCGGCTCCTAGAATGGAAAAAGCTTCACTCAGTCACACAGCTGCTGACCCATCAGTGATATTGCATAGGAGACTCACTGACTTCTTTCAGCTTTTCTTGTTGTAAATATTTTAGAATTTGGCATCCAACTTGTGAATAAATATAGGCTACATGCTATTTGGCAAAAAAAATTGAAAAATAAACATCCTAAAAAATAATAATAATAATTCTTAAAAAGCCTGTCTGTTACTGTTGTTGTATTAAGAGCCTGTATGTTTAAACTGCTGTTTTATAAAACTAACTGAATGATTGGAAAGTCTTGAAACACACTTGGTGGCATTGATGCGTATCTATGAAACTTCAAAAATAAGTTTTTACTGCCTAGATGGCATTCTTAAAGGGAATTTAACCAAAAAATCTAATCTGTGTGATTTCTCAATTATATTAGTGATCTTGATTTTTTTTAAACGGCACATTTAGACCTGCTGTGACCCGATGTATTGATCTCGGTGATGTGGAAGTAATGTAGTCGGCTAGTAGGCTGGTAGTAGGCCTACCGAACAGCGTTGCCAGATGGGAAATATGAAATTATGACAAAGAGACCGTATACGTGTAGATATTTCTTTTAAGCCACCTTATAAAATATGTTTTGACACCATATAATCTCAGCAAATGAATATTAGCAGTAGGCTACGCAGGGAAACATATTTGTATATTAGTTTGTTTAATGGGTGAGCCTGATACCTCATACACAGCTCCAGGGTAAAGTTGCCCTCACGCTCAGATCTACAATCAGATTTCCCAACCCCTTTAACCATTGTACAGTAAAAAGCGAAACTGATCCTGAATCAGCAACCAGGGGCAACTTTGTAACTTTATATATCATATAATTAAATATAGCCTATAGAAATTACAAAATGATTGTACTTCTTGGCATTATTGATCGTAGGCTATATTGTACAGAGGACAAAATTATGGTAGGCTACGATACTTATGTACGTAGATAATTATGTACCTGGCAACAATGATACCGGTTGACCGCAATCCATGCATGCCTTAAACCCGCCCCAATATTTAAATAATTGGCTGGTGGCATAAACAAAATAAGACAATAGGTCCGTGCCAATGATTGACACCCGTAGGTTATAGAATTACTTGTTAAAACAAACATGTTTCTCTGAGCAATTGCATTGGTATGTTATAAATAATAAATAATACCTCATCTGTGTCTTTCATAATCATATCAGGTCGGATGGTGAACCTCAGAAATCCATAAGAAGCTTCATCTAGAGGGGGATGACTTTGCACTTTGACAGGTTCTAAATTACCACTTCCCCATATAAGTGTCAAAGCAATCAATGTAAAGTAAAGTGATCAAACGTCAGAAGTATATTTTTTGATTGTGTTTAATGTAGGATCCAAAAAAACTACAAAATGCATTGAAAAACAAATTCTGTCCAAAATAAAGGAAGAAGAGGAGGAAGGTCGGCAGAGCCAGGTGAAGAGGGAGGATGGTGTGAAAGATGAAGAGGTCGAGGGATCATAAAAGAAGAGGAGGAAGGTCGGCAGAGCCAGGTGAAGAGGGAGGATGGTGTGAAAGATGAAGAGGTCGAGGGATCATAAAAGAAGAGGAGGAAGGTCGGCAGAGCCAGGTGAAGAGGGAGGATGGTGTGAAAGATGAAGAGGTCGAGGGATCATAAAAGAAGAGGAGGAAGGTCGGCAGAGCCAGGTGAAGAGGGAGGATGGTGTGAAAGATGAAGAGGTCGAGGGATCATAAAAGAAGAGGAGGAAGGTCGGCAGAGCCAGGTGAAGAGGGAGGATGGTGTGAAAGATGAAGAGGTCGAGGGATCATAAAAGAAGAGGAGGAAGGTTGGCAGAGCCAACTGAAGAGGGAGGATGGCGTGAAAAATGAAGAGGTCGAGGGATCATAAAAGAAGAGGAGGAAGGTCGGCAGAGCCAGGTGAAGAGGGAGGATGGTGTGAAAGATGAAGACCTGGGGAAAAGGGATGAACGGGGATATAACTACGAGCCGCTTTTGTGAAGCACTGGACCAAGAGCGGGTTGGATATTGAGTAGGTGCCTGGTGAGGAAGTGGCAGATTATCTGATGCAGGCCGGATGTACTCCTGAATTGGTTCCTGAATTGGTGTGCATCAGGTCAAATGGACTCTCTTTGTTTTAGAGATCATTACCTGTGGCAAATATGAAAGTGAAGTGTAGTGGGGTTATTGTTTTTCTACCACTTTCTGCGCTAAAATGAAAGCTTATAGTTTCCATTTCCACTGAATTGTGTTCAGGACAAACAGGTAAATCAACACCTATTTATTTGACACGGCAGTTATGGTTTGACACATACCGTAGTAAAACTAGTAGTTTGATGACATTTTGCAGCTGTTTGCTGTTAGGTTAGTTAAACTAAATTCAGATTTGTGTAGTCGTTGTCAACTACTCTTTTTTTCATTTTGAGGTGTAGTTAACTTCAGGAACTCCTTTGCGCCCTAAAATATATACACTGCTCAAAGAAATTAAGGGAACACTTAAATCAAACATCGCGGATCTCGATGAACGAAAGTTGAAAATCTTTATTGATTACATTGTGTAATTCGTCAAGAACAAAATGACGTAAGAACAGTCAATGGAAACCAAAATCATTAACCCATTGAGGGCTGGATTCAAAATCACACCGAAAATCAAAGTGAAAAATTGAGATCACAGGCTGATCCAACTTGTGTGAATTTCATCACGACAACTCATAATGTGGCTCAGTAGTGTGTATGGCCCCCACGTGCCTGTATGCTCATAATGTGGCTCAGTAGTGTGTATGGCCCCCACGTGCCTGTATGCTCATAATGTGGCTCAGTAGTGTGTATGGCCCCCACGTGCCTGTATGCTCATAATGTGGCTCAGTAGTGTGTATGGCCCCCACGTGCCTGTATGCTCATAATGTGGCTCAGTAGTGTGTATGGCCCCCACGTGTCTGTATGCTCATAATGTGGCTCAGTAGTGTGTAGGGCCCCCACGTGCCTGTATGCACTCCCGACAACGTCTGGGCATGCTCCTGATGAGATGGCGGATAGTGTCCTGGAGGATCTCCTTCCAGACCTGGATCAGGGCATCAGTGAGCTCCAGGACAGTCTGTGGCGCTACTTGGCGGCGGCGGATGCACCGATACATAACGTCCCAGACGAGCTCAATTGGATTCAGGTCTGAGGAATGTGAGGGCCAGTCAATGGCATCAATGCCTTCGTCATCCAGGAACTGCCTACACACTCTGGCCACATGAGGCCGGGCATTGTCCTGCACCAGGAGGAACCCAGGACCCACTGCACCAGCGTAAGGTCTGACAATGGGTCTGAGGATTTCATCCCGGTACCTAACAGCAGTCAGGGTACCGTTGGCTAGCACGTGGAGGTTTGTGCGGCCCTCCAAGAATAGGCCTCCCCAGACCATCACTGACCTACCGCCAAACCGGTCATGCTGGATGATGTTGCAGGCAGCATAACATTCGCCACGGCGTCTCCAGACTCTTTCACGTCTGTCACATGTGCTCAGTGTGAACCTGCTCTCATCTGTGAAGAGAACGGGGTGCCAATGGCGAACCTGCCAATTCTGGTGTTCTCTGGCAAATGCCAATCGAGCTGCACGGTGCTGGGCTGTGAGCACAGGTCCCACTACAGGACGTCGGGCCCTCATGCCACCCTCATGGAGTCTGTTTCTGACAGTTTAGTCAGAAACATGCGCACGAGTAGCGCGCTGGAGGTCATTTTGTAGGGCTCTGGCAGTGCTCCTCCTGTTCCTCCTCGCACTAAGGAGCAGATACCGGTCTTGTGCTGGGTTGTTGCCCTTCTACGGCCCTCTCCAGCTCTCCTTGTGTAATGGCCCGTCTCCCGGTATCTCCTCCATGCTCTTGAGACTGTGCTGGGAGACACAACAAACCTTGCGACGGCACGTATGGATGTGCCATCCTGGAGGAGCTGGACTGCCTGTGCAACCTGAATGAGCTGCAGGTACCACCTCATGCTACCAGTAGTGACAAGAGCACTAGCAAAATGCAAAACTAGAGAAAAATCAGTCAGGAAGGATAAGGATAAATTTTTATTTTCTATTTAGTTTTTTGCTATTTTATAGCTTAGAATGTATAGCCGACTGTATTCTATGTTCATTACTAGGGATAGCTTCTATGTTGTGAAAAAGTTGTGCTTCATCGGATTTGCTTTGTAGTTGTGTCAATGACCTTCAATATGCACTTATTGTACGTCGCTTTGGATAAAAGCGTCTGCCAAATAACTGTAATGTAATGTAATAAGGAGAGAGAAATGGTCTGTGGCCACCACCTGCAAAACCATTTACTTTTTGGGGGTTGTCTTGCTGTTGCCTATCCTGTCCACCTGCTGTCACTTTCATTTGCACCAAAGCAGGTGAAATTGATTCACAATCGTTAACGCTTCCGAACTGGACAGATTGATATCCCAAAAGTTAAATTGACTTGGTGTTATACTGTGTTGATTAAGTGTTCCCTTAATTTCTTTGAGCAGTTTATTTTCCCCAAACCCCTTCGACCAAATACTGCCTGCTCTCTCTTTTCCTTATAATCCTGATTAGTGAGAAGCACTCCGCTGCACTATAGTTGTCAACTGTCAACTGTCAAACACTGCTGGTTTTCCCCACTGAGCTGTAAAGTGGGTCTGCCCACGTGCAAACATGAGGCATTGCTCACATCTAGGGAACAACCATGGCCCTATTTAAGCAAATACTAAAAAATCATTTCACAAGTGAGCTTTACAAGCCAAAAATGCAAACGATCTCCACAGCAAAGACAACAAAAACGAATCCACGAACCCATATAAAGCTTAGTATTAACATATTTTAAAAAAAGAAAACAATTAAGCCTAAAATAAAATGATATTCTGCTCAGAACTATAATGTGAAACATCCATGTTTTGCACCATTATTATGCCTTTGCTTATAAAATGTGATAAAATAAATATAAAAAATAAAATCATTTTCACAAAAGTAGTAAAAAGAGAATGCAGCCTTGGTTTCAAATAGTGCCAAAATGGAGTGTGCTCATTGCGAGGTGGGATTCTTATCCATAAAGAAGAAAATTAAAATGTGTAGGCCGACAGCACAACAAAACTCCCAGGCAGTTCTTTAATCACTTAATTTTGTATTGCTTTTGTTCTAATAAAAATTTGTATTACATTTTGATGTTCACTGGAATGTTTTTTTACAAAGTAAAAACTTCCTGGCATGGTATGGGGGGCTTTCAGTGACCAACAAGGCCAAGCTGCGGAGGGTGGCCTCTCTGGGGACCAAGCTCTGTGGGACACTGTGCCCTGATTTGCAGCAGCTTTACGACCGGAGGATGGTGAAGAAAGCAGGCAAGATCGCGAGAGACTCCACCCATAACCTCAGCACCTGCTTTAGGCTCCTGCCCCTGGGTAGGAGATACGCTGCCCCCACCCCTGTATTTAGATCTAACAGGGGAGGGAACAGCTTTGTCCCCTCTGCAATCAGACTCTTAAACAAACATGATCCCCCAGGAATGCCCCCACCATCTGAAAGAACTTTAAATTAAATTGGACTATTAGTATTGCACTGTGATTCCTTTTGCTGCTATACAATTTGCACTGTGATTTTGCTGCTGCACCTTACACTGTGATTTGGAACTGTTAACTGTTTGTTTTTTGTTTGTCTGTCTGACCAAAACAAAAATAATTTCCTGTAAAAGGACTAATAAAGTATCTAATCTAAAAAAGTAGTTTGAAGTAAATTTTTTGAGTAAATGTAGTTTAGCAAGCTGCATTTTTCTTTAGGGTAGCTTGGCTGTAGTTTACTACTTTCAGTGTGAAGTAGCCTAATTGGTAGTTTGTTCATTAATTTGTTACTTAATTTGCTTTCAAGAGTAGTTCCCCCAACATTGAGCTTAATTCCCTTTAGCTTTCCTTAGTGGGTGTGCAGCTTTTTGACAGAAGCAGAAGAATTATGTTCAGGACAAACCGGTAAATCAACACCTATTCATAGGTGAATTGACACATCCTCCAAATAAAAGAAGCTTCTCAGTGTAGTCTGTTCTTCAGTGTCTGATAAGTATCTACAGGTGTCTACAGCTGTCCCGAGTGCAGACAGACTATCACCCCAAGGCCTGTTCTGGGCAGAAACACAATGCTGGCTGAAGTGGTGGAGAAACTGAAGGAGACAGGACTCCAAGCTGCACCTCCTGCTCACTGTTACGCTGGACCTGGAGACGTGGAGTGTGATCTCTGCATTGAAAGAAAGCGCAAAGCTGTCCAAGCCTGTCCGGTGTGTCTGGCCTCTTACTGTGAAACTCACCTCCAGCCTCACTATGAATCTCCTCCTCTTAAGAAGCACAAACTGGTCAAAGCCACTGGAAACCTGCAGGAGAAGATCTGCTCTCTTCATGAGAAACAGCTGGAGGTTTACTGTCGTGCTGACCGGCAGTGTATCTGTTATCTGTGTGCGATGGATGAACACAGAGGCCATGATACAGTCTCAGCTGCAGCAGAAAGGACTGAGAAACAGGTAAGGACTAAAACTGAAACTCTTACACTACCCTGCTGAAAAAAACATTACGAACCATTCGAGAATTTCTAATGTGTTTTAATGGTGCTTAGTGGTTTCTACTGGTAATCTAATGGTGTGTACTGTGTTTTAATGGAAATCTAATGGTCATTGATGGTGATACAATTTGATCTTATTGGTATCTCATGTTTTGTGTTGGTATTTTATGGTAAACCTCATGGTATATGATGGAAACCATTAGACATATTTCCCTATGGTTATTTTCAACAGGGTAGGTTTTAAGGTTTTCATTTATTTTAGTCTCTAGCATTATAAAGATGCCCAGCCAACATGGGTTTAAAAGACACCATAACTCATACAGTATACATCTATAGTTCTCAGGTAGGGCACAGACAAGAAAAATAATTATCACACATCCTCATGTTCAAAAAATAAAATTCGAATTTTTTTTGCATATTTTTAAAATGTATTTTGCATAGAAAGGAAATGATTAAAATACAAATAACATACAGTCCCCTCCACAATCACATTTTATTTTTTTGATTTGGCTCTGTACTCCACAATTGTATATTTGTAATCAAACAATTCTCATGTGGTTAAAGTGAAGATTATCTGCTTTTATTACAGGGTACATTTTATTTGCACCATGTAGAAATGACAAATTATTTCTATCGTAGCCAATTGCATGATACACAGCCAAAATGATAATGTAGTGTTGGGGAAAAGCCGTTTTAACATAGATTCGTCACCAGCCCAAAATATATCTAGATTCTTAGTTTGAATTATTTAAAAAAATAGATTCTCTCAACTTATCACATCTAGTACAACAAACCAAAAAGTCACCTAAGTGTGATTAACCGCCGTTCTCCAGGAACACCCCTAAATCTGCCAACCTCAGGTGCCAGAGGTAGGGTCCCTGTTCTCAGCTGTGTACATAATGACCTTTGCCCTCTCCCCAGATTACAACTAATATCGGGTTCAGAACTATATTCACATTTTGTTTGTAGTAGTGTAGTATTTTTTAGAATAATATATTTTTGTATAGTATTTTATATTGTTGTAGATTTTTATTTTATAGTGGTGTCTTAATATTGGTTTCTATTGTTCCGTATAACTTGCTAGGATTTTATTCTTGATTAGTAA
The DNA here is from genome assembly GCA_022702515.1 of Ilyophis sp. 1 JC-2022. Classification (NCBI taxonomy): domain Eukaryota; kingdom Metazoa; phylum Chordata; class Actinopteri; order Anguilliformes; family Synaphobranchidae; genus Ilyophis; species Ilyophis sp. 1 JC-2022. The sequence continues at coordinate 142,264,367 of CM040403.1, read as the reverse complement.
ATATTGAATTTACTTCTTCTGACCAACGGTGATGATGCGCCTTGTCCCAAATAAAAATATTTTTGGTCAAACTCCCCTCTTTCATTGGAAGTAGGCAATTTCTTAATCTTACCATTTTACATTTTTTGTTTGTGGGCACATGGTATGGTACACAGTACCCACCCTATATCACCTTGAATAGCTAGTGAATACACCTGCAGCTTAAAGTAAGATCGGTCACACTCCATCATTATAAAGTTGAGTGTAAGTTGAAATGTTATATACTTTAATGTGAAAAATGATCTGTCTACAGAAGCAGCAGGGGGCACCACAGAGCAAATTCCAGCAGAGAATCCAGGAGAGAGAGAAGGAGCTGCAGGATCTGAGACAGGCTGTGCTGTCACTCAAGGTGGGTACTGACCAGAGGAGAAGACAACAGCTGGCTGCTGGAAGAGCCATTTCAGGGCTCAGTCAGGGCTCTCCTCCAGTCAGCCAGTGAGGAGCCCAGTGTTGGGCCACTTTCCAGCCCTGTGGGGCTCAATCCCACTGAGCCACACTGTGGGGAACAGTCTGTCTGGGGTCCCAGTAAGAGCTGAGTGAAAGGCCAAGTTAGAATGTACAGCCCTTCTCTCTCTGTGCTCCTAACAGCGCTCTGCACATACAGCCCTCCTCTCTCTGTGCTCCTAACAGCGCTCTGCACATACAGCCCTCCTCTCTCTGTGTCTCCTAACAGCGCTCTGCACATACAGCCCTCCTCTCTCTGTGTCTCCTAACAGCGCTCTGCACATACAACCCTCCTCTCTCTGTGCTCCTAACAGCGCTCTGCACATACAGCCCTCCTCTCTCTGTGCTCCTAACAGCGCTCTGCACATACAACCCTCCTCTCTCTGTGCTCCTAACAGCGCTCTGCACAGACAGCAGTGGAGGACAATGAGAGGATTTTTACTGAGCTGATCCACTCCATTGAGAGAAGGTGCTCTGAGGTGAAAGAGCTGATCAGAGATCAGGAGAAGGCTGAAGTGAGTCGGGCTGAAGGACTCCTGGAGCGACTGGAGCAGGAGATTGCTGAGCTGAGGAGGAGAGACGCTGAGATGGAGCAGCTTTCACACACAGAGGATCACATCCATTTCCTCCAGGTAACATCACTGGCTCTTTGATGGTCTGCACTATGTACATTGTATATACTTGTTGAGGTGTGTTCCTCATTTACAAATATCTACTCCTGGCATCTGCACAGGAATCTGTATTGAGACTGTTTTCTGTCTGTTTGTCTGTAGAGCTGTCAGTCTCTCTGTGCCCCTCCTGGACCTGGAGACTTACCCAGCATCACTGTCAGTCCACACGTCTCTTTTGAGGCTGTGAAGAAATCTGTCTCTGAACTGAAAGAGCGACTGGAGGACGTCTGCAATGTGGAATTTGTCAAAATTTCTCAATCAGGTGAAATTGCTGGTACTAATGTAATTTTAATTAATCTGAGTTCTCTCTGACAAACATAATGTTCATCTTTCTCTCGTTCTCTCCCTCAATTTTAAGTTCTTCATTTCAATCAGCTTTATTGGCATGACAAGTAATTATCATATTTTCAAAGCATACGCAAATATTGCTAAGGATATTTTAAAAGAAAAAGGAAAAAATAAAACAAAGTGACAAATAACAATGGAATGATGGTCAAGCAGATAATTTTTTTTTTAAATTAAGTATTTAGGCAAAAGATGGTTGGGATGGTTAAAGACAAAATTGGCACATAGAATACTGGTATTAATGAATTTGGTTCTTCTGGCTGTCCCTCAGTTTATAACATAATGTGCTCTTATAGTGGAGACATCTGCCTAATCGTTATTGTATTTTTTCATTATTATTATTATTACTACTTACACCTTAAACTAAAGGGTTAAGTCTGTGGGCTGCTTTACTCTGGTAGCTGCATAGGGCTTCTGTGGGCTGCTTTACTCTGGTAGCTGCATAGGGCTTCTGTGGGCTGCTTTACTCTGGTAGCTGCATAGGGCTTCTGTGGGCTGCTTTACTCTGGTAGCTGCATAGGGCTTCTGTGGGCTGCTTTACTCTGGTAGCTGCATAGGGCTTCTGTGGGCTGGTTTACTCTGGTAGCTGCATAGGGCTTCTGTGGGCTGCTTTACTCTGGTAGCTGCATAGGGCTTCTGTGGGCTGCTTTACTCTGGTAGCTGCATAGGGCTTCTGTGGCCTGGTTTACTCTGGTAGCTGCTCTCTGTCACTGGCACTGCTGGTACTTTTCTCCTGTTGTGTCCTCTTTTTGATCTCATGAAAGAAACTCTGGAATTGTCTTAGACTGCCCTGTACAACCACACCCACTGTCTACAGTTTGACAGGAGTGATAAATCAGGGTCTCTCTCCTCCCGGCCATTACATAAATCTTCGTTTTTAACAAAGGGTAGCGTGCTCTTATGGCAGCTTGCCATGTGAAGTGGTTCGTTAGTCAGAAAAATCGGGTTGCTGACATCATCAGCCCGGGAGAAAGTGTCTCTGGTTTCTCAATAAAAAGTGTGGCGTTTGTATGCTTTGCATGCATTGTCATCCTTGCTAGGAAGGAGGGTTGGCCATATTTGGGCATGGGTCGTCACTGCTGTTCTGTTGCCATCTCTCTGCGGATTGGCTGCTCGCTTATGAATTTGCTAATTACTGTGCTCTGATTGGCTGCTGGCACAAGCACAGCAGAGTGTCGTAGAGTAAATGGTAAACGGACTGCACTTTATCCAAAGCGCTTTACAATGGCCTCTCACTCACCTGTTCACACACACATTCACACACCAATGGAGGCAGCCACCATGCAAGGCGCTAGCCTGCTCATTGGGAGCAATTTGGGGTTCAGTGTCTTGCCAAGGACACTTCGACATGTGAACAGGAGGAGCCGGGGATCGAACCGCCAACCCTGCGATCCGCTCTACCTCCTGAGCCACAGCCCCATAGAGTGTCAAAGTGTAGCATCAGTTGCTTAGCTGTTTAGGTTGGCAGTTGGTTAGCTGTTAAACTTTAGAGCCTAGGTTGGCAGTTGGTTAGCTGTTCAACTTTAGAGCCTAGGTTGGCAGTTGGTTAGTTGTTAAACTTTAGAGCCTTTGGCAGTTGGTTAGCTGTTAAACTTTAGAGCCTTTGGCAGTTGGTTAGCTGTTAAACTTTAGAGCCTTTGGCAGTTGGTTAGCTGTTAAACTTTAGAGCCTTTGGCAGTTGGTTAGTTGTTAAACTTTAGAGCCTTTGGCAGTTGGTTAGCTGTTAAACTTTAGAGCCTTTGGCAGTTGGTTAGCTGTTAAACTTTAGAGCCTTTGGCAGTTGGTTAGCTGTTAAACTTTAGAGCCTTTGGCAGTTGGTTAGCTGTTAAACTTTAGAGCCTTTGGCAGTTGGTTAGCTGTTAAACTTTAGAGCCTTTGGCAGTTGGTTAGCTGTTAAACTTTAGAGCCTTTGGCAGTTGGTTAGCTGTTAAACTTTAGAGCCTTTGGCAGTTGGTTAGCTGTTTACAGGTTCACAGATGTTTTTTCTCTCTTTTTAGTCACAGATCTCATTTCTTTTCCTATGCTTTTAGTGTTATTTTCTGTGTTGTTTTTTCCCCCGAAAAAGTTGTAATTTATCCCATTCTAAATGAACAAATATGTAAGATATTAATTTCTACTGATCAATTACCCCCCTCCCCTCTCTCTCTTTCTCTCTAAATATATCTATCTCTCTCTTTCTCCAGTCAATGCCCATGTTCTAGAGCCCCTGACCAGAGAAGACTTCATTCAATGTGAGTCTACTTTTAAAGTAACATTTTAAAGGGCAAGGCAACCTGAGATAATTAATTATGGAGCAATGGGCAGGCATTACTACAGGTCTTGCCATTCTACAGATCTTGCAGCAGGTGGCAATGTTGCATTTGCATATTCCTAATAAATCCATCAATGAAGACACAGGGCGCATTGCCGTTACAATAACCAGGTTACAGTTGAACGGTCGATCAAATACTCTTTAATAAAAGCAGAGAATCTGCACTTTAACTAGCTGTGAATTGTTGTTTGATTACTAATCTAAACAGTGAGAGGTCTAGCAGTGCTAAGATCTCGAGGTCCTGTACATTCCCTCCAAGTCTTAGCCAGGTTGAGCTCACAACGACGGTCCACCGTCCAGCATGAGATGGCCTTCAGGCTAATGCCGAGCTCACACTACACGACTTTTGCCCGGATTCTGATGGGAGTTTGTCTTTGACGACAGATTTTCCAGTCCTATGATAATCTTTAAAAAATCTGCAAGAAATCTTGGTCCGTCGGCTGGAATGTACTTTTGATCTGATGGTCAAAGACGCGATTATTTCTGTCGTGAACCAGTCTGGAACTCATCGGGAGAGCCCACGATCATTTCAAACTGGTTTGATTTTGCCGGGAGTTCTTGCTGACTTACAGTGACGCATAATTCTACTAGAATGTCAACAGCCAATGAACGAACGCACAACAAACGCAATGAAAAACGGTTTGAAATGATCCATACTTCGGTAGCCTTAGCAACTGTGCGTGGAAATTCAACCTCTTTATTTAGTCCTGTATAAGTCGTGTAGAAATCGTGTGATGTGCGACCCCAAAGTAATTCTCTGTCTTCCTAAAATCGCTTCGTGTGGGCTGTATCGCGCAGCGATTTTTTAAAGACTGTCATTTGAACAGTCGTTAGATGTGAGCTGCTCTCTTTGGACGGGATTTTGTAAAGATTTAAAGATGAAGATTTTTAGATGAGCAGTGAGACTGGAGTGTTAAGTTGCCAGACTGGTTCACGACGGAAATAATCGCGAGTTTGACCATCTCAGATCAAAAAAGAAAAAAAGACCCTTCCAGCCGACGGAACCAAGATTTCTTGCAGATTTTTAAAAAGATTATCATAGGACTGGAAAATCTGTCGGGAGTTCGTCTTTGACGTCAGAATCGGGGCAAAAGTCGTGTCATGTGAGCTCGTCATTAGAAAGACAGGGACAGAGGAAAAGCTGAATATTCTCAATAAAGATTCCAAAAATTCCGGCTGAGTCATTATCCCGCCTGTCCTATTGATGCTCATCTCTTAACACCTAGTTAATTTTCTAATTCCTCCATCTACATTGTGATTCATTAACCTGGGGGGTATTAAACCTTTTCTGATCCAGAGACCACCATCCAGGCTCAAATACCCCCCAGTATAAATTAAGAAGGGTTATATTAAAAATAATAATAAAAAATCTATAGTCATTGCATATCAAGTCTAACCAGGGACCCCCTACAGTACCTTAAATGGCCCCCAGGGGTCCACGGAGCCCCTGTTCAAAGACCCAGGCATGAATTCAACTGAGTTCTTTTCTGGATCAGCAGTTTTTGGCAGTTCTGTCAATGGGCTATATAGCTGCTTGGAGATGTCATGTTTTCTATTAGAATCGCCGCTGACCAGACAGTCAAGATGAGCATGCTCAAAGCATGATGGGATGGTTATGAAGATTTTAACAAAGTAGTCTGTGAAATTACTAAAAGGGCAATATTTGAACATTTACAGAAATATATTATAGTAAGGACTTCTCTGCTGATTTTTCTCTATCAGATCACTGTCGGCTCACACTGGACCCCAACACTACGCATAGAAACCTCCGTCTGTCTGAGGGGAACAGAGAGGTGACCTGTGTGGGAGAGATCCAGTCATATCCTGATCATCCAGAAAGATTTGAGCACTGGGCCCAAGTGCTGTGCAGAGAGGGTCTGTCTGGACGCTGTTACTGGGAGGCTGAGTGGAGTGGGAAGGGAGTTTATATAGCACTCTCATATAAAGAGATCAGCAGGAAAGGAGAGAGTAATGACAGTGGTCTGGGGGCAAACGCAAAGTCTTGGACTTTGTGCTGCTCTCCCTCCAGTTACTCTTTCTGGCACAATAATGGCCGCATTAAAATCCCTGTTCCCTCCTCCTCCAGAATAGGAGTGTACCTGGATCACAGGGCAGGAACTCTGTCCTTCTACAGCGTCTCTGACACAATGACCCTCCTGCACAGAGTCCAGACCACATTCACTCAGCCCCTCTATCCTGGGTTTAGGGTTTGGTCTAACAGATCATTTGTAAAACTGAGTGATATTGAATGAAAATACTATCAGCAGGGTATTATTTAGAGATCCCCTTTTACACATATTGGACAGTGTGCTGTGATGATTATTAGGTAAGTTTACCCAAAAATCTAAATATATTTTTCTTAACACAATATCCGTGTAATTTTTGGTTATTTTTCGCCTTTTAAAACATTGTAAACAAAAGCAGCACTGGGTAGAAGTATCTGGGCAGAGTTATGGATTTGAATGGGTGTGCTACCAGAAACTTCTCTTAGGAAATTGGAGAGAAATTGCTGGCTATTTAGATTCTTTATTTTTTTTCCCCTCACTGCCTCAATTTCCCAGACTGCAATATGTGATTTTAATGTCATTGTGGGCACAATAAAAATAAACGCATTATTGGGGATTGTAGTCTTAGTAAACTGGGCGGGAAGTTGTAGCAAGAGATTCTTTTGTTAATTTTAGCATGAATATTCTTACATCATACTATAAGATGGAGAAAGAATAACATATTAAAATTGAATATATGTAAAATTCCCCTTGAAAGAGCTGGGCTTCTAACCCAGAGGTTGCAGGTTTAAATAAAGTTTTTTATTTAAGAATTGCCTCAGTGTTCTGTTACTGTTTTTCTGGAATTTACTTCCTGATCAATTGTTTGATAATTTTGGAAAATCTACAACTGTATTTGTAACATGTTTCCCTGCGTACATTTAAATATTGACATACTACGGACAGATCTGGGAAATTCTGTCGTTTATTTCACTTCCTCTTCCATCTCTTGCACTTCCTCTTTTCTTATTTTAAAATCCAGTCAACTGACTTCTGTAAAATGCAACTAATTTCACAGAGATTCCTGTTTCAAGCTGTGTTCATTATTTTTGTCCCTATGAGATAAATTTAGCAGTTGTCAAAATGTTTCATTTTGTGCGTTGTTTTTTTGTTTTATTGCAATAACGTGCATAACTGTAAATATCACAAAAATACCAGAGGATTACTTTAATCCATTACAAATCAAACATGAGGAAATATACTTTTTACATTATTATAAATACTCTCATTTGATTTTGCCTTAATAATTTCACCTGTGCTGTGCTTCCATTGTAATGGTTTTAGGACCATTATAAATAAGAAAACTAAACTGTTCTTGTTGGGCCCCTGGCAAGACTGCAGATACATTTACAGAATGTGGCACTGAGAAATAAGAGTGAATAATAATTATTCTTCCCTCACTGAGCAGAATCACTGTGGTTATAACTCGAGCAGAAATAGTCCTGATCTCAGCTTCTTCCCCTCTCTATTTGAAAATAACAGTTAAGTGGCACATTTCCTTTTGAATGAAAAGCTGTCAAATAAAATGAAAATGAGATTGACATTGGCAATGGTAGTTTTTTCATTGCTTTACCAGAAAAAATACAGAATGGAACCGAAGTGAAACGCTGACACCAAAACCGTGAACTGAACCGTTAGTTTTGCGAGCCATTGTGCCCCGATTATACACGTATTATCTGTGCATTTCTGAATAGGGTACTCGGTTCAGACACACTTGTATACATCCCGGGCCATTACTGCTCATAATACACATGTAGTTCTTCAATAAATCTGCCCGTTGGTCCATAAGAATCAATATTTCCTCAGGAATCTGCATTCTGCTCGGCCTGCTCTGGTCAGCCTGGCCTCAGTCCAACCCCACATCTCCTGCAGCTGCGGACATAACCAGGAAATCACGCCCACTCTTTCTGCCACGCAGTTTTAGAGAAACAAAAGTAAACTATCTCTTTCTGTAAAACAAAAGTCTCTCTCAGTGTGCGCAGTAAAATGGTTGAGGACAGTATCTAGAAACGACACTACAAATAGAATTTAAAACTAATCTGTCAGTTTGAGTAATAAAATGGCGCAGGCTGCAGGTGTTCTGGATCAGGACCAGTTCAGCTGTGTGATCTGTCTGGATCTACTGAAGGATCCAGTGGCTAACTCTCTCTTTCAGTGAAATGAAACTACGAAACTTAACTCTGTCTGTTTCAGTGAAATGAAACTACGAAACTTAACTCTGTATCTTTCAGTGAAATGAAACAACGAAACTTAACTCTGTCTCTGTCAGCGTGAGCAGTAACATGGCTGAAGGTGGAGTGTTACTGGATCAGGACCAGTTCAGCTGTTCGATCTGTCTGGATCTACTGAAGGATCCGGTGACTATTCCCTGTGGACACAGTTACTGTATGGGCTGTATTAAGAACTGCTGGGATCAGGATGATCATACTGGTGTCTACAGCTGTCCCCAGTGCAGACAGACCTTCACCCCAAGGCCTGTTCTGGGCAGTAACACCATGCTGGCTGAAGTGGTGGACTCCGCTCTGCTTCTCCTGCTCACTTACGCTGGAACTGGAGACGTGGTGTGATTTCTGCACTGGGAGAAAACACAAAGCCATCAAGTCCTGTCTGGTGTGTCTGGCCTCTTACTGTGAAACTCACCTCCAGCCTCACTATGAATTTCCTGCCTTTAAGAACCACAAACTGGTCAAAGCCACTGGAAACCTGCAGGAGAAGATCTGCTCTCTTTATGACAAACTCCTGGATGTTTACTGTCGTACGGATCAGCAGTGTATCTGTCTGCTGTGTGTGATGGATGAACACAGAGGCCATGATACAGTCTCAGCTGCAGCAGAAAGGACAGAGAAACAGGTAAGGACTGAAACTCTTACACACAACACTCTTTTTTTTAAACAATAATGACAGATATTATATTGGGTTATAGGAACAATAAGTATGTTTATCACTTGCATTTTATTCAATTTTTAAAATTTATTTATCAGGTCGATTTTACCTTGAAATATTTCGAACACTTTAAAAAGTACAGAAAAAGCCAGTGAGGAGCCCAGTGCGGGGCCACTTTCCAGCCCTGTAGGGCTCAATCTCACTGAGCCACACTGAACAGAACAGGCTGTCTGGGGTCCCAGTAAGAGCTAAGTGAAAGGCCGAGTTAAAATGTACAACCCTCCTCTCTCTGTGCTCCTAACAGCGCTCTGCACATACAGCCCTCCTCTCTGTGTGTCTCCTAACAGCGCTCTGCACATACAGCCCTCCTCTCTCTGTGCTCCTAACAGCGCTCTGCACATACAGCCCTCCTCTCTCTGTGTCTCCTAACAGCGCTCTGCACATACAGCCCTCCTCTCTCTGTGTCTCCTAACAGCGCTCTGCACATACAGCCCTCCTCTCTCTGTGTCTCCTAACAGCGCTCTGCACATACAGCCCTCCTCTATCTGTGCTCCTAACAGCGCTCTGCACATACAGTCCTCCTCTCTCTGTGTCTCCTAACAGCGCTCTGCACATACAGCCCTCCACTCTCTGTGCTCCTAACAGCGCTCTGCACATACAGCCCTCCACTCTCTGTGCTCCTAACAGCGCTCTGCACATACAGCCCTCCTCTCTCTGTGCGCCTAACAGCGCTCTGCACATACAGCCCTCCTCTCTCTGTGTCTCCTAATAGCGCTCTGCACATACAGCCCTCCTCTCTCTGTGTCTCCAAACAGCGCTCTGCACATACAGCCCTGCTCTCTCTGTGTCTCCTAACAGCGCTCTGCACATACAGCCCTCCTCTCTCTGTGTCTCCTAACAGCGCTCTGCACATACAGCCCTCCTCTCTCTGTGCTCCTAACAGCGCTCTGCACATACAGTCCTCCTCTCTCTGTGTCTCCTAACAGCGCTCTGCACATACAGCCCTCCACTCTCTGTGCTCCTAACAGCGCTCTGCACATACAGTCCTCCTCTCTCTGAGTCTCCTAACAGCGCTCTGCACATACAGCCCTCCTCTCTCTGTGCGCCTAACAGCGCTCTGCACATACAGCCCTCCTCTCTCTGTGCTCCTAACAGCGCTCTGCACATACAGCCCTCCTCTCTCGGTGTCTCCTAACAGCGCTCTGCACATACAGCCCTCCTCTCTCTGTGTCTCCTAACAGCGCTCTGCACATACAGCCCTCCTCTCTCTGTGTCTCCTAACAGCGCTCTGCACATACAGCCCTCCTCTATCTGTGCTCCTAACAGCGCTCTGCACATACAGTCCTCCTCTCTCTGTGTCTCCTAACAGCGCTCTGCACATACAGCCCTCCACTCTCTGTGCTCCTAACAGCGCTCTGCACATACAGTCCTCCTCTCTCTGTGTCTCCTAACAGCGCTCTGCACATACAGCCCTCCTCTCTCTGTGCTCCTAACAGCGCTCTGCACATACAGCCCTCCTCTCTCTGTGCGCCTAACAGCGCTCTGCACATACAGCCCTCCTCTCTCTGTGTCTCCTAATAGCGCTCTGCACATACAGCCCTCCTCTCTCTGTGTCTCCTAACAGCGCTCTGCACATACAGCCCTCCTCTCTCTGTGTCTCCTAACAGCGCTCTGCACATACAGCCCTCCTCTCACTGTGCCTCCTAACAGCGCTCTGCACATACAGCCCTCCTCTCTCTGTGCTCCTAACAGCGCTCTGCACATACAGCCCTCCTCTCTCTGTGCTCCTAACAGCGCTCTGCACATACAGCCCTCCTCTCTCTGTGTTTCCTAACAGCGCTCTGCACATACAGCCCTCCTCTCTCTGTGCTCCTAACAGCGCTCTGCACATACAGCCCTCCTCTCTCTGTTTCTCCTAACAGCGCTCTGCACATACAGCCCTCCTCTCTCTGTGCTCCTAACAGCGCTCTGCATATACAGCCCTCCTCTCTCTGTGTCTCCTAACAGCGCTCTGCACATACAGCCCTCCTCTCTCTGTACTCCTAACAGCGCTCTGCACATACAGCCCTCCTCTCTCTGTGTCTCCTAACAGCGCTCTGCACATACAGCCCTCCTCTCTCTGTGCTCCTAACAGCGCTCTGAACATACAGCCCTCCTCTCTCTGTACTCCTAACAGCGCTCTGCACATACAGCCCTCCTCTTTCTGTGTCTCCTAACAGCGCTCTGCACATACAGCCCTCCTCTTTCTGTGTCTCCTAACAGCGCTCTGCACATACAGCCCTCCTCTCTCTGTGTCTCCTAACAGCGCTCTGCACATACAGCCCTCCTCTCTCTGTACTCCTAACAGCGCTCTGCACATACAGCCCTCCTCTTTCTGTGTCTCCTAACAGCGCTCTGCACAGGCAGCAGTGGAGGACAGTGAGAGGATCTTTACTGAGCTGATCCGCTCCATTGAGAGAAGGTGCTCTGAGGTGAAAGAGCTGATCAGAGATCAGGAGAAGGCTGAAGTGAGTCGGGCTGAAGGACTCCTGGAGCGACTGGAGCAGGAGATTGCTGAGCTGAGGAGGAGAGACGCTGAGCTGGAGCAGCTTTCACATACCGAGGATCACATCCATTTCCTCCAGGTAACATCACTGGCTCTCTGACAGTTTGCACTATGTACATTGTACATACATGTTGAGGTGTGTTCCTCATTTAAAGATCTGCTCCTGGCATGTGCACAAGAATGCAGTATGTATTGAGACTGTTCTCTGTCTGTCGGTCTCTCTGTCTGTAGAGCTGTCAGTCTCTCCCTCCTGGATCTGGAGACTTACCCAGCATCACTGTCAGTCCACATGTCTCTTTTGCGGCTGTGATGAAATATGTCTCTTTACTGAAAGAGCAACTGGACGACGTCTTCAAGATGGAGTTGAGCGAAGTTTCTGGAAGAGGTTGGAGGACAAACCCTGGTGCAGAAAGTGAGCTTAGCCACTGCACACAACACACTGGTAAGATTCACATCATGAAAGGCACTTTCACAGGTTATACTGTATATTAATAACAGGGTGAGTGATATTTCAATCTGTCTCACAGGTTATTTATTGTACAGTGTGGAGTGACAGTGCTCAGAAATTACCCAACATGTGAAGCGTTTTCTCTGTGAGACAGACCTGCATGAGTCCTCCACAGCGCCCAATGTGTTTGATGGAAGTGTTTGTAACCCAAAACATTTGCATTTAAAGCTCTGTTTAATGTTCAAGGAACCAAGTATATTCTGATCATGTTTTTTCCTGTTAGGATGCAAACTATTGGGGAGAGATGAGAGGAGACAACAAATTTCATAATGTTGCAAAACTCTTGAATTCTCATTGCATTCTTGGCCAATTTTTGGATAAGAATTGAGACGGCAGTTTGGTGATACTGTATTCCGGATGATATCCGTTCTTATTTCCCCCGCATATTATTCTGTGAAATTATAATTCTGTTTCTCCAGGAAATTATAAAATGAGGTCATCTTTAGCTCAACTGTCTTGTGATCTCTCTCTACAGTGGAAGAAGTCCATATTCTAGAGCCCAAGACCAGAGAGGACTTCTTACAATGTGAGTCTGTAATTTAAACATAAATTAAAAGAATGAAGCAACATGGGAATATGAGGTAATATGAAGAACAAGATGATTTGTATAATTATATATATATATTCATAACTGACTGGCTTTAGGGATATTCTCCTTCATCAGATCCCTGTTAATTCTGCTGCAGTCATCCTGATATGGATCATGTATGATAATATTTAATATAATGTCCTACAGTAGGACTGTGTGAATAAAGTGTTGTAACTTCCACAAAAGTTACACAACCAATATACAGTAATATAAAAAGAATTAAGACAGTTATGTGATGGTTGGGGGCGGAAACCAGACGCAACCAAACTGGGATCTTAATAAAGCGACTCACTAGGAGGTGAGATCGCCAATAAATATCCTACGAGATTGAGGAAGGGAAAAAAACAAACAGAAAAGATTCTACACCAAGGGAATATCCCAACTAAAACAGCAACCTCAAACGGAGGATTCCCAACTGAGGAGAAGGAGTAGCGAAAATAGCTTCTAAGCTCTGAACGAAACTAGAATGACAATAACATAAAGGAGCGAGCAGATCCAGCCCAAACACGGGGCGCTGCACTATAAAACTCCGTAGTACAAAAGAGAGAGCGAGAATAAACCGCACAGACTTGCAGTAAGAAATATCCTCCTAATCTCTCACTTCCGTGACAATTTCTGTCTAGAAGAAGTCACGGAACCGCTAAACCCAAACTTCCTTTTTATAACCCAAGCAAGAGATTATCTACTAGACGTGAGCAGATAATTATTGTACTTGACGTTATAGAAAGTACAGAGTACTGAAAAGTACTGGGTAAATACTAATACCGGCTTTTTGTGTATAGACGCGCCGTTTCTCTGTGAACCAAGACCCTATGTAAGGTTCGACAGGTGCAACAGCGAACGCAATCAGGCAGAGAGAAAGGCAGAGTTGCAGGCAGAGAGAAATCTGCACGTGTAAGAACCATTTAGCCAAATAGACGTGGCAAACTCAAATTAGTGATGCAGGAGTGGAAAGGAAGAGAGCTGAATGCTACAGCCACCCAAAACCATGACAAGTTATAATTGATTGATAGTTATAGTGGTTGACAATTCAATAAATGGGGAAAAAGTTTTGAAAATGGGAAAAACTACTGAAATATGGTACAATCAAGAATAAAAAGGAAAGCGTTTGGAAAAGGAGAACCATCAAGAAAATATGAAATTTAAATATGTAAAATATGAAAGATATATAAAATATGTATGGTCTGTAAAATATGTAAGTGGAGCTTTCTTCTCTTCTCTTCTCTTCTGTCAGATTCCTGTCAGCTCACACTGGACCCCAACACAGCGCATAAACGCCTCCGTCTGTCTGAGGGGAACAGAGAGGTGACCTGTATAAAAAAGATCCAGTCATATCCTGATCATCCAGAGAGATTTGACTTCCTGCAGCAAGTGTTATGCAGAGAGGGTCTGTCTGGACGCTGTTACTGGGAGGCTGAGTGGAGAGGGCGTGAAGGGCTTTCTATAGCAGTGTCATATAAAGAGATCAGCAGGAAAGGAGGGTGTGGAGAGTGTGGTCTGGGACGGAATAATGAGTCCTGGAGTTTGTACTGCTCTCCCTTCAGTGACTCCTTCTTCCACAATAATGAGGACACTGACATCCCTGTTCCCTCTTCCTCCAAAATAGGAGTGTACCCGGATCACAGGGCAGGAACTCTGTCCTTCTACAGCGTCTCTGACACAATGACCCTCCTGCACAGAGTCCAGACCACATTCACTCAGCCCCTCTATCCTGGGTTTGGGGTTTAGACTAAATCCTCTGTAAAACTGTGTGATCTGGGATGATGCAGAGAGTGAAGATCAGCTGTAATTAAAGAGAGAAATTATTAAATGAAATGAAAGGGGTAGTCCACTGTAATGAACTTTTAGGCTAATATTTTAGAATTTCTGAAAATGTTGAGCAATTTTCCAAGCTTTTTTTCTGATATGAGCATGGACGATGTGAACTATATGATGTGACGTCATTGAATTGACCGTACCTGACCGTACATTGACCGTACCTGACCACCTACTCCACCCAGCTTCTGGTCCAGACTATGGTCCCCTCACGCCTGGACAACTACAACTCCCTGCTCGCAAGCCTACCAGCCTACGCCATCCTGCCTCTTCAACTGATCCAGAACGCAGCTGACCGGCTTGTGTTCAACCTCCAGAAATTTTCACGTCAGCCTCCTGTTGAGGTCACTCCACTGGCTGCCAGTTGCAGCCATAATTAGGTTCAAAGTTCTGACCCTGGCCTACACTGCAGCCAATAGGACAGGCCCTGCCTAACTGCAGGACTTAATCCAGAACTATGTTCCTGCTCGACCACTTCGCTCATCTACAGAAGGGCGACTCGCACTTCCCCCCCCTCCATGTCAATGGCGCTCGCTCGTCCCGACTGTGGAGCTTTTCCACCCTAGCTCCCCAGTGGTGGAATGAACTTCCCATTCCCCTACGTTCTATGCCAACCCTGCCTGTACTTGTTCTTGTTTAACTGTGTATTGAAGTTCATAATATTAAGAATAGAATTGTAGTAGAGCTGATTTACCCACTTTACTGTGAACTGCATTCAAAGTTCATTACTAGGGATAGCTGCTACTTTATGGGAAGGATGTGCTTTATCTTATCTGTTCTGTAGTTACTTCGATGACGTTTCTGTATGCACTTACTGTATGTCGCTTTGGATAAAATCGTCTGCTAAATGACTGTAATGTAATGTTATGAATTGCATTTTTCGTAGTTCACATTGTCTGAAATTATGGAAATTGATAGGAGAGTCGTTTTCATTTGGCAGTATGGACTGATTATAGTCCTTTCCCACTGTAGAGCTGGAACCAGGCTGGCTCATTATACCCCTTTCCCACTGTAGAGCTGGAACCAGGCTGGCTCATTATACCCCTTTCCCACTGTAGAGCTGGAACAAGCTGGCTCATTATACCCCTTTCCCACTGTAGAGCTGGAACAGACTGGCTCATTATACCCCTTTCCCACTGTAGAGCTGGAACCAGGCTGGCTCATTATACCCCTTTCCCACTGTAGAGCTGGAACAGGCTGGCTCATTATACCCCTTTCCCACTGTAGAGCTGGAACAAGCTGGCTCATTATACCCCTTTCCCACTGTAGAGCTGGAACAGACTGGCTCATTATACCCCTTTCCCACTGTAGAGCTGGAACCAGGCTGGCTCATTATACCCCTTTCCCACTGTAGAGCTGGAACCAGGCTGGCTCATTATACCCCTTTCCCACTGTAGAGCTGGAACAGGCTGGCTCATTATACCCCTTTCCCACTGTAGAGCTGGAACCAGGCTGGCTCATTATAAAATCACGCACCGTGCTTCTTTTGGAAATAATCACATACAAAAGACGTCTTACGTGAAGCTTCCTTTATTAACAATATCTCTCTACAAAATCTCAAAGACACTCAGTCTCAAATGTCTCTTTCTCCTCTGACGAAACCCCACGACTTGGGTATAAAAGTGGTACCAAATGGCTATATTTCTATATTTCTGCAGAATGCGATGTCCTGGAATAACTAAAACTATGGGTTTGCATTGATTATTACCTTTTTCTTTACGCTTATACCATATCTACGGCTGCCCCCTAGTGGCTGTTGTTGACGTCCCAATTATAGTAGCCTATTCATATTTCTCTGAAATTATAAATTAATTTAACGTAATCCTACATTTTGACGACTCCTGTAGGCCATAGTAGGGCGTTTTACAAATAGACTAGATGTTCTGGGAAATTTGGAAATAAGGTAACCTGTGTTATGCAGATATTTCTCACGTTTATTTGTCGAGAATTAAGCGAGTTATATTAGGCTATATTGTATGAGTGGAAGTCTGCATCAGTCAATATAATACCGATCTAGACTTATATTTATATAAGCTATATAAGCAGCGAGGAAAGCTGAGCGGATTCTAGATTTTTATATAAACTACTCAAAAGAATTTAAGGGTCAAAGAAGTATTGTAAGTATGTCTTTTTAAGCCATATAGGGTTAAAATATCTCCCTTTGGGTGGTCATTTGGACTATAGACATCACGTTATTATGGGACATGCATTCATTGCACTTATCTTTAGAAACTTTTAAAATTAACCCAGATTTTCTTTTCATGGATTTGAAGCACAAACTTAGTCAGACTAAAGTGACAAACTGCCTCGAAACACCCATTGTGACACCTCATGCACCCATTGTGACACCTCATGCACCATTTGCACGTGTGTTGCATGAGTGTCATTCCATGCATGCCAACTTTAGCAGTAAAATGGCTGAGAATTTTCCATTCATCATCACATCATCATTTTGGGGGGTGCATGACTTTTTTCATCAGGGTAATAAACTAGTGTCTAATCAAGTGTTTTGTTTTGTGTTTTCTGTTCTTGAGCCATCATAATTATTTTGTCATGAGTCGTCTCCATTTTAGCTCGTTAGCTTATATTTATATGCACATATTTTTGACCCTTAACTTCTTTTGAGTAGAATATATGGACTGAGCCACCAATGACCACAACTGACCCTCCCTGTCTCTTTCATGTTTGACTAGGCCGATGAATACGTGACGAAATAAATAAAAGATGTGTAAAATAATTAATAGATATTTAATTGCTTATTTATTAATTTAATTGCTTAAATACTTATTAAATTATCGATTTCATTGCTTGTTTATTTATTTAATTTCGTCCATACTTGTGGGCGTTTGAATAATTTTTCATATTTTGGATGTTTGTCGGTGGGAAAGGAATTAGCTGATCTGGAATCAGAGTATTTGCACAAAAAGTGAAAAGAGCCTCTGATGCCAGATCCGTACAGCTGACACATCTCAACAGGTAGGCTATTGGTTCAGCATGTATTGGTTTGAGACACCGCCCACAATGACAGGCGTCACCGTCACACTACGGTTTCTGTGATCACGTGATTTGAAACAAGCATCGGAGCACTACTTCCAAACAGCAGTGATTTGAAAACTCGACACCGTGTCGACAGGTGAGTATCGAGCGTCCCATCCCTAGTAGAGAGAGAGGAGTGTGAGAGAGTGCGGAGATTTCTCCTGAAAGTTACAGAGGGTAGGTTGTTAGAGGAGTTGATTTCCACTCTTTCTCCACGGTGGAGTACTTCTGCTCCTGGGGGCAGTAACTTCCTACTGACGTACCAGATTGGGTGTTCCTCCCCATTACTCTCCTGGGACAGAACGACCCCCCCCCCCCGCTTCAGACACATCAGTGTGGACCACCATCTCCATGCTGAAGTCAGGAGTCACCAATACTGGGCTGGAGCACAGGGCCCTCTTCAAACTCTGGAAGGCCTTTTCAGGGTCCACTGTCCACCTCACCATCTGGGGCTGGGCCTTGTGAGTGAGTTCTGTCAAGGGGGCAGCTAGGGAGGCAAAGTCAGGAATGAAGTGTCTATAATAACCTGTCAGTATCCCTGATCTGGGCCAGGTTTAGGATATAACTTCTGTAAATATCTCAAATATCCTCCATCACACATAAAACCTGTCTGGGCCAATCAGAAACACACAATGAAACTGAATAATCTAAAAAACGAAACAAAAAGTATTCATATTATCTTTGGCATAATTCAGTGTTTGATGTCTCTTAAAAACCAGTTAACCTTATTTTTTTTATTTGATGATTTTTCCAAATGTGTTGGGATAAAATAGAAAATATGCAATGAACATAATGCTATGTTTTCAAAGGTCTTCTAATACTTGGTTAACAAAGGTGTTGTATGGGGTCATTTGTGGCGTAGCTGTATTTTAAACTTCACAGACGTCCACTTACCTCAGGCTCTAAAAGGAGAAGTGAGTTTTTTTATGTGTTATTTTTCATTTTTAGGGATAAAGGATTCGTCAATTGGGAGACACACAAAATGTGGAACAGTGTCAAAATGTTTCTATTACAATAGTTGTGTGTCAGTTTAAACTTTTGGGGTCAATCTGACACCAAACATATAAGGCGTCATAAAATGTCAAGATAATCTGAGAGATAACCCTCTAGCTGCCAGTGGGACAAAGCCTTCTTCCCCACAAATAGAGAGAACTAAAAAAACCTTGCGTTGTCTTGCACTTCTCTTCATGGCCACATGGGGTCGCTGTCATACTCATTACAGTTGACAGCCTCGGTAGTTCAGCAATGATCAGGGAAAAGTGTCTTTCTAATATGTCAACATCTGTTTATATCTTCCTTATGGTTTATAGTTACCCATTCTCTTTATTCCTTAATATGTTCTTGTTAAACTCTTTCTTGCACTAGAGAGCAGTGCTGAGATTGGGTTACAAAAACAGCGGTATTTACTCCTGCATGGTTTAAATGTTTAAAAGTGCTGTATGACAGACTGGCCTGTCCAGTGGAGTCCAGCCACATTCCTGCTGCGCCTGATTCCGTCAGTGGCACTAATATCAATTCAAGTGAAACTTTATCATCATTTTTGAAAAAATTTTTATTTGGTTGCCATTTCCATACCTTAAACAATCACAATATAAATATTTTTTAAGATACAAAATGTAGAAGTGTAAAGCCTCATGCCTGCAGGAGTGAATGAATGTTCATGCCTTGTGTGTATTTTGTGTTTTTGTGTAACAGTCAGCCACTCCCCCATGTACTCTTATTGCATAGGCTGGTATAGTGTAGTATATTGCAAGGGGTAGCTAGTTACTGCCCTGCCTGTTCTTGCACACCTAATGTTAGCCAAACTACTTAAAAATGACATTACATTACAATCAGTGAGCAGATGATCTTATCCAGAGTGATGCACAGAAGGGGAGAACATCAGTGTTAGTCTCAGGAATACAAAGTGTGACATCATCAAGAAGGGACAGAAGGCCTAATAATTATCTCCCGGGGTGCGTCCCAATAGTCGAAAAATGCATCCTCCTTTCCTCCACTACCACCTCCTCTCCTCCGTGCCCCGGAAATAGATTTTTGTGTTTTAATCTAATGTTGCTGATTAAATCTTAATTTTGTATTCACGGTTATATATTAATGAATGTCTTGATGCAAAGCACAATGCCAGGTACATATCCAGAATAGGCATATGCAAATACTTGTACTGGAAACGTTGAGGCAGTCTTGCATACTTCCGGGTAGGAGAGGAGTGGTAGTGGGGGAGTGGAGGAAAGGAGGTGAGGAGTGAAGAATATTGGGACGCACCACAGGGCCGTGTCCGAATCAACACTCTTCCACACTATTGAGTAGCCTTGGTGAGTCGACAGGACAAGAAAGTCGTTGAGTAGGCAAACATTTTTCAAATTGCAGTATAGTTGAAACACCCGGATGACACACTTACTTCCGGTGTTTCGCTGAGTACATTCGGGAGCACACTTTATAAGGAGTACACAAACATTTTGGTCACATAAATATGACGTGAAGCTTTTATAAAAATGTGGTGCAGCATCACTGATGTTTTCCTTCAAATACAACAAAAACAACACATGACATGGCAGCGCAGAGGTGCCAGATCTTGCAAGACATTCCAGCCAAATGGCAACTCAAAATTAGCCAAAATATATTGTAAACTAAAACCAACGTATTTCAAATAGAAATCATCTCATTTTTACTTTTTAAAATAAGTGCGTGCTTTGCAACTTTTAATTTTTACCCGTGACTCCCAATTTAGCTGTAAAACCGCGGACATGGCAACACAGATGAGTCGTCTAATGACCTGCTTATGACACTTCCACAGTACAATTGGAAATAATATTTTTCATGGACTGCTAAACGGTGCAGATTAAACAGCACAAACAGTGCACTGGATGCAGGAGACAGGGTGCAGTAGATAGGGCTCTGATTCGGACACAGTGCACTGTACACAGGAGACAGGGCGCAGTAGATAGGGCTCTGATTCGGACACAGTGCACTGTATGCAGGAGACAGGGTGCAGTAGATAGGGCTCTGATTCGGACACAGTACGCTGTACACAGGGCGCAGTAGATAGGGCTCTGATTCGGACACAGTGCACTGTACACAGGAGACAGGGTGCAGTAGATAGGGCTCTGATTCGCACACAGTGCACTGTACGCAGGAGACAGGGCGCAGTAGATAGGGCTCTGATTCGGACACAGTGCACTGTATGCAGGAGACAGGGTGCAGTAGATAGGGCTCTGATTCGGACACAGTACGCTGTACACAGGGCGCAGTAGATAGGGCTCTGATTCGGACACAGTGCACTGTACACAGGAGACAGGGCGCATTAGATAGGGCTCTGATTCGGACACAGTGCACTGTATGCAGGAGACAGGGTGCAGTAGATAGGGCTCTGATTCGGACACAGTGCACTGTACGTAGGAGACAGGGCGCGGTAGATAGGACTCTGATTTGGACACAGTGCACTATTAACACGCCTGATTCCACTAATAAAGGCCCTTAGCAAAGACTCTAGTGGTTAGTTAGTAGAATCAGGTGTAACTGCTTGGATGGAACAAAAGTCTGAACCCACACCGGCCAAAACAAAAGCACAAACACTAATAATAAGAGCAATCGGGGTGAAAGTTACACACAGCTAAAAGCAGGTTTGTTCAGATTCCTGTGTTTTCTGACGTGTGATTAAATATCAGCTCAGATCACTCCTCCCAAAGGGAGACTGTTATTAGGATGTGTTGCCATGGAAACACAGTTCATGAGGGACACACCTGGACCGGCACCAGAGGTTCTGCTGGATCACTCACAACTCATGAGATTAATATTGTGACCAAAAAATAAATACATTTGTTCCATTTTCTGCATATTTCATTTATTTATGGAATTTGATTTCAGTAATTTTCTGTTTCATATCAAAATCTGTACATTTCCAATTTCTGCAACAGATCCCCCAAAAACTCAGAAAAGTGTGATTATACCACTTGAATTAATACATTTTAAAAACAGTCATATTTTATTTCCCCATTTATAAATTCAGTTTGGAATTTTCTTTTTGCAATAAAATGTTCAGTGTTAAATCAACTTAGAGGACATTTGATTTCTGTTAGAACTGAATGAACACTTTTGAAAATGTAAATTTTACTGTGCACTTGTACATAATATTGGACACATGCATAAGAGTGGCTGTTTAACCCTTGTGTTGCCTTCATATTATATCTGCACCCCGTGTCCACAGGGTCAAAAATGACCCATCACCAGACCCCCTGTGATAAAAGCCTCTTCACTGAATTATAATGAAATAACCCGTCATTCTTCACTAAACCAGTCAATAACTGTGCTTTCCTACTTCACAGTCCAGACAGACTGTATTTCTTCAGTCTACACCACTCATTTTTACTAGAAAACAAACATAATACCGTTATTTCCAGACTATAAGCCGCTACTTTTTTCACACGCTTTGAACCCTGCGGCCTATACAACGATGCGGCTAATCTATAGATTTTTACGGGCTAACGGCCTCCAGGGGGGCGCTCTAGCAGGAAGCGCAAGAGAGAGACAGACTGGTGAAAGAGATAATGCGCCGAGGAAGACGCTAGTTTGATTGTGTTTTGAACAGCCGTTTTGCGCATCATGCACACACCCTCATCATGGAAAACACACGAAGAAATGCATATGATGCAGCTTTTAAGTTAAAGGCAATCGATCTGGCTGTCGAAGAAGGAAATAGAGCTGCTGCAAAACTTGCCTGATTATTACAACGGTAAATTACAATTAATTACGATTATTACAAAGGAAACGTGCCTGATTATTACAACGGTATTTTCATTGGGTGAACGCGATTGCATAGCAAATACAGTAAAAAATAATAATCGTCATCAGAAAAACTACCAATAATAGGCCCACAAAAAAATAACAATTACGTAGGCCTACTGATCGACGTGACATTAGATTCGTTTTATTGGGCTATTCAACAACGCGATAGGGCTACTTACTTTTTCCACCTCGCTGGTTTAACTTGCAGGGCGAACAGGCTAATGCGTTTTGTTTTTTTCCTTCGTTTAAAAATTATTATTATTATTTTGAATCCTACGTTGTTAACATTAGTAACGGATGCTCGTTTTTATATAAAGCAACATTTAACCAGGAAAACAGTGCAAATTATGTCAATATGTAATTTAAATGTGTACATTAATAAAATAATAAGTTTAACCGACTAGTATTTCTGGTGCCGACTAGCGAGGGTAGCAACGTTTAATCGTCTAGTCGACTAGACGATGTATCATCTTTCTGTGTACGTAAATATCTCATGTTACAACGTGGACACCTGCGGCTTATAGACCAGTGCGGCCTATATATTTAAAAAAAAAAAAAATCTTCTAAATTTCGTTGGTGCGGCTTTTATTCAGGTGCGCTCAATAGTCTGGAATTTACGGTAATTGATCTTTTTGCTGTAATAGATGCGTGGCACTTAATTATGATTGTGAGAGATCTCTGTCAGAGACAGTTGGAGATCCAAATGCAAATAGCTGGGCAATCTTAAAGTGTTCCTAAGAACACCACTAGAAACGGACAATGATCCGTAGTGGAGAAACAAATAAAAATAAAAGAACACAAACCTCGCAATAAAAACGAGGAGCTCGATAATCGAGCAAAACAAAGAAATAAGCAATAACGCTTATCTAACTCCCGTTTGTAGAGCGAAACAAAAGAAAGAACAGAACTGAAAAGACCCCAAAAACTTTGGGTGAGACACTCGTAGGATCGAGTAGAGAAACAAAAGAAAATGAAACCTCTGCTCTGAAATAAGAGCGTATAAACAAGAACTGCTTTCTTTCTAAGGTTGTACTGCTAACAAGTCCCGCGTTGCTAATCAAAGCGGTCAATAGCAATACAACTTCCTATACACTTTTTTACCAGCTCGAATGTCATGTGAAATAACATGGAAGCAACGAGAGAGGCCGGAAGCGGGGTATAAATAGTGAGCGGAAATAACTGCCAGGTGAACTCACTAATGACGAGGCGAAAGCAAAACCCGTGACGGAACACAGGAAAATCCGATAGATTACCGGTAAACGATAAAAACGAATAAAGCGACGCGGAGATAAGGGAAGAAAGGTAAGATCCATGACAATGATGACATATGATTTCATAACTTCAGGGTTCATAAGACTCATAAAACAATCTTTGTACCTGGATGATGTAACGCTTTTATTAAAATGTACAAAAGTGCAATGTTTACCTTTTTTAACTGTAGGGTCACTCCAGGAAAAGCCATAAAATTGAATGCTGAGAAAATTACATTTAGGGGATTTTCACTGCTGTTGACCTCAGAAAAGGGTCAGTTTTGACCTGAGGGCAACGCAAGGGTTAAATATTGCGACAAATATTTAGAAAAACAAGTTTTATTCATTTTCTTTCTTTGTTTTTCTGTCTCATTTGAGTGTTTTTCCCTCTTTAATTACAGCTGATCTTCCCTTCACTCTCTGCCTCATCCCAGATCACATAGTTTTACAGAAGATCTAGAACCATAAGCCCAAAACCCAGGATAGAGGGGCTGAGTGAATGTGGTCTGGACTCTGTGCAGGAGGGTCATTGTGTCAGAGACGCTGTAGAAGGACAGGGTTCCTGCCCTGTGATCCAGGTACACTCCTATTCTAGAGGAGGAGGGAACAGGGATTTCAGTGTTCTTACTATTGTGCCTGAAACAGTAACTGGAGGGAGAGCAGCTCAATGCCCAGGACTTATTATTACATCCCAGAGCACAGTCATCACCCGCTCCTTTCCTGCTGATCTCTTTATATGACGCTGCAATATAAACCCCATCCCCATTCCACTCAGCCTCCCAGTAACAGCGTCCAGACAGACCCTCTCTGCACAGCACTTGGGCCCAGTCCTGAAATCTCTCTGGATGATCAGGATATGACTGGATCTCTTCCACACAGGTCACCTCTCTGTTCCCCTCAGACAGACGGAGCTCTTTATACGCTGTGTTGGGGTCCAGTGTGAGCCGACAGGAATCTGATAGAGAAGAAGGAGAGAAGAGAGCTCAGTGATCATTATAATAAATTTACATATTTTACAAACATTTTAATTTCATATTTTAATCCTTTTTTATGTTATTATTATAACCCCCTCAATGTGGGGCTGAGCATGTCCAATTCCCTCCCCAATTAGGAACGGCCAATCATCTGTAACCGCAGCCGCGTTCATGCGCTAATCCAACTGCGGGGAGAGTTAAATACAGCACCATTGGGGCGGCTGTGGCTCAGGAGGTAGAGCGGGGGGGGGTCCGCTGATCGCAGGGTTGGCGGTTCGATTCCCGGCTCCTCCTGTCCACATGTCCAAGTGTCCTTGGGCAAGACACTGAACCCCAAATCGCTCCCAATGAGCAGGCTAGCCATTGGTGTGTGTGAGGCCATTGTAAAGCGCTTTGGATAAAGGCTCTATATAAGTGCAGTCCATTCACCAGAACAGTACTGCCCCAAACAAGGGTCAACTGCTTTGTTTAAACGTAACTGTCCATTCTAACAAGCTAACGACACAATTAGAACACACAGCACACTATTTACATTTATGTACACATCGACCAGGTAGCGGCTCACTACCCGGTCCTAGCTGGCCAGTTGGTAATCTCCAGGCCGCCACATTGCCCCCACCCAAGGGGTCACAAGTCCCCGACGACTCCCGCAGGCCACCCACAACTCGCATTAAAGTCCCGGAAGTGGCCTGGGGGCCGCCGGTGTCATTTAGGTCTCCCGGTAGCACTCAGCGGAGTGGTGCTGGGCTCAGGCTCACTGGGTAACACGGTGTCTTACCTTCGGCTCAGCTGCATCAGGGGTTGCCGGGGGCCTGTCGGGTGCGAGCCGGTCTTGGTGCAGCACTACCAGGCGCCTTTTGCCTGGCATCCTGATGCGATAAACCACCTCAGAAAGCTGTTTTACAACTTCCCCAGGCCCCCGCCAGCTCGCTCGCAGCTTGGGCGACAGGCCTTTCTTTCGCTCAGGGCAATAAACCCAGACCTGCTCTTCCGCTGCAAAGGCATGTCCCCTGCCTCCAGCCAGCCCCGCAACTTGCCCAGCATGCTGTCTGCTTCCTGGGCCTCTCGCAGCTCCATGGGCGTCAGCCACCTCTCCGCGTCGCCGCTGGCTTGGACCACCGCGACATCTGGGCTCACCTGGTCCCGTTACTTTTGGCGGCTTTGGTGCTGGAGCTGGGCAGTTGCGTGCGATATGGCCCGGCTGGTCGCACCGGCCTTGCAGCCTCGCTGGCCGCTGTAGTGGCGTGCGTGTCCAGCGGACCTCCTCGCCTTCTACCACTCTGACGTGCTGGCGTGTTGGTTGTGGAGTGAGCCGGATTGCTAGGGTGTCTTCCGCCCGAGTTGTCTTCATTAGAGCCTCGCTTATGGAACCCGGTTGGGCTAGGATAGGCTAACGTGGTTACGTAGCCGCTCTGGCGTGAGGAGGGCTCGCAGGAATGCATGCAGCGCTAGCTTCTCCTGTGCTGCTGCACGTCGGCCGCCACTTTCCCCCAGCTCTCCTCCTCATAGCGGTAGCGGCTCAGCTGTTTTTCCCGGCTTGCTTCGGCGGAGCGGTGCGGTCAGAGCCTGCAGGTCCAGAATCAGAACCAGCGCTGTGCCCTTCAGGGCGAGTGCCAGGTGTCCCGCGGTCTGCTCCGGCGTCCAGCCACCTAGCTGAGCTGCTTGCTCTAGCTGCGCTAGGTACGACTCTAGTGACGCAGTTCCGTTAAAACGCGATAGCTTCAGCTGCATTGTCGGCTCACCGATCGACCGCTCCAGTTCCCTGGACACTCGCACCGCGGGAGTCTGCCACTCGGAGCTGGTTATAGCCCCGGCTCTCCTTGCCTTCCTGCGGGTCAGCTCACCGATCGACCGCTCCAGTTCCCCTATCTCCCTCAGCAGGGCTCGTTCCATCCCACTTCCGGACACCAATGTAGCGAGCGCGGATAATGAGGGAGGGAGACAGCGGCTTGCAGTTCCGAATCGCTCAAGCTGAGCTTCGTTTTAATAGCGCTACCTTACCAGCTCTGAAAAGAGCCGTTTGAATTCCTGCACAACAATGTTCTCAGCTCTAAAACACTCTTTCACTAACCTCGAATCGCTTCAGATACTGCTTTATAAAGGAACTAGTCGGCTGTGATTGGCGCGCACTCTTACAGATTCCTAGCCAATCACAGCCACACATTACACACAGTTACAAATGACAGTTACGTTTAAAACAAAACAGTTGACACAAGACGCGGCTAACAAGCTAACGACACAATTAGAACACACAGCACGCTATTTACATTTATGTACACATCGACCAGGTAGCGGCTCACTACCCGGTCCTAGCTGGCCAGTTGGTAATCTCCAGGCCGCCACAATACTTTCAATCATATTTTTCTTCGTCTTACCTCATATTCTCATGTTGCTTAATTGTGTTAATTTATGTTTAAATACAGACTCACATTGTAAGAAGTCCTCTCTGGTCCTGGGCTCTAGAATATGGACGTCTTCCACTGTAGAGAGAGATCACAAGAAAGATGAGCTCCTAAAGATAACCTTCATATCATAATTCCTGGAGAATTTTAAATCTATTTTAATAAATAAAGTGCATGTAAATGAAACTGCAGCTCATTCAGGAATAATGTAAATATTAACCACCTTCAGCCATGTTACCGTTCACGCTGACAAAGACAGAGTTAAGTTTCGTTTCTCTGAAACTGCGTGAGAGAGAGAGAGAGAGAGAGAGAGAGAGACTTCCTGGTTATGCCCACAGCTGTAGGAGGAGTGGTGTTGGACTGAGGCCAGGCTGAGCGGAGAGTAGATATTATTTGGCGTTTATTTAGTTACAAAAATATCGCGCGCGTGGAGCTGTGAAATTAACAGAACAATATCCGTGAATGTCCAGATGTGAAGCGAGCGAGTAGAGAACCAATCCGCGTGAAGGAGCTTTTGTTTTGCGTCCAAAAATGCAGACCCGCGACTACCGCGAGCACGGAGCTGTGACACGAGCGAACTTTCTCTCGCAAGAAAATTTATTTCCTCTCGATGGGATACGAAGTGCGTCCCAATACTCGAAAAATGCACCCTCCTTTCCTCCACTACCACCTGCTCTTCCCCGTGCCCCGTAAACCCTTCTTTGTGTCCTCATCTAATACTGCTGATTTCATACTAATTACATTTTAATGGTTACAAATTAATTAATGTCATTACATTACATTATAGTCATTTAGCAGACGCTCTTATCCAGAGCGACGTACATAGTGCATTTCCGAACTAGGAACAAGTGCGTTTAAAATAAACCTAAAAGGTAAACACGATTTAAAGTACCAGTTCTCCAGTCTCATGTCTCGACGCAAACCGCAATGTCAGGTACATTGTATACTGTACATGCAAATACTTGTACTCAAGACATTCAGGCAGTTTTGCATAGTTCTGGGAAAGAGGGGAGTGGAGGAAAGGTGGTGGGGAGTGAAGAATATTGGGACGCACCCACTGAGTGGCTTTTTTTTCAATTTTGTTGACTCTGTACTTTAATAATAACTGGTCTGCACACTCCCCAGTCTACAATGGAGGCTGAGACAATGAGACCACACACACAATACCAAATACAGGGCACATATCCACATGCACAGCAGCACAGACATATACATGCTAATATGCACTTTAAAGAGATGCTCCTCTGCACATTACATGTTGTGATGGGAGCTTGTGCAGAAACCAGCGCTGTGGTAAATGTGTTCAATGATAGAGATCCCAACACCAACTCTGATCCAACCCAGCGCTTAGCTGGGGCTTTAATAAACCAACATTAAAGTTGCTTCAAACACAAGAAGAAAACAGAAAAATAAACCTAACTCCATTTTGGAGTCTACCTTCACTTCTTCTTCTCTGATTCCCTCCCTACACCTGGATGACTAAGTGATTTACCAGAGCATCAAACAAACCATTCCAGTTTCAAAAAAGTCTAGGCCAGTTCTTCAGTCATGCAGGGTCAGTTCACCAGACAGTTCCTCCAACAAAACAGGTTGTACACAAATTCCAATGTCGCCAGAAAACTAATATTTACACCAGTTCTTCCTCTACAACAGAAAGGTGAAATTGTTGCAGTGAAAGAACTCATCTGGTGACCCTGATGTTGGTCTCCATGTTGTGTGTGCCATCCACAGGAGCGGCACATGGTCGCTCACAAGGGTGAACCACAGACCCAGTAAATAATACCTCAGGCTGTCGAGTGCTCGCTTCATTTCCAGCCACTGTTTCTCCTCGGTGGAGTACTTCTGCTCCTGGGGGCAGTAACTTCCTACTGACGTACCAGATCGGGTGTTCCTCCCCATTACTCTCCTGGGACAGAACGACACCCACCCCCCACTTCTGATACATTAGTGTGGACCACCATCTCCATGCTGAAGTCAGGAGTCACCAATACTGGGCTGGAGCACAGGGCCCTCTTCAAACTCTGGAAGGCCTGTTCAGGGTCCACTGTCCACCTCACCATCTGGGGCTGGGCCTTGTGAGTGAGTTCTGTCCAGGGGGCAGCTAGGGAGGCAAAGTCAGGAATGAAGTGACTATAATAACCTGTCAGTACTAACAATGGTCTCAAATGTTTTTTTGTTCACTGATCTGGACCATGTTTTGTATATAACTTATCGAAACTATCCTCCATCACACATAAAACCTGTATGGGCCAATCAGAAACACACCATGAAACTGAATAATCTAAACAAAAAAAATTTAAAAAAGTGAGCTCTGCCTTTAACCCTCATATTATCTTTGGCATAATTCAGTGTTTGTCTTAAAAACCAGTTAACCTTATTTTTTTTTATTTTGACACTACAATGTGTTGGGATTAAATAGCAAATATGCAATGAACATAATGCTGTTTTCAAAGGTCTTGTAATACTCGGTAAACAAAGGTGTCTTATGGGGTCATTTGTGGCGTAGCTGTATTTTAAACTTGACAAATGTCCACTTACCTCAGGCTCTAAAATGAGAAGTGGGAGTTATTATAGCCGAACCGTGAGGCTTATTATTTTTACCCAGAACCTGTGGGGGGAACGATGAAGACTTTTGTTTATTTGTGCAGCACTTGTCATATGATCTTTTATTGTTTTTTTTTATATTCCAATAAAAGCATTTTCTTAAAAAAAAAACTGTTTGCCATATATCACTTCAATTCACATTTTTTAAAAACACACATTATCGGGGGGAATTTTTATTTTACCTACCCTTTTTTAATTTTCCAAACGGAGAGAAAAAACACAGCAAAAAAGGAATCAAAGGACAAAAATAAAAAGGCAGTTCCCGGGTTATCGGGTGGGCCAAAATGTTTGTTGCAGTCTTCTCTCTCTTTCTGATGGAAGGGGGGGTGGACTAAATGATCAGTTCCTTCCAATGGTCCACCCCCTATTTCTCTCTTGTCAAGCGCACTGTTGTTTTTTGGTAGACCTTGATGCTCCTCGCCTCCCACAGGACCTGCTTCACGGTGTTAGCGATCTTCCACTGACGCTGGCGCTCTGTTGTTTTGCAGCCTCCTCTGGGCCCGTAGAGAACACTCTCAGCAGTCAGGGAGGATCTCGGCAGTAACTTGTTACGGGAGACAGAGGAAACAACAAGGCCCCAGACCCGGCTGGCCACGGAGCACTCCCAGAACAGATGGTACACATGGCCCCACCAGATTTTTGATGTCTGTATTTTTTATATTTTTTAATTTAATTTAAATTCATTAATATTATTTTTTAAATGTGTAGTTATAATTTTATATTATGAGTCAAAAGTATTCTTCTAATTATGTCATAGATCATACCTCAAAAAGTCACACACCCCCTTGCCTTGTTATTGGTTTCTTCCAAATGTTGCAGGTTGAAATCAGTTCGCAACAGCCGGTACACTCTGTTGCGCATGCGCATCAATGCTGGAGGAGATGTACTCGGTAAGTAGGCTTCAGCTTAGCGGTGTGTTGCTGAAGTGCTTAGAAGAGTATCAATCCCTTTTCGAACGTGTGAAAATGAAATGTAATTAGTTACACACTTAATTGCATTTGAGAAATATAGGCATATTTTGCTTTGGAAGATAGTTGGCTATGGCTCGTACAGTGGCGTAATTTCAGCAAACATTAGGGCATGGCAAGTAAGAAATGCTCAAGCGTTTTTTTTAAAAACCGCCTTTTAAATAGTGGATTTTGGTGACTTCTAAAGAAAGATTATTCTAAAAATTATCTATCATTAGTTGTAAACTAATCGCAATTAGCATTTAGCTATCTAATGTGGTAAAACATTCTAAAAAAGTGTATGATTTATTAGGTTGACAAACATTCTTGAAATGAGCAAAAAACGACTTCATTTCAGAGACATTAGACTGCTCTGTGCACTTGCTAGCTGGATAGCATATGTAGTCGTAG
The DNA here is from genome assembly GCA_022702515.1 of Ilyophis sp. 1 JC-2022. Classification (NCBI taxonomy): domain Eukaryota; kingdom Metazoa; phylum Chordata; class Actinopteri; order Anguilliformes; family Synaphobranchidae; genus Ilyophis; species Ilyophis sp. 1 JC-2022. Next base: position 142,233,766 of record CM040403.1, on the reverse strand, counting down.
CTCATTTTCCATATTCCCTTCTTGCAGCAATAAAAAACAATTCCCACATTAGACTAATGTTAATTAATTCTAACGTTGCTCTCAATATTTTTAAGCAAGATATTCAGGACTCACCTGTAAAGTTTTGCTGTCTGCTAGCTAGCTAGTTGCTGGTGAACAGTTAGATAGCGTTAGCAGGACAGGTTAACGTGTTGGAGAAAGTGATTCGCAGGAACAAAACACCAATTATGAGCGAAATATTTCAACAGTAGTAGCATAATGCTATATGACGTCAGCACAGTCTCATCTGCGCTCGCTGCTTCCTGTGCATTGTGTTATTAAATACAGCTATTACCATGTTGGCTGGTTCTTTTAATCTGTGGCTTAATTATCTATGTTCTCTAAATTAATTTGCATTGTGGATATAGTCTTTTTATGTGAATTTATGCCCCTTAAAACTTTTGGGCGAAGCAGACAAGATTTAGCTCTTTTTCAAGAGAAGTGGCAGCAGTGTAGAAGTGAGTGAATAAGCGAGTGTCATTTTCAATAACCACAACAGCACAATGAAAATATCTAAATAAATATACAGTATTTACCCTAATATAAAGTGGGAGATTACTGAGCTACAAAAACTGATTCAGTGAAGTTTTAAAATAATCCCCCCAAAGTATTTGAATGTATATGTCAAATTGAAGAAAATTGCATCATTATTTTATTATGATGCAATAGGACAACGGGCTCGAATAGGAGCGGAGTGTGCACAGTCATCAAGAGAGGTGAAGTCTAAGTACAAACAGCTGGAGCGAATTACAGAGGTAGCTCAGGACCAGTTAGAAATGCGAGTAACAAAGATAAAGCGGAGAAGCTGGTTATATGTTAGTATCTAAATGTAATGAATCCTGATCTACACTCCAATCCGGTTGGTGGCGGTAATGTACAATTTAATTGTTTGTAAACCGCCATAAAACAACAAAAGAAGAAGAAGAAGAATGTTAGTATCTAACTATAAGACAGACAGTTAGTTGTTAGTATACAATTATGTTAATTGGTTTTAGTAAAGTGCACGTAACTAATAAAGCACCCAAGTATGGAGGTAGATTTCTATCAAAAATAAACAAACACAAAAGTATAATCCACAATTGTATTTACCATCCACACACACACACCTCAATTTGTGTTCGTAGATATAATCCACAATTGTATTTACCATCCGCACACACACACCTCTCAACTTGTGTTTCGTAAATCATCATTTGCATGAATGCAAAAATTATATTCACAAATGCAAATAACATTTACAGATATATTTCCAATGTTCACATGTACAAATCAAAAGCTTGGCTTGCGAACTGGCGAATCTACATTTGCCGATCGAAGGACACGCTTGATCTGCTTGGATTTACGGACAGAATTTTGAGACAAATATTCCGCTGTTTTTCACCGTGTCGATTCACGCTCGCTTAACTTGCAATTCGTAAACTAAACTTCTTCTTTGGTGCTACATAACACATGGCGTGTGTGTGTGTTCGGCTCATCAGCGCCACTTTTAGAACAAGTGGCCAAAACTGCACATTATCTTTAAGAAGTGGATTCATGGTAAATTTAATTAAAACAACCGAGTTTTGAGTTTATTTAGGTTGTAAAGTTAACCCCAGGCTAATCTTGCGATGGCAAGTTTTTTAAACAGTCATTGCACAAAACTCCTATCAGATTGCATGTAGCTAGCTAGCTAGCTAGATTACATTACACAGGTAGGTCCACAGGGTAGGTAAATACAATTATGGATTATATCTACGAACACAAATTGAGAGAGGTGTGTGTGTGGATGGTAAATACAATTGTGGATTAAACTTTTGTGCTTGTTTATTTTTGATAGAAATCTACCTCCATACCCGAGTGATTGTTACCGCGAGTTAGTAATATATACAATTATACACGGGAAGGAAATCAGGAAGTAGCAGAAAACGAAATTTCGGAAATACAGCGTTAACCCACGAAAACCCCCGAAGTCACCCGAATAGTGCATATGCACGAGACTGGGTAAACAAACACACAGATGAGACTCGGACAACCCACAAACAGGGGAATGCAATGATGAAATGAAAAATAATAAATCCAGAATAAATATCAAATAATAATACAAACAGATGTAAAGAACATAACAGGGAGCCTAATTCAAAATTGGAGCGTGTTCCATCCAACTCGCTGCGTACGCGATGTCTTTCTACTGAGTCGCCTCAAAGATTTAGGTAGCACTCTGCCACAGAATAGCTGATCCGCATTTCTATACAGTCTATGGTTCTGCTTATTCTACTCATCTCCTAGTACAGTATAGCCGAAAGACCATATTGCACCCAAAACATTTAATTCATTTGGATATGAATTTATTTGCCATTTTCTCAATTATTGTCATTTTGGCGGTCCGTGAAATAATTTATTGAAAACAATCCCATGACTGAGGTTGGTTCAAACACTGCTACATGACATTAATGATACATGCAAAAAAATTAAGTGTATTTCAATAAATGATTCTCACATGGAACGTATTACATTAGCTAACTAGCTATCGAGACAATAAGACAACATTAAAACTACTGTGGTGAGATGGGACCGTTCTTTTAAGTTCAGTGGATGGGACACAAGAACTCGACCATATTCCACTGATTCCCACATTACTAGCAAAAGGTATCAACGCTAACAATAGCTAGTTGGCCCATTTTGAGCTGCTAAATAGTGTCAAGCAATTTCTAAAGTGCATTAATATCAATATAAAATTAAAATTAACAGTATATTATACTTTGTTTGGCTACATACCTGATGTCTGCCTCAAAGTAACTCACCACACTGACTGACTCACGACTGTCGAGTGCCTATGCATGCGTATGCGTGCGTGCGTGCGATCTTTCACCATAGAAAGGCTCGGTGCGCACACAGTGCTCGCAGCTGCGGCGGAAACCAAGAGGGAGGGTAGAGGTAGAGGGCATCGCCGGGGAGCACCACTCTCCCGACCTGATATTTTGATTCAATCAATATATCTGTTCGGCAGGGCAGGCTGTGCGCAAACAGAAATGTATTTATTTATTTTTAAAATATATATTTTATTTTTATTTTACTGAAAAAGGGCACTTCTCTATAGCAGGCCAAACGGCAGGTGCTCAAGCCCCCTTTGAAGTCTATGTGTGCACGTGCCTGGTTGGGGGCGGAAACCAGACGCAACCAAACTGGGATCTTAATAAAGCGACTCACTAGTAGGTGAGATCGCCAATAAATCTCCTCCGAGACTGAGGAAGGGAAAAAAACAAACAGAAAAGATTCTACTCCAAGGGAATATCCCAACTAAAACAGCAACCTCAAACGGAGGATTCCCAACTGAGGAGAAGGAGCAGCGAAAATAGCTTCTAAGCTCTGAACGAAACTAGAATGACAATAACAAAAAGGAGCGAGCAGATCCAGGCCAAACACGGGGCGCTGCACTATAAAACTCTGTAGTACAAAAGAGAGAGCGAGAATAAACCGCACAGACTTGCAGTAAGAAATAACCTCCTAATCTCTCACTTCCGTGACAATTTCTGTCTAGAAGAAGTCACGGAACCGCTAAACCGAAACTTCCTTTTTATAACTCAAGCAAGAGATTATCTACTAGACGTGAGCAGATCATTCTTGTACTTGACGTTATAGAAAGTACAGAGTACTGAAAAGTACTGCGTATATACCAATACCGGCTTTTTGTGTATCGACGCGCCGTTTCTCTGTGAACCAAGACCCTATGTAAGGTTCGACAGGTGCAAAAGCGTTTCTCTGTGAACCAAGACCCTATGTAAGGTTCGACAGGTGCAACAGCGTTTCTCTGTGAACCAAGACCCTATGTAAGGTTCGACAGGTGCAACAGCGAACGCAATCAACTCGCCTGCAGACCAATGAGCGCAAGAGTTGCAGGCAGAGAGAAATCTGCACGTGTAAGAACCATTTAGCCAAATAGACGTGGCAAACTCAAATTAGTGATGCAGGAGTGGAAAGGAATAGAGCTGAATGCTACAGCCACCCAAAACCATGACAAGTTATAATTGATTGATAGTTATAGTGGTTGACAATTCAATAAATGTGGAAAAAGTTTTGAAAATGGGAAAAACTACTGAAATATGGTACAATCAAGAATAAAAAGGAAAGCGTTTGGAAAAGGAGAACTATCAAGAAAATATGAAATTTAAATGTGTAAAATATGAAAGATATATAAAATATGTATGGTTTGTAAAATATGTAAGTGGAGCTTTCTTCTCTTCTCTTCTGTCAGATTCCTGTCAGCTCACACTGGACCCCAACACAGCGCATAAACGCCTCCGTCTGTCTGAGGGGAACAGAGAGGTGACCTGTATAAAAAAGATCCAGTCATATCCTGATCATGCAGAGAGATTTGACTTCCGGCAGCAAGTGTTTTGCAGAGAGGGTCTGTCTGGACGTTGTTACTGGGAGGCTGAGTGGAGGGGGCGTGAAAGGGTTTCTATAGCAGTGTCATATAAAGAGATCAGCAGGAAAGGAGAGTGGAGAGTGTGGTCTGGGACGGAATAATGAGTCCTGGAGTTTGTACTGCTCTCCCTTCAGTGACTCCTTCTTGCACAATAATGAGGACACTGACATCCCTGTTCCATCTTCCTCCAGAATAGGAGTGTACCTGGATCACAGGGCAGGAACTCTGTCCTTCTACAGCGTCTCTGACACAATGACCCTCCTGCACAGAGTCCAGACCACATTCACTCAGCCCCTCTATCCTGGGTTTGGGGTTTATACTAAATCCTCTGTAAAACTGTGTGATCTGGGATGATGCAGAGAGTGAAGATCAGCTGTAATTAAAGAGAGAAATTATTAAATTAAATGAAAGGGGTAGTCCACTGTAATGAACTTTTAGGCTAATATTTTAGAATTTCTGAAAATGTTGAGCAATTTTCCAAGCTTTTTCTCTGATATGAGCATGGACGATGTGAACTATATGATGTGACGTCATTGAATTGACCGTACCTGACTGTACATTGACCGTACCTGACCACCTACTCCACCCAGCTTCTGGTCCAGACTATGGTCCCCTCACGCCTGGACAACTGCAACTCCCTGCTCGCAAGCCTACCAACCTGCGCCATCCTGCCTCTTCAACTGATCCAGAACGCAGCTGACCGGCTTGTGTTCAACCTCCCAAAATTTTCACGTCAGCCCCCTGTTGAGGTCACTCCACTGGCTGCCAGTTGCAGCCATAATCAGGTTCAAAGTTCTGACCCTGGCCTACACTACAGCCAATAGGACAGGCCCTGGATACCTGCAGGACTTAATCCAGAACTATGTTCCTGCTCGACCACTTCGCTCATCTACAGCAGGGCGACTCGCCCTTCCCCCCCTCTGTGTCAACGGCTCTCGCTCGTCCCGACTGTGGAGCTTTTCCACCCTAGCTCCCCAGTGGTGGAACGAACTTCCCATTCCCCTACGTTCTATGCCAACCCTGCCTGTACTTGTTCTTGTTTAACTGTGTATTGAAGTTCATAATATTAAGAATAGAATTGTAGTAGAGCTGATTTACCCAGTTTACTGTGAACTGCATTCAATGTTCATTACGAGGGATAGCTGCTACTTTATGGGAAGGATGTGCTTTATCTTATCTGTTCTGTAGTTACTTCGATGACGTTTCTGTATGCACTTACTGTATGTTGCTTTGGATAAAATCGTCTGCTAAATGACTGTAATGTTATGAATTGCATTTTTCGTAGTTCACATTGTCTGAAATTATGGAAATTGATAGGAGAGTCGTTTTCATTTGGCAGTATGGACTGATTATAGTCCTTTCCCACTGTAGATATAGAACCAGGCTGGCTCATTATACCCCTTTCCCACTGTAGAGCTGGAACCAGACTGGCTCATTATACCCCTTTCCCACTGTAGAGCTGGAACCAGGCTGGCTCATTATAAAATCACGCACCGTGCTTCTTTTGGAAATAATCACATACAAAAGACGTCTTACGTGAAGCTTCCTTTATTAACAATATCTCTCTACAAAATCTCAAAGACACTCAGTCTCAAATGTCTCTCTCTCTTCTGACGAAACCCCACGACTTGGGTATAAAAGTGGTACCAAATGGCTATATTTCTATATTTATGCAGAATGTGATGTCCTGGAATAACGAAAACTATGGGTTTGCATTGATTATTACCTTTTTCATTACGCTTATACCATATCTACGGCTGCCCCCTAGTGGCTGTTGTTGACGTCCCAATTATAGTAGCCTATTCATATTTCTCTGAAATTATAAATTCATTTAACGTAACCCTACATTTTGACAACTCCTGTAGGCCATAGTAGGGCGTTTTACAAATAGACTAGCTGTTCTGGGAAATTTGGAAATAAGGTAACCTGTGTTATGCAGATATTTCTCACGTTTATTTGTCGAGAATTAAGCGAGTTATATTAGGCTATATTGTATGAGTGAGAGTCTGCATCAGTCAATATAATACCGATCTCGACTATATTTATATAAGCTATATAAGCAGCGAGGAAAGCTGAGCGGATTCTAGGTTTTTATATATACTACTCAAAAGATTTTAAGGGTCAAAGTATTGTATGTCTTTTTAAGCCAGATTGGGTCAGAATATCCCCCTTTGGGTGGTCATTTGGACCATAGACATCACGTTATTATGGGACATGCATTCATTGCCCTTATCTTTAGAAACTTTTTAAATTAACCCAGATTTCCTTTTCATGGATTTGAAGCACAAACTTATTCAGACTAAACTGACAAACTGCCTTGAAACACCCATTGTGACACCTCATGCACCATTTGCACGTGTTTTGCATGAGTGTCATTCCATGCATGCCAATTTTAGCAATAAAATGGCTGAGCATTTTCCATTCATCATCACATCATCATTTTGGGGGGTGCATGACTTTTTTCATCAGGGTAATAAACTAGTGTCTAATCAAAAGTTTTTTGTTTTGTGTTTTCTGTTCTTGAGCCATCAAATAATTATTTTGTCATGAGTCATCTCCATTTTAGCTCGTTAGCTTATATTTATATGCACACATATTTTTGACCCTTAACTTCTTTTGAGTAGAATATATGGACTGAGCAACCAATGACCACAGCTGACCCTCCCTGTCCCGTTCATGTTTGACAGGCCGATTCGTTTTGAAATAACAGGTAGGCCATTGGTTCAGCATGTATTGGTTTGAGACACCGCCCACAATGACAGGCGTCACCGTCACACTTCGGTTTCTGTGATCACGTGATTTGAAAAAAGCATCGGAGCACGACTTCCAAACAGCAGTGAACACGTGAGTATCGAGCGTCCCATCCCTAGTAGAGAGAGAGGAGTGCGAGAGAGTGTTATAGCTGTGTGATAGCTGGAACTCTCTGGCTGGAGGTTGAAGTCACTGTTTCTCCTCGGTGGAGTACTTCTGCTCCTGGGGGCAGTAACTTCCTACTGACGTACCAGATCGGGTGTTCCTCCCTATTACTCTCCTGGGACAGAACGACACCCACCCCACTTCAGACACATCAGTGTGGACCACCATCTCCATGCTGAAGTAAGGAGTCACCAATACTGGGCTGGAGCACAGGGCCCTCTTCAAACTCTGGAAGGCCTGTTCAGGGTCCACTGTCCACCTCACCATCTGGGGCTGGGCCTTGTGAGTGAGTTCTGTCCAGGGGGCAGCTAGGGAGGCAAAGTCAGGAATGAAGTGTCTATAATAACCTGTCAGTATCCCTGATCTGGGCCAGGTTTAGGATATAACTTCTGTATATATCTCAAATATCCTTCATCACACATAAAACCTGTCTGGGCCAATCAGTAACACACAGTAAACCTGTCTGGGCCAATCAGAAACACACAGTAAACCTGTCTAGGCCAATCAGAAACACACAATGAAACTGAATAATCTAAAAAATGAAACAAAAAGTGAGCTCTGCCTTTAACCCTCATATTATCTTTTGCATAATTCAGTGTTTGTCTCTTAAAAACCAGTTAACCTTATTTTATTTCATGATTTTTCCAAATGTGCTGGGATAAAATAGAAAATATGCAATGAACATAATGCTGTTTTCAAAGGTCTTCTAATACTTGGTAAACAAAGGTGTTGTATGGGGTCATTTGTGGCGTAGCTGTATTTTAAACTTCACAGACGTCCACTTACCTCAGGCTCTAATATGAGATGTGAGATTTTTTTATGTTATTTTTCATTTTTAGGAATAAAAGGTTGGTCAATTTGGAGACACAGAAAATGTGGAAGTGTGTCAAAATGTTTCTATTACAATAGTTGTGTGTCAGTTTAGATTTTTGGGGTCAATGTGACACCAAACATATAAGACATCATAAAATGTCAAGATAATCTGAGGGATAAACCTCTAGCTGCCAGTGGGACAAAGCCTTCTTCTCTACAAATAGAGAGAATAAAAAAAACCTTGTGTTGTCTTGCACTTCTCTTCATGGCCACATGGGGTCGCTGTCATACTAATTACAATTGACAGCCTAGGCAGTTCAGCAATGATCAGGGAAAAGTGTCTTTCTAATATGTCAACATCTGTATATATCTTCTTTATGGTTTAGTTACCCATTCTCTTTATTCCTTAATATGCTCTTGTTAAACTCTTTCTTGCACTAGAGAGCAGTGCTGAGATTGGGTTACAAAAACAGCGGTATTTACTCCTGCATGGTTTAAATGTTTAAAAGTGCTGTTTGACAGAATGGCCTGTCCAGTGGAGTCCAGCCACGTTCCTGCTGCTCCTGATTCCCTGTCAGTGGCACTAATATCAAGTCAAGTGAAACATCATCATTTTTGAATAAAATTTTATTTGGTTGCCATTTCCATACCTTAAACAATCACAATATAAATACTTCTTAAGATACAAAATGCAGAAGTGTAAAGCCTCATGCCTGCAGGAGTGAATGAGCATTCATGCCTTGTGTGTATTTTGTGTTTTTGTGTAACAGTCAGCCACTCCCCCATGTACTCTTATTGCATAGGCTGGTATAGTGTAGTATATTGCAAGGGGTAGCTAGTTACTGCACTGCCTGTTCTTGCACACCTAATGTTAGCCAAACGACTTAAAAATTACATTAAATGACATTACAATCAGTGAGCAGATGATCTTATCCAGAGTGATGCACAGAAGGGGAGAACATCAATGTTAGTCTCAGGAATACAAAGTGTGACATCATCAAGAAGGGACAGAAGGCCTAATAATAATCTCCCGGGGTGCGTCCCAATAGTCGAAAAATGCATCCTCCTTTCCTCCACTACCACCTCCTCTCCTCCGCGCACCGGAAATGGATCTGTGTTTTAATCTAATGCTGATTACATCTTAATAACGTATTAATGGTTACATATTAATTAACGTCTTGACGCAAACTGCAATGCCAGGTACATATCCAGAATAGGCATATGCAAATACTTGTACTGGAAACGTTGAGGCAGTCTTGCATACTTCCGGGTAGGAGAGGAGTGGTAGTGGGGGAGTGGAGGAAAGGAGGTGAGGAGTGAAGAATATTGGGACGCACCCCAGGGCCGTGTCCGAATCAACACTTCCACACTATTGAGTAGCCTTGGTGAGTCGACAGGACAAGAAAGTCGTTGAGTAGGCAAACATTTTTCAAATTGCAGTATAGTTGAAACACCCGGATGACACACTTACTTCCGGGGTTTCGCTGAGTACATTCGGGAGCACACTTTATAAGGAGTACACAAACATTTTGGTCACATAAATATGACGTGAAGCTTTTATAAAAATGTGGTGCAGCATCACTGATTTTCCTTCAAATACAACAAAAACAACACCTGACATGGCAGCGCAGAGGCGCCAGATCTTGCAAGACATTCCAGCCAAATGGCAACTCAAAATTAGCCAAAATATATTGTTAACTAAAACCAACGTATTTCAAATAGAAATAATCTTATTTTTAGTTTTTAAAATAAGTGCGTGCTTTGCAACTTTTAATTATTACCCGTGACTACCAATTTAGCTGTAAAACTGCAGACATGGCAACACAGATGAGTCGTCTAATGACCTGCTTATGACACTTCCACAGTACAACTGGAAAATAGTATGGCGAATATTTTTCACGGACTGCTAAACAGTGCAGATTAAACAGAACACTTTTGCCAGTGTACTGTACGCAGGAAACAGGGTGCAGTAGATAGGGCTCTGATTCAGATACAGTGCACTGTACGCAGGAGACAGGGCACAGTAGATAGGGCTCTGATTCAGACACAGCCCAGAACTGAAGGTAAATTAAACTATAATGGCACTGAGAGAGATGCAGACACATGTGGAATTGGACAAAGCGCTGAACTCTATGATATCAAACAGACGTAACTGCTTGCTTCTATTGGAGAAGTTACAGCAAACAATATGCCGTCCAGTGCACTGCACCTCTCAATTTCATATTTCATATCAAAATCTGTACATTTCCAATTCCGGCACCAGAGGTTCTGCTGGATCACTCACAACTCATGAGATTAATATTGTGACCAAAAAATAAATACATTTGTTCTATTTTCTGCATATTTCATTTATTTATGGAATTTGATTTCAGTACATTTATGTCATTCTGTTTCATATCAAAATCTGTACATTTCCAATTTCTGCAACAGATCCCCCAAAACCTCAGAAGTGTGATTATACCACTTGAATTAATACATTTTAAAAACAGTCATATTTTATTTACCCATTTATAAATTCAGTTTGGAAATCTTTTTTTTGCAATAAAATGTTCAATATTAAATTTTAATGTTAAATCAACTTAGAGGACATTTGATTTCTGTTAGAACTGAATGAACACTTTTGAAAATGTAGATTTCACTGTGCACTCGTACATAATATTGGACACATGCATAAGAGAGGCTGTTTAACCCTTGTGTTGTCTTCATATTATATCTGCACCCCGTGTCCACAGGGTCAAAAATGACCCCCCTCACCAGACCCCCTGTGATGAGCCTCTTCACTGAATTATAATGAAATAACCCGTCATTCTTCACTAAACCAGTCAATAATTGTGCTTTCCTACTTCAGTCCAGACAGACTGGATTTCTTCAGTCTACACCACTCATTTTTACTAGAAAACAAACATAACTGATCTTCTGGCTGTAATAGATGCGTGGAACTTAATTATGATGACATATGATTTCATAACTGCAGGGTTCATAAGACTCATAAAACAATCTTTGTACCTGGATGATGTAACACTTTTATGAAAATGTACAAAAGTGCAATATTTACCTTTTTTAATTGTAGGGTCACTCCAGGAAAAGCCATCAAATTGAATGCTGAGAAAATTACATTTAGGGGGATTTTCACTGCTGACCTCAGAAAAGGGTCAGTTTTGACCTGAGAGCAACACAAGGGTTAAATATTGCGACAAATATTTAGAAAAACAACAAGTTTTATCTATTTAAATTTCCTTTGTTTTTCTGTCTCATTTGAGTGTTTTTCCCTCTTTAATTACAGCTGATCTTCCCTTCACTCTCTGCCTCATCAAAGATCACAGTTTTACAGAAGATCCATAATAAACCCCAAACCCAGGATAGAGGGGCTGAGTGAATGTGGTCTGGACTCTGTGCAGGAGGGTCATTGTGTCAGAGACGCTGTAGAAGGACAGAGTTCCTGCCCTGTGATCCAGGTACACTCCTATTCTGGAGGAGGAGGGAACAGGGATCTTAGTGCTCTCATTATTGTGCCTGAAAGAGTAACTGGAGGGAGAGCAGTCCAAACGCCAGGACTTCTTATTACATCCCAGAGCAGAGTCATTACTCCCTCCTTTCCTCCTGATCTCTTTATATGACACTGCTATAGAAACCCAATCCCCACTCCACTCAGCCTCCCAGTAACAGCGTCCAGACAGACCCTCTCTGCACAGCACTTGGGGCCAGGAGTCAAATCTCTCTGGATGATCAGGATATGACTGGATCTCTTCCACACGAGTCACCTCTCTGTTCCCCTCAGACAGACGGAGCTCTTTATGCGCTGTGTTGGGGTCCAGTGTGAGCCGACAGGAATCTGATAGAGGAGAAGGAGAGAAGAGAGCTCAGTGATCATTATAATAAACTTACACATTTTACAAACATTTTAATTTCATATTTTAATCCTTTCTTATGTTATTATTATAACCCCCTCAATGTGGGGCTGAGCATGTCCAATTCCCTCCCCAATTAGGAACGGCCAATCATCTGTAACCGCAGCCGCGTTCATGCGCCAATCCAACTGCGGGGAGAGTTAAATACAGCACCATTGGGGCGGCTGTGGCTCAGGAGGTAGAGCGGGGCGTCCGCTGATCGCAGGGTTGGCAGTTCGATTCCCGGCTCCTCTTGTCCACATGTTGAAGTGTCCTTGGGCAAGACACTGAACCCCAAATTGCTCCCAATGAGCAGGCTAGCCATTGGTGTGTGAGAGGCCATTGTAAAGTGCTTTGGATAAAGGCCCTATATAAGTGCAGTCCATTTACCAGAACAGTACTGCCCCAACCAAGGGCAAAGACAGCACAACTGCACCAGAGACAGCACCGCTAACCTATGCCACAATGCTAATGCTACCAGGCTGTTTAAAATCAACACCCGTCCTCTAAAGGAAACCTGTGGAAGAAGCCATTTCCACCTTGATATCCTGGACCTGCCTTTTCCAGCACACCCTCCCAGTTTCTCTGCATATACTGTCAAGTCTCCAGATGTGTCCCCAAAACAAGTATGTCATGAATATAGAAAATACTGTAGCGAGCGCGGAGAATGAGGGAGGGAGACAGCGGCTTGCAGTTCCGAATCGCTCCAGCTGAGCTGAGTTTTAATAGCGCTACCTTACCAGCTCTGAAAAGAGCCGTTTTAATTAATATTCACAGCTCTAAAACACTCTTTCACTAACACTGAATCGCTTCAGATACTGCTTTATAAAGGAACTAGTCGGCTGGGATTGGCGCACACACTTAGATTCCTAGGCAATCACAGCCACACGACAGTTACGTTTAAAACAAAACAGTTGACACAAGACGCGGCTAACAAGCTAACGACACAATTAGAACACACAGCATGCTATTTACATTTATGTACACATCGACCGGGTAGCGGCTCACTACCTGGTCCTAGCTGGCCAGTTGGTAATCTCCAGGCCGCCACAATACTTTCAATAATATTTTTCTTCGTCTTACCTCATATTCTCACGTTGCTTAATTGTTTTAATTTATGTTTAAATACAGACTCACATTGTAAGAAGTCCTCTCTGGTCCTGGGCTCTAGAATATGGACGTCTTCCACTGTAGAGAGAGATCACAAGAAAGATGAGCTCCTAAAGATAACCTTCAAATCATAATTTCTGGAGAAATTTAAATCTATTTTAATAAATAAAGTGCATGTAAATGAAACTGCAGCTCATTCAGGAATAATGTAAATATTAAATATAAAGTTTGATTAATATCACATATCATCTTGGTGAAGCTGAAGGTTCAGTAGTTTTTGGCAGTTGGAAATTTCCCTGGTTGCCATGGCGAGCAAAGAGGACAGGTAGCAGAGGCCCTGTTTACACTCATATCCAATACACACTCCCACACACTTATTATGGGATGTTTTTTGTCAGTAGAAGGCTGACAGGAGAAGACACACACTTGAGCGTTTACATTCAGATACCTGCGGAATCCAACCCAAACTACCTCCAGATGCGATTCATATCACAAATCTCACCCATATCCCCAATTCTTACTTTTAGACTAAAGTGATCAAATGTAACATATTGCATTTGTAAATAACTTGGATATATGTGGCAGAAAAAGACGAGTTTTCACAGGGCCAGAGATACGTGTCGTACAGTAGAGTCACCAACGTTTCTCCCAGTGATGTCACTGGAAGTTGCAGGATGACATATTTATGTAAAGAAGCATCAGACAGCCATGTGAAAGCATGAGGAAGACCTAAATGTGCTTTCATCTCAATCAAAGAGAATAATGAGAAGAGATTCCACTCCCCAGGAATGCTGCATCTCTCCGCCCATCTCACAAATCTCTGCTGCTGTTTTACAGCAGTGCAGACTGCTTTACTGCACAGGATCAGCTATAAGATGCAGAAACACTAAAACCTTTGTGCTGCTATTAACTGTTATAACAGGAGATAAAGTGACATTTAAAAGGTATATGCATTAGAAAAAACCTGAATATACATTATAGTAGGTTTCTTCAGATTACACAGATTGCTCAACTTAAACAAGCCCCAGCTATGACCCCTGTTTTATCGACAAGTTATCATGCTTCACTTTTTGCCCCATTTAAATATTTTTAAACCCAGCGTGGGTCCGGTTCTGACTGGGTTGTCATCTGTAAACCTTTTATAAATTCTTACTTACCGTGTCTGGTGTTGTACTGTGGCAGGTGGGTTCCTGTAGGGATAAAATAAGTTGCTACGGTTGGGTGATGGAGGAACAGTCTCTGCTCACTCCTGTAAGGCTGGAAAAGGTATTATCAGTCATAAACCCTTGGAGCTGGTGGTGACGTACTTGAGGGTGCAATAAAACAATTTACCTGGTGGCCTGAGAACCTTTTCCTCTGACCTCTCACGGCCTCGTAAACTACAGCTGGGATTGAGCCTACAACTGGACATCAGAAGGAAACGGCATTCCTAATGACGCCGGGAACTCAGGCTTGCTCACAGGTCTTTTACGGCCTAGGTTCTGGACTGAATGGCTCTTGGAACATATTAAACAAAGCTGTATATGTATATTGCATCATATGTATGTGCATGTAAATTAGTAATTGTGGAGGTATAAAGTAATTGTGGATAATATCATAAATGTGGTGAACCTGGATAATACTAATTGAAGTGTGTGGTATGTGAAAGTATAGGAGGGGGAGAAATAAAGAATGTGAAAGGAGGATTGTATAGGTTATCAGGGATGCGCTTGTCCATATAAGTATCCGGAACCTAGAGTGGCCATCACCGGGACCTCACCTGATATATAGATATGATAGAGAAGATCATAAGATCACGCGCCGTCGTTCAAAGAGTCTTATTACTGTCACTAGATTGGGAGGGGTAGCTGTTTCTCTCCCTGGAGGGGGGTCCCTGGGTGGTGAAACTTCTCTTCCTGCCAGACCTTATTTGGACAAACAAAGGGACTTGTGGAGTTTGGAAAGCCTGCATTTCAGGAAAACCCAAAGGGATATTCGAGGAGAATCTGCTTAACAGTTCTCCTGGTACCATAGTCACACCGTACGGAATCACTTGGTGATATACTTTGTTAGTGAACTTGTTCATGTTTATGTGTCTTAGCAGCATGTTATCCTGTGTTTAGCTATAGGCATTGAATGTGTTCGTGTTTGCTCTCACAGTTTTAACCAGTGATTATTTGTCATTAATAAATTACCATGTTTTCACATCAACTGCATCTTTCTTTTAACCCCTTTTTCCAGCTTCAATTACCGGCATGATCTGAGCTGCAGTGTACTGAGCACTGTGGTATGTATGCGGGAGTTTCAGAGTCAGAACTCCTGCGTCTCACTCAGGGCTAATTCTAAGCTAATGACCTCCCTGCCTGTTATTCAATTATTTTTATATTTAACGTGCGTGGTCTCCATGACTCTCATCCATCTGATACCCTTTTCAGCCTACATTACGACTGAAGACTCAGGGGGACAATTCTGACCAAGGACCGACTGATCAGCGGCCTGGTACAGAAAGTGGCGTTCTCAAGTTGGGAAATGCAGTCAAGTTCTGCCCACAAAACAGGGTTGGTAGTGTATGGTTCTGGTGATTTGATGTGAAGAGAACCCATGGGCGTTTTACGCCGGTTCTTGTCAAATTCGCCTTAAGAAGCCCTTAAATGCACTCAGACCTGGGCTCGCAACTATCTATGATAAATATATTGCATGTATTGTGTTGGTTAGACCCCCAACCTCTGCGTTCGCCACCAAACTGAGCTTCAGCAATAATGCTGATTCCGGCAAGCATATGTTGAAGTAATGGTGGTACCTAAGGGCGAGTTGAGTGTAACCACTCCGAGCTCCACGCATGTTTAACCAAAATTCTAAATTATAATTATAAATGGAGTCAGATACACGAGTAAATAAAATAATAATATTTCTAAATAACTTTTACCTTTTCCCACAGCAATAGTGGAATACATCACGCTTAAACCTTCACTCCGAGCTATTCCCTCATTGGTCTAGTAATTGCGGATTCTACACTCCTGTCAGACTCACGGGTACACAAAGTATCAACAACACTGTACTTCTATTCACAAAAGATCAACAATTGTTATTTTTAATGAAAGAAATCATTGGGAAAAAGTTGTTTCAGCAGTTCTAACCTGTTTGAGAGATTTTGACTAATTCCTTCTTGAAGACGTCCTCCAGTCGCTCTTTCAGTTCAGAGACAGATTTCCTCACAGCCTCAAAAGAGATTTGTGGACTAACAGTGAGGCTGGGTAAGTCTCCAGGTCCAGGAGGGGCACAGAGAGACTGACAGCTCTACAGACAGACAGACAGACAGACAGACAACAGTATCAATACAGATTCCTGTGCAGATGCCAAGAGAAGATATTTGTAAATGAGGAACACACCTCAACATGTATGTACAATGTACATAGTGCAGACCGTCAGAGAGCCAGTGATGTTACCTGGAGGAAATGGATGTGATCCTCTGTGTGTGAAAGCTGCTCCATCTCAGCATCTCTCCTCCTCAGCTCAGCAATCTCCTGCTCCAGTCGCTCCAGGAGTCCTTCAGCCCGACTCACTTCAGCCTTCTCCTGATCTCTGATCAGCTCTTTCACCTCAGAGCGCCTTTTCTCAATGGAGCGGATCAGCTCAGTAAAGATCCTATCACTGTCATCCACTGCTGCCTGTGCAGAGCGCTGTTAGGAGACACAGAGAGAGGAGGGCTGTATGTGCAGAGAGCTGTTAGGAGACACAGAGAGAGGAGGGCTGTATGTGCAGAGCGCTGTTAGGAGACACAGAGAGAGGAGGGCTGTCTGTGCAGAGCGCTGTTAGGAGACACAGAGAGAGGAGGGCTGTCTGTGCAGAGCGCTGTTAGGAGCACAGAGAGAGGAGGGCTGTATGTGACACAGCCACGGGTCCACATTAGGTCATAGCCTAAAAAGGCAGTCGTGTGTTGGTTTTGTAAGACTGGAATTGAGATCCCAGGGCACCTGGAAACATACCAAAAGGTGGCTGAATATGGACTTGGGGAGAGGATGGTAGGGCCAGTAAATGGCTGAATATGGACTTGGGGAGAGGATGGTTGGGTCAGTAAATGGCTGAATATGGACTTGGGGAGAGGATGGTTGGGTCAGTAAATGGTGAATATGGACTTGGGGAGAGGATGGTAGGCCCAGTAAATGGCTGAATATGGACTTGGGGAGAGGATGGTGGGGCCAGTAAATGGTTGAATATGGACTTGGGGAGAGGATGGTAGGGCCAGTAAATGGCTGAATATGGACTTGGGGAGAGGATGGTTGGGTCAGTAAATGGCTGAATATGGACTTGGGGAGAGGATGGTAGGCCCAGTAAATGGCTGAATATGGACTTGGGGAGAGGATGGTAAGGCCAGTAAATGGCTGAATATGGACTTGGGGAGAGGATGGTAGGACCAGTAAATGGCTGAATATGGACTTGGGGAGAGGATGGTAGACCCAGTAAATGGCTGAATATGGACTTGGGGAGAGGATGGTTGGGTCAGTAAATGGCTGAATATGGACTTGGGGAGAGGATGGTTGGGTCAGTAAATGGCTGAATATGGACTTGGGGAGAGGATGGTTGGGTCAGTAAATGGTGAATATGGACTTGGGGAGAGGATGGTAGGCCCAGTAAATGGCTGAATATGGACTTGGGGAGAGGATGGTGGGGCCAGTAAATGGTTGAATATGGACTTGGGGAGAGGATGGTAGGGCCAGTAAATGGCTGAATATGGACTTGGGGAGAGGATGGTTGGGTCAGTAAATGGCTGAATATGGACTTGGGGAGAGGATGGTAGGCCCAGTAAATGGCTGAATATGGACTTGGGGAGAGGATGGTAAGGCCAGTAAATGGCTGAATATGGACTTGGGGAGAGGATGGTAGGACCAGTAAATGGCTGAATATGGACTTGGGGAGAGGATGGTAGACCCAGTAAATGGCTGAATATGGACTTGGGGAGAGGATGGTTGGGTCAGTAAATGGCTGAATATGGACTTGGGGAGAGGATGGTAAGGCCAGTAAATGGCTGAATATGGACTTGGGGAGAGGATGGTAAGGCCAGTAAATGGCTGAATATGGACTTGGGGAGAGGATGGTTGGGTCAGTAAATGGCTGAATATGGACTTGGGGAGAGGATGGTAGGGCCAATAAATGGCTGAATATGGACTTGGGGAGAGGATGGTAGAGCCAGTAAATGGTTGAATATGGACTTGGGGAGTGGATGGTAGGGCCAGTAAATGGCTGAATATGGACTTGGGGAGAGGATGGTTGGGTCAGTAAATGGCTGAATATGGACTTGGGGAGAGGATGGTTGGGTCAGTAAATGGCTGAATATGGACTTGGGGAGTGGATGGTAGGGCCAGTAAATGGCTGAATATGGACTTGGGGAGAGGATGGTAGGCCCAGTAAATGGTTGAATATGGACTTGGGGAGAGGATGGTTGGGTCAGTAAATGGCTGAATATGGACTTGGGGAGAGGATGGTTGGGTCAGTAAATGGCTGAATGTGGACTTGGGGAGTGGATGGTAGGGCCAGTAAATGGTTGAATATGGAATATACTTAAAATACCAGAATGAACCCCTTATTTCCGGGGTTTTGTTGAGGAGCAAACTCGAGTAGGGTATAGCTGCAGACTCCAAGAAACGCCCTCCAAGACACGCCCCTCACTACAAGACATGCCCCTCACTGCAAGACATGCCCCCAACACACTACGGTGGCCTTGGGGGATCCTGTTTGTTCGCTGCTGTTAATCCGCAACAAAATTATATACGCTAATATAAATGGGTATATACTGAAAGGATTTCAATGTATGTAAGCCAGCTAAACTGTCATTTCTATCCATTCTATCCGTTGTTACCACTCATATTTCTGTCATGAGCCAAGCGAATGAACATTAGCTTGCTTGCGATGAGTGCTATATATTTTTACAATACAAACTACCGAAAATGAACATGGCCGAGGGGTCTATTTAAGAAGTCGCTAGTTTGTATAGAAATTGTCTGTAATAGCTCGCTAAAAGTATGGATTACGGGTGAACCGTTCATAGCCTGCCCCAGCCGGCTGAGATTTGTGGAGAGGTGAAGTGCTAGAATAGATAAAAACTTTCAGAATTACTCGATTGCGTTCGGCCGCAAAATGGCTCTTAAGTTACAGCGTTCACTTTTTTCAATGGAATAATATGGAGCTCTGTCTGAAGATATTCATATGGAAAGCCAGAGGTCCAGATGGAGCAACTTATTACATTATTATCTCGTTATATGGAAGACAAACATAGAATAATTTCGGAATATTTTATGAATGAAACTCATAGGTTAATGCAATTTAGAATTAACCTATGTGTCGTAACCTAATTGTAATTTTGAATTGTTATTTTGTATTTCTGAATCATTATTGTTTAATCATTCGGCAGGTTATCATTCGAGTAAGCTTGTTTCCACCAGCTGTGCCAGCCGTCTAATTTTGTTCATTATTAAACCCTCCAGAATAAAACAGAATAACCCCTCTTTTTTAAATGTCACTCCTAAATCCACTCTGAGATTCTTTAGTGCAACATTAGCATTTTAATAAGCTGTGTTGGCCTATTGAAATAGGAAAATGACTTTCAACATAATACATTTTACAGCCTTTTCTCTCAATTAAAACCTAACTTAAATTTTTTACTTTTTTTTTTTAAAATTTCACATATTGACATACATGATTGTTCACGTCAATTTGTTGGCCTAACTAATGGGAATTTTGGAGTTACATATACAGCTCTGGAAAAAAATTAAGAGAACACTGCAAAATTATCAGTTTTCTCATAGTTATTTTGGTTGTGTACTCTAGCACTTTGAGTTTGAAAGGATACAATGACA
Source organism: Ilyophis sp. 1 JC-2022 (assembly GCA_022702515.1). Taxonomy (NCBI): domain Eukaryota; kingdom Metazoa; phylum Chordata; class Actinopteri; order Anguilliformes; family Synaphobranchidae; genus Ilyophis; species Ilyophis sp. 1 JC-2022. Next base: position 142,213,763 of record CM040403.1, on the reverse strand, counting down.
ATGAGGTTGAAGTTCAGACTGTCAGCTTTAATTTGAGGGTATTTTCCATATCAGATGAACTGTTTAGACATTATAGAACCTTTTGTACATAGACCCCCCCCCCGCCCCCCCATTTTTGGACATCAAAAAATATTGGACAGTTTAACATAATTTATAATAAAGTAATGATTTTTAATATTTGGTTGCATATCCTTTGCATGCCATGACTTCCTGATAACATCAAAAGACTTATTTTTATATTACAGTTTTTTTAATATATTCTGTTCCAGCATAATTTACAGCTAATTCTAGTCCCACCCCCCAATTCCCATAGAGATCCATTCAAATGCAGAGACATTATAGTATCGCTTTTAAGTAGGGATGTTAATAATTAATCGACTATCAATTAATTGCTAATAAGAATTTAATCTATAAGATTTCAAATTAAACGATTTACTGAACAATCTGCAGTCTTGTTTCAACGGGAGTTTTTGTGTGAAATGTAATTGTGATTTAAGGTCTCCACGCGAGAGCGCCTGTGGTTTGCAATACATTGCAATACCTGTGGTGCTGTTTTGAAGTATAACTACTTCGTTAATGTAGCCTACCACCTGAAAAGCGTACATCCAACTGTGCTGCCAGGGCAAAGTGGATCGCGACCTACCATCACCTCAGTGTTGCCAAAGAGGGTGTGTGACGATAGACGAGCGGAGAGTAGGCTATTACTCAGAGGGTATGCAACATGGTTGAAAAGGACATGATGGCAATAAGCAGCGTTGACGGTGAGGGATTTCGAGAGCTAATAAACAGGCTGCGCACACGACTCACTCCCGACCACGTAGATATGCTTAAATGTTCTTGAATAAAAATACGTAGGTCTATCGAGTATGCATATGAGGAGCCTATTCAAAACATAATAGCCTATGTTTTAAGTTGACTGTTCTAGGCTAGGTCTACTAGTTTAACTGTCGCCTTTCAATTTCAAGAGCGATTATGTTAATGCTGCAAGTGCCTAGCGGAGCAACGGTTTCGCTTGCAACAGATGAGACGGAGCGCAATTTCTTTTCTGTTAAAGTAGCCTATACACGCCTTCATATTATATTTTTGTTATGCTACAATAATGCCTGTTTCTCAAATGTTACAATAAATCTTTGATTGAGGAATATAACATGCATTTTGTATTCTGTCTATCATAAGCTATATTTAGCTTTTATGTTATCAATTAATCGACGATTGTTTGTTAAGGTTAACAACTATCGATTAAGGAAATTCCTTAAAATTTGCATCCCTACTTGTAAGAGTACCAGAAAATAAGATATCAACAGTCTTTTGATGTTGTTGGGTCACAGACATCTGGAAGTCATGGCATGCAAAGGATATGTCACCAAATATTTAAAAATATTACTTTATTCTATATATAAATGCAGGGGTGCCAATAATTGTGGCACGTGTGGTTTTGTTAAAAATAATTATGTTACGATCCGCTCCTGCTTCCCTTCCCTTCCTTGGTGTTTTCCTCTGTTTCCCTGAACCTGATTGTGTCATGTCTGCGTTCATTGCCTAATTGTGTCTACATTGCGCATTTACTTCTCGCACCACATCTTAATTACACAATTCACACGTAATTGCTGTCACCGCATTCCTCACGTGGTTTCTAATTGTTCAATCAATTCGCTGATTTCGCACGCATTTCCCGCAAGCTGCTGTTTATCAGCTCTAATGACACTAGTTATATTAACCGTGCTGTTCCTGTGAATTGTTGTCAGAGTATTACGGTCCTTGTCTCGTTTGTACTTGTTTCCTGATTCTCTAGTTTACTAGACTCTGGCTATACGAACCCAGGTCTGGATGCCACACGCCCTGGCTTCCCTGTGTGGATCCTGACTCTGCCACCGCCTGATCCTTCGCTGAGAACCAGGCTAAAGACCACTCCTGGCTACTTCGCCTGTTCCTGCTCACCAGTTCACTGTGGGTTCCACAGTGGACATTGTCTTCGTGCCTACTGAAAATAAAGATTCTTTATTTTCTAATTCTGTCTCGTCGTGCATTTGGGTCCGTACCTGCCAGTCTGTCACAAATTATTTCTTGATGAGGGATTCTTTTTTCTCATAATAAATTTCCTTCAATTAAAAGTTGGACTTTTCTAAAAAAGAATTGTTGGACTATTTATTTATTTTATTTTACTACTTTAACAGTTTGTGTGAGGGGTGATCCTGCATTAATGGTACATGTTATCTCCTGCTAGGCCTTTACTTTCCCAGTTCATGACGCCGGTACTGACCATATTGAGCAATTTTTTTCCTTGATTGAACATCTGCTAATAAAACTTCGATTTCAGTGTCAGAATAATTATTTCCTTTGCGTTTTCTGGGCCATTTTGACTAGGTATCGATCTTTAAATGGAAGTGACAGCCTCCATATAAGGCAATTTATGGGCGTGGATTTATGCTAAACACAAAATAACTTGGACACGCTTCATACATGAAGATGAAAAAATCTATCTTTTCCACACGGTTTGATGAATCCAGCGTAAATTTTTCGTAGCAACTCCTTTCGGACATAAATGTACGCGTATATTTAGGAACGCTTCATGATTGAGGCCCATAGAGCGTATATGCATTTCTATGGTATAAGATAGAGTCATATTACAAACTACTCTTTTTTATTTTTGTGAATTCTATCTTCATTCATAATCTACACTTTGTAACAATCGTCATATGTTAACTGATTGATATTCTCAATAAAAAAAATTCTAAATATTACAAATTACTTCCTCACTAGTTTGGAAAGAGTTTTGCGGGATTTCTTTCACACACTGCTTGCAAAGTGAGGGGACAAGGCACATAGTAGACAGGGAACAGGGGTCGTATTCGGACACAGTCCAGGGGTGCGTCCCAATACTTGAAAAATGCATCCTCCTTTCCTCCACTACAACCTCCTCTCCTCCGTGCCCCGGAAATGGATCTTTGTGTTTTAATATAATGTTGCTGATTACATCTTAATTACATTTTAATGGTTACATATTAATTAATGTCTAGACACAAACCGCAATGACAGGTACATTGTATACTGTACATGCAAATACTTGAAATCGAAACGTTCACAGTTTTGCATACTTCCGGGTAAGAGAGGAGTGGTAGTGGGGGAGTGGATGAAAAAAGGTGGGGGGTTAAGAATATTGGGATGCACCCCATGGGTGGATTCCAATCGCTTATTTTATCCGTCTTTGTCTCCTCCGTCCTTGCCTGACCCGGAAATCCAGCGAGGTTCGCCATCTATAAGGACATTGCAAACCGCAAAATGCTCCTCGGAGAAGCGAGGAGTGGGGAACGAGGAGGCTCCCAGAGGATGCTTCAGTGAGGAAGCACAAGTGTAGCCTTTGCGGAAGCCTTTTCTCGGAACGCATGACGTGTACAAAATATCCACCACTCTCCACATCTGCCACGTTGTGGGTACACCCCATACACAAATCTTTTTTTACCATTCCTTTCCATTTATTATAAAGCACTAATCAATAATGACACTAACAAAAGACACCTTTATTAATGATAAAGAGGCTAAAAATAATTATAGTTAAGCACGTAAGCATAATATTAGCAAGGACGTTCCATTTGCCTAATGCATGTTGCCTCAATTCCTCCGTCCTCGTATCTGATCCTTGAATCCTTTCCTCGCGTCCTCCATTGGGCGGAGCTAAGGAGCGAGGAAAGGACGTGAGAAAAGGTTACGCATGTAACCATAATGCTTTTTAGCCTCTTTTTTCATGAATAAACATGGCTTTTGTTCGTCATAAACAATGAGTGTCATAATGGATTAAAGCGCATTATAATAAATGGAAATTAATGGTAAATTGGGTTTGTGTAGGGGTGTACCTGTCACGTGGCAGATCTGGAGAGGTGGATCATTTATACACATCACGCGTTCCGAGAAAAGGCTTCCGGAAATGGCTACATTCATGCTTCCTCACTGAAGCATCCTCCGGTAGCCTCCTCGTTCCCCACTCCTCTCTCCTCCGAGGAGCATTTAGCGGTTTGGAATGTCCTTAAAGAGGGTGAACCTCAATGGATTTCCAGGTCAGGCGAGGACAGAGGAGATGAAGACGGATAAAATAAGCCATTGGAATGAACCCCAGGACTGTGTCTGAATCAGCACCCTTCCATACTATTAGGTAGACTTGTTAAGTAGACGGGGTGAAAAAGTCGTTATGTAGGCAAAATTCTATCTAAATATAGTATACTTTAAACCCCCGTATGACACACTTACTTCCGGGGTTTCACTGAGTACATTCGGGAGCACACTTTTCAAGAAGTACACAAACATTTTGGTTGCATAAATATGACATGAAGCTTCGTTTTCAAAAGATGAGGCTCAGCTTCGCTGCCGTTTTCCTTCAAATACAACAAAAACAACACGTGACATGGCAGCGCAAGGGTGGGGTACAAGGTTGCCAGATCTTGCAAGACATTCCAGCCAAATGGCGATTCAAAACTAACTTAACTGAAACCAACGTATTTTAAATAGAAATCATCATATTTTTACTTTGTAAAATAAGTGTGTGCTTTGCAACTTTTCATTTTTACCCATGACTGCACTTTGAAAGTAGCCCAATTTAGCTGTAGAACCTTGAACATGGCAACACTGGTGGGACGTCTTACGACATTTCCACAGGATGGATGGAAAATGGTATTGCTGATATTTTTCCCAGACTGTACGTCGCATGCTACACAGTGCACATTGAACAGCACACTTCTGGCAGTGCACTGTACGTAGGAGACAGGGCACAGTAGATAGGGCTCTGATTCGGACACAGTGCACTGTACGTAGGAGACAGGGCGCAGTAGATAGGGCTCTGATTCAGACACAGTGCACTGTGCGCAGGAGACAGGGCACAGTAGATAGGGCTCTGATTCGGACACAGTGCACTGTACGTAGGAGACAGGGCGCAGTAGATAGGGCTCTGATTCAGACACAGTGCACTGTGCGCAGGAGACAGGGCGCAGTAGATAGGGCTCTGATTCGGACACAGTGCACTGTACGTAGGAGACAGGGCGCAGTAGATAGGGCTCTGATTCGGACACAGTGCACTGTACGTAGGAGACAGGGCGCAGTAGATAGGGCTCTGATTCAGACACAGTGCACTGTGCGCAGGAGACAGGGCACAGTAGATAGGGCTCTGATTCGGACACAGTGCACTGTACGTAGGAGACAGGGCGCAGTAGATAGGGCTCTGATTCAGACACTGTGCACTGTCCGTAGAAGACAGGGCGCAGTAGATAGGGCTCTGATTCGGACACAGTGCACTGTACGTAGGAGACAGGGCGCAGTAGATAGGGCTCTTATTCGGACACAGTGCACTATACGCAGAAGACAGGGCGCAGTAGATAGGGCTCTGATTCGGACACAGTGCACTGTACGTAGGAGACAGGGCGCAGTAGATAGGGCTCTGATTCGGACACAGTGCACTGTACGTAGAAGACAGGGCGCCGTAGATAGGGCTCTGATTCGGACACAGTGCACTGTATGCAGGAGACAGGGCGCAGTAGATAGGACTCTGATTCAGACACAGTGCACTGTACGCAGGAGACAGGGTGCAGTAGATAGCGCTCTGATTGGGACACAGTGCACTCTACGCATTAGACAGGGCGCAGTAGATAGGGCTCTGATTCGGACACAGTGCACTGTACGTAGGAGACAGGGCGCAGTAGATAGGGCTCTGATTCAGACACAGTGCACTGTACGCAGGAGACAGGGCGCAGTAGATAGGGCTCTGATGCAGACACAGTGCACTGTATGCAGGAGACAGGGCGCGGTCGATAGGACTCTGATTCGGACACAGTGCACTGTACGTAGGAGACAGGGCGCAGTAGATAGGGCTCTGATTCAGACACAGTGCACTGTACGCAGGAGACAGGGTGCAGTAGATAGGGCTCTGATTGGGACACAGTGCACTATACGCATTAGACAGGGCGCGGTCGATAGGACTCTGATTTGGACACAGTGCACTGTATGCAGGAGACAGGGTGCAGTTGATAGGGCTCTGATTCGGACACAGCCCAGACCACTGTTCCAGGGAGGGAGTAGGCAGAATTGCAAGAGATGGATGAGAAGGAAAGGGATAATTCAGCTTTGAGTGGAGCCAGCAATGTGGTCCAGTTATTGATTTCTTTGGTGTGTGTGTTTTTTAATTTTTTTATTCTCCTGTTGCATATATATATATATATTTTGTCTCTGTTTGGATCATTCTAAATATGGTGGAATGCACTTCATATAATTCTGGAACCACAATATTAGCCACAAAATTGGTCACCTGGCCACACTCGTGTTGTGTGACACTGTACATTTTAACTAGGCCTTTCACTCAGGCTGTTCCCCACAGTGTGGCTCAGTGGAATTGAGCCTCACAGGACAGGAAAGTGGCCCAACACTGGGCTCCTCACTGGCTGACTGGAGGAGAGCCCTGACTGAGCTCTGAAATGGCTCTTCCAGCAGCCAGTTGTTGTCTTCTCCTCTGGTCAGTACCCACCTTGAGTGACTGCACAGCCTGTCTCAGATCCTGCAGCTCCTTCTCTCTCTCCTGGATTCTCTGCTGGAATTTACTCTGTTTTGCCAGCAGCTGCTTCTGTGGACAGATATTTTTCACATGATATTACAATATTCAGATGTTCAACTACATAGCAGAAGTAGAAAACTGTATTATCCCTCAGGCGGAAATAGGTTTTGCAGCCAGATAAAGTCAATAATGCAAACAAAAACCCAGTACATACAATACAAAACTCTGAGACATTACATTACATTAAGAGCTTTAAAAGTGGACCCAAAAGGTTATTTGCTATTTAAAAAGGGAATGACTAGAGGAATAAATTAACTCTTGTCTATAATTCTTACAGAGCGGAACAGACAGACATCTGCCTAAGGGTAGGAGATTAAACTCTGTCTACAGGGGGTGGGTTGAATCATATAAAATAATCTCCACTTTCTTAAGTGCCCTAATTTTGTACAGGGCAGTCATGCTGTTTCGTGGCTGGCCTATGATTTTGCTACAGAATTTAAGAATTCTTCCCAGTCTGTTCAGGTTGGCTGTACTTGTATTTCCAAACCAACACGTAAAACAGCAGGTTAAAACTCTTTAAATTAAGGATCTATAAAACATTGTAAGGATGGTACAGTCCACATTAATTAATCTCATCAGCTTCCTTTAGAAAAAGAGGAGCTGCTGGCCTTTCTTGTACATCAGGTTGATGCATCTGTTCCCAGCACAGCTTGCTGTCCAACAAGCCCCAGATATTTATATTCTTCCACAACCTGAATGTGTTCACCTCTGATTACTTGTATTGGGCCTTGTATTGTATTGTTTAGGCCTTGTACTGGGCCTTGTATTGTATTGTTTAGGCCTTGTATTGGGCCTTGTATTGTATTGTTTAGGCCTTGTATTGGGCCTTGTATTGTATTGTTTAGGCCTTGTACTGGGCCTTGTATTGTATTGTTTAGGCCTTGTATTGGGCCTTGTATTGTATTGTTTAGGCCTTGTATTGGGCTTTGTATTGTATTGTTTAGGCCTTGTATTCGGCCTTGTATTGTATTGTTTAGGCCTTGTACTGGGCCTTGTATTGTATTGTTTAGGCCTTGTATTGGGCCTTGTATTGTATTGTTTAGGCCTTGTACTGGGCCTTGTATTGTATTGTTTAGGCCTTGTACTGGGACTTGGCTTTCCTTGCGTCCTTTTGTACCTGTCTTTGGGCCTCCTTTTTCAACTGTTCAGTGTTCAACACCCAGGAGAAAAGCATACTTCTTTTTGTTAAGAGTAAATTGACATTTTTTTGTCACCCATCGTTTGTCATTTTGATATATTTGAAAACACAATAGGTGTGATGGAGTCCACAAAAAATATATATTTAGCTTAATACTACTATCCATATTCCAAATTAAACTAAATACCACTTCTATACACTGATAGCAGGCCAGTGTGTAAAGTGTACTGGTCTTATAGGTAAAGCTTCTGTGTGAGTGAACTAGCTGCTCCAGTTGTGTTGATTCCCATTCAGGGAGTGAATAGGGGGGTGAGGGGTGTGAACAGAGCTGTCACAGAGAGCTGACTTGGGTTCACTTCCTGCTCTTACTGCTTTTATTACTGTGGACTACAGAGCTGGAAATCACTGTGTTGTTGTCTGTTGTTCAGACCTTAAAGTTATTGCGTTGTACTTTTTCAAACTTATCAAACATTTCAAAACATAATCTATCAATAAATACATTAATCAAATTCAATAAAACGCAAGTCATAAACCTACACATTGTGGAAATAATCCAAGATAATATTTGTCATCATCAGTGTAAAAAAGCGTGAGTGTTTTGTGTAAGAGTTTCAGTCCTTACCTGTTTCGCAGTCCTTTCTGCTGCAGCTGAGACTGTTTTATGGCCGCTGTGTTCATCCATCACACACAGCAGACAGATACACTGCTGATCGGTACGGCAGTAAATCTCCAGGAGTTTGTCATGAAGAGAGCAGATCTTCTCCTCCAGGTTTCCAGTGGCTTCGAGCAGTTTGTGCTTCTTAAGAGGAGGAAACTCATAGTGAGGCTGGAGGTGAGTTTCACAGTAAGAGGCCAGACACACCAGACAGGACTTGATGGCTTTGCACTTTCTCCCAGTGCAGAAATCACACACCACGTCTCCAGGTCCAGCATAACAGTGAGCAGGAGGAGCAGCTTGGAGTCCTGTCTTCTTCAGTTTCTCCACCACTTCAGCCAGCATGGTGTTTTTGCCCAGAACAGGCCTTGGAGTAAAGGTCTGTCTGCACTGGGGACAGCTGTAGATGCCAGTTTGATCATCCAGGTCCCAGCAGCCTTTAATGCAGCCCATACAGTAACTGTGTCCACAGTGAATAGTCACTGGATCCTTTAGTAGATCCAGACAGATCGGACAGCTGAACTGGTCCTGATCCAGAAAACCTCCACCTTCAGCCATGTTACCGCTCACGCTGACAGAGACAGAGTTAAGTTTCGTGTCTCTGAAACTGCGTGACAGAGAGAGAGAGACTTCCTGGTTCTGCCCACAGCTGTAGGAGGAGTGGTGTTGGACTGAGGCCAGGCTGAGCAGAGAGTGGATATTATTTGGCGTTTATTTAGTTCCAAAAATATAGTGCGCGTGGAGCTGTGAAATTAACAGAACAGTATCCGTGAATGTCCAGATGTGAAGCGAGCGAGCAGAGAACCAATCCGCGTGAAGGAGCTTTTGTTTTGCGTGCATAAATGCAGTCCCGCGACTACCGCGAGCACGGAGCTGTGACACGAGCGAACTTGCTCTCGCAAGAAAATTTATTTCCTCACGATGGGATACGAAGTGCGTCCCAATACTCGAAAAATGCACCCTCCTTTCCTCCACTACCACCTGCTCTTCCCCATGCCCCGTAAACCCTTCTTTGTGTCCTAATCTAATGTTGCTGATTTCATACTAATTACATATTAATGGTTACAAATTAATGTCTGGACGCAAACCGCAATGTCAGGTACATTGTATACTGTACATGCAAATACTTTACTCAAAAGTAAAATACTCAAAACATTCAGGAAGTTTTGCATACTTCCAGGAAAGAGGGGAGTAGTGCAAAGGAGGTGCGGAGTGAAGAATATTGGGCGCACCCACAGAGTGGCTCATGTATCCAGTCTTTCTATTGGTCACGTTAAATACCGAGATTGGCCATTTGATCGCAAATATACTGTGATTAAGAACATGGCTGATCATGCGAGATATTAATTTTCTTGACACTGTACTTTAATAATAACTGGTCTGCACTCTCCCCAGTCTACAGTGGACAATGAGACCACACACACAATACCAAATACAGGGCACATATCCACATGCACAGCAGCACAGACATATACATGCTAATATACACGTTAAAGAGCTGCTCCTCTGCACATTACATGTTGTGATGGGAGCTTGTGCAGAAACCAGCGCTGTGGTGAATGTGTGCAATGATAGAGATACCAACACCAACTCAGATCCAACCCAGTGCTTAGCTGGGCTTTAATAAACCAACATTAAAGTTGATACAAACACAAGAAGAAAACAGAAAAATAAACCTAACCCCATTTTGGAGTCTACCTTCACTTCTTCGTCTCTGATTCCCTCCCTACACCTGAATCACGAAGCGATTTACCAGAGCAGCAAACAAACACAAGCGCAATGGCTCTCTCAGAGTTGTTAAATCCATTCCAGTTTCCAAAAGTCTAGGCCAGTTCTTCAGTCATGCAGGGTCCTCCAACAGTTCCTCCAACAAAACAGGTTTTACACAAATTCCAATGTCGCCAGAAAACTAATATTTACCACAATTTTCCCTCTACAACAGAAAGGCAAAATTGTTACAGTGAAAGAACTCATCTGGTGACCCTGACGTTGGTCTCCATGTTGTATGTGTCATCCACAATAGCGGCACATGGTCGCTCACAAGGGTGAACCACAGACCCAGTGAATAATACCTCAGGCTGTCGAGTGCCCGCTTCATTTCCAGCCACTGTTTCTCCTCAGTGGAGTTCTTCTGCTCCTGGGGGCAGTTACTTCCTACTGACGTACCAGATCGGGTGTTCCTCCCCATTACTCTCCTGGGCCAGAACCCCCCCCCCCCCCCCCCCCCCCCCCCCCCCACTTCAGACACATCAGTGTGGACCACCATCTCCATGCTGAAGTCAGGAGTCACCAATACTGGGCTGGAGCACAGGGCCCTCTTCAAACTCTGGAAGGCCTGTTCAGGGTCCACTGTCCACCTCACCATCTGGGGCTGGGCCTTGTGAGTGAGTTCTGTCAAGGGGGCAGCTAGGGAGGCAAAGTCAGGAATGAAGCGTCTATAATAACCTGTCAGTACTAACAATGGTCTCAAATGTTTTTTGTTCACCGATCTGTCTTATCTGTATTATATGTTTTATATATATTATCTGTATTTTATGTATTATATGTATTATCTGTATTATCTGTGCATTTCTGAGGTACTCAGTTCAGATCGACACATCCATAGAATTACATTTCAATTTAATTAAATAAATGTTTTTGTATGGCGCTTTTTACAGAGAACTGTACGAGAAACAGAAGGAGAATTGGGCATAAATCAGGCCTGAACCCCGAACAGCAAACAAGCTAAAAACTCCCCAGTGGGAAGAAAAACACCCAAACGGTGGGGAGAAATCTCAGAAGGAACCTGGCTATAGAGGGGGAGCTCATCCTCGTACATTGCATGCATGTGTATACAGGCCTTTACTGCCCCTGGCTATAGAGGGGGAGCTCATCCTCGTACATCGCATGCATGTGTATACAGGCCTTTACTGCCCCTGGCTATAGAGGGGGAGCTCATCCTCGTACATTGCATGCATGTGTATACAGGCCTTTACTGCTGGCAATAAACACATTGCATCAATAAATCTGACTGTTGGCCCTAAGATTAAATAATACCTTAGGAATCTGCTCTCTGTGACAGCTCTGTTCACACCCCTCACCCCCCTATTCACTCCCTGAAAGGGAATCAACACAACTGGAGCAGCTAGTTCACTCACACAGAAGCTTTACCTAAAGGGCCAGTGCATGTCTACACACTGACCTGCTGTACCGTGTCATAGTATTTTATATAATTTGGAAAATTTAAATGTAATTGAAAAGTTGTATATTGTAATGTGATCTGAAAATATAATCTGTCCACAGAAGCAGCTGCTAATTAATGTGGACTGCACCATCCTTACAATGTCTTATAGATCCTTCATTTAATGAGTTTTAACCTGCTGTACAGCCAAGCTGATGAGATTAATTAATGTGGACTGCACCATCCTTACAATGTCTTATAGATCCTTCATTTAATGAGTTTTAACCTGCTGTACAGCCAAGCTGATGAGATTAATTAATGTGGACTGCACCATCCTTACAATGTCTTATAGATCCTTCATTTAATGAGTTTTAACCTGCTGTACAGCCAAGCTGATGAGATTAATTAATGTGGACTGCACCATCCTTACAATGTCTTATAGATCCTTCATTTAATGAGTTTTAACCTGCTGTACAGCCAAGCTGATGAGATTAATTAATGTGGACTGCACCATCCTTACAATGTCTTATAGATCCTTCATTTAATGAGTTTTAACCTGCTGTACAGCCAAGCTGATGAGATTAATTAATGTGGACTGCACCATCCTTACAATGTCTTATAGATCCTTCATTTAATGAGTTTTAACCTGCTGTACAGCCAAGCTGATGAGATTAATTAATGTGGACTGCACCATCCTTACAATGTCTTATAGATCCTTCATTTAATGAGTTTTAACCTGCTGTACAGCCAAGCTGATGAGATTAATTAATGTGGACTGCACCATCCTTACAATGTCTTATAGATCCTTCATTTAATGAGTTTTAACCTGCTGTACAGCCAAGCTGATGAGATTAATTAATGTGGACTGCACCATCCTTACAATGTCTTATAGATCCTTCATTTAATGAGTTTTAACCTGCTGTACAGCCAAGCTGATGAGATTAATTAATGTGGACTGCACCATCCTTACAATGTCTTATAGATCCTTCATTTAATGAGTTTTAACCTGCTGTACAGCCAAGCTGATGAGATTAATTAATGTGGACTGCACCATCCTTACAATGTCTTATAGATCCTTCATTTAATGAGTTTTAACCTGCTGTACAGCCAAGCTGATGAGATTAATTAATGTGGACTGCACCATCCTTACAATGTCTTATAGATCCTTCATTTAATGAGTTTTAACCTGCTGTTTTACGTGTTGGTTTGGAAATACAAGTACAGCCAACCTGAACAGACTGGGAAGAATTCTTAAATTCTGTAGCAAAATCATAGGACAGACACACAACAGCATGACTGCCCTGTACAAAATTAGGGCACTTAAGAAAGTGGAGATTATTTTATAGGATTCAACCCACCCCCTGTAGACAGAGTTTAATTTCCTACCCTCAGGCAGACGTCTGTCTGTACCGCTCAGTAAGAATAATTTGTCCACAGAAGCAGCTGGGGGTGACTCACAGTAAATTCCAGCAGAGAATCCAGGAGAGAGAGAAGGAGCTGCAGGATCTGAGACAGGCTGTGCAGTCACTCAAGGTGGGTACTGACCAGAGGAGAAGACAACAGCTGGCTGCTGGAAGAGCCATTTCAGGGCTCAGTCAGGGCTCTCCTCCAGTGAGGAGCCCAGTGTTGGGCCACTTTCCAGTCCTGTGGCGGTCAATCACACTGAGCCACACTGTGTGGAACAGGCTGGTTGGGATCCCAGTAAGAGCTGAGTTAAAGGCCTAGTTAAAATGTACTGCCCTCCTCTCTCTGCATCTCCTAACAGCGCTCTGCACATACAGCCCTCCTCTCTCTGTGTCTCCTAATAGCGCTCTGCACAGGCAGCCCTCCTCTCTCTGTGTCTCCTAACAGCGCTCTGCACAGACAGCAGTGGAGGACAGCGAGAGGATCTTTACTGAGCTGATCCGCTCCAGTGAGAGAAGGCGCTCTGAGGTGAAAGAGCTGATCATAGATCAGGAGAAGGCTGAAGTGAGTCGGGCTGAAGGACTCCTGGAGCGACTGGAGCAGGAGATTGCTGAGCTGAGGAGGAGAGACGCTGAGATGGAGCAGCTTTCACAAACCGGAGGACATCCATTTTCTCTCGGTATCACTGGCTCTTTGACAGCCTGCTCAATGTACATTGTATATACATGGTGACGTGTGTTCCTCATTTACAAAGATCAAATCAAATCAATATTTATGTATATAGCGCATTTCACAACTAGTTGTCACAATGTGCTTCACAGAAAAACCCAGCCTAAACCCCCACAAGAGCATGCCAGAGGCAACAGTGGCAAGGAAAAACTCCCTGAGGTAACTAGGAAGAAACCTTGGGAGGAACCAGACTCAAAGGGGGGCAACATTCTGCTCCTGGCATCTGTACAGGAATCTGTATTGAGACTGTTCTCTGTCTGTCTGTCTGTCTGTAGAGCTGTCAGGCTCTCTGTACCCCTCCTGGACCTGGAGACTTACCCAGCATCACTGTCAGTTCACACGTCTCTTTTGAAGCTGTGAGGAAATCTGTCTCTGAACTGAAAGAGCGACTGGAGGACGTCTGCAAAGTGGAGTTTTTAAAAGTTTCTGGAAGAGGTTGGAGGACAAACCCTGCTGCAGAAAGTGAGCTTAGCCACTGCACTCAACACACTGGTGAGGTGCTCTGCCTCAGATTCACTTTTACATCATGAAAAGCAGTTTTACAGGTTATATATTAATAACAGGGGTGAGTGATATTTCAGTCTGTCTCACAGGTTGTATATTAATAACAGGGGTGAGTGATATTTCAGTCTGTCTCACAGGTTATATATTAATAACAGGGGTAAGTGATATTTCAGTCTGTCTCACAGGTTATATATTAATAACAGGGGTGAGTGATATTTCAGTCTGTCTCACAGGTTATATATTAATAACAGGGTGAGTGATATTTCAATCTGTCTCACAGGTTATATATTAATAACAGGGGTGAGTGATATTTCAGTCTGTCTCACAGGTTATATATTAATAACAGGGTGAGTGATATTTCAGTCTGTCTAACAGGTTGTATATTAATAACAGGGGTGAGTGATATTTCAGTCTGTCTCACAGGTTATATATTAATAACAGGGTGAGTGATATTTCAGTCTGTCTAACAGGTTGTATATTAATAACAGGGGTGAGTGATATTTCAGTCTGTCTCTCAGGTTATATATTAATAACAGGGCTGAGTGATATTTCAGTCTGTCTCTCAGGTTGTATATTAATAACAGGGGTGAGTGATATTTCAGTCTGTCTCTCAGGTTATATATTAATAACAGGGGTGAGTGATATTTCAGTCTGTCTCACAGGTTATATATTAATAACAGGGCTGAGTGATATTTCAGTCTGTCTCACAGGTTATATATTAATAACAGGGCTGAGTGATATTTCAGTCTGTCTCACAATATATTCGTTTCTCTCTCAAAGTAAAATACTCAAGAGTTTATTTATCATTTCCAATTGCTTTATTGTGCAACAGGGGAAGACAATTGAATACAAACATTTCAGCTGCAAAGCCTTCTTCAGTGTGCCATGGTGCATTGTCTCCAATCCAATTTATAAGCAGAATGTCTCAATTCATTACAGCTTACAAATAATGAATCAATTAAATACACCCTCAACTACTCACAGGCGAGTGCTCTAACATCTTGGTACAGATTTTTCAATTAACCAAAACAATACATTCAAGGAAGTTAAATTAAACAAATAATATATACAAACAATATACATAAATGTGGAAATATATAGAGCATTAAAAATATTGTTGTGAAACCTCACTCACCCACCATCCCCCTATTCCTCTCCATTCCAAGTAGATACAAGCCTGTATATCTGCATTGTCTTTTTTTGGGAATACCAGTGCTTCCCAAGCCTTTTCCGTCAGGCCTGGTAACTGGAATTTGTTTAAGCCACCCCCCCCAAAGCACACGTCTGTACCTTATCTTTCAACTCCACTCCACCCCACTCCTCTCCACCCCACCCCACCCCCTTGCTGTCTCTCTGCGGCCCCCCCTCGGGGGGAAGCACAGGGCTACATGGTCCCATGGTCTCTATCAGTACACCCCGGCCTACTGCAGGTTACTACAGCTGATTGACACCAGGGCTGATTGAGGAATACTACCCCAGCTGATTTGCCCCCCCATCCGAGAGAGGTGAGCCCCTGGTGTCCAGCCTGTCCTTTGCTACCTGCTTCCTGTGCCAGGAGGAAGTGGCATGTCCGTCTCACCCTGGTACTCAGAGATGTTTAAGGACTGAATGGAACCCTGGCCAAAATGAATTCCGGAATCTTGTCCAGTGGAGGCGGCTGAAAAGGTGGAGGGCGACAAAGCCAGGACTCTCTTCCTCAGGGCGACGTACATGCCTTCAGTATTCTCTGTCCACATCTGCTCAGTGCTGCCACCTACTGTCAAACCACACAGCAACAGGTTTGGTTATGACTGACAGCTATAGATGTGTTTCCTCAAAACTATAATGCGAATGTACACAACTTTACCAAAAAATAGTGTATTCAGTATGGGTTGATTGTTGTTAAATAATTAATTATTGTTAAATCGTTGATTGCAGTTTTTGAAAACGTATTAATGATACAGATTCACACACAAGTTTTTTGAGTCATTCATTTTTGGGAAGATCAGACTCAAAAAATGTCAGTGCTTCAGAATAGGGCCAACATTAGTGAACTTTGATTTAGCAGTTTTAATTTTAATAATTTTTTTGTCAAGCTTTTGAGGAAGTTTCTCCATAATTAACTCATACATCGACAATGACATTTCATTTTAAAGGAGTTTGTTAGTCAATTAAATATACTGTGTGTGTGTGTGTGAGTGTGTGAGTGTGTGTGTGTGTGTGTGTGTGTGTGTGTGTGTGTGTGTGTGTGTGTGTGTGTGTGTGTGTGTGAGTGTGTGTGTGTGTGTGTGTGAGTGTGTGAGTGTGTGTGTGTGTGTGTGTGTGTGTGTGAGTGAGTGTGTGAGTGTGTGTGAGTGTGTGTGTGTGTGTGTGTGAATAACATGTACCAGAATTACGGACGTGACTGAGATGAGTGAAATATCTGACATCTTTAGTTAAATTTGACATTAGGTGTAGATCCATATTGGGATATGGAACATATGCAGGCTATATGGAATAAACATAAGCTATATGGAATATATGTAGTCAGCTGTGTGTGCAGAAAGCAGATATTTCAAAAGTATCACTTACTGCTGGGCGGGTCTAACTCAAGGCTGGCCCTCATCTGGTACCGGAGGTCTGAGCTGCTATTCTGATTGGCCATCGCTCCGCTCACTGTCCAAGCACACAGTAACAGGTTGGGTCAACACTAGCATTTATACGTTTATCTCTACATAATTACCATGTGCTTAACTGAAATAACCTACTGCTGCCCAATCCCAGTTCTAACATTCCGCCAGCACTCTGCCCAAGACATATAGGCAGACCATGCTGATGGGGCCTAACACAGCTGATGAGATACAGGCAGACCATGCTGATGGGGCCTAACATAGCTGATGAGATACAGGCAGACCATGCTGATGGGACCTAACACAGCTGATGAGATACAGGCAGACCATGCTGATGGGGCCTAACACAGCTGATGAGATACAGGCAGACCATGCTGATGGGACCTAACACAGCTGATGAGATACAGGCAGACCATGCTGATGGGGCCTAACACAGCTGATGAGATACAGGCAGACCATGCTGATGGGGCCTAACACAGCTGATGGGATACAGGCAGACCATGCTGATGGGGCCTAACACAGCTGATGAGATACAGGCAGACCATGCTGATGGGGCCTAACACAGCTGATGAGACACAGGCAGACCATGCTGATGGGGTCTAACACAGCTGATGAGATACAGGCAGACCATGCTGATGGGGCCTAACACAGCTGATGAGATACAGACAGACCATGCTGATGGGGCCTAACTCAGCAGTTGACTCAGTTAGCGGTATGACTCACGTTGTGGCGGGTTAATGTCCAGACTCCTTTTGACAACTTCTGTCATCACAGACTGGACAGAATTCTTCCTCTCCTCATTCTTTCTCTGTTCTTTATGAATTTTGCGTTCTTTTGCTGTAAAACACAACATTCATGAATTTACTTTTTTTTATTGCAGATAGGCATTGAAATATATTGATGAACAGTTACTACTTATTTTGATTATCCTAAAATTAATCAAGTCAACAGTCAACTAAGGGGTCCCTGTAGAACTAATCAAAGTGAATGATATTTTTTTCTTGGTGCTGTTATTCTTGAAGAGAAATAAAACGCCAAATCGCGAACACACGGTTTTGCCATCAGTATATTCACAGTTTAGAGTAATGCAATGCTTGGATCAGTATACTCACAGTTTAGGGTAATACACTGCTTGGATCAGTATACTCACATTTTAGAGTAATGCAATGCTTGGATCAGTATACTCACAGTTTAGAGTAATGCAATGCTTGGATCAGTATACTCACAGTTTAGGGTAATACACTGCTTGGATCAGTATACTCACAGTTTAGGGTAATACACTGCTTGGATCAGTATACTCACATTTTAGAGTAATGCAATGCTTGGATCAGTATACTCACAGTTTAGAGTAATGCAATGCTTGGATCAGTATACTCACAGTTTAGGGTAATACACTGCTTGGATCAGTATACTCACAGTATAGAGTAATGCAATGCTTGGATCAGTATACTCACAGTATAGAGTAATGCAATGCTTGGATCAGTATACTCACGGTTTAGAGTAATGCAATGCTTGGATCAGTATACTCACGGTTTAGAGTAATGCAATGCTTGGATCAGTATACTCACAGTATAGAGTAATGCAATGCTTGGATCAGTATACTCACGGTTTAGAGTAATGCAATGCTTGGATCAGTATACTCACAGTTTAGAGTAATGCAATGCTTGGATCAGTATACTCACAATATAGGGTAATACAATGCTTAGATCAGTATACTCATGGTTTAGGGTAATACAATGCTTGGATCAGTATACTCACGGTTTAGAGTAATGCAAGGCTTGGTCTTTAATTTAGCTGGCAGTTTGCTTTTCTCTGTGTCTTTCTCCAGCTTTGCCATTAATGAAGATCCAAACATCTCCAAGAGTTCTTTCTCTCTCCTCCTCCATTCCTCCTCAAATTGTGCCTTCAGTTCTTTCTCCCTTCTGCTCAGCTCCTCCTCGTAGCACTCCTTCATTTCTTCAACCTCCTTCCTCTTGAACTTGCTCTCCAGCTCACGGGAGACCTGACTCATGTCAGCAGATAACAGCTCCTCATCGTTTTCCGCCACCATCTCCTCCATCTTCTCCAGCAGCTCTGACACCTGACTGCCGTTGCCCTTGATCTTGTTGTTAAAGAGGTGATACCTGTTCCCGCATTTTTCCACCACCCACTGGAGGGGCCAGCCCTCCCTCTCTATGTGCTGCTCGATGGACGTTTCTCTCAGTCTGTCCCCATAGGTGAACAACACTATAGCGTGAGTCCAGATGTTCTCTCCGAGACAGCACAGGTGATCCTCTAGCGCCCTCCTGTGTCTCTCTTTGTAGGCCACATCGACAGGGATGACTAGGAGGATAGCGTGGGCTCCTGGGACACATGAAGACAGACCCTTCATGATCTCTTTACCCTGCTCCAAGGTGCATCGTGCCGGATTATCCCACCAGCCTGGGGTGCTTACAACTGTGAGTCGTCTCCCGAAGACCACACCCTCCTCTATCTCACAGCACACTGACTCACAGGTGGGGAACGCTTCTCTCCCCAGCATGGTGGTCGCCGCCGCGTTCTTCCCAGACGATTTTTGCCCCATCAGGACAACCCACATCTCAGGAAGATGATTGTTTGCCCCTGCAATGTCAATCGACATGAAATAGACAGTCATTGCTTATCCAAGCCACCGTACGGAGTACCATCACAGCTGAGAGGGCTTTGAGTTATTTTCATTCAGAACCCCTCGGCTCTTTAGTGTTTAGTTTCAGGGTAGGAGATTGTTATATAATACTGCAGTTACAGTTCAGCAACTATGCTCCATGCTCACATTGACCAGGGCTGTGTCAGAATCAGAGCCCTATCTACTGTGTACTGGCAGATGTGTGCTCTTCCATGTGTACTGTTTAGTATCCGATGTGCAGTACGTGAAGCAAAGCTGTGCCTCATTTTTTATTTTTTTTTAAATGAAACATGTTTATGCGACCAAAATATTTAACAATATGCTGCCGGAATATACTCAGCGAAACCCTGGAAGTACAGTAAAACCTTGACATACGAGTGCACTAACTTACGAGTTTTCCGAGTTACGAGCCGTTGCTCGGACAATTTCTTGCTTCGCCTTACGAGCCTAGACCCGAGTTACGAGCCGAGCAAGCGGAGCGAGCTTAGAGACGCCTCCGCTAGTTGGCGCAAGTAAGCAAGCGAACACCCGCATGAAAAAAAAAAAACTAAAAACAAAGTTGTATCAATTAAGTTTAGGGATAAAGTGTGATGAGCCCTTCAAATCTCCTCCGCCTATCTCCTCCTCCACCACCGCCTCCACCGCCTCCACCGCCACGTCCACCAGCATCTTCCGTTAGCCCAAGTCGTCTGATCTCCAAGGTAAATACACTTTATAAAACCAGTTTATTTCTTTATATTCTATTTTATTATCTTTGTATTATGTTTTATATTAATTATTTATTATTTATAAATACATTTCTCATTTTTATAACTACGTAACAAATAAATTAGGGTGTTTTTTGGGGGGCTGGAACGGATTAATGGTTTTTCAATTAATTTCATTGGGGAAAATTGATTTGATATACGAGTAAACTGAGTTACGAGCTCGGTCACGGAACGAATTAAACTCGTATGTCAAGGTATTACTGTAAGTATATAATACGGGACTTTTAAGTATACTACATTTCGAGAAAATTTCACCTATTTAACTACATTTTTGTCCTGTCTACTCAGCTAGCCTACTCAATAGTATAGAAGGTTGCTGATTAGGACACAGCCCAGGTATGGCTATGATGGTGAAAATTTACTCACCTTGGAATATCTTCCTCTGTTCCTTGACTTTCATCATTCTTTGCTTGGCTTTCTCCTCCTCATCCTTCCTGCCCTCCTCTAAAGACCGCAGAGCCATCTCGTCCACCTCATGGAAGCTTCCCCGCTTTCCCGCCACCATCTCCTTCATCTTCTGCAGCAGCTCTGTGACCTGAGCTTGGTTCCCCTTGTTCTTGTTATCGAGAGCATGGTACCTGTTCTCGCACTTCTCCACCATCCACTGAAGGGCCTTTCCTTCCTCCTCTATGTGTTGCTCGATGGACTTGGTTCCTAGCCAATCGGCTCTGGTGAATAAAATCATGGTGTGGTCCCAGACGTGCCCGCTGATCAGCTGAAGGTGTTCCTCCACAGCTTCTCTTTGCCTCTCTGTGAATGCCACATCTGTGTCGATGACCAGCAGGAAAACGTGGGGTCCCGGTGGACACAGAGACACACTGCGTGCCACTTCCTGTTTCTCCTGCTTGGTCGTGTCGAGGACAGAGAAATCTTTCCACCAGCCTGGTGTGTCGACTATTGTTACAGCCGTTCCTTGCACTCGAGCGGATTTCACCACAGACTTCGAGGTCCCTTTCCTAATGTCAAACTCCTCGCTGGCCAGGATTGTGTTTCCCGATGCGCTCTTTCCGGCATTTCTGCCCCCCAGCAGAACCACCCTGAGTGTTGTGGGCTGCTCTGTCCCTGAAAGAAAGAAAACTGAAAAATGACGACTGTATAGAGGGCATGAGATAAAGTTCTCTTTTTTATATAAATATGGAGCCCAATGTGGGGCTGAGTATGTCCAATTCCCACCTCAATTTCAAAATGGCCAAGCGTGCAACCGCAGCCACACTCATGGCGTGTAGACATCCACGGTTCTCCTCCGAAACACGTGGTGTCACAGCCGCTTTTTTCACACTATAGACTACAGCTAAGCTCACAAAGGAAGGCCTTTCACACTTAAGGCAGGGCACACATTTGACCGGTGGGGGTCGCTAGAGGTTGGTGCAATATCAGGCACAGTCAGTACTGCCCAGTCCAGGTTCAATTTGAGGTTGTGAGGCTCATCCATGCGCCATAGCATGGTGCCTTAACCACATGAGCCATCCTACAGTTCAATTAAGTTCTCTTCTGATGGGAATGTTTTAAAAACCTAAGCTTTAGAATAATTTATATATGAAGTATATATAATTTATATATGAATTTATATATGACCTTACCCTGGAGGAGTCCCATCAGCTCCTCTCTGTGTTTCTCTGTTTGCATCTTCCTCTCCTTTGCCTTTGCTTTCACCTCCATCTTCTTCTTCAACATCACCTGACAAGTGCTTTCATTAACTTCAAAATGGCTGCCATTGTTTCCTGCCACCATCTCATCTATCTTATCCAGCAGCTGTCTGACCTGAGTGGGATCTTCTCTGTTCTTATTGCTGATAACATGGAATTTATTTTTGCATTTTTCTATCAACCATTGGAGAGATTTGCCTTCCGTCTCAATGTGCTCCTCGATGGTTTTTTCTAGCAGCCGGTCCCCGCAGGTGAACAGGATCATGGAGTGTCTCCAGACTTTGTCACCCAGAAGCTTCAGGTGGTCTACCAGTGATCTCCTGTGTTCCTCGGTGAATCCTGCATCCACGGGAATGACCAGGAGGAAAGCGTGGGGTCCGGGTAAGCACTCGCACACACTTCGCTTGATCTCTTCTTTATCCGCTGCTGTGGTTTCCCTCGAAGACAAATAACCTTTCCATCCGGGTGTATCGACCAGGATGAGGTCCCTACCAGCCACAGCCGCATGTCGGTTGTCGCTCTTTGCTGTTCTTTGTCTTCCGGAATCAAACCTGTCTTCTCCCAGGATGGTGTTTCCCGCTGAACTCTTCCCACCCCATCTTCCTCCCAGCAGGACAATTCTCAGCTCTTTGCACTCTGCACAGTGCGGCTTCCCTTTTTACAGAAAGAACAAAGGAAATCTGTTTACAATATATACAATAAATGCTGAGAAAAAAACAGACCCTACATAAAACGGCTACATAAATTGGGACAATCCTCACCCCTGGGCTCACCCTTTCTGACAAATACTGGTTATTTTTCTGCAGCCACCTACAGAACAACAGCTGCAGCAGATAAATGCTGTCAGAACTGGGCCCTGGCAGGAAATGAGAAAAATATAATGCATAATATTTTGTATAATATATACAGTACATTATGCAATGAATAATTTCTAAAATAACAAGACCTCGGGAATCCAGACTCGTGTTCACTCTCGGAGATATACGATTGTACCACTGCATGCATTTAGGGCAGATTGTACCACTGCGTGCATTTAGGGCAGATTGTAACACTGCGTGCATTTAGGGCAGATTGTAACACTGCGTGCATTTAGGGCAGATTGTAACACTGCGTGCATTTAGGGCAGATTGTAACACTGCGTGCATTTAGGGCAGATTGTAACACTGCGTGCATTTAGGGCAGATTGTAACACTGCGTGCATTTAGGGCAGATTGTAACACTGCGTGCATTTAGGGCAGAAGAAACTTCACTCTTGCAGGGAAAACACCAAAGTAGAAAACAAAGCATGATCCTAAAATAAATACTCAAATAACATTTCATTAAAAACAGTTTCACCAGTATCATTTCCACCACAGAGGTATTACATGGGTATTATATCAGTACTTAATATGTCACTATGTTTACATTTAGTTTGATATTGTGTCCATGTTTATTTTCCTATTTTTCCAGGGGTGTATACTACGAATCAGGATTACCGATTTAGCTGGATAACTGCAATGAGTAAAACCCAGAACAGCTCTTTTTACTTCAGTTCATGTTCTGGATTTTGGAGGGTTCTGGGTTTTACTCAGTGCTGTTATCCAGCTAACTCAGTAATCCTGCAGTGCAGTTATCCAGCTAACTGAATAATCCTGCTTCATAGTATACCCACTGGTGTAAAGAAAACAAAAAAAATTTTTTTACAACTCACTGTATAGTTAGTCATGTGATTGGGCTAATCCAGTGGCTACAGAAACCCCACAATAATATGATTTGTAATGCAAGTCAATTTATCAATTGTAATGCCACTTTATGCCTGTTCTTGATGTGAGTCTCTCTCTCTCTCTCTCTCTCTCTCTCTCTCTCTCTCTCTCTCTCTCTCTCTCTCTCTCTCTCTCTCTCTCTCTCTCTCTCTCTCTCTCTCTCTCTCTCTCTCTCTCTCTCTCTCTCTCTCTCTCTCTCTCTCTCTCAGTTAAGCACACGTTTTTCAGAACTGACATCACATGATCATGGAACTGTGTCAAGAAAATTAGGTGTTAGAGACTACAGTTTCTCCCCACCAATCAGAAACAACAAAACATTACAGTAAAGTACACCCACCAATAAGGAACAAACTAAATTACAGTAAAGTGGTGCCCGAGATATTCTCTTCCCTGTTCCTCGTCGTTTACTGGAAGCATGCAGAGCCTTTTCAAATTCAAACCACACCTCTTTTGTGATGACATCCTGATACGTTGTTCAGAGAGATATTTTTTGACTGTTGTAATAATATATCAGGTCCACAGCATTGTAAAATGTTTTCCTCAAGGGCATTTTACTTATTGGCTTACTTCGTTTGGTTGAATATGTACTGAGATAATTCAAGGCTCTCGCAAGACTACAGTAGGACAATGTAGCAGGGCTTGGTTTCTGTTTACAAGCATTCTGATACAATGTAAATGCTGCTTGAATGTCCAAGAATTCCCCCACTTTGTGTGAACAACTTCTGCACTTCAAAAAGCACCTTTTTTTTTTTTTTTTTAGCAAGAAGCATAGAGGACCAATCCCTTACTCACCCATATGTGTCATGCTCTATTACCAATGAAAATAAACAAAAACAACTTACAGTTGTCATGAAACCAAGCCATTACTTACTCACCAACGATTTCTGAAGGCTAAGCAGATCAATCCTCCAAATGACATATATGAACTCACTCTCTTAGAGCTTTACCAAGAAAGAACAGCTTCACTTCAAAGTTGATGTGAATGAACTTGAGACTGAATGTTTGTGGACAGTGGTGATGCGCACAACTACAGACAAAAAGAGCTGTTCTGAGACTAGCTTTGCCTGTTGTGCTAATTACAATGCAGCTGCTGATGGAGCACATTAGAAAATTAACTGAACGCACACATTGGTGGCAAACCAACAAATATGGCGGTTGACCTACTTTTTAATGTCAACCGCCAGAAAAATAAACAAAGGAGAAGAATATCTCAACCCAACAAAAGCAACACGCAAATCTTTTTTCAAATCTTTTTTTTTTCAACATGCAAATGTTCTCCACACAGGTGTGTGTGCACTGTCTTCTCCTAAAAATCGAACCAAAGCCAAACCAGCTTGATTACATTCATTCTAACAGGTGTTATAGTCTCACAGGTGAAGAGTACACACTCATAAGGGCAGAGCAAAGCCAAACCGGCTTCATTACATTCATTCTAACAGGTGTTATAGTCTCACAGGTGAAGAGTACACACTCATAAGGGCAGAGCTAACCAAAGCCAAACCGGCTTCATTACATTCATTCTAACAGGTGTTATAGTCTCACAGGTGAAGAGTACACACTCATAAGGGCAGAGCAAAGCCAAACCGGCTTCATTACATTCATTCTAACAGGTGTTATAGTCTCACAGGTGAAGAGTACACACTCATAAGGGCAGAGCTAACCAAAGCCAAACCGGCTTCATTACATTCATTCTAACAGGTGTTATAGTCTCACAGGTGAAGAGTACACACTCATAAGGGCAGAGCAAAGCCACACACAAGGTAACACATTCAGATGAGAGGGCAGAAAACAGTAATATCATGGTGTAAAGGCTCATGGGAGTTTGTCAGCAAATAACATTTGGCAGTCAGTAGAATTCAGTACAAGTAAACAGACTCGGCAAAGTGAGGTTCAGTCATGAGCCAATCGTGAATCAGCATGAGCCAATCGTGAATCAGCATGAGCCAATCGTGAACCAGCATGAGCCAATCGTGAATCAGCATGAGCCAATCGTGAACCAGCATGAGCCAATCGTCACTGAATGTCATATTCACTCCCTGTTAACATTAGAAAGCCACAGTCGGTTGAGAGTTTTAACTTAACTTTAAAAATACATTATTTCAGATTAGCCTTTTGTTTTTATTTTCTGTTTTGACTGGTCTTATTTTACTGTGTATTTTATAGATTTTATTATTGTTTTTATGTTACCTATGTTCTGCTGGTCTCATTTTACGTGTTACTTTGTGTATTTTATCCTGTTTTTATGGTTTTGGAAAGCACTTTGAGCGACTTGTTCTGAAACGCGCTATAAAAATTATTTTATGACCGTGTACTGTGGAACTGTAAGAAAATATGAAAACACATGCTTATTGATAATTTCTCAACAATACAACCTCTTTTGCAGTAGCTACTTCATTGTGAAAACAGTGCTTTATTACACGGCGGTATCTATTGCTAACTTTGAACAGCATGCAGATTGCACAGAGCCGTTTCACTGCAAAAACAGGCAGGGACAGCTGTTGCTTGTATAATCTATGTAACTATTAATATGAGCATAAATGCATACGATTGTGTTTTTCAGCCATTTCCAACACCTGAAAACTTCAAGAAGACTCACCGTGGTCTTTCAGGAGTGACGCGCCGGGTGCTATTTGGGTTTTACTCTGGTCTTCCTCTGTCGTCATGTCGGTTACTGCACGGCTCATTTTAAATGAGTGTCCAGGTGTAATAAAGTAGGTGCCTGTTGCTCTGGACTTGCTAAGACAAGCAGAATCTGCTCTCTGTGCTCTCTCTGGGAGACAAAACAACCTTGTTCCCTCTAAATACAAAGATAAAAAACAATGTGGTAGAACAGGTTGTATATGTGCCACACAATGCCGTTCCCTTGGGAGCGGCAGATTAAGCAAACAAAGGCAAATATGTTTAAACCGGTTTGCGCTGGTATAGTTCAACTGGCCTCATCTGACTGCCGCCCATAGAAACACAATGATATAAACCTCCGGTAGATTAGACCACTCAGACCAGGGGGTATTTCATAAAGCAGGATTACTGGATTAGCTGGATAACAGCTGGATAACTAAAAATGCTAATAGTTGTGTAAGTGACTCTGGATAAGAGCGTCTGCTAAATGCCAGCGATGTAAATATAATGTAAAGTAACTCCAGTGATGCTAATGTTTGGCTGATTGTTGGAGCTGGCTCGGGCCAAGGGGGGAAATATGAGAACATGGCATCGGAAAGTTCACTGCTTAGTGAGCGTGATTTCTCTCTCATCTACAAACAAATACAGGAATACTTCATTTTATTTATTTATTCGTACATAAACTACATAAATGAGAGCAAAATGGAGAAAATAAATAATCATCCTTAAATATAATTTTTTATTGTTAAAAATATTTCTCAGTTTTATTGCACAGCAGTGTAGAGAGACGTGAAGAATGGAGAGAGGGAGGGAAAGAGAGAGAGAGAAAGAAGGAGAGATGGGAAGAATGGAGAGAGAAAGAGAGAGAGAGAGGGAGAGAGTGAGAGAGAGAGATGGGAAGAATGGAGAGAGAGAGAGAGAGACATGCAATAAGGGCCGTGCGGCCGGATTCGAACCGCCAACATCGCAGCTTGTGGATAGCAGCAGAGACAGCCCCTCCTTAAACATTTTTTAAACGGACAAAGACGTGCAGTTCTCAGCTTGCTCCCTTACATTGTCCCAGAGAAAAACTGAATTTAAAAATTACAGAAAGGTTTTGTCACATGTTTGATTGTGTTACAAAAATCTATGATATCAATATAATATATAACTATTATATATATAACAACAATCAAATAATAGCTGTAATTTTTCACCATTAAATAATAGGAAACCACTCAGTTAAAGGGCAAAAGGTTCTATAATTTCTAAACGATTCATCAGATATGAATGAAAATATTCTCAAATTAAAGCTGACCGTCTGCTCTTCAACCTCATTATCATTATCAACCGCATCCGTTCAGTACAGAACCAAAATAACACTGTATATATATATATATATATATATATATATATATATATGTGATATATAATAGATAAGGAGAGGGAGTGCGTTATTGGAACTATAAGCAGTGCTGTAACGTCGAGCATCGAGACCTCAGGTCGAGTTGCGGAGTACTCTCAGCAGTTCTTATATCCAATAACGCACGAACCTCGAGTGATCTGTTGTTTTTATAAATACAACGATGTAAATACAACAATTTTACCGTAAACGTTTAGTAAGTAATGTAAAAATATTTAAACAATAACTTTTGATTAACTTATTCTTTATTTCGTAATCTTGCTATTGCTGTTGTTTATGCTTCCTAGGCAACGCTCTATAGAACACATCTACACACTGGCAGTGAGGTTATGCTAAATACCAGCACTGGTGGAATGTGTCTCGGCCGATCATGTTACTCATTCGGATCTCATTGTTGTATTAAAAAAATTATTATATATATATATATATATATATATATATATACTGTATATGTGACATCCCTGTCTCAATGAATTAAAATATATATATATAATAACTATAGACAGTGACATTACTTTTGAAATCCTCTAGGGAGATAGTGACATTACTTTTGAACTCCTCTAGGGAGACACTGACATTACTTTTGAACTCCTCTAGGGAGACAGTGACATTACTTTTGAAATCCTCTAGGGAGACATTGACATTACTTTTGAAATCCTCTAGGGCAGGGGTGTCAAACTCATTTTCACCCCGGGCCAAATTTGCATTATGGTTGCCCTCAAAGGGCCGGTTGTAACTCTAAGACTATAAATATAACCATACTTGGGATTTTCGCGGACCTCGATTCTAATTGTTGATGGGGGGTGTAATCAACAATTTTTGCTGACCTCGATCCTCGATTGTAATTGTTGACAGGGGGGGGGGGGGGGTGCAATCAATAATTTTTTTTGACGGGAGGGGGGGGGGGGGTGCAATCGCCTTTTTTTTTATTTTTTATACAAACTTCGTTTACCGTTTTATTTAACGTATGTACCGCGGGTGTGCGTCCGCTTCTGCGTTTGTCTATATACGTAAAAGTAAATCCCCGTTAAACAGCCACGTAGATACACGCGTCAGATACTTAAGTTCTCGCGGGCCGCATAAAATCACGTGGCGGGCCGGATTCCACGTTAAATAATTAAGTTCTCGCGGGCCACAAAAAATTACGTGGCGGGCCGGATTTGGCCCGCGGGCCGGGAGTTTGACACCTATGCTCTAGGGAGACAGTGACATCACAGGTGACGGTAAGCCTCCCTGTGGGGGGCTGGGGTTTGTCCCCTAACACTGGTGGAGCGGTTCAGTAAGGGGCTCGGGTGACGGTAAGCCTCCCTGTGGGGGCCTGGGGTTTGTCCCCTAACACTGGTGGAGCGGTTCAGTAAGGGGCTCGGGTGACGGTAAGCCTCCCTGTGGGGGCCTGGGGTTTGTCCCCTAACACTGGTGGAGCGGTTCAGTAAGGGGCTCGGGTGAAAGTGACGGTAAGCCTCCCTGTGGGGGCCTGGGGTTTGTCCCCTAACACTGGTGGAGCGGTTCAGTAAGGGGCTCGGGTGAAAGTGACGGTAAGCCTCCCTGTGGGGCCTGGGGTTTGTCCCCTAACACTGGTGGAGCGGTTCAGTAAGGGGCTCGGGTGAAAGTGACGGTAAGCCTCCCTGTGGGGGCCTGGGGTTTGTCCCCTTACACTGGTTGAGCGGTTCAGGACTGGGCTCGGGTTCATGTGACGGTAAGCCTCCCTGTGGGGGCCTGGGGTTTGTCCCCTAACACTGGTGGAGCGGTTCAGTAAGGGGCTCGGGTGAAAGTGACGGTAAGCCTCCCTGTGGGGGCCTGGGGTTTGTCCCCTAACACTGGTGGAGCGGTTCAGTAAGGGGCTCGGGTGAAAGTGACGGTAAGCCTCCCTGTGGGGGCCTGGGGTTTGTCCCCTAACACTGGTGGAGCGGTTCAGTAAGGGGCTCGGGTGAAAGTGACGGTAAGCCTCCCTGTGGGGGCCTGGGGTTTGTCCCCTAACACTGGTGGAGCGGTTCAGTAAGGGGCTCGGGTGAAAGTGACGGTAAGCCTCCCTGTGGGGGCCTGGGGTTTGTCCCCTAACACTGGTGGAGCGGTTCAGTAAGGGGCTCGGGTGAAAGTGACGGTAAGCCTCCCTGTGGGGGCCTGGGGTTTGTCCCCTAACACTGGTGGAGCGGTTCAGTAAGGGGCTCGGGTGAAAGTGACGGTAAGCCTCCCTGTGGGGCCTGGGGTTTGTCCCCTAACACTGGTGGAGCGGTTCAGTAAGGGGCTCGGGTGAAAGTGACGGTAAGCCTCCCTGTGGGGCCTGGGGTTTGTCCCCTAACACTGGTGGAGCGGTTCAGTAAGGGGCTCGGGTGAAAGTGACGGTAAGCCTCCCTGTGGGGCCTGGGGTTTGTCCCCTAACACTGGTGGAGCGGTTCAGTAAGGGGCTCGGGTGAAAGTGACGGTAAGCCTCCCTGTGGGGCCTGGGGTTTGTCCCCTAACACTGGTGGAGCGGTTCAGTAAGGGGCTCGGGTGAAAGTGACGGTAAGCCTCCCTGTGGGGGCCTGGGGTTTGTCCCCTAACACTGGTGGAGCGGTTCAGTAAGGGGCTCGGGTGAAAGTGACGGTAAGCCTCCCTGTGGGGGCCTGGGGTTTGTCCCCTAACACTGGTGGAGCGGTTCAGTAAGGGGCTCGGGTGAAACCGGGTTCCTCCAGGCTCTGGGGGGTCAGATCCCCTGCTCCTCGTTCTGGGTCCTGTCCAGCAGGACGGCCTCCGTCTCCGTCCACGGAATGTCCCACTGAATCTCTGTCATGTCCGCTTTGGTCTGGGGCCCCTCCTCTTTTGGGCCCTTTCTTTGGGACCCCCCCACGGGACAGCGGCTCAATGGAGACCTGCTCATCCCCCAACCCCAGCCCAAAAAACAAAAACACTGTTATATCTCCACATCTCCATCCAAGGGGGGCGGAGGGGGTTCATTTATCTCAGTGGTTCTGTGGTGCTAGTCAGATGTCAGGACACATTTTGTACATTTTGTTTTTGGCAGAAGATCACAATTACAACTCGGAAAAAATGCAAATTCTAACAGCAGGTAGTTTCCAGCGTCTCTTTCCCTTTCACTGGGAAATGTTATGTTCACATTGTTCATCTTCAGCTGAGTATAATTAGCATGTTGTTCACACATAAATATGAAGACTGGCACTACATTCAGGTCACCAGATGTAGGGTCTGATTGGTACAACCTGTCTGTCTCACGTGATGTTTTCATTCATTACATCCTGTCCCTCTGCAGGCCTGCGTCACACCTGTGTCACACCTGCACACACCTGCGTCACACCTGCGTCACACCTGCACACACCTGCGGTGACGAGCCAGCAGCATCAATGCCAGACTGAGGAGCAGTCCCAGAATGCAGCAGGGCAGCACCACCATCAACCAAGAGTCTGCTGAAGAAGGACCTGAGACACACCAGGATAATGGCAAAGCAGTAATGTGTGTGTGTGCGTGTGTGTGTGCGTGTGCGTGTGCGTGTGCGTGTGGGTGTGTGTGTGTGTGTGATTAGGAGTAAGCTACCTTCTATGGGTATGGTCGAAGGCAGTTGTATGTGTGTGTGTGTGTGTGTGTGTGATTAGGAGTAAGCTACCTTCTGTGGGTAAGGTTGAAGGCAGTTGTATGTGTGTGTGTGTGATTAGGAGTAAGCTACCTTCTGTTGGTAAGATTGAAGGCAGTTGCATGTGTGTGTGTGTGTGTGTGTGTGTGTGTGTGTGTGTGTGTGTGTGTGTGTGTGTGTGTGTGTGTGATTAGGAGTAAGCTACCTTCTGTGGGTAAGATTGAAGGCAGTTGCATGTGTGTGTGTGTGTGTGTGTGTGTGTGTGTGTGTGTGTGTGTGTGTGTGTGTGTGTGTGTGTGTGTGTGTGATTAGGAGTAAGCTACCTTCTGTGGGTAAGATTGAAGGCAGTTGTATGTGTGTGTGTGTGTGTGTGTGTGTGTGTGTGTGTGTGTGTGTGTGATTAGGAGTAAGCTGCCTTCTGTTGGTAAGATTGAAGGCAGTTGTATGTGTGTGTGTGTGTGTGTGTGTGGGTGTGTGTGTGGGTGTGTGTGTGTGTGATTAGGAGTAAGCTACCTTCTGTGGGTAAGGTTGAAGGCAGTTGCATGTGTGTGTGTGTGTGTGTGTGTGTGATTAGGAGTAAGCTACCTTCTGTGGGTAAGGTTGAAGGCAGTTGCATGTGTGTGTGTGTGTGTGTGTGTGTGTGTGTGTGTGTGTGTGTGTGTGTGTGTGTGTGTGTGTGTGTGTGTGTGATTAGGAGTAAGCTACCTTCTGTGGGTAAGGTTGAAGGCAGTTGCATGTGTGTGTGTGTGTGTGTGTGTGTGTGTGTGTGTGTGTGTGTGTGATTAGGAGTAAGCTACCTTCTGTTGGTAAGATTGAAGGCAGTTGCATGTGTGTGTGTGTGTGTGTGTGTGTGTGTGTGATTAGGAGTAAGCTACCTTCTGTGGGTAAGGTCGAAGGCAGTTGCAGTTTTGTGGGAAAGATCCGCTGTGTTGGGAGGACCCCTGCAGGTCAAAGAGCAGAAAAATGAAAGGTGAAAAAAATTAACAAACATCACAGGGAATCACACATTCTGTATTTAAAGATTGTTTGTGAGTGTGTGTGGGGGGGGTGAAAAAGAGTGTGTGTTAATTTGTGTTTTTTTGCACGTGTGTGTATGTGTGCATGTGTGTGTGGGTGAGAGAGTGTGTGTGAGGGTAAGAGAAAGTGTGTGTGTGCATGTGTGTGGGAGAGAGTGTGTGTGTATGTTAATTTGTGTTTTTATGCATGTGTGCATGTATGCGTGTGCTACCTTCTGTGGGTAAGGTCGAAGGCAATTGCAATTTTGTAGGAGACCGCTGTGTTGTGGGGACCCCTGCTGGTCAAAGAGCAGAAAATGTGAAAGTCTACTGTACAGGTTTCCAATCCATGGTAGCAATAGACCCTGGACAGGTCGCCAATCCATCACAGGGCACACACACCATTCACTCACAAACTCATACCTATGGCCAATTAGCCTAACCTGCATGTCTTTGGACTGTGGGAGGAAACCCACGCAGACACGGAGAGAACATGCATACTCCACACAGAAAGGCCCTCGGCCGGGATTCAAAACTCAGTACCTTCTTGCTGTGAGGCGACAGTGCTAACCACTGCACCACCGTGTTCTTCAAGGAACAAGGAATGTAAAAATGATGGTTAGAATTTTAAATATAAACCTTAAACTTTTGTCCGTTATTAACATACTGTTAATATTTAACTGTGTATTTATTCTTGCAAAAAAATGTAAGGTATTGTTCATTAAAATATATTGTTTTATTTACATATAGTGCAAAGCATATTACTAAATAAAGCATATTTATTGTACAAGTGTACATAGTTTTAAAACATTAAATATACCGTATGACGTTAATGTATATACTGTATATACGTATATGTATACATAATATACTGTATGACGTTAATGTATATACTGTATATATATAATTTTCTGTATAAATATATAATCCAGAGCGATATAAATTTTTTTCAAATGTAAATAAAATCAATTTTTACAGATGGATATTTACAGAAGCAATTCAATAAAAAAATTTCGACCCACTGGCCAGAGTAGCTTGTGGATTCTAAAAATCAGCCGTTTTCAACATTTTACCAGCTACATCATCTTTTACAATAGAACAGAACCTGGTAGGTTACCTGCCAAAGTGGCTGCTAAAATATTACCAGCCACAATCAAAATTTTACCGGCATTTACCTGGTGGCAGTTAATTTCAAACCCTGAATTCAGGTTAAAGCGTGACTAAACCCCATTGGAAATCTGTGTTTCCCCCCATCCACTGGCAAATGAATGTAATTGCATTGCTGATCAGTGATTGGCACAGTTGATACATGTGACTTCCCAAAAGCACCAGTTCAGTTGGTCTAGACAACTTCAGTGCAATCTGTAGTTTTCAATATATGGGGACAATTATTTTTTTAATAAGTGTTAAGCCACGCTTTAAATAACTTGCTCACGAGTACAAGCTATCTTACCTGAGTTTCTTCAGTAAAGGTTGTGCTCTGTATCAGAAACACTCGTAGAGATGAGTGAAAACGTTAACGTGGGGTCTCACCTTGGACGGAGAGCCAGCTCTCAGGGCTCTCTGTACCGTCAGAGTCAGCGCACTTGTAGTGACCCTGGTCAGCCCTCGTCACATTGCGGATGGTCATCTCTGTGCTGTTCGAGCTTAGGATCTCTACTCCGTCCCTATAAAAAGCCGTTGTGTTGGCACTCTGCTGCCAGTAGAGGCAGCGTAGAGTCACTGAGCTTCCTTCGGCCAACGGCTGGGCAGGGCTCTGAATGATCATTGGCCTGTCTGTGTGACAGAGTGACACGCGTCAGAGAGTTTGCCCCGCTCTCATTTTCAAAATGTTAAACTACTCACATACAAAGCACTGTATATAAGTTAATTAAAATAGCAAAATCTAGGCCTAGTATTGATATCAAAATGAGGCGAAGTTATAACAAACAATGTTGGCTATTTTAGCTCACACCGATTAAACAAGCTCTATTCTAAAGCAGTGCTACCCAATGTTTCCTAAATTATTTAATGCAACTTGGCCCCGTGTTTTTTTCATCTTGCCATCTGAAGAGAATGTGGAACGTGGCCTCATTTTGATATCAAGGCAGGCCCATATTTTGCAAGTCAACATTTTTTGTTGAGATAGTCTGGATTTGGGACAATACACTGTAATGTGTGAAGCCAAGCCTTGTAGCTACAAGTAGCGCCCACCCTCTTATTTCTTCTGGGTTTTATGACGGTTTGCATACAACATTTTGGAGCATTACCACCACCAATTGGAAAGGAGTTTGGATTCGGAATCTATTTCCTCATAATTATTATTTTTTTTAAACTAGATCCTATTCATGAACCATGTGCTTCTTGAAACACAACTGAACGTGGGTAGAACTTTGGGTTGTGTAGTTACCTGGCCGTGATATGAGTCCAAATGGTGGCGAAATATGTTCGTTAGTTGCTCTGTGCTCCTCTGGGGTGATAATCTGTCATAACAATAACCAGTCCTCGTACATATTTCTTTTTGGTGTAATTAAAATGATTTATAAAAGTACCATTTTCTTCAATGTTGTTACCAAGCTACCAGTTTGTTGTTGTTGAAGGAAAACGTCAAAAAACAAACAAAATGTCAGCAGGTCGGTTTGTTTACCAGAGATATATACCACCAGGAACGCTTGCTTCCGTGGAAATTTGGACCAATGAACTGTTTCTGACTCATCGGCACATTAACGCTGTTTCTGGTGCAATAATTACCTACCGGATCTACGTTCCAAATAAAATATGAAAAAGCCAGGAAAGGGCCATTTAATTTAAAAAAAATAATAATATGTACGAGGACTGGTTATTGTTTGTATTGACAGAATCCGCTTCGGTTGCGGTCGTATATGTGCTAGAAGTGTCATTTTGAGACTGTAAGTGAATGGAGAGCGACAAATACCCTATTGTGGATTATCACCCCAGGGGAGCACAGAACTACTAACGAACAGTCAGTGAGCCAGTTCTGTATTTCTGACCCGCAGGCGAACTGCTTGTGTTCTGTTTGGCCTGCTGAAGCTGGGCTGTGTCCCAATCAGAACCCCATCTACTGCATCCTGTTTCCTGTGTACTGGGTACTGGCAGATGTGTGCTGTTTACTGTGTACGGTTTAGTATGCGACGTGCAGTACGCAAAAATAATATCCTCCATACAATTTTTCAACCATACTGCTGAAGTGTCGTAAGACGTTTCACCCTTGCGGTGCCATGTCACGTGCACCCCTCCATACTATTGAGTATGTTCATTGAGTACACTGGACGAGAAAGTTAAGTTAGCAAAATTTTCTCCAAATATAGTATACTTAAAACCCCTGGATGATATGTACTTACTTCCAGGGTTTCGCTGAGTATATTCGGGAGGATACTTTCAAGAAATAAGCAAACATTTTGGTCACATAAATATGACACGCAACTTCGTTTTAAAAATGAGACGCAAATTCGCTGACGTTTTCCTTCAACAAAAACAAAAACAACATGTGACATGGCCACACAAGGGCAGGACGTCTTACGACACTTCCACAGTACGGTTGAAAAAAAAAAAAGCATGGAGGATATTTTTAAAGCACACTGTATGTCGCGTACAAATGGTACACAGTAAACAGTAGACAGCCTTGGACTAACAGAAATCCTATATTTCAGAAAAGTTTATGCTCCTTTATTTTAGAAAATAAATCATGGAACCCTGGTCTGGCAATTAATGCAATGCATTAGAATGCATATTTAGAATACACATTTCTGTCACCTACAGACAAAGGACTCAGAAAAGCAATTTTGAGACATCCACTGTGCACATGGTGGTTCAGTTACTCCCCGTACCAAAAGGGACTCTTAGGTGCGTCGCTTTGCCGCTAATCGTTGACGGTCTCCTTGCAACTGCCGGGTCCATTTTCCAACAACAGCGGAACCGGAATCATCATGTAATTTCTTACACGCGTCTGGTTTTTGTTCAATCTGAGGTCGATCACAAGAGTTTGACAGATGATTAAAAGTCAGAGCTCAATCACAAGAGTTTGATGGATGATTAAAAGTCCGAGCTCGATCACAAGAGTTGGACGGATGATTAAAATCCGAGCTCGATCACAAGAGTTTGACGGATGATTAAAAGTCCGAGCTCGATCACAAGAGTTTGACGGATGATTAAAATCCGAGCTCGATCACAAGAGTTTGACAGTTTGATTAAAAGTCCGAGCTCGATCACAAGAGTTTGACGGATGATTAAAAGTCCGAGCTCGATCACAAGAGTTTGACGGATGATTAAAAGTCCGAGCTCGATCACAAGAGTTTGATGGATGATTAAAAGTCTGAGCCTGAATATTCTGAATGGTTAAATGCTGAGTGCCTCCAGCACACGGTCACCTGCGTTCATTACACCGGATTAAAATGAATGCAGTTATGATGTTATAGGTTTGGATGGAGCAAAAACCAGGACTATCACTGGAACTCCAGGACCAGGGTTGCCCACCCCTGCTCTATACATCAGAGGTGATTTTACAAAAGCAGGTTTTTGGGGCAGGGGTGAGCCTGGGTTAGCTGTTGGGGTGAGAAGCTAGAAAAGTCTGTCGTGTCGTGTTGGGTAAATGAGTGGCAGCAGGTGGGCTGGTGCAATTAGCAGTCATGTTGGGTAAAAGAGGCACATCACCACCACTCTTTCTCTGAAAGCATATCTCTGGGGAAAAAAGTAACGTCTGTGTGTGAGAGAGTTTTATGTGTGTGAAGAGTGTGTGCCGGTTAAACAGCATTGAATACCTTGAGACATCCCAGGAGGGAGCGCTGCTGTAATCACTGAAAAAGATGTGACATCATCACTTTCAGCTTAATTATGACATCAGCACTGTTTCAGTTTTATTAATACATCATATATTGCTGCCATTTACATCAGCACCAGCACACTGTGACAACACAGTTGTGACCATTATAACAAATGTATTGTGATTGGCACACATGACATTGCTCTTATGACATCACAATGGTCAATGTTGCTTTAATCATCACTATAGAAGCGCATTTTATTTTTATTGAATAGATCCATTCAGCTCAGGTTTGATTTTTCAGGTGTTATTTATTTACTACCTTATGATACTGTTGTTATAATCTCTATTTTATTTGTTTTAATGTGCAGTAACCATGAAAAAGTACATATTATAAACTTCTGTTTTAAAGTACACAGGCACAATCATGAGCTGAGGGCGGGTGAGCGCTCTGTTTTTGTCCCTGATATAATCCAATGTTCTCTGTTTGTTTTACTTCTCTTTAGAGGACTGCAGTAAACACTGTGCTTCTAAGATTTTTATCTTTCTGATAATTATGAAGGAATTCAGCTGTCCTTTCCTGTGCCCAACCACTCTACTTGGATAATAAAAGTTTTTTAAAAACTCAGTAAAATGCTAAATCCACAAACTGTACACAATAGTTTCAGAATTTGGATGTACACATAGCCACAATACTGGTGTTTCAAAACCCTGTTTACGTTGCATGCATCCCCCAATTTTTGTGGACGGTGCCAATGTTGTAGCTGCCAACAGGAACTTGCATGACTCCACATAAGCTCAGGGTGCGATCCAGAATAAGCCTTCGCCTTCAAGACACCAGAACACATTTGAGGTAAAGCAATTGCCCGGCACCACCTTGATTTGTATTGTAGCTATTCCCTGCAATTTTGTCATCTGCATACATTTAAGTATTTATATCCTATGAAGTATTTATAAGACAAATTAAAAGGTGTACCTTGTACTACAGTGATATTCTCCACTATTGATGAGAACGTCTGCCAAGTGATTGCCATGTAATGTAATGGTGAATAAAAGGCTGAATATGTAGTTGTATGAATTAATTTTTAAAAAGATTAAAAGATAAGGGTGACCGCCATTGGCCTAATTTGAAATATTATCTAGTTGTACAATATGCGTCCAGAAACACTTACAATTGATCCAATTTAAACCTTTCAAGTTTCCTGAGAATATAATTCATGGCTAATGTGACACGTACACATTTTTGAAATCATGTGCTTCGTGTTACCAAAATAATAATAAAAGATTGAAAATAAGATGCATTTTATTTTTTATTTAATGTTTAATATATATATTTTACCCCCACCCCCGCCCCCTGCCGCTCGCTGTACTTACCCAGAACCACAGCGAAAGAAGGAACTCCCATCATGCCCTGGGAAAATCTGCCTGTGTCTGAACTGTCTATTTACCTCTCTTTCTCTGTCTCCCTCTCTCTCTCTCTCTCTCTCCCTCTCTCTCTCTCTCTGTCTCTCTCTCTCTCTCTGTCTCTCCCTCTCTCTCTCTCTCTCTCTCTCTCTCTATCTTTCTCTACCCCTCTCTTTCTCTGGGTAATGGGAAAAATAAGCAATTAGTCATACAATAAGTGTGTGTGTGTGTGTGTGTGTGTGTGTGTGTGTGTGTGTGTGTGTGTGTGTGTGGATTGGAGTGTCAGAGCATAGATGTTTTTGAAGTGTGTGACGCATAGATAATGAGGCCAGATATCCTCCCTATCGAAAGGTCACGTGACCCACACTGCAGCTACGGACAGACAGGAAACGCATCACCAAGCACAACATAAACACGGGCACAGCCACGCCCAACAGGCTCCTCCCCCTGACACTGTGAGGGAGAAGGAGAGGTAAAGATTAACAAAATGGCGGCAGCAGGAATTATTCTCCCCCTCAGAGAGCCAGCCCCTAGGTCTCCCCAGCATTGACCGTATGCAACACGGCTCTTTCATGAAACTGTATCTAGATAAGTGACAGAGCCTTTAACAGGGCTGTTGTGTAACTTTGAGACTTATCAATATTTATTTTGAAACCTTAAAATAGGGAGAAGTCATTAACCGACCTGATTACTTTAGTAACTTCATATCTATTTTATTTATACATATGTTTTATTTAGGGTACCACTGTAAGACAAGATAAATCAGAGGCTTTTAGGAGGCATTACAGCGTGCATGTTCCATTTGATAGAAAATATATGCAAGATTCAAACTTTATTAATTGCATGAATGCGGAGATTGGATTATTTAAGAAGACAAATGTTTATATAGAAGATAAAGATAAACCTGATGCATTGATCATATGGGATACCTTTAAAGCATATATCAGAGGAATTATCATATTCTACACAACTAAACAACGATCAGAATTGGGAAAGAATATCTTAGAAAAGGAAAAGATTATATCTACAATTGAAAAAATGCATAAAGTTTTTTTTAAAGAGACAGATTTTTAAAAATTGGATAAAGCTAAATTAGATCTTGATATTTTATTACTACAAAAAGCTAATACTTATACAATTATGTTCTCTAACTAAAAGAATTAATGCTAAATCCCAAATTATTCTTAAAAATGAAAAATTTTAATTAATTAGAAATAATAAAGTAATAAATGAGCAGTTTAAAACATTTAATGAAAATTTATATCAATCTGATATAAAATAATTTAATTATGATTCAGAACTATTTCTCGATTCAATTGAATTAGAAGACATAAAATAGCATTAAGGAAAGAAATAACGGAAAATGAAATTATAGAAATTTAAAAAAATATTTCTCCGTTATTTATGAAAGTATTAGGTGAAATTCCTGCAAGGAACTCTCTTCCAATGAATATGTATCAGGCCATCATTGACTGGCTGTTTCAGTGCAGAGATCAGTTAGGAGTGACTGGCTGTTTGAGTGTAGAGATCAGTTAGGAGTGACTGGCTGTTTGAGTGCAGAGATCAGTTAGGAGTGACTGGCTGTTTGAGTGCAGAGATCAGTAAGGAATGACTGGCTGTTTGAGTGTAAAGATCAGTTAGGTGTGACTGGCTGTTTGAGTGCAGAGATAAATATATGAAATCTCTGTAAAGGTTGTAGAGTAGCTATGAGAGGTGATTCTTACCATGGATTATATACAGTAATCAAATGCTCAGCTGTCTTCTGTTCTCTCTGATTCATTGCCCAGGTGCAGACATGAGGAGCCATATTTCCTTGTTGACAGTAGGAATATAGGTTTGATTTGAGCTTGAGTTGGATGTGTTAATGACCAGTTTGTCCACACTACCCTGTGTCTCCTTTTCCTGTGTGCTTTTGACACTTCTCAGTTTTGTCTTGTGATTTAGGTCAATTAAAAAATAACCTTTCTGTGTCTTTTGTATCTCAGTTAACATTCGGTGGTTTTCAGAGGAAATGTTTTTTAAATGTAAGTGTGTTTAAAAAAATAAACAATAAAAAGACTATTGAAAGCTGCTGGGATGCATACAGATTTAGCGGCTCACCCGACACGATGTCCTTGTAATCACAGCAGTCCTCTGCCATGTTTACAGCCCCCAATTTCACCTACAGGCTCCTTTGTGCAACCACGATTGCTTCCTGTAAACAAAACAACAGCGAGACAGGCTGGAGAACCGGTTTGAACCACATTTCATTCATTCATGTAAATACAGCTTTTTCCATTTTCAATGTTGAAAAGGGCTGTTTATTCTAAATGTTGTGCAAGAAAAACACCCAATTACAAAGATGCTGTATCATAAAACACCCCATTTGACTTCACCTTTTAAAAAATGTAAAAAACTTTATGTTATCGTGACAAATATATTCATCATGAAAAAAAATTATAAAAATGTCCTCTATGCGGCTAAAACCGAAGCCAGTTTATCCAGATAGCAAAGAGGGTGTGCACTGTAAACCATTGAATTGGGAGGGTGAATAATTCCTCTATACATGACAAGCACTAAATTATATCCATAAGTTTATTACTTTAAATGTTCTGCTGACAAGAGAAAGTGAAATTAAATCATAGAGCGTAAGAAGCAATTAGGCTACTAGGGCGAAAGGTTGCGGAAAAGATCGTCCTGAAATGGCTTTCAACTCATCTCTCCCGGTAGACCTCACCTGTCCGGTGTGCATTGACATCTTCGAAGACCCCGTCATCCTAAAATGCGGTCACAGCTTCTGTAAAGCCTGTCTGCACAAGTGGTGGGAGGAGAACAAGGCAGGAGAATGTCTTATTTGTAAGGACAAAACTACAGAGGATCCTGCTTGTAATCGGCGTCTGAAGAACCTGTGTGAGACCTTTTTAATAAGCAGGATTGAGAAAACAGCTTCTATGTCAAAATCTCTCTGCAGTCTCCACGGAGAAAAACTCAAGCTCTTCTGTCTGAACGACGAGCAGCTGATTTGCCTCATCTGTCAAACTTCAGAGAAACATGAAAACCACAAACTGCGACCCGTCCAGGAAGCAGCGCTGAAGTATAAGGTTTGAAAGACATTTTTATCATGCCATATAAATATATTATCTAGTATTTGATTTATTAGAACATTACTGCACGACTACTGCTCACAAAGACTATTTTGACAGCGCTAATGCTATGGTTTATTCTATCACAACAATACCCCCGCAACATGTATCGGGAAATTGCAAAATAATTGCTCCAATTATACAACGGGTAGCTACAGGTCATATTCATATAAAACATTAGAAACTATATTTTTCCACATGAACCGCTCATAGAGACGCCGTTTTTGTAGCTTGATACTATTAGGCTATTAATCATTCCTGGAAACGTGATCATTTTAGACAGGTTAAACGCCAAGTTCCATGGCTGAGTGCATGTTAAAGCATAATGAACGCTTTTTTATTTCCACAAATCTGTGTGATTTAGGTGGAGTGTCAAAGACTGATGTGTCAAAACCTTTTCTTTCAATCGTGGGTAGGCTACACCTGACATTGTGGGTTCATTCCTGAAATACAGGTATAAACTTGTGATTGCAGGAGGACGTGGAGAAAGCA
This sequence comes from Ilyophis sp. 1 JC-2022, assembly GCA_022702515.1. NCBI lineage: Eukaryota > Metazoa > Chordata > Actinopteri > Anguilliformes > Synaphobranchidae > Ilyophis > Ilyophis sp. 1 JC-2022. The sequence continues at coordinate 142,171,839 of CM040403.1, read as the reverse complement.
CTGGGACCCCTAGAGGAGAAGCTGAAGGCCTTTACTGAAGAGAAACAGAAGTGTAATCGAGACGCTGAGTTCATCAAGGTGCACTTTACAGCAGACAACTTAAATTTAAACTCAGTCCGGACCTAGAAGCAAGTCTGTAATTTTCATTATTATATTATTATCATCGGTTTTTTTTTATATTGCTTCCCCCTCCTTTTCATTTCTTCCTCGTACCCATTCTATGATTCTTTAATTATTCAGTTTATATACTTTTTCATTTTTATCACTTTATCACCTTCCTCCTCTATACTCTCTCCTCCTTCTGCCTTCTCACTCAAATTCAAATTCAAATTCACAAAAGCTTTGTCAGCATGATAAGATACAGTACATGTTGCGAAAGCACAGAACATGTACAATTGAACAGATGAGCACAGATCTACACATGCAGTGTACAGGCAAATGCACACTGTTTATGTCAAGCTCTAACATAATTTGCCACTCGTGAAATACATATCTGTCCAATAGGTCAAGTATTTTTCTTTTTGTTTAATTATAATTGTGTTGGGTCGAATTCTCTGGGCAAGGATGTCACTGTCCTGGGGTTGGTTATTATTAGTAGTGTTAGTATTTGCCTCATTGAGTCCCAGGACCAGTTGACTGAGGTAAGTCTTCTTTACTGTATGTAAAGGGGGTCGTCTAACCTCATGTAGAACTGATTTCTAATCCTAAATACGTGCAATTTGTAGTTTGTTCAATTTTAGTTGTTCCCAATGTGATGTTTATTCTGGGTCCCTGATATCTGGATCACTGTTGGGACACAAGAACTTTAGTTTTTCTGTGGTTTACTGTCAGGGCCCAGGTCTGACAGAATGTCTCTAGCAAAGTCAGTTTCTGATGTAGACCATTTTTTGCTGGTGAGAGAAGAACCAGGTCATCTGCAAAGAGTAGGAATTTAACTTTGGAATCATTACATTACATTACATTACATTCATTTAGCAGACGCTTTTATCCAAAGCGACGTACAGTAAGTGCATACAGAAAGGTCATCGAAGTAACTACAGAACAGATAAGAAAGTACATTCTTCCCAAACAGTAGCAGCTATCCCTAGTAATGAACACAATGCAGTTCAAAGTGAACTGGGTAAATCAGCTCTAATACAATTCTATTCTAACTATTATAAACTTGACTATCTTGAGTACACAGTTCAACAAGAGCACAAATCATGAGGTCCTAGATAAGTATTAGTCCAGGTGGAGTCTGAAAAGGTGCGTTTTCAGGCCACGACGGAAAGTAGGCAGGGTTGGCATGGAACGTAGGGGAATGGGAAGTTCGTTCCACCACTGGGGAGCTAGGGTGGAAAAGCTCCGCAGTTGGGACGAGCGAGTGCCATTTACACGGAGGGGGGGAAGTGCAAGTCGCCCTGCAGTAGATGAGCGAAGCGGTCGAGCAGGAACATAGTTCTGGATCAAGTCCTGCAGGTAGACAGGGCCTGTCCTATTGGCTGCAGTGTAGGCCAGGGTCAGAACTTTGAACCTGATCCTGGCTGCAACTGGCAGCCAGTGGAGTGACCTCAACAGGGGGGTGACATGTGAAAATTTCGGGAGGTTGAACACAAGCCGGGCAGCTGCGTTCTGGATCAGTTGGAGAGGCAGGATGGCGCAGGCCGGTAGGCTTGCGAGCAGGGAGTTACAGTAGTCCAGGCGTGAGGTGACCATGGTCTGGACCAAAAGCTGGGTGGAATAGGTGGTCAGGTACGGTCGAATCCTCCTGATGTTGTACAGGAGGAACCTGCAGGACCGTGCCGTCGCCCTGATCTGGTCTTTGAAGTTCAGCTGGTCGTCCAGGACCACCCCCAGGTTCTTTGCAGAGCGGGAGGCAGCCACCACGGTCCCGTCAACGGTGATGGAGAGGTCAAGTAGCGGGGAGGTTTTGTGTGGCATGAAGAGGAGCTCTGTCTTGTCGAGGTTGAGCTTCAGGTGATGGGTAGTCATCCACTCAGAGATGTCGGCCAGACAAGCAGATATCCTCTCCTTCACCTGTTGGGTAGAGGGAGGGAAAGAGAGGAAGAGTTGAGTATCGTCAGCATAACTATGGTATGAGAAGCCATGTGAATTGATTACTGAACCAAGGGATTTTGTATAGATGGAGAACAGCAGAGGACCCAGTACAGATCCCTGCGGGACTCCTGTAATCAGGGGATGGGGTGCAGACACAGAACCCTTCCAAGAGACTTGGTAGGATCTATCAGTGAGGTACGATACAAACCAGGAGAGGGCAGTCCCAGAAATGCCCATCTCAGAAAGTGTGGAAATCAGGAGTTTGTGGTTGACCGTGTCGAACGCTGCAGACAGGTCAAGTAGAATCAGGACAGAGGAGAGGGATGAGGCTCAGGCAGCGGAGAGCGCCTCAGTCACGGCCAGGAGAGCAGTTTCTGTGGAATGTCCGGTTCTGAAGCCGGACTGATGGGGGTCAAGCAGGTTGTTCTGGTGGAGAAAAACAGACAGTTGGTTATGGACAGCTCGTTCCAGAGTTTTGGACAGGAAGGGCAAAAGAGATACAGGACGGTAGTTCCTGACATCAGAGGGGTCTAAGCTAGGTTTTTTTAGGAGTGGGGATACACGGGCAGTCTTAAAAACAGCAGGGACATGGCCACAGGTTAGGGAGGTGTTGATAATAGTGGACAGATATGGAACGAGCTCAGCAGATATTGACTGGAGGACTGCTGACGGGATGGGGTCCAGCGGACAGGTGGTCGCGCGATGGTGCGTCACAAGTTGGAGCACATCTGCATCCTCCAGAGTCTTGAAGGACGACAGCGTGGCGATAGGTTCGGTACGGGGGATGTGGGGTGTCACCTGAGGTGTGAAGGAGTTGCGAATCATGGCCACCTTCCCCTCAAAGTGGGTCAGGAAGTCATCTGCAGAGAGGGAGGAGGGTGAAGGGGGTGGAGGGGGGATAAGCAGGGAGGAGAAGGTGGAAAAGAGTTTCCGTGGATTAGACACACATGCATTAATTTTAGTCTGAAAAAAAGAAGTCTTAGCCGATGTAGTTGCAGCTGTGAAGGCTGCCAGCAGAGTGTGATAGGAGGCCAGGTCATCTGGGGATCTGGATTTCCTCCACTTTCTCTCAGCGCCTCGCAGTATGGTTCTGTTGGATCTGAGAGAATCTGTCAGCCACGGGGAAGGGGGTGATGGTCGAGCTGGTTTGGAGACAAGTGGACAAAGTGAGTTGAGAGACTGAGAGAGGCAGGAGTTAAACATAGAGGTGGCAACATCAACATGCATATTAGCAAAAGACGCAGGAGGAGGAAGTATAGAGAGAGCGGAAGTAGTGAGAGAGGAGTACGAGAGGGTGCGGAGATTTCTCCTGAACATAACAGTGGGTGGGTCGTTAGTAGGGTTGAGGGAGAGCGGGAGGGAAAGAGAGAATGAAATAAAGAAATGGTCCGATACGTGGAGCGGGGTCACCGTGAGTTCAGATGTGGCGCAACTCCTGGTGAGTACAAGGTCAAGTTGGTTACCAGCCTTGTGGGTGGCAGGCGATGGGGATTGAGTGAGAGCGAAGGACTGGAGGAGTGAGGCGACACTGGATAGCTGGGAACTCTCTGGATGGAGGTTGAAGTCTCCCAGTAGGATTACAGGGGTGCCATCCTCAGGGAAGGAGCTCAGGAGAGTGTCCAGTTCATCCAGGAAAGCGCCGAGCGGACCTGGGGGGCGATAGAGAACAACAATGTTAAGTGTAGACGGGTGGGTTACAGTGACTGCATGAAACTCAAAAGAGGAGAAATTCAGGCAGCGTGCAGTGGGAATAGAGAATTTCCAGGATGTGGAAATCAGCAGACCAGTACCCCCGCCTCGGCCAGAGGCCCTGGGGGTGTGGGAGAAGGAATAGCCGGCAGACAGAGCAGCAGGAGTGGCTGTGTTATCTGGAGTGATCCAGGTCTCAGTGAGAGCCAGGAAGTGGAGGGACTTCACCTTAGCATAGGCAGTAATGAAGTCAGTTTTCTGGACAGCAGAGCGGCAGTTCATCATATAGGGTGAGGCCAGATGCTGTAATAATTTTGCAATAATTTTGGGAATAGACAGTCATGCTAAATAGAATCTAAATCTTTCTTAAAGTCTATAAATCAGGCAAACATATTTATGTTTTTTTGGTGAACATGCTTGTCAATTAGAGTGAGTACGGTGAAAATATGATCCGATGTTTTATAATTTGGTTAGAATCCGATTTGGCTTTTACTGAATACATTGTGCTACATAATGTCATGGTTTTTGGCAGCCATGAATTTTCCGTCTTCTTTTCCGGTATTTTGATCTCGCCCAGATATTATCCCTCACACCTGTTTTTGGTTTCCTGCCGGCTAAGCTCAGGGCTTCCGCTTTCCGGTGCTTCGATATTATAATTTCTACTTGACATTGAAGCCGGTAAGGTATAGGTTACAAAGTGACCACTTCACTCTTAAGCTTGCTTAAGAGTAATGCGAGACTTGCTTATTTAGCTGCATTACAGTTTTTCTTGGTTGGATTTTGTTTTCTCGTCCGCACCTGCTGTCCTTCGTTCTGTTTTTTGCTTCTGTTCTCTTTGAGACAGATTGCCTGTATTTTTTCGCTTTGTTTACCTCTCTAAATGCTCTCCCGTATTGAGAGTGAGAGATTTCTTTATTTTTCTTTTCTGTTTCTCGTTTATTTATTCATACCTCTGTTTATTTCTCTTTCTCGTATAGTGAGCAAGAGGTATTCTCATTTCACTCAGATTTAGAGTTCGCCCTCTTTTTTGGGTTGTTTTGATTTGGCTTATGCCTGGAATGTTTTTCATTCTCTATTTTTGTTTGTCTATTTCCCTCTCCTGGTGCGGATCTGTCCGATTTAGTGGTGTACACTACGGTCTGATCTGTACACCAGATTACTGTTCACACAGATGCTTCGGTAGTTATTTGGGTCAAATTTATCTCCACTTTTATATATGGGTGTTATGAGTCCTTTGTTCCAGATATCAGGGAAGTAACCGACACTCAGAACCAAGTTGAAGAGTTTTAGGATGTCATCTGCACCACTTATATTTTTTCAGTTATTGGGGAATCTAAAGGGTTTTGGTTTCTGTTCAATTAAAGTTTTTCATATTTGCTTTTGTTCAGGGCTTAGTCAAAGATTTCATAGTAGGCTATGCTTTGTATGCTTTGACATGTTTGTGGACATTTGCTTGCTAGCATTTGGTTTGGATATCACCAGAGAAGGCTAAATTTCACAATTTCATACTTGTTGTGGAATACCTATCTTAGAAAAGCCTGTTATTTGTCTTTGGTGAGAGCAGAAACGGGTGAGAGTGGAAACAGGCGAGAGCGGAAATGGGCAAAGAGGACGATGAAGAAAAGCGGCTGTGTCTTTTTAAGCCATTTGTCCCCATTTCTGTTCGGACCTTCACTATTCCCCTGCAAGTTTTGCGTGCAGCGTATCCAGTGGGATTCAGATCTGAAACAACTGTGTAATTTCAGCAACGTGTCGCTTTTGCCCACTAAAACATCAAATGTTACTTTTTTGCTTTTTGATGTGAGTAAAACATGGAGCATGTATTTTATTGCATCCATTTTGGCTTGTGAGAAAGTTAACATTGCTTATTTGATTTTTGGTGGGTGGGGTGGGTCCATAGACTGTAGAAAAATATGGGCAAAGTGACATCACCCCTTCTCTGGGTTTGTGAAAAGCTTTTTGAAGCCACAGAAGTGCTGCCATGTTGGACAAAAATTGGAGCCAGAGACTGCGCAGAGATTCTTATTTTGTTCCAGGCCCGGTCCGGTTCATCCACTGTGTGAGATACTACTGACACTCAGTAACTAGAAAGTGCCGCAAGTTGTAACGGATTGGTCCACAAAATATAAACATTTGTCCAAGATGCAATAACTTCAAAAATACAAATCTGCACAAGGGGAGACATTAGACAAAGAAAAGGTACCTATGGTAACTACACGTTCTCGTGGGGAAAATGTAGGTTATAGACTTATAGACTTGTATTTTGACCGCATTGACTTGCATTGAAAATTTACCTAAAAGACCAACCACACTGGCGCCAGAGAGGAACACTCTCAACAACAGCAAAGCTCGGGGTGTGTCCCAATATTCTTCACTCTTCACGACCTCTCCTCCACTCCTCTTCTCCACTTTTCTTCTCCACTCCTCTTCTCCACTCCTCTTCTCCACTCCTCTTCTCCACTCCTCTTCTCCACTCCTCTTCTCCACTCCTCTTCTCCACTCCTCTTCTCCACTCCTCCACTCCTCTCCTCCACTCCTCTCCTCCACTCCTCTCCTCCACTCCTCTCCTCCACTCCTCTCCTACCCAGAAGTATGCAAAACTGCCTGAACGTTTCAAGTAGAAGTAGTACAATATGTACAGTATACAATGTACCTGAAATTGGTTTGTGTCGAGACATGAATTAATATGTAATTAATATGCAATCAGCAACATTATATTAGGACACAAAGGTCAGTTTCCGGGGCACGGAGGAGAGGAGGTTGTAGTGGAGGAAAGGCGGTGCATTTTTCGAGTATTGGGATTGGGACACACCCCCAGTTTTGGCCCCTTGGGTGGGTCTTGGCGAGGTGAGTGAAGCTATGGGTAGCTCACCGCAGTTGTCCGTCAAAAAAAAGGAGACCACTGCAAGCCATGCTGCAAACATAGAAACATACATTACCAGGTTGATATAGAAACACACATTACCAGGTTGATATAGAAACACACATTACCAGGTTGATATAGAAACACACATTACCAGGTTGATATAGAAACACACATTACCAGGTTGATATAGAAACACACATTACCAGGTTGATAGGAAAATTCCAGTTTTTTACAATCACTTTGGCACTTATTTCACAAGTTTGTGCTCAATTTTCAAAACCTTAGACACAAAACTCTAAACGGTGACCACTTGTAACACCTACAGTTGACCCTACAGTATAATGTAGATCAAACTTTGATAACAGGAATCTTGAAACTGAACTCAGTATGCAGTTGCTTCACTCAATCTACATTACTTTCAAAAGGCACCATCTCTTTTAGAGACACCTGGTGCCTTTTCAGAATGCATGCGTGGCCTCCGCCTTGTTCAACATGTCCTCATTGTTAATGATGTGCCGCTGAATTTGGATCAGGCGTATATACATTCTGTGAGGGAAAACAAAGAATACAGTCAGTCCCAACACCTCCTGTGTGGTATCCAGTGACATGCATTATACAGTCAGTCCCAACACCTAGTATGTGGTATCCAGTGACATGCATTATACATTCAGTCCCAACACCTAATGTGTGGTATCCAGTGACATGCATTATACATTCAGTCCCAACACCTAATGTGTGGTATCCAGTGACATGCATTATACAGTCATTTGACTATTGAGAGTAATGCATAGTGCAATGTGAAGACTTACCGGTTCTCATGGCGGAAATTTCTGATGATTGAGGCCACTGTTGATCTCCTGAGGTTTGGCTGAATCATTGTAGCTGTTGTCATTGTCATGCCACGATTTATGACAAGGTCCACAACTATTGCTCTGATTTCATTAGACACTCTTTGCTGTTGCCATCACTATCTTGGTCCGTGGCCTTGTCTTTTACCACATACCCCCCCACCTCTCAAACAAGGCCCATGGTGAGGCCTGAGCCCTCCTCTAAAATGAGGTCTATGGCCACCTCTCTGAAGGGGTAGTTGTCCTCTGCCATTCTCCTGACCATCTCCTCCTCCTCCTCCTCCTCCTCCTCTCACTGCTTGACCTCTATTCTGACGTGGATCATCTGCCTGCTCCATGTTTTTGCCACGTTGTTGCAGGTGGATACAGACCCTTTATACTCTTACCACAATGTGAAACCAATCATCATTACTGTAACGAGTTGTCATTATTGGAAAAGCCAAGAAAATGGCCTACATACAGTACATAGTGAAATCTGAAAACATTGTCTGGAACAGTGAAACAGTGTCTGATAAAGGATGATGATGAAATATTTCAAAGATAATGTAGTAAAATTGGTTCCTGTTCCAAAGTAATTGGTGTAAATAGATTTATTTATCCTGAAACATTCATGATCTAAACAATGGAATGTTGTTAGTAATCAGTTTCCAAAAAACTATGCATTATTATTAATGCTACAGTTACTTATCATTTTGAGCAGTTGCATTAATTGATAGTTAGATGCATTGTAATGAAATGAAGACAGTCACATCATATGTAATGTGTGTATTGCATTTTGAAATGCTAATACTTTGAAGGTAAGTTGTGTCATTGTGAACAAGTGATTTGGATCAGTGAACAGATGATTTTAGGTTTATGTGTATTGTATTCATGCAATTGAAAAAGGCATTTAAATGATCTGTTTAGCGGTTTGTGTCTACAAGTTTGAAAAATTACCTCAAGGTTCTGAAATTAGTGCCAAAGTGATTGTAAAAAACTGTAAATGAACATCACTGAACTCCCATGTAGCAAACCTACTCTTGCCGGTTACTGCCCACCCATTTTCTTTTCTGCTTCTCCTGTAGTGCCCAATCACATTCTTCTTTGCTTCTCCTGTAGTGTCCAATCACATTCTTCGGTGTAATGTCACCCTCTGATTCCTGTTAGACTGGATAGACTATTTTTACAGAAGTACTAAATGTCTCTTTCAGAGCCAGGCCATGTGCACAGAGATGGTAATACAAGAAGAGTTTGAGATACTTCACCAGTTTCTGCAAGATGAAGAGGCGGTCAGGATCGCTGCAGTGAGGGAGGAAGAGGATCAGAAGAGCCAGAGGATGAAGGAAAGGGCTGAAAAAATTACAAATGACATTTCATCCCTGACAGATGCGATCAGAGCCTTAAAGCAGAAAATGGAGGCCGATGATATATGTTTCCTGCAGGTGAGCAAAGATTACTGTGTGAAATACACATGTGTTAATTTGGAATACATGTATGTTAATGTGGGATACATGTATGTTAATGTGGGATACACGTGTGTAAATGTGAGACACATGTGTTCATGTGAGATAAATGTGTGTTAATGTGACATACACGTATATTACCATTAATTTATTGAGCCTACTATCTAATACTTTACTTCAGAACTACAAGGCCACAATGAGAAGGTATGTAAACTCCTGCTTGTCTCTTTTCTATTGTACTGAACCCAAACCCAGTGCAGTACTGACTCCTGTGTTACTGACTGTCTCTTTTCTATTGTACTGAACCCAAACCCAGTGCAGTACTGACTCCTGAATGTTGTTACAGGACCAAATACAAAGTGTCAGATCCAGAGGAGGTGTCAGGAGGGCATATTGATGTGATCAAACATCTGGAAAACCTGAAGTACAGAGTGTGGGAGAAGATGCAGGGGATTGTTCAGTACAGTGAGTTATTGTCAATGGGCCTCATTCACTAACCATTTTATGAACAAATGAAGACTTTCTTTAAGACGTGTTTATAATCATTGTCTTCTTAATTGGGAGTTTTTTTTAGGTAGAACAGAAGCTCAGAACGCAAACATCAGTTAACGCCGAAATGTTTGTAAAAACGTTTTGAAGAGTCTTAAGATCAAATATGTTCATAGAGTGATTGGTGAATGAGGTCCATTCTTGATACACCTGGGTCTAATTCAGCATGTAAGGCTACAAGCATGTTTTTCTGGCGTGTCCTACAAACACTCAAGTGCATTGTGACTGAGGAGAGGAATGACTAGCATCTACCAGCTGTGCTCCAACGCCTCATCTCTAACGCCTCCTCTCTAACACCTCCTCTCTAATGGCTCCTTTCTAATGCATCCTCCCCAAATGCGTCCTCTCTAACACCTCCTCTCTAACTCCTCCTATTTAAGACCTCCTCTCTAACACCTCCTTTCTAACGGCTCCTCTCTCACGGCTCCTCTCTAACGGCTCCCCTCTAACACCTCCTTTCTAACAGCTCCTCTCTCACGCCTCCTCTCTAATGGCTCCTCTCTAATGCATCCTCCCCAAATGCGTCCTCTCTAACACCTCCTCTCTAACGCCTCCTGTGTAAGACCTCCTCTCTAACACCTCCTTTCTAACGGCTCCTCTCTCACGGCTCCTCTCTAACAGCTCCCCTCTAACACCTCCTTTCTAACGGCTCCTCTCTCACGGCTCCTCTCTTACGGCTCCCCTCTAATGCCTCCTCTCTAACGCCTCCTCTCTAACACCTCCTTTCTAACGGCTCCTCTCTAACGGCTCCTCTCTAATGGCTCCCCTCTAATGGCTCCCCTCTAACGGCTCCTCTCTAACGGCTCCTCTCTAACGGCTCCCCTCTCATGCCTCCTCTCTAACGTCTCCTCTCTAATGGCTCCCCTCTAATGCTGTTACGATCCCCACGGGCCTAGGGGTGCATGGGGTAGGTAACTAGATGTTATTTAGCGGGTGATGTAAAGTATACTGAACTAGTAATAACAATATTAGAAAAACAGACCAGATAGAAAACTCAGTGCAAGTTTTTACTGTGAATAATAAATAAAGAAACAGTGCAACACTAAATACATAACACACAAACCAGACTCACACAACCAGGCTCAAGGGACGCTGGATGTTGCCAAAAGAACACCCAAAACGAAACTAGCTAACACAGAGAGTAGTAACTTATCTAGTGTATGAAGTACACAAAACAAAAGCCTAACTACTCTAACTAGCAGACCAGAAAAATACAGTGGTTGGCAATCACGCCTAAGGACTAGTGGTTCTATACATAAACACTCTACGGGCATATGTATAGGAGCCCCCAGTCTTACCTGTCCAAAGACCTGCAAGTGTACATAAACCAGAACACATTCAAACACAAAACTATGGTAGACAAACTTGGGTTTTACAGCACACCAACACACACACTTGACCCCAAAAAACCACACTCTCGCCAATGGCAAATAGTCCAGTTTATATGGCAGAGGTGGCGGGTTCTGATTGGATGATTGGATGATGACAGCGGGACTTGATTGACAGGCGGCACAGCGAATGAAGGTGGTGGCAGGCGAAGGCAGGGAAGTCCACAAAACAATAACACAGACACGTAACAAATGCCTCCTCTCTAACGCCTCCTCTCTAACGGCTCCTCTCTAACGGCTCATCTCTAATGCGTCCCCTCTAACGTCTCATCTCTAATGCCTCCCCTCTAACGTCTCCTCTCTAACTGCTCATCTCTAATGCGTCCCCTCTAACGTCTCCTCTCTAACGGCTCATCTCTAATGCGTCCCCTCTAACGTCTCATCTCTAATGCCTCCCCTCTAACGTCTCCTCTCTAACGGCTCATCTCTAATGCGTCCCCTCTAACGTCTCATCTCTAATGCCTCCCTTCTAACGTCTCCTCTCTAACGGCTCATCTCTAATGCGTCCCCTCTAACGTCTCCTCTCTAACGGCTCATCTCTAATGCGTCCCCTCTAACGGCTCTCATTTGGCAGATGCACAGCTAGAAACAGAAGAGTGTGGTGCCTCTGCTGAAGAGCTCTACAGTGCAGTCCCAAAAGCAGCCTGCTCCAACGAGGATCTCCCACAGGTACGGCCCCAACCCTCAGTCTCCAACGAGGATCCATGTGTCCTTCAAATGAACCCTTTGCCTGAGCACAAAATAAAGGTAGAGGCAATGATGATTAGGGTGCTGCTCTTATCTTGGGCAGGGATGCCTTTAGTGTGCTCTATAAATGCCTCTGTAGTTCTACTGTGCTGCCCACACTCACACACCCCTGCAGCTGCCCAACAGGCACACGCGTCATGTGTGCTCACCTGTCACTTTGCCACACAGAATGCCTCTATACCCCCAATCAGAGTACATGGAGCCTGCCACTAACACCTGATAGGATGTGAGTGTTTGATGTGTTACTGAGGGGATCTAATGTAGCAGTGCTTTGAGAAACCATGGCCCTGGCAGTCCAAAGCCAGCTGCCTCCTCCATTTGTGCATTACCAGTCATACACGGCCAATGTCACAGCCCCGGGTCCAACCTGCAGCCTTCCAAATTGGAATTGTTTGTTAATTAGTCATTCGGTTGGTTGCAGGGCTAGCCTGGGAAAGTGCTTGCTGGATTAAGCTTCGGAATCGTTTGTTAATTAGTCATTTGGTTGGTTGTAGGGCGAGCCTGGGAAAGTGCTTGCTGGATTAAGCTGTGGAATCGTTTGTTAATTAGTCATTTGGTTGGTTGTAGGGCGAGCCTGGGAAAGTGCTTGCTGGATTAAGCTGTGGAATCGTTTGTTAATTCGTCATTTGGTTGGTTGCAGGGCTAGCCTGGGAAAGTGCTTGCTGGATTAAGCTTCGGAATCGTTTGTTAATTAGTCATTCGGTTGGTTGCAGGGCTAGCCTGGGAAAGTGCTTGCTGGATTAAGCTTCAGAATCGTTTGTTAATTAGTCATTCGGTTGGTTGCAGGGCTAGCCTGGGAAAGCGCTTGCTGGAGAGTGTCCTGATTGATGTTTTAAAGGTGCAGTGGTACGATGAGCGCAGATGTACCTGGAACAGACCAGCGGCCCTAAACCCTAAAACCAAGAAGCTCCCCCTGTTCCAGCTCATTCGCTCTCGCTTTCGAGGACGCCCAAATGAGGAAAAGCCGGAGAAGGAGGACGATGACAGCCAGGACATCTGCGCCAGGGTGATATACAACTACCAAGCAGGTGAGTGAGCCTCTGCCCTGTATGAGCACAGGGACAGTTTTTGTGGTGGCTGTGTAGTCTAATGGTTAGGGAACTAGGCTTGTTACCTGAAGGTTGCAGGTTCGAATCCCAGGTAGGTCACTGCCATTATACGCTTGTACAGTAATACCTTGACATACGAGTTTAATTCGTTCCGTGACCGAGCTCGTAACTCGGTTTACTCGTATATCAAATCAATTTTCCCCATTGAAATTAATTGAAATACCATTAATCCGTTCCAGCCCCCCAAAAAACACGCTAATTTCTTTGTTACGTAGTTATACAAATGAGAAATTTATTTATAAATCATAAATAATGAATACAAAACATAATACAAAGATAATAAAATAGAATATAAAGAAATAAACTGGTTCTAAACTTAATTGCTACATTATTATTCTTTACTTACACATCTTCGTCAGTGATGTTTTCAGTTACGATTTTTGGCTTTTTCGTCACGCTTTTTTCACTCTGATCTGCAGGGCGTTTCGATAAAAACCTATCAATGGTGGTTTGTTTCTTCCTTCCCTTCAAAATTTTTCGGAAATGCGTTAGGCAAGTGTCATTACACAACGCCATAGTACATATTGTTGAAGTACTACGCTCAAACTCCCTCGCCAAGTCGACAACACGCACACCACGTTCATGTTTTGCAATGATTTCACGCTTAATTTCAAGCGAAATCATTCGCTTCTTCTTATCACTGTCCTTTGCCATTACTGTCTTAGGACCCATGGTTGAGTTACAACAAATAAATTAGGCAAAATAACTGCACCAATGAAAAAATGAGAGCTAAACACAACACAGATTACTACGAGATGCTTCCACAACGAGATAACCACGTAAACTGAACGAGTGAGTGGGGGAGATGCGGGTGTTCGCTTGGTTAACTGCGCCATCTAGCGGAGGCGTCTCTAAGCTCGCTCCGCTTGTTCGGCTCGTAACTCGGGTCTAGGCTCGTAAGGCGAAGCAAGAAATTGTCCGAGCAACGGCTCGTAACTCGGAATACTCGTAAATTGGTGCACTCGTATGTCAAGGTTCTACTGTATAAGGTGCTTAACCTGAATTGTAAATGTAGCTGTTTAAACAGATAATACAGGGGGTGGACAAACAGCTGCAAACAGTAAACATAAAACAGCTGCCACGTGTTTGCCATGTTAAACCTCAACCTCTGTTCCTAACCTGATTATCTATGCTGTTTTTGAATCTTGTGCCATGTGTACATTTTATACGATGACTTGCTTTTCTTTATAATTATGCCAATCGACTATACTCGCCTGTTAGTCATATTTTTATGAAATGCTATTAAATTATAAATTACATGTTACTGTTATATCAGTAATAAATGATTACACTTCAACAAATCTATAAGAAATCAGAAAACATTTTGGTCCAAAACATTTGGAGTTGATCTCTTCTATGTAGTACAGTGGAATGTGATTAGTGAAAAACTGAACTGAAATGGAATAATTAACAATTGGGCCATATTTGTGACTCATGTTACGTGCAAGTGTTGGATTCTAGACCAGTTTCAATGATCTTCTATTGTATTCAGCTGTTCACTTTGAGCAGAGAGGTGTTCACTCCCCACAGCTGTGCAGAGGTGCACATCTCCGCTTGTCATGGACCAAAATGCTTTCGGTTTTTGTTCTACATTAGCTCTAAAGTGTTTTCACTTATTACTGACAGAAAATATGATTAATGGTTAATTATGACTCATTATCAAGCTAATAATAAAAAAAAAAAACAGAAACTAAAATGTATACGTGGCATGCATCATTGTGTTGATGTTAAGCCCGTATATGCATGCATCATTGTGTTGATGTTAAGTCCATACATGTATCATTGTGTTAATGTTAAGCCTGTATATGCATGCATCATTGTGTTGTGTTGAGCCTGTATATGCATGCATCATTGTGTTAATGTTAAGCCCGTATATGCATGCATCATTGTGTTGTGTTGAGCCTGTATATGCATGCATCATTGTGTTAATGTTAAGCCCGTATATGCATGATGATTGTGTTGTGTTCAGCCTTTATTTACTTTCCTTTTCCCTCATAGCAGATGACACAGAGATCTCCTTGAATCCCGATGACATCATCACAGGCATTTCCATAATAGACGAGGGCTGGTGGCAGGGCTACAGCTCAGACAGGTGCTTTGGAATGTTCCCTGCCAATTACGTGGAGCTCATCTAAGCCCCGGACCCGCCCACTTACTGGATAAACCTATCAGAGCCGGGCTACATCCCCGCATTGGCAGAAATTAGTGCCAGCAGAAACTGAATTTGAATTACATAACTTAGACTTTATTTAACACTTGTACAACATGATAACTATTGTTTATACGTCCTTAACAAACTATTCGTTAATGATGAATTATACAAGAACAGTGAGTTATTAATCATAATATGCATAATACAAACGTGATATTAATAACTTATGTAACTTATTTTTATCTGATTAGTTCATCATTAGTAATGACAGTAGTTCAACCTTTATATCTGATTCATAAGTGAGAAAGCCAACTGCTACTAAATCATTTGTACAACATTTAGCTTATGTTATTAAATGTATAATTAGACCTACGTGCACTTGTTTTTGAGCACATAATTACGAATGATGTGTAAATGATTTGTTGATCATGAACGAATAATGCTTAAATGCATCATAATTGAATATGTTCAATAGTTGCATAGGATTCTACTCATGTATTACAAATAATTTTTTAGTACATTTGTAAAATAAAAAATCTGTGAACCTGTTATAGGGGCTGTTGCTTTAATCTAAAGTGTGAACTTTCCATCATGTATAAACATGGATAAGAGGTATTTCAGCTATTTGTACGCTTGAACTATATTTCTAATCAGTTGTGAATGAGCTATAATATATTCATATTTTCCATATTTCTCATTAATATAACTCTTTGCAGTACCTAAAGTTGCCACACACTTCAGTCTATAAAAGGTCATTAAGCCATTTGCGCATCAGGATGGCCTAGGAACGAAAGGATGGACAATGCAGGAACAGGAAAGGATGGACAATGCAGGAACAGGAAAGGATGGATAATGCAGGAACAGGAAAGGATGGATAATGCAGGAACAGGAAAGGATGGACAATGCAGGAACAGGAAAGGATGGACAATGCAGGAACAGGAAAGGATGGATAATGCAGGAACAGGAAAGGATGGATAATGCAGGAACAGGAAAGGATGGACAATGCAGGAACAGGAAAGGATGGACAATGCAGGAACAGGAATTACAATGTCAGTTATCAGTCGGATGAATTACAATGACATTGGGCCTCATTCACCAACCATTCTATGAACAAATTTGTTCTTAAAACTTTTTTTGAAATGTTTATGAACATTCTGGCATTCACCAATGTTTTCTTACTTGGCATTTTTTCTTGGGTAGAACAGAAGCTCAGAACGCAAACATCAGTTAATCCCGAAATGTTTGTAAAAACGTTTTTAAAAAAGGCTTAAGAACAAATTTGTTCGTAGAATGATTGGTGAATGAGGCCCATTGTTCTTTAAGCAATATAAAACAATGGGCTACATGTAGGAAGCCATATAAGAATATTCATAAGATTCATTCTTAATTAGTTCTTAAGCACAGGTTAAGAAGGATTTTTGGCATTCATTCCAATGTGTCCTTATTTTGGTATTTTTCTTCAGTAAGAGAAAAATGTTAGAGTGGATGAGACCACTGTTACCCAGATGAGAAGAACAGACCCGTTGCTGAAAGTCTAGAAATCACTTGCCAAACACACAGAAACGTGTGTTTTCAAATTAAAGGACATTAAAAATGTATTAAATAAATATAAATGCCCATCAACACATAATCACATTTAAATGATCACCTTGATGAACTGTCGCTATCGAGGACAATAAATTCCAAGGTCGACTCTGGTTTTTTAACTTGTTCTGTCGGCTTGTCATTTCACTTTGCTGTCCTTATTCACCTTCACCATTGCAGTAGCTAGCTAGCTACACATACTCAGTCACCATTGCAGTAGCTAGCTAGCTACACATGCTCAGTCACCATTGCAGTAGCTAGCGAGCTACACATACTCAGCTGACACCTAATCCACCTCTCCCTCACACAGAAAAGAGTGTCACGCCCAGAAACATCCCGAACACTTCTTAGAAGAATAAATACAGACAGAGAAGTGCTGATTCGGTGTGCAGAGACAGAGATTGCCAGTGCATCATATCTATGACTGAGCATGGTTATTTTATAATATGTTCAAGGTAAATAGCCTGCATAGTATGCCTTTAACACTGTGGCTGTATTCAGAGAATTGAAAAGGTCATTGAGACTTTTGCATTTACATGGAATTGCATTTGTGAGTGCATTTAGTGCCTTCATTGTACGCACCTTTTTAACTTTACCCACCTTTTTAAGCTTTTACTTAATCATCTTAATTATTTTAATTATTGTTTTTATTTATTTATCTATTCATGTTTTATTTTGTATATATTTTTTATTGTGTCTATCTTTTCTTGTTATGTCCTGTATTTTATCTTTATTTTAGGTTAAGCGCTTTTGATTGCATCTTTTGCATGAATTGTGCTATATAAATAAAGTTTGATTGATTGATTTATTGATTGATTCAGGTAAGAATTATACATGTCAGCTTGGTTCTCTGCATCAAGAGTTATGCACATCTAAACTCAAAAAGTTTTTGATCTAAAACAACTACATATAATTGTTACAATTTCAACTACTTTAACCTTTTT
The DNA here is from genome assembly GCA_022702515.1 of Ilyophis sp. 1 JC-2022. Classification (NCBI taxonomy): domain Eukaryota; kingdom Metazoa; phylum Chordata; class Actinopteri; order Anguilliformes; family Synaphobranchidae; genus Ilyophis; species Ilyophis sp. 1 JC-2022. The sequence continues at coordinate 142,154,484 of CM040403.1, read as the reverse complement.
ATGCATGGAGTCCACTTGTTACATTGTATTGGCAGGTGGAGGTGGAAACATACAAACTCCCTCTGGTGTAGCTGTGAAAACCTTATATTCCTAGAGAACAGAGCATGTTAAAAAAAAAATCTTATTAGGGAAGACGCAAGGAGCAGAATTAGTTATATTTGTCACAAAAAATTACTGTAGTTATTGTATTGTATACAAAAACCTTCTCTCCACTGAAGTGGACATCATGCATTAAGAGTTGTAATGTGCATGTGTGGTCTATGTTTTTAAGGGGCCATTTGTGGCACATTTCTGTGACCTAGGCGGGGGAAACACATGCGTAGTTTGATGGGGAAAAAATATTGCTATGTTTTGTAATAATTCATGCATGAAAGGGTTAAAATATTCAAAATGATAAAATTTAAAGAAATAGAAAACGTATTCACTCAATGAGGCAAAAGTTTTTCTCATTATTTTCCATCCACGTATCTTAATCATATAAGCAAGCGTTGATACATCCATATCGTCTGAGAGAGAGGTAACTGCATGTGTGCAAGTTATCTATGATTACATCTAAAACAGGGAATTCATTCACATACCAGTACATGCATTTCCAGCTGAAAAATAATCTAAGCAGTTGAGCATGGTTGTCACAACAATAGAAAAGCACATCCACATACAGGGAGACACACACACACACACACACACATACACACACACACACACACACACACACACACACACACACGTATATTTTCTGATTTCCGTTGGTGTTGAATATGATAGTTAATCTAATCTACAGTAATCACATACAGTGAGATCACTCCCTGCTCTCCCTATAGGCTGCACTCTGATCTGTGTCCTAATCAAAGCATTGCTATCCCACTGTAACAGAGACCTGCAGTGGGCAGATTCTCAGAGGAACACAATCAGAGCCAACAAAAAACAAGGGAAACAGCCTCTTAGTGAATTTGTGTTTTAAAGTGTGCAGAGACACATTGTTAGTGGGGTCAGAGAAGGACAAGCTCCCTCTGTTCCAGTCCAGCTGAACTCTGACCTTTTTCACTTCCTTCCTAATGTTCAGTTTAGTAGTTTTCCCTGCACTGCTAACTACGCTATATTCCTCATCATCATGACCTATAACCCAACGTTCTCCCAACCGAGTCTCTCCTTTATCAGATGAAATCTCAGCTACACCGAGCACCCAGGCAGGATTATCCCCAACCTCTACATCCCAGCAGTGTGTCCCTGAGGAAAAGCCTTCAGATCCAAACACAAAATCTTTAAAGATATTATAATGATCATCATCAGAGCTCAGCTCTGTCTCCCCACTGTATCTCAGGCTGGTCAGATCCACAGACACGGTGAGATCATCTCCTTTAGTGTTTGGATCCAGAATAACAGGAGCTGAAGAGAGAGATTGGGAGGAAGATAAGAGGTGGAGGTTAGTGCTGTTCTTACGAAATAGAAACTCCATAGGAAAAACAACAGAAACACAAAATGCAGTGAATGATGAATTAAGATTATCTCAGAGTTACTTCCTATAATAATCATTTTTTTGTTATTCTGTTACGGTTTTCCTGATCCCCGCCCCCTTCCCCGCCCCCTTCCCCGCCCCCTTCCCCGCTGAGGTTCTTTCGCAGCTCCGGGATAGCATCCATTTCCTGTTTTTCTCCCTTCCCGGCAATTAATCTGCTCACCTGTTTCAGGTGATTGTTCCGGCTATAAATACACAGTGCTTCTTTAACCCTGTGCTTTGGTGTCAAATCGCCACTAGCACAAAGCCAGGTAATCGGTACAGGTACAAAGCCACTAACACAAAGCCAGGTAATCAGTACAGGTACAAAGCCACTAACACAAAGCCAGGTAATCAGTACAGGTACAAAGCCACTAACAAAAAGCCAGGTAATCAGTACAGGTACAAAGCCACTAGCACAGAGCCAGGTAATCAGTACAGGTACAAAGCCACTAGCACAAAGCCAGGTAATCAGTACAGGTACAAAGCCACTAACACAAAGCCAGGTAATCAGTACAGGTACAAAGCCACTAACACAAAGCCAGGTAATCAGTACAGGTACAAAGCCACTAGCACAAAGCCAGGTAATCGGTACAGGTACAAAGCCACTAACACAAAGCCAGGTAATCAGTACAGGTACAAAGCCACTAACACAAAGCCAGGTAATCAGTACAGGTACAAAGCCACTAACACAAAGCCAGGTAATCGGTACAGGTACAAAGCCACTAACACAAAGCCAGGTAATCAGTACAGGTACAAAGCCACTAGCACAAAGCCAGGTAATCAGTACAGGTACAAAGCCACTAACACAAAGCCAGGTAATCAGTACAGGTACAAAGCCACTAGCACAAAGCCAGGTAATCAGTACAGGTACAAAGCCACTAACACAAAGCCAGGTAATCAGTACAGGTACAAAGCCACTAGCACAAAGCCAGGTAATCAGTACAGGTACAAAGCCACTAACACAAAGCCAGGTAATCAGTACAGGTACAAAGCCACTAGCACAAAGCCAGGTAATCGGTACAGGTACAAAGCCACTAACACAAAGCCAGGTAATCAGTACAGGTACAAAGCCACAAACACAAAGCCAGGTAATCAGTACAGGTACAAAGCCACTAACACAAAGCCAGGTAATCAGTACAGGTACAAAGCCACTAACACAAAGCCAGGTAATCAGTACAGGTACAAAGCCACTAACACAAAGCCAGGTAATAAGTACAGGTACAAAGCCACTAGCACAAAGCCAGGTAATCAGTACAGGTACAAAGCCACTAACACAAAGCCAGGTAATCGGTACAGGTACAAAGCCACTAACACAAAGCCAGGTAATCGGTACAGGTACAAAGCCACTAACACAAAGCCAGGTAATCAGTACAGGTACAAAGCCACTAGCACAAAGCCAGGTAATCAGTACAGGTACAAAGCCACTAACAAAAAGCCAGGTAATCAGTACAGGTACAAAGCCACTAACACAAAGCCAGGTAATCAGTACAGGTACAAAGCCACTAACCCAAAGCCAGGTAATCAGTACAGGTACAAAGCCACAAACACAAAGCCAGGTAATCAGTATAGGTACAAAGCCACTAACACAAAGCCAGGTAATCAGTACAGGTACAAAGCCACTAACACAAAGCCAGGTAATCAGTACAGGTACAAAGCCACTAACACAAAGCCAGGTAATAAGTACAGGTACAAAGCCACTAGCACAAAGCCAGGTAATCAGTACAGGTACAAAGCCACTAACACAAAGCCAGGTAATCAGTACAGGTACAAAGCCACTAACACAAAGCCAGGTAATCAGTACAGGTACAAAGCCACTAACACAAAGCCAGGTAATCAGTACAGGTACAAAGCCAGGTAATCAGTACAGGTACAAAGCCACTAACACAAAGCCAGGTAATCGGTACAGGTACAAAGCCACTAGCACAAAGCCAGGTAATCGGTACAGGTTAATCAGTACAGGTACAAAGCCACTAACACAAAGCCAGGTAATCAGTACAGGTACAAAGCCACTAACACAAAGCCAGGTAATCAGTACAGGTACAAAGCCACTAGCACAAAGCCAGGTAATCGGTACAGGTACAAAGCCACTAACACAAAGCCAGGTAATCAGTACAGGTACAAAGCCACTAACACAAAGCCAGGTAATCGGTACAGGTACAAAGCCACTAACACAAAGCCAGGTAATCAGTACAGGTACATACAAAGCCACTAACACAAAGCCAGGTAATCAGTACAGGTACAAAGCCACTAACACAAAGCCAGGTAATCGGTACAGGTACAAAGCCACTAGCACAAAGCCAGGTAATCGGTACAGGTTAATCAGTACAGGTACAAAGCCACTATCACAAAGCCAGGTAATCAGTACAGGTACAAAGCCACTAACACAAAGCCAGGTAATCAGTACAGGTACAAAGCCACTAACACAAAGCCAGGTAATCGGTACAGGTACAAAGCCACTAGCACAAAGCCAGGTAATCGGTACAGGTTAATCAGTACAGGTACAAAGCCACTAACACAAAGCCAGGTAATCAGTACAGGTACAACGCCACTAACACAAAGCCAGGTAATCAATACAGGTACAAAGCCACTAGCACAAAGCCAGGTAATCGGTACAGGTACAAAGCCACTAGCACAAAGCCAAGTAATCAGTACAGGTACAAAGCCACTAACACAAAGCCAGGTAATCAGTACAGGTACAAAGCCACTAACACAAAGCCAGGTAATCAGTACAGGTACAAAGCCACTAAGACAAAGCCAGGTAATCAGTACAGGTACAAAGCCACTAACACAAAGCCAGGTAATCAGTACAGGTACAAAGCCACTAACAAAAAGCCAGGTAATCAGTACAGGTACAAAGCCACTAACACAAAGCCAGGTAATCAGTACAGGTACAAAGCCACTAACACAAAGCCAGGTAATCAGTACAGGTACAAAGCCACTAACACAAAGCCAGGTAATCGGTACAGGTACAAAGCCACTAACACAAAGCCAGGTAATCAGTACAGGTACAAAGCCACTAACACAAAGCCAAGTAATCAGTACAGGTACAAAGCCACTAAGACAAAGCCAGGTAATCAGTACAGGTACAAAGCCACTAACACAAAGCCAGGTAATCAGTACAGGTACAAAGCCACTAACACAAAGCCAGGTAATCAGTACAGGTACAAAGCCACTAACACAAAGCCAGGTAATCAGTACAGGTACAAAGCCACTAGCACAAAGCCAAGTAATCAGTACAGGTACAAAGCCACTAACACAAAGCCAGGTAATCAGTACAGGTACAAAGCCACTAGCACAAAGCCAGGTAATCAGTACAGGTACAAAGCCACTAGCACAAAGCCAGGTAATCAGTACAGGTACAAAGCCACTAACACAAAGCCAGGTAATCAGTACAGGTACAAAGCCACTAGCACAAAGCCAGGTAATCAGTACAGGTACAAAGCCACTAACACAAAGCCAGGTAATCAGTACAGGTACAAAGCCACTAACACAAAGCCAGGTAATCAGTACAGGTACAAAGCCACTAGCACAAAGCCAGGTAATCGGTACAGGTACAAAGCCACTAGCACAAAGCCAGGTAATCGGTACAGGTACAAAGCCACTTACACAAAGCCAGGTAATCAGTACAGGTACAAAGCCACTAACACAAGGCCAGGTAATCAGTACAGGTACAAAGCCACTAACACAAAGCCAGGTAATCAGTACAGGTACAAAGCCACTAACACAAAGCCAGGTAATCAGTACAGGTACAAAGCCACTAACACAAAGCCAGGTAATCAGTACAGGTTAATCAGTACAGGTACAAAGCCACTAACACAAAGCCAGGTAATCAGTACAGGTACAAAGCCACTAACACAAAGCCAGGTAATCGGTACAGGTACAAAGCCACTAACACAAAGCCAGGTAATCAGTACAGGTACAAAGCCACTAACACAAAGCCAGGTAATCAGTACAGGTACAAAGCCACTAGCACAAAGCCAGGTAATCAGTACAGGTACAAAGCCACGAACACAAAGCCAGGTAATCGGTACAGGTACAAAGCGACCACCTCACTTTAAAGCTTGCTTTAAAGTAACACGGGACTTGTTTTTAGTTTGCATTAGAGTTCCTTAGCAGGATTTTGATTTCTCTTTTACACTTTATTATCCCATCGTAGTACTCTCGTGTATTTAGAGCGAGAGTTTATTATTTCTACTTATCGTAGTACTCTCGCGTATTTAGAGCGAGAGTTTATTATTTCTACCTATCGTAGTACTCTCGCGTATTTAGAGTGAGAGTTTATTATTTCTACCTATCGTAGTACTCTCGCGTATTTAGAGCGAGAGTTTATTATTTCTACCTATCGTAGTACTCTCGCGTATTTAGAGCGAGAGTTTATTATTTCTACCTATCGTAGTAATCTCGCGTATTTAGAGCGAGAGTTTATTATTTCTACCTATCGTAGTACTCTTGTGTATTTAGAGCGAGAGTTTATTATTTCTACCTATCGTAGTACTCTTGTGTATTTAGAGCGAGAGTTTATTATTTCTACCTATCGTAGTACTCTTGTGTATTTAGAGCGAGAGTTTATTATTTCTACCTATCGTAGTACTCTCGCGTATTTAGAGCGAGAGTTTATTATTTCTACCTATCGTAGTACTCTCGCGTATTTAGAGCGAGAGTTTATTATTTCTACTTATCGTAGTACTCTCGTGTATTTAGAGCGAGAGTTTATTATTTCTACTTATCGTAGTACTCTCGCGTATTTAGAGCGAGAGTTTATTATTTCTACTTATCGTAGTACTCTCGTGTATTTAGAGCGAGAGTTTATTATTTCTACCTATCGTAGTACTCTCGTGTATTTAGAGCGAGAGCTTATTATTTCTACCTATCGTAGTACTCTCGCGTATTTAGAGCGAGAGTTTATTATTTCTACCTATCATAGTACTCTTGTGTATTTAGAGCGAGAGTTTATTATTTCTACCTATCGTAGTACTCTTGTGTATTTAGAGCGAGAGTTTATTATTTCTACCTATCGTAGTACTCTCGCGTATTTAGAGCGAGAGTTTATTATTTCTACCTATCGTAGTACTCTTGTGTATTTAGAGCGAGAGTTTATTATTTCTACTTATCGTAGTACTCTCGCGTATTTAGAGCGAGAGTTTATTATTTCTACCTATCGTAGTACTCTCGCGTATTTAGAGCGAGAGTTTATTATTTCTACCTATCGTAGTACTCTTGTGTATTTAGAGCGAGAGTTTATTATTTCTACTTATCGTAGTACTCTCACGTATTTAGAGCGAGAGTTTATTATTTCTACTTATCGTAGTACTCTCACGTATTTAGAGCGAGAGTTTATTATTTCTACTTATCGTAGTACTCTCACGTATTTAGAGTGAGAGTTTATCATCTCTACCTATCGTAGTACTCTCGTGTATTTAGAGCGAGAGCTTATTATTTCTACCCATTGTAGTACTCTTGTGTATTTAGAGCGAGAGTTTATTATTTCTACTTATCGTAGTACTCTTGTGTATTTCGAGTGAGAGTTTATTATTTCTACTTATCGTAGTACCCTTGTGTATTTAGAGTGAGAGTTTATTATTTCTACCTATCGTAGTACTCTCGCGTATTTAGAGTGAGAGTTTATTATTTCTACCTATCGTAGTACTCTTGCGTATTTAGAGTGAGAGTTTATCATCTCTACCTATCGTAGTACTCTTGTGTATTTTGAGCGAGAGTTTATCATCTCTACCTATCGTAGTACTCTTGTGTATTTAGAGCGAGAGTTTATTATTTCTACCTATCGTAGTACTCTTGTGTATTTAGAGCGAGAGTTTATTATTTCTACTTATCGTAGTACTCTCGCGTATTTAGAGCGAGAGTTTATTATTTCTACTTATCGTAGTACTCTCGCGTATTTAGAGCGAGAGTTTATTATTTCTACTTATCGTAGTACTCTCGCGTATTTAGAGCGAGAGTTTATTATTTATACTTATCGTAGTACTCTCGCGTATTTAGAGCGAGAGTTTATTATTTCTACCTATCGTAGTACTCGTGTGTATTTAGAGCGAGAGTTTATTATTTCTACTTATCGTAGTACTCTCACGTATTTAGAGTGAGAGTTTATCATCTCTACCTATCGTAGTACTCTCGCGTATTTAGAGCGAGAGTTTATTATTTCTACCTATCGTAGTACTCTCGCGTATTTAGAGTGAGAGTTTATTATTTCTACCTATCGTAGTACTCTCGCATATTTAGAGCGAGAGTTTATTATTTCTACCTATCGTAGTAATCTCGCATATTTAGAGTGAGAGTTTATTATTTCTACCTATCGTAGTACTCTCGCGTATTTAGAGTGAGAGTTTATTATTTTTACCTATCGTAGTACTCTCGCATATTTAGAGCGAGAGTTTATTATTTCTACCTATCGTAGTACTCTCACGTATTTAGAGCGAGAGTTTATTATTTCTACCTATCGTAGTAATCTCGCATATTTAGAGTGAGAGTTTATTATTTCTACCTATCGTAGTACTCTCGCATATTTAGAGCGAGAGTTTATCATTTCAAAAACAACTCATTAATAAAAATTGACAGCTTGTTAAAATTCTGAGATTGCAATTGTGGTTGGAACAGGAACCTACACAGGGGTACTCCAGGACCGAGCCTGAGAACTCCTGGCCTAAAACAGGCTCATAGTCATGCATGCTGAATTAGAGCTCACTGGTGCAACAGCACATTTACAATACTCACTGTACTGAACAATCCCCTGCATCTTCTCCCACACTCTGTACTTCAGGTTACCCAGGTGTTTGGCCACATCGATACGCCCTCTGGACACCTTCTCTGGATCTGGCACTTTGTATTGGGTTCTGTAACAATATTCAGGAGTCAGTACTGCCCAACGTTTGGGTTCAGTACAGTCAGTAACACAGGAGTCAGTACTGCACAGCGTTTGGGTTCAGTACAATAGAATAGAGACAGACAGTAACACAGGAGTCAGTGCTGCACTGGGTTTGGGTTCAGTACAATAGAATAGAGACAGACAGTAACACAGGAGTCAGTGCTGCACTGGGTTTGGGTTCAGTACAATAGAATAGAGACAGACAGTAACACAGGAGTCAGTACTGCACTGGGTTTGGGTTCAGTACAATAGAATAGAGACAGACAGTAACACAGGAGTCAGTACTGCACTAGGTTTGGGTTCAGTACAATAGAATAGAAACAGTCAGTAACACAGGAGTCAGTACTGCACTAGGTTTGGGTTCAGTACAATAGAATAGAAACAGTCAGTAACACAGGAGTCAGTGCTGCACTGGGTTTGGGTTCAGTACAATAGAATAGAGACAGACAGTAACACAGGAGTCAGTACTGCACTGGGTTTGGGTTCAGTACAATAGAATAGAAACAGTCAGTAACACAGGAGTCAGTGCTGCACTGGGTTTGGGTTCAGTACAATAGAATATAAACAGTCAGTAACACAGGAGTCAGTACTGCACTGGGTTTGGGTTCAGTACAATAGAATAGAAACAGTCAGTAACACAGGAGTCAGTGCTGCACTGGGTTTGGGTTCAGTGAAACTGAAAAAGAGACAGGCAGGAGTTTACATACCTTCTCTTTGTGGACATGTAGTTCTGAAATAAACAAGAATATTAAATCGTCGGTAGGTTCCATTAATGATTGATAAGTTCTAATCACAACAACTATCATATTTAATATGTTTTTGGTGGTCAAATGTCAGCTTTTGAGCTAATTCTGTGTTTGCAGCGATGACCATGAATCCCATACCGAGAGACACAATCTTCAGATTAACACACAGGTATCTCACATTAACACATATATATCACATTAACACACACGTATCTCACATTAACACACATATATATATATATATATATATATATATATATATTACATTAACACATATATATATCTCATTAACACACACGTATCTCACATTAACACATATATATCACATTAACACACATGCATATCACATTAACACACATGTATCTCACATTAACACACATGTATATCACATTAACACACACGCATATCACATTAACACACATGTATCTCACATTAACACATATATATATATATATATATCACATTAACACACATGTATCTCACATTAACACATATATATATATATATATCACATTAACACACATGTATATCACATTAACACACATGTATATCACATTAACACACAAGTATCTCACATTAACACACACGTATCTCACATTAACACACACGTATTTCACATTAACACACATGTATGTCACATTGACACACACGTATCTCACATTAACACATATATATATATCACATTAACACACATGTATATCACATTAACACACACGTATCTCACATTAACACATATATATATCACATTAACACGCATGTATCTCACATTAACACATATATATCACATTAACACACTCGTATTTCACATTAACACATATATATATCACATTAACACACATTTATCTCACATTAACACATATATATATCACATTAACACACATGTATCTCACATTAACACACATATATGGGGCATTCTACCGAATTAGTACAAAGTGCGGTCCCACAACAAGAAAAACGATTTAACAAAACAATTAAGTCTTCATACATAGATATTTACTAAGAATATGTTATGGTCTATTTAAACACAAGGCATTAAATTAGATAGTGATAAGCTTAATATACACAAAAACATCATTTATAGGGTACTTTCTATTGGGAAGTAGCTGTCCCAAACCCTGACATCTAAATTTCAATTTCTGTAAATAACACTTAAAACATTTTTTTTTATTTTGTTCGATGGTGTATTTAGAAGATCTTTATGATTACGTTCAAACAGAAGTTGGAATATTTAGATTTATTGTGGGTTTAATTTTTTAAACTATAAACTATACTCAAAAAATCATGTCCCCAGTTTTCATGTCACTACCGAAACACAAGGTATTTTAGTCCAATGGCTGAGCCTGGTTTTTAGCCACACCCCTGCATTTTTGACAAGACAGTGACAGTGCATCCCTGTCCCTCATGGCTGAATGGTAAGTAGCTATATCCCATACTTTTGATATAAATCTGTTCCAAAATCTGAAAATCGGCATGTAACCTTAAGAATTGTCACTACCGAACACATAATCTCTTCTATTAAGTAAACTTTTTGGGGGTTTTATGCAAAGTATTATGTTTTTATGTGTGTAAACCTCTTCAAAGACATGTATGCTAGCCATGTACTTGCTAGCATTCTTTAGCTATGCTCAAACTTAGCTAGAATCGTCACTACCGAAACAGTCACTACCGAAACATATGGTTAAGTTTCGGTAGTGACGTGATCATTTCGGTAGTGACAAAAAGGAATGTAAGCAGGTTGTTTTGAAATAAATGTTTTAAAGGTCTCCTATTATACTATTTTTAAGCATATATTATAGGTCTTGGATATATAAAAAACATGTCTATGAAGTGTTTTGCTCAAAATACCAAGCAGATTAGCCATTCTAGCCTCATCCCCCTCTATTTCAGCCCTGTTACTAAAGTGCTAGCTAGGGCTACATACCTAAGTAGTGTGACCACAGTTTAGTCTATGTCTTCTGATGTAAGTAACTATGTAGGCTAACATTAGCTAGGCTATGTTTTGTGGACTAAAGGTTAAACATGTAGATAATGCTCATTTCTGTCTGAAATTGTTCAGGGAGAGAGAATCATAAGACACCAACATGCCAAAAGGAATTAGCAAAAGTGGAGCAGAGAGGCTGAGAGAATACAGACAAAGAGTGAGGGATGACCCACTGAAACACCAAGAATATTTAAGAAAGGAAAGAGAAAGATATTATTATTTTCTGTGTACTTTAAATGGTTATGGATGAACAATTGTTATGTCTTCAAAAATAAAATGAATCTATTGACCCCAAAACATTTGTGTTTGTAATATTTCCAACATAAGGCATGTAATGAGTTAAGATTAAGCAATAAGGTTGAGGGAATATTATACAACCTTGAGAACAAAATACTGTGGTCACTACCGAAACAGTGCAGTCACTACCGAAACACTGGATGTTTTGTAAAAAATAAAGTATATTGAGTTATCAACTAAAATGATATGATACTGATTGGTTTATTGTATGTTCAATTTCAACAATTATCAACTCTGGAATCAATATGATCAGTATTATGAATTTTACAAAGAAAGATTGCATTAAGATTTTGATGAATTGTATAAATTGAACTTTGAAATTTGATTAAAAATTCACTTTTATTGATTTAATTGTGAAAACCTTCAATAAATATTTGTTTAAATACTATTTACAGAAGGGAAGGTAAAACAATCTTAACAGGTTAATATAATACTTTTTTACTACAGTGTATTTACTATGTTTCGGTAGTGACAATTTTTGGGAGAGGAAGAACATTCCAATACAGTCTGAAAATACGATATAAAAATGTACGGTTCTTTTACTAGATATGTGTAATTTAGATATGGTACAAAATATATATGGACAAAGTTTTGGGGAAAAAACATACAAAATTTCAAAATATTTCCAACCTGACTTTGATCCAATTCGGTAGAATGGCCCATATATATATATCACATTAACACACATGTATTTCACATTAACACATATATATATCACATTACAGTTTTTCACAATTGTTAACACACAAAAAGTGAAAATTCGGCACAATTTGCACAACCTTCACTTCATGTACCAATCGCTCAACCCAATTTGGCACTACTTCACACTCCCTTATCTGCATTAGACTCTGACTTTCCTTCTTTACACTCTGATGTCAATTACACATCACCTTGTTGTCAAAACACTACACACAATGTTCAGTTGTTGCACACACTTCTCAAGTAAAATCTCAAAGCATCAACCTACAACACACAAATATTCAAATCTCTAAACATTCAGGTCTGTTGAGCAATTTGCAATCAGGACTGCAGCATAAAAGTGCCTTGAGTCTCTGTTTTGTTTGGTGAACAATGGAGAACTTTGAAGATAGAGACAACCAGAGAAGGAGAGGGGTAAGAGTGAGAGGAGGAGGAGGAGGAGGAAGAGGAGGACAAGAAGGAGGAGGGAGAGGAAGAGGAGGAGGACAAGGAGGAGGAAGAGGAGGAGGAGGACAAGTAGGAGGAAGAGGAGGAGGACAAGGAGGAGGAAGAGGAGGAGGAGGACAAGGAGGAGGAGGAGGACAAGGAGGAGGAAGAGGAGGAGGACAAGGAGGAGGAAGAGGAGGAGGAGGAGGAGGAAGAGGAGGAGAAGGCCGGTTTACAGTACTGTTCTCTGTGTGTACTGAAATAAAACTTGTTTTTGCTGCATATTTGTGTGCTGTTTTATGTTTGACTATGAAAAGAGTAGGCCTACACTGAGACATTTTACAAAAGGAGAAATGGCTCATTCTCCAGAGTCATTGTCATTCATATGGTGTGTTCCATTTCTATGATTGTGTTTTCAATTTTGCACTTCAGTGTGCTGTAAATGCTTGGTAGTGTGCAGCAAATGCTTAGTTGTGTGTACTCAATGAATGGTATGTGTGTGTCATTTGAAAATATGGCTGTGTGTACCAAATGAAAACACGAGTTCCATTTTGTGAACAGTTAAGAGATTTGATGGCAAAGAGTCATCTTGCAAAGGGAGTGTCAGGTTTAGCATTTTGTGTGTGAGGTTTTCAGTTTTGTGTGTGCAGTTTTGAGAGAGCCGTAATTGTTTTGAGAAACGTGTGTTAACAATTGTGAAAAACTGTAACACACATGTATCTCACATTAACACATATATATATATATATATATATATATATATATATATATATATATATATATATATATATATATATATCACATTAACACACATGTATCTCACATTAACACACATGTATCTCACATTAACACATATATATATATATATATATCACATTAACACACATGTATGCCAAATGATGTATTCCAAATGAACACACGTGTATTTCACACAGTAATCGGTGCTCACCTGCAGGAAAGAGATATGATCAGCCTTCATTTCCTGCTCTAAGGCTCTGATCACATCTGTCAGGGATGAAATCTCTTTTGTAATTTTTTCAGCCCTTTCCTTCATCCTCTGGCTCTTCTGCTCCTCTTCCTCCCTCAGTGCAGCGATCCTGGCCGCCTCTTCATCGCGCAGAAACTGGTGAAGTTTCTCAAACTCATCTTGTATTTGTATCTTTGTGCTCTGGGCCTGGCTCTGAAAGAGACATTTGGTACTTCTGTAAAAGTAGACTAGACAGTGTGAGAGGCTAAGGAGATTTGCACAGACTCTAATACAACATCAGAAAAGCACTTCCATGTACAATTTGTGATCTGTGAGAATGAAATCAGCTTGATTCAGCATCATTCATATACAGTAGCTACTGTATACAAGCCATATTAATGGCTTGTATTTGGAGCTGAGGCAGTGAGCTAAGATAGCTCGTTGCTAGTTAAACTTTACTGGTAACACTTTACAGTTCACACATTAATGCTAGTAATGAATTAATTTATAACTGCTTCTTAATGCACAAATTAAAATGGTAAATGGACTGCACTTTACAATGGCCTCTCACTCACCCGTTCACACACACATTCACACACCAATGGCAGCAGCCACCATGCAAGGCACTAGCCTGCTCATTGGGAGCAATTTGGGGTTCAGTGTCTTGCCCAAGGACACTTCGTCATGTGGACAGGAGGAGCCGGGAATCAAACCGCCAACCCTGCGATCAGCGGACGACCCGCTCTACCTCCTGAGCCACAGGAGAAATTAAATTAAAACTAGTAATTAAAAATGAACTATTCATGTGTTAACATATTTCTTTATCAACTATGCCTCAGCCAACTATGAAAAACTATAATGCTGACAAGTACAGAGAGGAAGGCATTTCTGTTTGTAACATTGAGCAAAATCATAAATTTAGTGAAAATATTTTAGTGTCACCTTATTTCCATCATTCATATAAACTCCTCAAAAAAAGTTTGGAAACGTTATTTCGGTCGATTATTCCTCCCCTTTAATAATACCAATTGGTATTGTATTTTATATCGTTGGAAAGCCTGATTAGTCACCTTTACAACGAGGTACAACTTGTAAGGATCATGCATTCGTGGAATGAGCAACACAGCTAACCGTGTGGGTAGGGGCCCAAAAAAATGTGCCAAAATCCCCTGCAATATTCTTCTGTTGGTATTCACTCTCGTTTTGAGCTTCAAGTGCTGGCAGGTGTATGCCAGTGGGATGGAATGGGATGCCATCCCACAGCAGTGTGTGACCAGGCTGGTGACCAGCATGAGGAGGAGGTGCCAAGCTGTTGTGGCTGCGTATGGATCTTCCACACGCTACTGAGGTCCCTGACAGTGTAAAATGAATAAAGTGTAAAAATGGCCAATATGTGTTGTTTTTTCCTTATTACTGTGGGAGAGTGCAATCATCCAGTCCACCAAGCAACTCAAAACGAGAGTGAATACCAACAGAAGAATATTGCAGGGGATTTTGGCACATTTTTTTGGGCCGCTACCCACACGGTTAGCTGTGTTGCTCATTCCACTAATGCACGATCCTTACAAGTTGTACCTCGTTGTAAAGGTGACTAATCAGGTTTCCAACGATATAAAATACAATACCAATTGGTATTATTAAAGGGGAGGAATAATCGACCGAAATAACGTTTCCGAACTTTTTTTGAGGAGTTTATATGCGCACTATTAGTGACTTGTATTTGTGGCTGAGGTAGTGCAGCGCCCAACTGTGCTAAGATGATTTTGATTGGTTAATAGGAATGCTGTTCCAGGAACAACAGTATTGATCCAGAGCTTATCCTGCTTGCCTAAATCACATTGTGCCTGTCTCGTGCAGCCACCTCCAACAGCATTATTTCAAGTGATTTTTGGAGCTGGGTATGAATGCATTATTCGCACTCTTCATTTATTTATTTATTTTAAGAGACTTCTGAGAAGACTTAGTGAACGCACTGGCATATGTTATATGATGCATGGAAGAGCTATGCACTGGCATATGTTATATGATGCATGGAAGAGATATGCACTGGCATATGTTATATGATGCATGTAAGAGCTATGCACTGGCATATGTTATATGATGCATGGAAGAGCTATGCACTGGCATATGTTATATGATGCATGGAAGAGCTATGCACTGGCATATGTTATATGATGCATGGAAGAGCTATGCACTGGCATATGTTATATGATGCATGGAAGAGCTATGCACTGGCATATGTTATATGATGCATGGAAGAGATATGCACTGGCATATGTTATATGATGCATGGAAGAGCTATGCACTGGCATATGTTATATGATGCATGGAAGAGCTATGCACTGGCATATGTTATATGATGCATGGAAGAGCTATGCACTGGCATATGTTATATGATGCATGGAAGAGCTATGCACTGGCATATGTTATATGATGCATGGAAGTGCTATGCACTGGCATATGTTATATGATGCATGAAAGAGCTATGCACTGGCATATGTTATATGATGCATGGAAGAGCTATGCACTGGCATATGTTATATGATGCATGGAAGAGCTATGCACTGGCATATGTTATATGATGCATGGAAGAGCTATGCACTGGCATATGTTATATGATGCATGGAAGAGCTATGCACTGGCATATGTTATATGATGCATGGAAGAAATATGCACTGGCATATGTTATATGATGCATGGAAGAGATATGCACTGGCATATGTTATATGATGCATGTAAGAGATATGCACTGGCATATGTTATATGATGCATGAAAGAGATATGCACTGGCATATGTTATATGATGCATGGAAGAGCTATGCACTGGCATATGTTATATGATGCATGGAAGAGCTATGCACTGGCATATGTTATATTATGCATGGAAGAGCTATGCACTAGCATATGTTATATGATGCATGTAAGAGATATGCACTGGCATATGTTATATGATGCATGGAAGAGCTATGCACTGGCATATGTTATATGATGCATGGAAGAGCTATGCACTGGCATATGTTATATTATGCATGGAAGAGCTATGCACTAGCATATGTTATATGATGCATGTAAGAGATATGCACTGGCATATGTTATATGATGCATGTAAGAGATATGCACTGGCATATGTTATATGATGCATGTAAGAGATATGCACTGGCATATGTTATATTATGCATGGAAGAGCTATGCACTAGCATATGTTATATGATGCATGTAAGAGATATGCACTGGCATATGTTATATTATGCATGGAAGAGCTATGCACTAGCATATGTTATATGATGCATGTAAGAGATATGCACTGGCATATGTTATATGATGCATGTAAGAGATATGCACTGGCATATGCTATATTATGCATGGAAGAGCTATGCACTGGCATATGTTATATGATGCATGTAAGAGATATGCACTGGCATATGTTATATGATGCATGGAAGAGCTATGCACTGGCATATGTTATATTATGCATGGAAGAGCTATGCACTAGCATATGTTATATGATGCATGTAAGAGATATGCACTAGCATATGCTATATTATGCATGGAAGAGCTATGCACTGGCATATGTTATATGATGCATGGAAGAGATATGCACTGGCATATGTTATATGATGCATGGAAGAGCTATGCACTGGCATATGCTATATTATGCATGGAAGAGCTATGCACTGGCATATGTTATATGATGCATGTAAGAGATATGCACTGGCATATGTTATATGATGCATGGAAGAGCTATGCACTGGCATATGTTATATGATGCATGTAAGAGATATGCACTGGCATATGTTATATGATGCATGGAAGAGCTATGCACTGGCATATGTTATATGATGCATGGAAGAGCTATGCACTGGCATATGTTATATTATGCATGGAAGAGCTATGCACTAGCATATGTTATATGATGCATGTAAGAGATATGCACTGGCATATGTTATATGATGCATGTAAGAGATATGCACTGGCATATGTTATATGATGCATGGAAGAGCTATGCACTGGCATATGTTATATGATGCATGTAAGAGATATGCACTGGCATATGTTATATGATGCATGTAAGAGATATGCACTGGCATATGCTATATTATGCATGGAAGGGCTATGCACTGGCATATGTTATATGATGCATGTAAGAGATATGCACTGGCATATGTTATATGATGCATGGAAGAGCTATGCACTGGCATATGTTATATTATGCATGGAAGAGCTATGCACTAGCATATGTTATATGATGCATGTAAGAGATATGCACTAGCATATGCTATATAATGCATGGAAGAGCTATGCACTGGCATATGTTATATGATGCATGGAAGAGATATGCACTGGCATATGTTATATGATGCATGGAAGAGCTATGCACTGGCATATGCTATATTATGCATGGAAGAGCTATGCACTGGCATATGTTATATGATGCATGTAAGAGATATGCACTGGCATATGTTATATGATGCATGGAAGAGCTATGCACTGGCATATGTTATATGATGCATGTAAGAGATATGCACTGGCATATGTTATATTATGCATGGAAGAGCTATGCACTGGCATATGTTATATGATGCATGGAAGAGATATGCACTGGCATATGTTATATGATGCATGGAAGAGATATGCACTGGCATATGTTATATGATGCATGTAAGAGATATGCACTGGCATATGTTATATGATGCATGTAAGAGATGTGCACTGGCATATGCTATATTATGCATGGAAGAGATATGCACTGGCATATGTTATATGATGCATGTAAGAGATATGCACTGGCATATGTTATATGATGCATGTAAGAGATATGCACTGGCATATGCTATATTATGCATGGAAGAGCTATGCACTGGCATATGTTATATGATGCATGGAAGAGCTATGCACTAGCATATGTTATATGATGCATGTAAGAGATATGCACTGGCATATGTTATATGATGCATGTAAGAGATATGCACTGGCATATGTTATATGATGCATGTAAGAGATATGCACTGGCATATGTTATATGATGCATGTAAGAGATATGCACTGGCATATGCTATATTATGCATGGAAGAGCTATGCACTGGCATATGCTATATTATGCATGGAAGAGATATGCACTGGCATATGTTATATGATGCATGTAAGAGATATGCACTGGCATATGTTATATGATGCATGTAAGAGATATGCACTGGCATATGTTATATGATGCATGTAAGAGATATGCACTGGCATATGTTATATGATGCATGTAAGAGATATGCACTGGCATATGTTATATGATGCATGGAAGAGCTATGCACTGGCATATGTTATATGATGCATGGAAGAGCTATGCACTGGCATATGTTATATGATGCATGTAAGAGATATGCACTGGCATATGCTATATTATGCATGGAAGAGCTATGCACTAGCATATGTTATATAATGCATGTAAGAGATATGCACTGGCATATGCTATATTATGCATGGAAGAGTTGCGAAAAATGTCAAAGACGGTCCCAGGATCCCAGTTCATTGCCTTAAACCCTAAAACAAACTTAAAGTGTAAAGTGCACCTTGATGAGTTCAGCTTCTCGATCACTCTCCTGTTTCTCTTCAGTAAAGGCCTTCAGCTTCTCCTGTAGGGGTCCCAGTGCTTTCTCCACCTCCTCCTGAAATCACACGAGTTTATATTTTTGGAATTAACCTTAAAATGTCAGGCCTACTATCGATTAAAAGTTTCAGGGCCTGATTTACTATGGGCCAAATCCACAAAAGGATTGCACAGCGTTTGCCCGGGCAAACCCTGTGCAAATGAGTCAAAAAAATTGCATCCAATCCACAAAGCACATGCAAAGGCTGAAAGGTATGGCAAACTACACCGACGAGCAAATAGCTCCACGGCTGCACCCCTCTCATTTAAATGTATGTAAATTAGGTACTTGCCTGCAAAATTGCCCCAAGGAAGCCTTGCGTGTAATCCACAAACACCATGAGCTAATTGCCACACACAGTTAGAGAGGTGCAAATACCACTTTTGAAAAGCAGGTATTAACCGGACGAATTGGATGATAAACCTCTTAAGGCCTATTTTGTCGCAAATTAGCGACAAACCGACTCTTTTCAGAAACGGCCTGATATGAATGTGCATTGAATAATATAACACAAAACCTCTATTTATTTTTTCTTTTGAAAGTAAATTCCGTCCATAAGGGGATTTAAGGGCGAGACATAACAGACTGATATTTCTGAAAAAAAAGTGTGGTCTGTCATTTTCATTAAGAACCAATCTGTGTCCTGAAATATGGAGAAAAGCCTGAAACCCTTTCTGCAACTGACTCCCAAATATGGTTTCTCTCACTTGGGGTGAGATTCCGCGACTGCAATTTAGCTGCATGTCTCTGCACCTCGTTGGTGAGGACATGCAACTCGGTTTCAGAAAATTTTAATTTGCGCTTTCTCTCTGCCATTGTCGTTGATATTGTGTTCTTGGCACAAGCCAATAAATATATCGGCTGCCACATGGCTAATTGCAATCATCGGTGCAAAGTGCAGACAGGTGGCAAATTTGTGGACGTGTTTGCCCGGGCATATCATTGGAGCAAAATCTTTTGTGGATACCGTGGTAAACTGGTGAGGATTGCTTTTGCAATCTCTGTATTAACTTTGAGCTAATTGCCAGGAGCAATCCGTTCTTTGTGGATTTGTCCCTATGACTTTTATTGGATGCAAAAACTTAGCACAAGCAAAACTAATAACACAACCAATGATTGGTGCAAAACAAATACCATGACCAATCATTTGTCATGTTATTGGTTTTGCGCGTGCTAAAAGGTTTTGAACACGCTAAAAGTCTTAGTAAATCAGGCCCTTATACTTTTGAAACACTATTCTGTGACACTCCCCCAAAAATCACAAAGATTTGAAAAAAATGCTTTATATGCTTTAACAGTAATGGCACAGTCTACCACGGAAGTTGCTGTTCTGCCCATCTAAAACACACATTTCCTGTAAGTGGAAGTTGCTGTTCTGCCCATCTAAAACACACATTTCCTGTAAGTGGGCGACCAGAAATGATTTATGATGTGAAGCTGCTAAACAGGAAGTTGAAACAGAAAGCTACATACTTCAGTCCGTTACTTCAAATACATTTTTTAAATGTTTTATATGAATATAGCCCATACAAGTTGTATAATCTATTTGAGCAATCCTTTTGCAATTTCCCAACATGTGTTACAGAAAAAGCTAATAGAATTTCAATAGGATCCCATGTAGCCTCCTCACACTCTTCTAGGCTCTAGCGTTGTTATAAACCATAGCATTTAGCACTGTAAAAATAGACCCTTTGTGGGCAGGAGTCAACATGAGTTATTCTTCTAATAAATCAAATACCGGTTTATATATTTATTTTTCATGAAGTAAATGTTTTTCAAACCTTTTACTTCAGCGCTGCTTCCTGGACGGGTCGCAGTTTGTGGTTTTCATGTTTCTCTGAAGTTTGACAGATGAGGCAGATCGGTTCGTCGTCGTTCACACAGAAGAGCTTGAGTTTCTTCCCGTGGAAACTACAGAGTGGTTCGGACGTAGAAGCTGGTTTCTTAATCCTGTTTTTCAGAAAGGTCTCACACAGGTTCTTCAAAACCCGATTACAAGTTGGGTCCTCTGTGTTTTTTTCCCTACAAACCGGACATTCTCCTGCCTTGTTCTCCTCCCACCACTTGTGCAGACAGACTTTACAGAAGCTGTGGCTGCATTTTAGAACGACAGGGTCTTTGAAGATGTCAAAGCACACTGGACAGGTGAGGTCTTCTTCTAGGAGAGACGAGTTGGATGCCATTTCAGGATTTTTTCTTCAACCTAGTACCCCTGTAATGGCTTCTACCAGCGTATTATTAAATTTCACTTTATCTTACTGTTGTACACAATCTACAGAAAAATAAAAAAGCTCCTTAAAGTTATGGATTCAGATCAGAATAATCAATAATCAAAATGTGGATCTCTTAATCACACCTCTAATGTAATATGATTGTACATCCGAACTCTCTTCTTGTTGAAACTGAATGTGAACTCGCACCTGCAGTGTGATACACGTGTCACGCAGTACTTTTAGGCTCCCAGAGGGGGCGCCACCACCCCATTGCGCTTGCTTTACAGTGCGCACGCGCATTACTGCTTATCTACGCTCTGAACTGGATACAAGGTGGCTCTTTAGCTGAGCAGCAGCGCAGAAGACATTTTATTTAAAAAATGTTCACGATCAATGTATTTGTCATTCTGACAAAGTTTTCTTTAATGTTTTAAAATTGTGCCGTCCAATATGTTACATTTGATGATACAGCGTCTTTGTGTTTGAGTGTTTTTCGAATGAATGCATTAAATGTGATTAAAACACTTTTATTTTGACGTGTTGTGTGATACGTGTTTGGCCAATCATAAGTTCACCTTAAGAAGCGGCAGCCATTTTCAAAGCGGTTGCACGATCACTTTCCTTCCGGACGAATTAACGTTTGTTTCTGATTGTTATTCCAACTGTTGTGGCGTTTATTAGTTTGCTGCAAGTGCTAGTGAATGACACGAAGTGTGTAACGGCATTTATGTTCCGTTGGTGATCTTTATACCATACTAACGATACAATGTTTATTTAGGTAACATCGTGTGTTAATGTGAGATACTTGTGTGTTAATGTGAGATACATGTGTGTTAATGTGATATGCATATAAGTTAATTATATCATAGTGTATATAGCCTGGAGGGAATGCGTGATGGCGCAGTGTATTCATGCTTAAATGCTCGTAGTTCTTTGTGTACTATGTGTTTAAACTGTCTAGTTTAAATCTGCATGCGCTGTGGATTGTGCGACCGATGTTGTGTGCTATTTAAGAGATAATTAGCCAAGCGTCGTTACCTTTAGAAGTTTTTATTTATTTATTTATTCATCGTCAAAACACAGAACACAGCCAGGGGTACATATATTAAACTAAGCAAAATAATAATTTTATAAAAAGATGTTATAAGCAGCACACAGATTTGAGATTAACAGTTTAAATTGCTTTTTTGTTTTTAGAAAATTATATTGTTTTCATATAAATTTCAATGTCCTTCATCAAAATAATAAATTTACCTTTTGAAAAATTGTTTATGAATATGATATTTTGCCAAAAGTAAAATAAGGTTCATTAAAACAAATACATCTTCAAGAGTATTATTGTGTTACCATTAGAAGTAAGCTATGACGTTACCCCAGAAGCACGTTGTTAGACTATAGAGCTGTTTCCGTATCTCTTCACAAGATGGCGCCATTAGCCCATTTTATTTTTGTCATATCAGGGATTAGTATTGCAGTAATTCTTATTGATACCTCTGAATGCCTCAGTGGGCGACAATCGTGTAACGAGCTGCACTTTATTCAGTTTGTGTTATTATACTGTATGTCATATACAGTCAAGCCGGAAAGTCTGCACACCTTTCACCTTCTCCACGTTTTATTACGTTACAGACATATTCTACAATAGATTGAGTTCATTTTTTGTCTCAAAATTCTACACAAAATAGCCCATAATGACAAAGTGAAAACAGGTTTTTAGACATTTGTGCTAATTTATTAAAAATCTAAATGTAATATATCATATGTACACAAGTGTCCACACCCTTTGATATTTGATATTCACTTGCTATGGGAGCAAGATCACTTGGTATTTAAACAATGTGAGCGCTGGGCGCTATAATGACCCCTGCGCCGGGTGTAATACAGCAAAGACACTTGCGTTTGTGTTAGCGCCGCTTAGCGGCGGGTGTAAGATGGCAAAGACACTTGCGTTTAGGTTAGCGCCGCTTAGCGCCGGGTGTAAGATAGCAAAGACACTTGTGTTTGGGTTAGCGCCAGTGTAAGATAGCAAAGACACTTGCGTTTGGGTTAGCGCCGGTGTAAGATAGCAAAGACACTTGCGTTTGGGTTAGCGCCGCTTAGCGCCGGGTGTAAGATAGCAAAGACACTTGCGGTTGTGTTAGCGTCGCTTAGCGCCGGTGTAAGATAGCAAAGACACTTGCGTTTGGGTTAGCGCCAGTGTAAGATAGCAAAGACACTTGTGTTTGGGTTAGCGCCGGTGTAAGATAGCAAAGACACTTGCGTTTGGGTTAGCGCCGGTGTAAGATAGCAAAGACATTTGTGTTTGGGTTAGCGCCGGTGTAAGATAGCAAAGACACTTGTGTTTGGGTTAGCGCCGGTGTAAGATAGCAAAGACACTTGCGTTTGGGTTAGCGCCGCATAGCGCCGGGTGTAAGATAGCAAAGACACTTGCGTTTGGGTTAGCGCCGCTTTGCGCCGGTGTAAGATAGCAAAGACACTTTTGTTTGTGTTAGCGCCGCTTAGCGCCGGCGTAAGATAGCAAAGACACTTGCGTTTGTGTTAGCGTCGCTTAGCGCCGGTGTAAGATAGCAAAGACACTTGCGTTTGTGTTAGCACCGCTTAGCGCCGGTGTAAGATAACAAAGACACTTGCGTTTCGGTTAGCGTCGCTTAGCGCTGGTGTGAGATAGCAAAGACACTTGCGTTTGGGTTAGCGTCGCTTAGCGCCGGTGTAAGATAGCAAAGACTCTTGCGTTTGTGTTAGCATCGCTTAGCGCCGGTGTAAGATAGCAAAGACACTTGCGTTTGGGTTAGCGCCGCTTAGCGCCGGTGTAAGATAGGGCCCCAAGAGTTTGTAGAAAAAGGTATGATGCAGGAACTGTAAATAATCAGTGTTTTTATTCTGCAGAAGGGGTCAGTTCACACAACCAGATGCATGTTCAAAGCCCCACAGAGGTGCAGTCCCTCTGGGCATTCATAACATTCATCACATCATTCCTGTTTATATTAACATTAGAATTAACAAATCATCACTTGTTACGTTTTACTGGTCTCCCAAATAAAGTTAATGAGATTTGAGTTATCGTGTTGGAGAGACTAAACTAGTGTTAGTAAGTAATTATAGATTATAGATAATATTTTACATTTTAACTCCAACAATCCCCCCTTTAAACAGCATGAAGCACGGGGGTGAAGCATCATGAAGCACGGGGGTGAAGCATCATGAAGCACGGGGGTGAAGCATCATGAAGCACGGGGGTGAAGCATCATGTTGTGGGGGTGCTTTGCAGCAGGAGGGACTGGTGCACTTCGTAAAATAGATGGCATCATGAGGAAGGAAAATTATGTGGATATATTGAAGCAACATCTCAAGACATCAGCCAGGAAGTTAAAGCTTGGTCACAAATGGCTCTTCCAAATGGACAACGACCCAAAGCATACTTCCAAAGTTGTGGCAAAATGGCTTAAAGACAACAAAGTCAAGTTATTGGAGTGGCCATCACAAAGACCTGACCTCAATCAAATCAAAAAATTGTGGGCAGAACTGAAAAAGCGCGTGAGCAAGGGGGCCTACAAACCTGACTCAGTTATACCAGTTCTGTCAGGAGGAATGGGCCAAAATTCCACTAACTTATTGTGAGAAGCTTGTGGAAGGCGACCCGAAACGTTTGACCCAAGTTAAACGATTTAAAGGCAATGCTACCAAAATACTAACAGAGTGTATGCAAACTTCTGACCCGCTGGAAATGTGATTAAAGAAATAAAAGCTGAATTAAATCATTCTCTCTACTATTATTCTGACATTTCACATTATTAAAATAAAGTTGTGATCCTAACTGACCTAAGACAGGGAATGTTAACTTGGATTAAACGTCCGGAATTTGGATTTGACTAAGGTGTATGTAAACTTTCGACTTCAACTGTATGTAGCACGTTTACTGTTGGCAGCATGTGTGTAACATTCAAGGGAATACGCAAACAAACCACAATTTGGTCAGAGCAATTGAAGTGCTTCCCTAATATATTAAATTTGGCATTATCAACGTGATTGTGGGGGTAGTATCTAATGTTTTGCCCTTCTCATGCATCTCGATCTAGTCCCAGTCTCCTGGCTGTGGTTCAGGGATGAAGTTCCTTAGGGTTCTCCCTTTGAACCTGTTGTGACCTCTGTCCTTGGAGCAGATTCTTGTCTTCTTTGCAGATGCCAATGAGGCAGTTTCATATCTCCTCCCTGGGAAAGAAAACGACAGCCTTTGCTGCTTCATCAGTTCTGTGGTTCTCGTGGATTAGTCCAGGTTTACCTTGTGTCTGCCATTGTAGCTGGACGCCTAGAGGCCTTCAACATTGTGTAAACGTATGCTATTTCTGCTCCAGAGGCTGTCGGAAAGTTCCTCTGTGCCCAAATGCCACCAAAATAGTGTAAATGGTAAATGGACTGCACTTATATTGCGCCTTTATCCAAAGTGCTTTACAATGGCCTCTCATTCACTCGTTCACACACACATTCACACACCAATGGCGGCAGCTGCCATGCAAGGTGCTAGCCTGCTCATTGGGAGCAATTTGGGGTTCAGTGTCTTGCCCAAGGACACTTCGACACGTGGACAGGAGGAGCCGGGGATCGAACCGCCAACCCTGCGATCAGCGGACGCCCCGCTCTACCTCCTGAGCCACAGCCGCCCCTAAATGCACAATGTGAATCACTATATTAGTGAGAGCTACCAGTCTAGCAGCCTGTGCAGAGAGAGAGAGAGAGAGGGAGAGGGAGAGAAGGAGCCTTATTTTAGTGTTGTGAAATCAACACAAAGTGCATAACCTGTAACCTTTTACCATCATTCATGTAGCACGACCCGTCAACATAAACAACATGCTGTTTGCAGAGGGGTGGGTTAACAGTGGTGACCTTCAAAACCTATTTCAGGAATATATATTACATATAAAATGTAACATTTTAACTCCAAAAGTTAGATGGTTAATCTAAACTACAGTAATCACTAGGGGTGGGACGATTCAATCCCATAATGATTCGATTACGATTCTTTAGGCAAAGGTTCGATGCATCATACCATCTTACATTTGACCACGATTCGATTCGATAAGATTCGGTTCGATTAATTTTGATACTTTAAAAAAATGTAATAGGTATGCTAATGTGATTTGATACCGATACAGTCAGCAGTAATTAAATATTCAGTTAGAACCTTACGCCAAGTTCACAGAATTATGTTTATTGTTAAGGCATGCCATACATTTTGCAGCTGTCTGCAGCAAATAATGCAGCAATAAACATGACTAAGTGTATTTTCTAAAGTTGCCCTATTTAGGTTATTGTTTTTCAAACAGTGTCAGACATGGTACCCTAATACATTTCCTTTATTTACAAAATGAAAATGGCAAAATGTATAACAATTACTAAACTGGGCCAAGAAAAATGAAATAGCCTATAGGTTAGTTTCATGTATAGTACTTTCTTAAATCTTAGTACGATCTAGAACTTTGGTGGAGCAAGATGCCCATCCATCCGTAGTTAAAGCTACTCTCGTAGTATTTTGCAAGGAGTCGAACAGTTTTCTTCACCTCTTCATACAGAGCAGGTATACATTTTTCACTAAAATGTTTTCTGCATGGTAAGGTGTATCTAGGTTCCACGACATTCATTAAGTGAATCGGACAGTTAACGTAGTAATAATTAATTAAGACATTGGAAATAGTCTTACTATTTCTGTTTTTTGTCTCTAACGTCTACTTGATTTTGAATAGAAAATGGTTTACATTTAAATATCAGAAAGCACTTTACAATTAACTGTCTGGACACGGTATGTGTATAAAAACTAATAAAAACAATTATACAAAAAAATAGAACTGTTTGGCCATTTCTCCAGGAAACTCAGGGGAAGTGTCAATGACTCCCGAGTTTAGCTTGCTAACCCGCTTTCTGTCCTTCACGTCAATGGTGTGTCGTCGGCTCAAATGGTTTATCATGTTTGTGGTGTTTCCTGTGTATCTGATTTCTACTTGGCAGATCTTGCATATTGCAGCGGTTTTGTCAAGTACACCCTCCTTCTTTCTAAACCCGAAATGCTTCCATACCACTGATTTTCTGTTCGGAACATTCGTAAGTTTCTGTCTCTTTTGTCGCACTCAGCGAGCACGCAGCTAGCCATTTCGCTCAGATCTGTCCGTCTCATTGTCGCTTGATTCCGGACTGTCCCTGCTTTCAACTCACGCTTACGTGAGGGTTGGAGCAGAATCATGGATTGAAGCTGGTCAAAACAGTTTTAAAAGTAGTTGTGTCTCAGAAATATATATATATATATTTAAATAATGAAATTATTTTTTTTTTAAATAAATGAATACATGTGCACATTCATTTAAAATGTGATATTAATCGATGCTTATCAATTCTAATCTTACAGATCGATGCAGTTGTATTTATACATTCAGATCGATGCATCGCATTGTCCCACCCCTAGTAATCACATACAGTAAGATCACTCCCTGCTCTCTCTATAGGCTGCACTCTGATCTGTGTCCTAATCACAGCACTGCTATCCCACTGTAACAGAGACCTGCAGTGGGCAGATGCTCAGAGGAACACAATCAGAGCCAATGGCAAACACAGGAAACAGCCTCTTAGTGAATTTGTGTTTTAAAGTGTGCAGAGACACATTGTTAGTGGGGTCAGAGAAGGACAAGCTCCCTCTGTTCCAGTCCAGCTGAACTCTGACCTTTTTCACTTCCTTCCTAATGTTCAGTTTCGTAGTTTTCCCTGCACTGCTCATTACTCTATATTCGCCATTACCATAACATATAGCCCATAATTCCCCTAACTCAGTCTTCCAACGTTCTCCCAACTGAGCCACCCCTTCATCGGATGAATTCTCAGCTACACCGAGCATCCAGAGAGGGTTTTCCCCAACCTCTACATCCCAGCAGTGTGTCCCTGAGGAAAAGCCTTCAGATCCAAACACAAAATCTTTAAAGATATTATGACGATAATTATGAGATCTCAGCTCTGTCTCCCCACTGTATCTCAGGCTGGTCAGATCCTCAGAAACAGTGATATTATCTGATTCGATGTTTGGATCTAGAATAACAGGAGCTGAAGAGAGAAAAAATAGCAAAGAGAGGAGGAGGTTAGTGCTGTCCTGCTTAAAGTGATCTTTATTAAAGAGAAACTGATAATGAATTAAGATCTCTGAGTTGTTTCCTGTTTCAAAATAAATAATTGCTTACTTAATTTTTTTGGTTCATATATAAAAATACTATTTACACTTGCCAGACTTAAGCACCTGTTTAAGCATTTCCAGCTAAATCAAAGTTATGTGTGTTTTCTAAAGAGATATGCTGACTCCTCTTGCTGTTCTTACATTCGCTGGAAAGTGTAAATTTGGTCAGGTTAAAGAAATTTTTCATCTTCAGTTTAAAATGTTTTTTTTTTTTTTTTAAATTCCGTTTTGGTTTATGTCTTCGATTGGTAGGCAGTGCAACTAAGAATATTTGAAATGCTTAAAATATAAAGATGTCAGATATGTTAAAAGTTAGATATTTTATAACTAACGAAATTGGAACATTACACATTGCCCTTCCCAATAGCTAGTCTATCAAATTACATTGCATTACATTACATTACAGTTATTTGGCAGACGCTTTTATCCAAAGCGATGTACATTAAGTGCATATTGAAGGTCATTGAAGCAACTACAAAATGTAGGATCTGGATGATGTAGTATTTTTTTGTGGTAATTCATTAATTATCGATTGAAAGAACATTGATTGTGTAGTCCTTAGTTACACAGATATTAGGACAAATTTACAGAAAAACATTATTGTTTAATTGGATGTAAAACAGTCTTATAGCCATGCATGCTGAATAAGAGCTCACAGGGGTAACTACATTTACAATACTCACTGAACTGAACAATCCCCTGCATCTTCTCCCACACTCTGTACTTCAGGTTACCCAGGTGTTTGGCCACATCGATACCCCCTCTGGACACCTTTTTTGGATCTGACACTTTGTATTGGGTTCTGTAACAATATTCAGGAGTCAGTACTGCACGGGGTTTGGGTTCAGTACAATAAAAAAAAGACAGCAACACAGGAGTCAGTACTGCACTGGGTTTGGGTTCAATACAATAGAAAACACAGTCAATAACACTGGAGTCAGTACTGCACTGGGTTTGGGTTCAATACAATAAAAAAAGACAGTAACACAGGAGTCAGTACTGCACTGGGTTTGGGTTCAATACAATAGAAAACAGTCAGTAACACAGGAGTCAGTACTGCACAGGGTTTGGGTTCAGTACAATAAAAAAAGACAGTAACACAGGAGTCAGTACTGCACTGGGTTTGGGTTCAGTACAATAGAAAACACAGTCAGTAACACAGGAGTCAGTACTGCACTGAGTTTGGGTTCAGTACAATAAAAAATAGACAGGAACACGGGAGCCAGTACTGCACTGGGTTTGAAAAAAGAGACACGCAGGAGTTTACATACCTTCTCTTTGTGGTCTTATATTTCTGAAATAAACAGAGTATTATATCATCAGTAGATTCCATATATTAGCGATAAGTTCTCATCAACTATCATATTTAATATGTTTTTATTGGTCAGATGACAGCTTCATTTTTCAAGCTTCTGTATTTGCAGTGATGCCCATGAATTCCATACTGAGATACATGATCTTCAGATTAACACACAAATATCTTCCATTAACACACTTCTATCTCACAGTTAACACACAGTATCTCCCATTAACACACCTATCTCACATTAACACACATGTGTATCACATTAACACACATGTATATCACATTAACACACATGTATATCACATTAACACACATGTATATCACATTAACACACATGTATATCACATTAACACACATGTATATCACATTAACACACATGTGTATCACATTAACACACATGTATATCACATTAACACATGTATATCACATTAACACACGTGTATCACATTAACACACATGTATATCACATTAACACACATGTATATCACATTAACACATGTGTATCACATTAACACACATGTATATCACATTAACACACATGTATATCACATTAACACACATGTGTATCACATTAACACACGTGTATCACATTAACACACATGTATATCACATTAACACACATGTATATCACATTAACACACATGTATATCACATTAACACACACGTATCACATTAAC
This sequence comes from Ilyophis sp. 1 JC-2022, assembly GCA_022702515.1. NCBI lineage: Eukaryota > Metazoa > Chordata > Actinopteri > Anguilliformes > Synaphobranchidae > Ilyophis > Ilyophis sp. 1 JC-2022. The sequence continues at coordinate 142,123,948 of CM040403.1, read as the reverse complement.
ACTATATCACATTAACACACATGTATATCACATTAACACACATGTATATCACATTAACACACATGTGTATCACATTAACACACATGTATATCACATTAACACACATGTATATCACATTAACACACATGTGTATCACATTAACACACGTGTATCACATTAACACACATGTATATCACATTAACACACATGTATATCACATTAACACACATGTATATCACATTAACACACATGTGTATCACATTAACACACATGTATATCACATTAACACACATGTATATCACATTACAGTTTTTCACAATTGCTAAAACACAAAACCCAATACTCTAAACCAAATGACCAGTTCCCTAAACACATTTAATAAAACTAGCCCCCATTTGCCAAAACCATAAACACATTTCACCTGTAGACACAATTCACAAAACTCAATCCCCTTTTCTCATAACTCTAAACCAGGGGTGTCCAAACTACGGCCCGCGGGCCAATTGCGGCCCTTGAAGCGTTTTAAAGCGGCCCTCAAAACATTTCAGAAGAATTATTAAATCTGGCCCGCTGCTACAAATGAGAGAAAAAAAAATGCTGTTGTTTTTTTAACACTAGGGGGCAGCATAGTAAAAGCCCAACTCTAAAAGCAGATCAGCAGTTTGCGCCCACCCCCCCACCCCAAACAAAAGATAATCTTATGCATTAGCTAGCCAACGTTCCTGTAGCCTACAAATCGTGTTCTTATCAACATGGCGACTGCAAAGAATCGAAAGGTGGATAGTGAATGTAGGAAATTCCAGCCACGATGGCAAAATTAATACTTTTTCAGAGTACAGAGGCAAGTGTGTCTGTTTAATTTGCCAGGAATCAGTAGCGGTGATGAAAATAATTTAACGTTAAGAGACATTATGAAACGAAACATGATGCGTCTTTTAAGGCATATACTGGAGCAACCAGAGAAGAGAAATCAAAGCAGTTGGCGGCAAGCCTATCATTGCAACAAACCCAGTGTTTTTGTGCTAATCAAACGCAGCAGAATGCTACCAGGGCTAGCTACGAGGTGGCTAAGCTAATAGCGAAGTATGGAAAGGCCTTTGTAGAGGGTGATTTTATTAAAAGAGTGCGTCACAAAAATTGTGGAGATTGTATGCCCAGAAAAGAAACAAGACTTTTGCAATGTTAGTGTTGCGAGAAACACAGTGGCCTGGCAAATCGAGGATTTATCAGCGAACATCAAGGCGCAAATATTAGACAAAGCTCCGTTGTTTCTTTTCTATTCAATTGCGTGTGACGAGTACCGACACAACAGATTCGGCTCAGCTACTAATTTTTTTGCGGGGGGTTGACGATGATTTTTGCTTTACTGAAGAGCTCCTCGACCTTCGGAGCCTGACTGGAACAACGAAAGGAGCTGATATTTTTGAAGCTGTGTCAGTTGATATTCAAAATCGGAATCTCCCTTGGGACAAGTTGTGTGGAGTTACAACAGATGGTGCTCCAACCATGATAGGCGAGCGTAACGGAATGGCTTCCCTGGTTTGCAGAAAAGTTTGTGAGTCTGGGGGCGAGGCTGTTAAATTGCACTGTATTATACAGCAGGAAGCATTATGCGCCAAAGTCATGAAACTGGGCGATGTCATGAATACAGTCGTGAAAACTATTAACATAATTTGTGCGAAAGCACTCAATCACAGAAAATTTCGGGCATTCCTGTCTGAAATGGATACAGAATATGGGGACGTGATCTACCACTCTGATATACTCTCACATATGTGAGCAAACATTTTCCCTGATGACGCTAAACAAGAGCCGTTTGCGATCAAAGATAACAGACAGTCACCTTTGCGATGTCCTGCGAATCGCATCTACAAACCTCACGCCCGACATCACAGCGATTCTTCAGTCCAAGGCACAACAACACTGTTCTCATTAGAAGTGTCACTGGTGAGTGAAATTCTTAAAATCTCTTCAAGCTCGCCTTTTAATAGGCTATAATACTATTCGCCTAATTTAAATAGAAATCTAAGTGATGTTGGCAACTGTATGCCACATGTCTGAGCGCACTTGTATTTATTTTACACACACGCACACATAGCCTATATATATATATATATATGCTGGCCCTCAGTGAAAAAAGTTTGGACACCCCTGCTCTAAACACATTTTGTCTTGCTAAAACACATGTTGCAAAAAACTCTGATCAAATGTGCACATTGAAGCTCATGTGATGCAAAATGCTAGCCACAGTCAGCAAAAGTTGAACACAATGAACACACCTGGTGTCATTGATTAAACACAACGACTCAAAATTGAAGACACTTGTTGCAAATGATGTGACCACACCTATATAGGCCAGTGCAGAGTGCACAGTTTGCTGAAGGTTCCAAACAGCAACAATGGATGGAGGAGCGAGAGGAGCAGGCCAAGGAGCGAGAGGAGCAGGCCAAGGAGCGAGAGGAGCAGGCCAAGGGGGAGAGGAGCAGGCCAAGGAGCGAGAGGAGCAGGGCTAAGGAGCGAGAGGAGCAGGCCAAGGAGTGAGAGGAGCAGGCTAAGGAGCGAGAGGAGCAGGCCAAGGGGGAGAGGAGCAGGAGGGGGGGGGAGGAGGGGGGGGGGGGGGAGGAGGGGGGCAAGGAGGGAGAGCAAGACAACCACGCACCGTCATTACAGATGAAATGAGAGCAACAGTCATTGACCATGTCATTGTCCACGGCATGTCAATGACCGAAGCGGGACAAAGAGTCCATCCAAACCTTAGCAGGTTCTCAGTGGCCACCATTATCCGGGCATTCAGAGAACACAACAGGTACTGTATGTAGTAGTTTTTTGGTCACTACAGTAGATGTTTATAGTATAGTGGAGTGCAATTGGTTTCACCACAGTATCCTTGCTGTAAAAAGATTGCGGAACATGTCCATTGATGTTTCTATTGAATGCATGTCTTTCTTTTTTACAGAGTATATGTACAATTCAGTAAAATGCATGTTTGTTTCTCTAGAGTTGAAAGAATGCCACGTGGAGGTGGGAGGGCTGCCATATTCTCACCAGTGCAAGAAACCCTCATTGTGGATATGGTTCGGGAGAACAATACAATCAGACTCCGAGAAATACAGCAGAGAGTCATTGCTGACAATGTCAACTGTCAGAACATTGACAATGTCAGCCTGACCACCATAGACCGAGTCCTCCAGCGCCAGAGGGTGCACATGAAGCAGGCCTATAGGGTACTAGTGAATCTGCATTGAGTTGTGATAACTATTTTCTTCATTTTCTTAATGTACATACTATTCCTATGAAACACACAAATCTATAAATGCCCAATACATATATTTTGAGAACAGATAAGAAGGTTTCTAAAAATGTTTCCTGGCAGTTGTGAAACTGTAAAAAGAACATTCTCACACTCTGAACATTGTGTTTTCAATTTTTTGTTGTCGTGTGTAATGATGCTTAGTACTGTTTACATTTTTGCAGGCCTTGAGAGGGATTTTGGTGTCAATGTTTGCTTTTGAGCATATGAGCAACTGTTTTGGTGTGATAGTTTGGTTTTGAGCATATGAGCAACTGTTTTGGTGTGATAGTTTGGTTTTGAGCATATGAGCAACTGTTTTGGTGTGATAGTTTGGTTTTGAAAAGAGAATGTGAGGTTTTGTGTATGTAGCTTGAGAAAAGTGTTTTGTGTTTAGAGTTTTGGGAAAAGGGAGGGCAGTTTCATGAAATGTGTTTTAGCAATTGTGAAAAACTGTAACACACATGCATATCACATTAGTAGATATGGATGGATAACTTGAAGGGTATTATTTTTCCATAGAGTTCAATAGGAAAATCTGTCGGGAGAAACAACCCTTAAAGTGATCCATCCATATCTACTGCATATCTGGCAGCAGAGTGATGGTTTGAGGCTTGTTTTGTACCTCAGACCCTTGATGACTTACAGCCACTTTACCAACCATGTATTCCATACTGTTCCAGCGTAATTTATAGCTAAATCTAGTCCCACCCCCCAATTCCCATAGAGATCCATTCAAATGCAGAGATGTTATAGTATCGCTTGTAAGAGTACCAGAAAATAAGATATCAAGAGTTTTAATGTTGTTGGGTCACAGACATCATGGAATGCAAAGGATATGCGACCAAATATTAAAAATGATTACTTTATTCTATATATAAATGCAGGGGTGCCAATAATTGTGGCACACGTGGTTTTGTTAAAAATAATTATTTCTTGATGAGGAATTTTTTTTTCTCATAATAAATTTACTTCAATTAAAGGTTGGATTTTTCTAATTTTGTCAGTGTGACATTAAGCTAATTCACCAAACAGTGAATTTTTTATAACCCTTTTAACTAATCTTTAATCTTTACCAGGGGTGCCAATAATAGTGGAGGGCACTGTATATCACATTAACCCAAATATCTCATATTAACACACACATCTCACATTAACATACATGTATTCCAAATGAACACACGTGTATTTCACACAATAATCGGTGCTCACCTGCAGGAAAGAGATATGATCAGCCTTCATTTCCTGCTCTAAGGCTCTGATCACCTCAGACAGGGATGAAATCTCTTTTATCATTTTTTCAGCCCTCTCCTTCATCCTCTGGCTCTTCTGCTCCTCTTCCTCCCTCAGTGCAGCGATCCTGGCCGCCTCTTCATCACGCAGAAACTGGTGAAGTTTCTCAAACTCATCTTGTATTTGTATCTTCGTGCATGTGGCCTGGCTCTGAAAGAGACATTTGGTACTTCTGTAAAAGTAGACTAGACCAGTGTTTTTCAACCTTTTTTGAGCCAAGGCACATTTTTTACGTAAAAAAAATCCTGAGTCACACCACCAACCAAAAGTGTTACTAATTAAGTGAAGTTAATAGGATAAGATAATTTCCCACGGCACACCTGACGATCTCTCATGGCACACTAGTGTGCCGCGGCACAGTGGTTGAAAATCACTGGACTAGACAGTGTGACAGGCTAAGGAGATTTGCACAGACTCTAATACAGCATGGAGCAGCATGCATACTGTACATGCACAGACTCTAATACAGCATGGAGCAGCATGCATACTGTACATGCACAGACTCTAATACAGCATGGAGCAGCATGCATACTGTACATGCACAGACTCTAATACAGCATGGAGCAGCATGCATACTGTACATGCACAGACTCTAATACAGCATGGAACAGCATGCATACTGTACATGCACAGACTCTAATACAGCATGGAGCAGCATGCATACTGTACATGCACAGACTCTAATACAGCATGGAGCAGCATGCATACTGTACATGCACAGACTCTAATACAGCATGGAGCAGCATGCATACTGTACATGCACAGACTGTAATACAGCATGGAGCAGCATGCATACTGTACATGCACAGACTCTAATACAGCATGGAGCAGCATGCATACTGTACATGCACAGACTCTAATACAGCATGGAGCAGCATGCATACTGTACATGCACAGACTCTAATACAGCATGGAGCAGCATGCATACTGTACATGCACAGACTCTAATACAGCATGGAGCAGCATGCATACTGTACATGCACAGACTCTAATACAGCAGGGAGCAGCATGCATACTGTACATGCACAGACTCTAATACAGCATGGAGCAGCATGTAGACTGTAACGCACTAGTGACCCAGGAACCACACTGCGAGATTAACAACATAGCTGCTTTCTACAGCTTTAAAGCTTGTAGTTCACTATAATGACTAAAACGTTTGTTTTTAAGACATTTGATACTCCCAAAACCCTGGTGGTTATCAACATTGACGTGGGTGTGGTTATTCACAGAAATGCATATAAATAATAACTGACTTGTCTGACAGTGATGATATTGAGTAGAAATATGCACAATCACATGAAGACACCAAATTAGCTCCATCAAACCACTTGGTGGTGCTATAGGACTATATAAAAACAACACTTAAATCATTGGTTTTCTGCAGACATTGTAACCTTGCTAGTGACTAATCACCTCGTTAGAAACACATACAGTATATGGGCCCTATGGCTGGCTGCCATCTTCAGTTGGCAGCCATTTTGGAATAGTATTTCCTTCTTTTCTCAGTTTTGGCCAAGCCACATGGATGATCATTCTGAAACTTGGCACATGGATCCAAAGCCAATTATTGGTCATTGACTAATTCTGGCATTGATTGGCTACTTGGTCACTGACTAATTCTGGCATTGATTGGCTACTTGGTCACTGACTAATTCTGGCATTGATTGGCTGTTTGGGCACTGACTAATTCTGGCATTGATTTGGCTACTTGGTGGCATTATAACCATAATTTGAGTTTCAATTATTAAAAACATTTTGACCTCAAGACTGGACACAAACCTGACAGTATTCATGTTCAACCAATAGCTCACAAATTCACAATGTCCACCATATTGGATTTTTGCCACTTTGCTCTTAAAAAAGAGACTTTGTTTGTAAAAAAAACAAAAAAAAAACACATTTAGATCATTTGACATGTAAAGGCGGAACTTGAATCAATTTGTTAATTAGAATGTCCTGTAAAAAGTAAGATAAAGAAAGTGAAACAACTGAAAAAACAATTTAAAACATTTAGTAGATGTATTTATGCCCTCATGAAGATTCCAATCCTCGAACATTGGCCCATAAAAAACATGTGATGGCACTAAATAGCTCTGTATTTAAAAATATTCAAAAAATAAACTTAAAATCACTTTTTCCTTTTGTAGTAATTGAAAACTTTCTGTTGTGATCCAGCTCCTCGTTTGGAAAATATGTCTGTGCCTGATTTGTCGCCACCATCTTCAATCGGTAACCATTTGGAAATAATATTATTGAAATTCCTCTTTCCTCAGTTTTGGCCAAACAACACAAGTTATTTTTATGAAACTTGCCCCTTTGATAGTGGATAGGTCCACATGGCCCCTGGGCAATTGGGGTGCTTATTGCCCCTTGGTGGCAGAAGAACTGTAATTCTTAACCTGTCAAAACCCATGCAGAGTTTGGCCTACATACAAACCTCTTAAGACCCCACTTCTTTCCGTGATGCATCGTAGACTGATTTAATTAATTGGCTTAATTGTGGCTTGTGTGCTTAGTCTTCATAATCACAGCTTGCAGATATATTTGTAAAATTGTATGGTGATTCTAAACATATGTTGAATGGATATAGAGATAGGCTATGCGCATGTTGAAAAGCCTTTGACCGTTGTTTGTAAATGAGGTGACTGTATTCAGAGAATTCGGCTAGTGAGTTATGTAAACAGTGCATTCCTTTACAAAAGAAAGTTTATAAAAGTATGCCTTAAGTACACTTTTTCTGAACCAAAATCCCAGGTAGTGTACTGTGACGTTCCTCTGCTTCCTGTTTCCCCTGCTTTGCGTTTCGTTTTGGCTTTTGGGCTGCTGTGTTCCTTTGTGTCTCCCATACAGGTGGAGACAGGCTACTGACGTCACGGTCCTGATCCTGAGAGCTGCGCTGGAGGGACGACGCACGCTGTTGCCTGGCAACCGTCTCCGGGAGCTACGTGGAGACGTCGACGTCGCAGTGTGTGAAAGATGCCGTAGCTGGGGACGCCGAGGACCGTCGCGGAGCAGCGGGATTGGAAAGATGCAGGAGGATAAATACCCTGTCTCCGTCTGCATCAGGAGAGTTTGAGTTCCTGACGCTAGCGATCAACACGACTTCCACGACGCTACATGAACACTGAGTTCTGTGTTAACAGACTACAGTAAATAGCCCGTGAATTAACTAAAGCTGCTGAATACCACCACAGCAACCGTCCCGCTAGACCAGAAGGAGAAGACCCTTTTGTCATTTGGACATGGGTCTGATTTTGGACACTTGCTGCCTGGTGAGAGCATGCAGCCTGTGTAGCCGAACTGTACATATTGTCAATCTGTTACATGTTTAGAGAATAGCTAAATTAGTTTCTACTGTACGTGTCTGTGTTATTAAACATTTAGTTTTTTTAAATCACTTTGCGTTTGACTGGGTTTATCTAAGAGGGTGTGGTTTGCGTTTAAGTGGCCTAGTGTTACCTCCACGACTGTACACCTGGTTATTGCAACACAGGTGGATTTTGGGACGTAACAGTACTTAAAGTGCACTTTCCACGTTCCACGTTACTTTCCAGAAGTAAACTTAGATCACGGTTTAAAGTATAGGCCTACTTACAAATTTTACCAATTTAGGACATAAAGTTTAGTAGTAGCTACTTCATAACTGGTGCAGGCCTACTCAAAGTATAGTTACAGTAAATACATTAAGTATACTTAAAATTGGCCAATTTAGTTTTATAAAATACTTAAAAATACAAGTAAAGTATAGGCTACTTAAAAATAACTTGAAGTAACACTTTTTTGTAAGGATTTAGTGACTTCAGGTATAGCGTACCGAACCCGGGCGAAAATCAGAACATTTTGAGATCGACATACGATATTTATATTATTCAGGCACATAGGCTACTATTGAACATATTATATTTATTAGATTCACAAAACTATGAGCTAACTTCTAAGCCAATAAACATGTAGACGTGACCGGTAGTTTTTTTTTTGTTTTAGCGTCTTTTAGATGAGAAAGTTGGCTACTGCCAAAAAGGGTGCCCATTATCGGACTCATGAAGAAGCTCATGATTTGTGTTGTTTTAATAATAAATTAATAGTTATTGGATGGGGGTTGGGAGGTGTCAGCCCTCGCCACTGGGGCACACACAGCCCCATCCGCCCGTTACAAATGAGCCAATGACACACCACCGTTTTTTATAAGTGCTATATAAATAAAGTTCACATAAGTTATTATTGTTATTAGCAATTGTTAATTTGATGTAATTAACATTATCTTTTGTATGGTATGTATTTTTATTATTCAATTAACATTAAAAAGTCTTCTATTTTAATTGCATTTTCAGTAAAATTTTGTGGGGGGATGGGGGGATGGGGGGAAGTAAATGTCTGCCATGTTTTTCTTCCAGCCATGAACTCAGCCAGCTGATTTCACTAATTAGTTCTACCTACTGGCTGAAGAAATGGAACACAATACTTTTACTTTCTGAACCTTTGCCTGTTATGCATGCGTGGAAGAGATTCAAACATTTTAAATGGGCGGGGAGATTTTTCTGGATGTTCCAAGACGCCATGGACTTAAACCCTAAATCAGACTTGATTCTATGTCCTGTTTAAATTTAAGCTGCCTGCTGTAAAGTGCACCTTGATGAGCTCAGCTTCTCGATCACTCTCCTGTTTCTCCTCAGTAAAGGCCTTCAGTTTATCCTGTAGGGGTCCCAGTGCTTTCTCCACCTCCTCCTGAAATCACACAAGTTTATATTTCAGGAATGAACCAACAATGTAAAGCGTACTCACAATTTTTTGAGTTTTTGATCACTATTTTGTGAAAATTGAAAAACAAAAATCGTTTTAATATGTTAAGCCGTTTTGGAATAGTATTTCTTTCTTTTCTCAGTCCACACGGATGATTATTATGAAACTTGGCATATGGATCCAAAGCAAAGGGCCAACAGGCCACTGACTAATTCTGGCATCGATTGGCTACAATTAGAGGCATTATAGTTAACCATCATTTGAGTTTCAATTATTTAAACAATCAGGCAGGGCGCACTCTACAATGCAAGTTTAAGATGTCTAAAACGCATTTACTGTCAGCGAATGACCAGAAATGATTAACTGTATCAAGGTACAAACCAAGTGGACATCGGCAAGCACAGAGTTTCTCAACCCTGGTCCTGGAGGGCCGCAGGGTATGCTGGTTTTAGTTGCTGCCTTAATATCGGCAACCAATTCAGGCCGAAGAAACCGGGTGTGGTGAATTAACTGTGTTATTGGCTGCTTTAATTGATCAATTAAGTAACGAGTAACAACGAAAACCAGCAGACCCTGCGGCCCGACAGGACTGGAGTTAAACCAGCATACCCTGCGGCCCTCCAGGACTGGAGTTAAACCAGCATACCCTGCGGCCCTCCAGGACTGGAGTTAAACCAGCAGACCCTGCGGCCCTCCAGGACTGGAGTTAAACCAGCATACCCTGCGGCCCGACAGGACTGGAGTTAAACCAGCATACCCTGCGGCCCGACAGGACTGGAGTTAAACCAGCAGACCCTGCGGCCCGACAGGACTGGAGTTAAACCAGCATACCCTGCGGCCCTCCAGGACTGGAGTTAAACCAGCAGACCCTGCGGCCCTCCAGGACTGGAGTTAAACCAGCAGACCCTGCGGCCCTCCAGGACTGGAGTTAAACCAGCAGACCCTGCGGCCCGACAGGACTGGAGTTAAACCAGCATACCCTGCGGCCCTCCAGGACTGGAGTTAAACCAGCAGACCCTGCGGCCCGACAGGACTGGAGTTAAACCTGCAAACCCTGCGGCCCTCCAGGACTGGAGTTAAACCTGCAGACCCTGCGGCCCGACAGGACTGGAGTTAAACCAGCAGACCCTGCGGCCCTCCAGGACTGGAGTTAAACCTGCAAACCCTGCGGCCCTCCAGGACTGGAGTTAAACCTGCAGACCCTGCGGCCCGACAGGACTGGAGTTAAACCAGCAGACCCTGCGGCCCTCCAGGACTGGAGTTAAACCTGCAAACCCTGCGGCCCTCCAGGACTGGAGTTAAACCTGCAGACCCTGCGGCCCGACAGGACTGGAGTTAAACCAGCAGACCCTGCGGCCCTCCAGGACTGGAGTTAAACCTGCAAACCCTGCGGCCCTCCAGGACTGGAGTTAAACCTGCAGACCCTGCGGCCCGACAGGACTGGAGTTAAACCAGCAGACCCTGCGGCCCGACAGGACTGGAGTTAAACCAGCAGACTCTGCGGCCCTTCGGGATCAGGGTTGAGAAACACAGCTAGCACACAGCTAGCACAATTGCTACACCTTTCAGTCCGGACGTGTCAGTTTTTACGTCTGTGTGAGAGAAGCGCTTCGTGCTGGAAAACACTGCGTTTCAGCCAATTTTTAAATATGAATATGGCACGTATAATCTGTTTGGACCAACCTGTGCCCATGTAGCCTACTCACACTTTTCTACGCTATAGTGTTGTTATAAACCATAACATTAGTACTGTCAACAACCTTGGTGAGCAGGAGTCGACAACAGTTATTGTTCCAATAAATCAAATACCGGATAATTAATTCATATGTCATGTGCGTGTCTTTCAAACCTTATACTTCAGTGCTGCTTCCTGGACGGGTCGCAGTTTGTGGTTTTCGTGCCTCTCTGAAGTTTGACAGATGTGGCAGATCAGCTGCTCGTCGTTCAGGCAGAAGAGCTTGAGTTTCTCGCCGTGGAGACTGCAGTGTGATTGGGACGTAGAAGCTGGTTTCGAAATTGTGTTTTCCGAAAAGGTCTTCCAGTTTGATGCCATTTCAGGATGATCTTTTCTTCAACCTTGTGTCCTGTAATGGCTTCTTACAGCCTATGATTTAATTTTACTTTCTCTTACTGTTTTACACAATGAGCAGAACATAAAATCTCTTTAAATTTATGTGCAAAATCTATGGATTCCGATTAATATACTCACTGCTCTTTCCAATCAAACCTCAATTGCAATGTTTTGTAATAATAACTCCCCCTAATCTCTCTGGTTGTTGGAACTGATTGTGAAAACTGGCACCTGTTTTGTTATACTTGTTACTGTCACACAGTACTGAAATATAAAAAGTGCACACCCTCTTTGCTGTTGATCTACTCTCTAAACTGGATAGACAGGCTTTGGTTTAGCTGAGGAGAAACGCATAAGACATTTTATTAATTTCTTTTTATGATTAATATTTTTGTCATGATGTCAAATTTTTTTATGTATTAAAAATAGTGCCGTCCAAGTGGGTGTTTAATGATAGACAATCTTTTTGTTCAAGTGTTTTTTGCGCAACATTTAGAATAAGCAGAATCTTTCAACACTGAATATGAAAAAAAGCTGTGTTTACATGATTGAATGAATGAATGAATAAAATGTGGTTCAAACCGGTTCTCCAGCCTGTCTCGCTGTTGTTTTGTTTACAGGAAGCACAAAGGAGCCTGTAGGTGAAATTGGGGGCTGTGAACATGGCAGAGGACTGCTGTGATTACAAGGACATCGTGTCGGGGTGAGCCGCTAAATCTTTATGCATCCCAGCAGCTTTCAATAGTCTTTTAATTGTTTCTTTTTTTAAACACACTTACATTTAAAAAACATTTCCTCTGAAAACCACCAAATGGTAACTGAGATACAAAAGACACACAAAGTTGAGCATTTCATTACTGTATATAATCCATGGTAAAAATCACCTCTCATAGCTACTCTACATCCTTTACAGTCACTCCTTACTGATCTCTACACTCAAACAGCCAGTCACACCTAACTGATCTCTACACTCAAACAGCCAGTCACTCCTAACTGATCTCTACACTCAAACAGCCAGTCACTCCTAACTGATCTCTACACTCAAACAGCCAGTCACTCCTAACTGATCTCTGCACTCAAACAGCCAGTCACTCCTAACTGATCTCTACACTCAAACAGCCAGTCACTCCTAACTGATCTCTACACTCAAACAGCCAGTCACTCCGAACTGATTTCTACACTCAAACAGCCAGTCACTCCTAACTGATCTCTACACTCAAACAGCCAGTCACTCCTAACTGATCTCTACACTCAAACAGCCAGTCACTCCTAACTGATCTCTACACTCAAACAGCCAGTCACTCCGAACTGATTTCTACACTCAAACAGCCAGTCACTCCTAACTGATCTCTACACTCAAACAGCCAGTCTCTCCTAACTGATCTCTACACTCAAACAGCCAGTCACTCCTAACTGATCTCTACACTCAAACAGCCAGTCACTCCTAACTGATCTCTACACTCAAACAGCCAGTCACTCCTAACTGATCTCTGCACTCAAACAGCCAGTCACACCTAACTGATCTCTACACTCAAACAGCCAGTCACTCCTAACTGATCTCTACACTCAAACAGCCAGTCACTCCTAACTGATCTCTACACTCAAACAGCCAGTCACTCCGAACTGATTTCTACACTCAAACAGCCAGTCACTCCTAACTGATCTCTGCACTCAAACAGCCAGTCACTCCTAACAGATCTTTACACTCAAACAGCCAGTCACTCCTAACTGATCTCTGCACTCAAACAGCCAGTCACTCCGAACTGATCTCTGCACTCAAACAGCCAGTCACTCCTAACTGATCTCTGCACTCAAACAGCCAGTCATTCCTTACTGATCTCTGCACTCAAACAGCCAGTCACTCCTAACTGATCTCTGCACTCAAACAGTCAGTCACTCCTAACTGATCTCTGCACTCAAACAGTCAGTCACTCCTAACTGATCTCTGCACTCAAACAGCCAGTCACTCTTAACTGATCTCTGCACTCAAACAGTCAGTCACTCCTAACTGATCTCTGCACTCAAACAGTCAGTCACACCTAACTGATCTCTGAACTCAAACAGCCAGTCACACCTAACTGATCTCTACACTCAAACAGTCAGTCACACCTAACTGATCTCTACACTCAAACAGTCTGTCACTCCTAACTGATCTCTGAACTCAAACAGCCAGTCACACCTAACTGATCTCTACACTCAAACAGCCAGTCACTCCTAACTGATCTCTGCACTCAAACAGCCAGTCACTCCTAACTGATCTCTGCACTCAAACAGCCAGTCACTCCTAACTGATCTCTACACTCAAACAGCCAGTCACTCCTAACTGATCTCTACACTCAAACAGCCAGTCACTCCGAACTGATTTCTACACTCAAACAGCCAGTCACTCCTAACTGATCTCTGCACTCAAACAGCCAGTCACTCCGAACTGATCTTTACACTCAAACAGCCAGTCACTCCTAACTGATCTCTACACTCAAACAGCCAGTCACTCCTAACTGATCTCTGCACTCAAACAGCCAGTCACTCCTAACTGATCTCTACACTCAAACAGCCAGTCACACCTAACTGATCTCTACACTCAAACAGTCTGTCACTCCTAACTGATCTCTGAACTCAAACAGCCAGTCACACCTAACTGATCTCTACACTCAAACAGCCAGTCACTCCTAACTGATCTCTACACTCAAACAGCCAGTCACTCCTAACTGATCTCTACACTCAAACAGCCAGTCACTCCGAACTGATTTCTACACTCAAACAGCCAGTCACTCCTAACTGATCTCTACACTCAAACAGCCAGTCTCTCCTAACTGATCTCTACACTCAAACAGCCAGTCACTCCTAACTGATCTCTACACTCAAACAGCCAGTCACTCCTAACTGATCTCTACACTCAAACAGCCAGTCACTCCTAACTGATCTCTGCACTCAAACAGCCAGTCACACCTAACTGATCTCTACACTCAAACAGCCAGTCACTCCTAACTGATCTCTACACTCAAACAGCCAGTCACTCCTAACTGATCTCTACACTCAAACAGCCAGTCACTCCGAACTGATTTCTACACTCAAACAGCCAGTCACTCCTAACTGATCTCTGCACTCAAACAGCCAGTCACTCCGAACTGATCTTTACACTCAAACAGCCAGTCACTCCTAACTGATCTCTGCACTCAAACAGCCAGTCACTCCGAACTGATCTCTGCACTCAAACAGCCAGTCACTCCTAACTGATCTCTGCACTCAAACAGCCAGTCATTCCTTACTGATCTCTGCACTCAAACAGCCAGTCACTCCTAACTGATCTCTGCACTCAAACAGTCAGTCACTCCTAACTGATCTCTGCACTCAAACAGTCAGTCACTCCTAACTGATCTCTGCACTCAAACAGCCAGTCACTCTTAACTGATCTCTGCACTCAAACAGTCAGTCACTCCTAACTGATCTCTGCACTCAAACAGTCAGTCACACCTAACTGATCTCTGAACTCAAACAGCCAGTCACACCTAACTGATCTCTACACTCAAACAGTCAGTCACACCTAACTGATCTCTACACTCAAACAGTCTGTCACTCCTAACTGATCTCTGAACTCAAACAGCCAGTCACACCTAACTGATCTCTACACTCAAACAGCCAGTCACTCCTAACTGATCTCTGCACTCAAATACATAACAACACTACATAACAACACTGTACATAACAACACTACATAACAACACTGTACATAACAACACTACATAACAACACTGGACATAACAACACTACATAACAACACTGTACCTCTTCCTTGAACTTGGGGCATAGTATTTGGAAAGAAGGTTCAAATTAATAAGACTGACTGTATGCTAATACTGTCCTCATCCATAAGCCACATTTTTACAATTTAAACCTTTAAAACGTGCCATCAAAACCAAAACAAGATCAGAAACACACGCATGCATACACACACACACACACACACACACACACACATGCATGCACACACACACACACACACACACACACACACGCGCACACACAATTACAGCTTATTTACAACAGAAATGTTTTAACTCAAGTTCCACTCTTTTTCTTTGATTTTGTTTAATAAGGCTTTAAATCATTTAAACAATTACAGAAATGCATTTTCAGTTATTAATCTCACACACAAACAAAACATTTTATCAATGTAAATATTTCAATGTTGTCACGATTGGCTCATTGTTTCACCCCTAGTCTGTTCCAGTGTGTGGATGGGCCCCATGGTCTGGTATCTGTTAAGGCACTGTTCCAGTTTGTGGATGGGCCCCATGGTCTGGTATCTGTTAAGGCACTGTTCTAGTGTGTGGATGGGCCCCATGGTCTGGTACCTGTTAAGGCTCTGTTCCTGTGTGTGGATGGGCCCCATGGTCTGGTATCAGTTAAGGCACTGTTCCAGTTTGTGGATGGGCCCCATGGTCTGGTATCTGTTAAGGCACTGTGTGTGGATGGGCCCCATGCTGGTACCTGTTAAGGCTCTGTTCCTGTGTGTGGATGGGCCCCATGGTCTGGTATCAGTTAAGGCTCTGTTCCAGTGTGTGGATGGGCCCCATGATCGGATGGGTACAATGATTTTTGAGAGAGCTGATATTGATTCTACTGCTCGATGAGTTAATTGGGTAGATTAATGTTAAAATATAGTTTGATATGTAAAGTACACACTTCTCAACATTAAGACATTTTTTGGCAAGACACACATCCCATGTACACACACACACACACGTATATTCTCTGATTTCCGTTTGTGTTGAATATGATAGTTAATCTAATCTACAGTAATCACATACAGTGAGATCACTCCCTGCTCTCTCTATAGGCTGCACTCTGATCTGTGTCCTAATCACAGCACTGCTATCCCACTGTAACAGAGACCTGCAGTGGGCAGATTCTCAGAGGAACACAATCAGAGCCAATGGCAAATGCAGGACACAGCCTCTTGGTGAATTTGCGTTTTAAAGTGTGCAGAGACACATTGTTAGTGGGCTCAGAGAAGGACAAGCTCCCTCTGTCCCAGTCCAGCTGAATTCTGACCTTTTTCACTTCCTTCCTAATCTTCAGGTCTTTTTCATTCCCTGCAGTATCAACTACACTATATTCCCCATTATCATGAGCTAAAGCCCATAATTCCCCTAATTTAGGATCCCCTTCATCAGATGAAACCTCAGCTACACCGAGCGCCCAGGATGGATTATCCCCAACCTCTACATCCCAGCAGTGTGTCCCTGAGGAAAAACCTTCAGATCCAAACACAAAACTAATATTTTCATCATCATCAGAGCTCAGCTCTGTCTCCCCATTGTATCTCAGGCTGGTCAGATCCTCAGAAACGGTGATATTATCTGTTTTGATGTTTGTATCCAGAATAACAGGAGCTGAAGAGAGACAGAGAGAGTAGCAGAGAGAGAAAGAGAGAGAGAGAGGAGGAGGTTAGTGCTATCCTGCTTAAAGTGATCCTTATTAAAGAGAAACTGATGAGCCATTTCCTGTTTCAAAATAAATGATTGCTTCCTTTAATTCTTTTGTTACTTGCATATAAAAAGACTGCATAAGCATGTATGGCTAAGTCAAGGTTATGTGTGGTTTCTACAGAGATATATAGACTCGACTTGCTGTGTACTTATCTTAGGTATGGGAGGGGCATCCTTACATGCACTGGAAAGTGTACATTTTCTCAAAGGAGCCCTTTAAATGCACTCTGACCTGGGCTCGCAACTAGCTATGATAAATATAATGCATGTATTGTGTTGGCTAGACCCCCAACCTCTGCGTTCTCCACCGAACTGAGCTTCAGCAATAATTCTGATTCCGGCAAACATATATTGAAGTAATGGTGGTACCTAAGGGCGAGTTGAGTGTAACCACTCCGAGCTCCATGCATGTTTAACCCAAATTCTAAATTATAATTATAAATGGAGTCAGATACATGAGTAAATAAAATAATACTATTTCTAAGTAACTTTTACCTTTTCCCACAGCAATAGTGGAATACATCACGTTTAAACCTTCGCTCCGAGCTATTCCCTCATTGGTCTAGTAATTCCAAAGCAATGCTACCCAATATTTCCTAAATTGTTTCATGTAACTTGGCCCTGTGTTTTTTCATCATACCATCTGAAGAGAATGTTAAGGTGCACAGTTTTAGAATTAATTAGATTTTATGAGCAAATACAGTACCTCAGGTCTAAATTAACCATAGGGCATTTCCCTACTATTTGGCACAAACACAGATGTATATAATCACTGCATTCTTAGAAAGTTGGCTGGCCATCACTTGTTGTTAGAATACATTTTAATTGGTATCTTTATATACAAAGCACTTCTACAAAAACTGCCACCATATCTTACGCTGCTGTTAAATTAGAAAACTGGCATCCATAAGGCACACTATCAGGAATTCCTTACAACAGACCCTGAATTTAGATAGTGTCTCTAAATGAATTTTAAATGTTGATAATTTGGTTAGCCTGAATTGTGAATGTTTTAAGTCATTTAAATTAATTTTAATCCATACCCTTTAGTTATTTTAAATTACTACATGTCTAGTTTTATTTATTTGTTTACTCCACTGTTTATTGTTTAATTTTGTTGTATTTTTATGTGTAAATTCGGCACAAGAGGGCACCGACACTCAGTGTGTCTCTGAGTTTTAAATAAAGTTTATACTGTATGTATGTATAATGTGGTGGGCTACAACAGGCTCATAGTCATGCATGCTGAATAAGAGCTCACTGGTGTAACAGCACATTTACAATACTCACTGTACTGAACAATCCCCTGCATCTTCTCCCACACTCTGTACCTCATGTTACCCAGGTGTTTGGCCACATCGATACGCCCTCCTGACACCTCCTCTGGATCTGACACTTTGTATTGGGCTCTGTAACAACATTCAGGAGTCAGTACTGCCCAGCGTTTGGGTTCAGTCCAATAGAAAAAAGACAATCAGTAACACAGGAGTCAGTACTGCACTGGGTTTGGGCTCAGTGCAGTCAGTAACACAGAAGTCAGTACTGCCCAGCGTTTGGGTTCAGTCCAATAGAAAAAAGACAATCAGTAACACAGGAGTCAGTACTGAACTGGGTTTGGGTTCAGTACAATAGAAAAGAGACAGTCAGTAACAGAAGTCAGTACTGCACTGGGTTTGGGTTCAGTACGATAGAAAAGAGACAGTCAGTAACAGAAGTCAGTACTGCACTGGGTTTGGGTTCAGTACGATAGAAAAGAGACAGACATTGCAGAACTGTCTCAGAACTGCAGTCAGAACTGCACAGGCAGGATTTTACATACCTTCTCTTTGTGGCGTTGTAGTTCTGAAATGAAGACAGTATTAGATTGTCAGTAGGTTCTGTATATTATTGGTAAGTTCTAATCACAAAAACTATCATACTTAATGTTTTTGGTGGTCAGATATCAACTTCATTTTTCAAGCAAATTCTGTATTTGCAGCGATCACAGTAATCGTTGCTCACCTGCAGGAAAGAGATATGATCAGCCTTCATTTCCTGCTCTAAGGCTCTGATCACATCTGACAGGGATGAAATCTCTTTTATCATTTTTTCAGCCCTTTCCTTCATCCCCTGGCTCTTCTGCTCCTCTTCCTCCCTCAGTGCAGCGATCCTGGCCGCCTCTTCATCGCGCAGAAACTGGTGAAGTTTCTCAAACTCATCTTGTATTTGTATCTTCGTGCATGTGGCCTGGCTCTGAAAGAGACATTTGGTACTTCTGTAAAAGTAGACTAGCCAGTGTGACAGGCTAAGGAGATTTGCACAGACTCTAATACAGCATGGAGCAGCATGCATACTGTAATACAGCATGGAGCAGCATGCATACTGTAATACAGCATGGAGCAGCATGCAGACTGTAATACAGCATGGAGCAGCATGCAGACTGTAATACAGCATGGAGCAGCATGCAGACTGTAATACAGCATGGAGCAGCATGCATACTGTAATACAGCATGGAGCAGCATGCAGACTGTAATACAGCATGGAGCAGCATGCAGACTGTAATACAGCATGGAGCAGCATGCATACTGTAATACAGCATGGAGCAGCATGCATACTGTAATACAGCATGGAGCAGCATGCAGACTGTAATACAGCATGGAACAGCATGCATACTGTAATACAGCATGGAGCAGCATGCATACTGTAATACAGCATGGAGCAGCATGCATACTGTAATACAGCATGGAGCAGCATGCATACTGTAATACAGCATGGAGCAGCATGCAGACTGTAATACAGCATGGAACAGCATGCAGACTGTAATACAGCATGGAGCAGCATGCATACTGTAATACAGCATGGAGCAGCATGCATACTGTAATACAGCATGGAGCAGCATGCATACTGTAATACAGCATGGAGCAGCATGCAGACTGTAATACAGCATGGAACAGCATGCAGACTGTAATACAGCATGGAGCAGCATGCAGACTGTAATACAGCATGGAGCAGCATGCAGACTGTAATACAGCATGGAGCAGCATGCATACTGTAATACAGCATGGAGCAGCATGCATACTGTAATACAGCATGGAGCAGCATGCAGACTGTAATACAGCATGGAGCAGCATGCATACTGTAATACAGCATGGAGCAGCATGCAGACTGTAATACAGCATGGAACAGCATGCATACTGTAATACAGCATGGAGCAGCATGCATACTGTAACGCACTAGTGACCCAGGAACCACACTGCCAGATTAACAACACAGCTGCTTTCTACAGCTTTAAAGCTTGTAGTTCACTATAATGACTAAAACGTTTGTTTTTAAGTAATTTGATACTCCCAAAACCCTGGTGGCAGTCAGCCATCAACATTGACGTGGGTGTGGTTATTCACAGAAATGCATATAAGGGCGATTCTTCAATTAAGGGAGTTTTTCTGTCCCCAGGGTAGATTTTCAAGAAAAAATATTTTTTATAAAAAACAATTATTGTATTTGTTAGGGTTAGGTTGTAGTAGCTATGAAAAAAATAATTGTGTCTCAATGATGACATTTTAATACTTTTTCGATGTGTTGAAAATTCAAATGTGCCAGAATTTCACTGTTTTGGGCTTGTCCCCAACCCAGACTTTTTGACATCCTCTCTATAATAAAGTAATAAAAAGTGTTAAATTCAGTAAAACTTTACTTTGCATTTCCTTAACTTAAAAATACATTTTTCAAATTCATATAGTTTATATTTGTTCAATTTGCAATTTTTTTTTAGTTAAATATTGCTGTCCCTTATACATCTGTCATTACCATCACGCCCAACATTTTAGAGAGCAATAAAGTTTTTACAAACAGTTACTTACATTGTTGCATGCAAATTAGATGTACCAGAGGAACATTCAGAGACATGAGGCAGAAGCCTGATTTTTTGATGCCCACATATGTAAGTAATTTGAAGTTTTATACATCCTGATCTGAGAGTATGTTTATTAGGCGTCATTACCAAACAAGTTACTATTTGAGTATTTTAATTCAGTAATAGTAAATTTCACTTTATTTACATATATTCAGAGTACATTGTATGCTAGCTAACCAGTTAGCTCAGCAAGTCCAAAACCTAGCTAACTTTTCCCTCCAAAACTGAAAATTGTCATTACCATCACGTGTCATTACCATCACACAAGTGGCTGTGATGGTAATGACATTCAGTGACGGTAATGACAACTTATCTGTTTATAATCTTATAAATAGAATATATTAGCATAATTTACTATTTAACATGATGCTTCTTAAAGAGAATGTGTTGTATTTACTGAAATGTTTGTGAAAACTTTGCTTGACAAATCATTTTGTATTAAAATCAGTGTTTTGTTTTTGTGATGGTAATGACATTTTGCTGTGAGAACTTTGAAAAAAAGCATCATAATATCAAAATTATTATTATGAAGTACAATCAAAGCTATGCTAAGATCTTTGTTCCAGACCAATTAATAAACATTTTGAAATAGAAAAAACAGAGTTTAAAGAATATTTTTTTTTTTAAATTCCAAAAGTCAAAAGTGCCCCGAATTGAAGAATCACCCATAAATACATTTTTTTTCAATTGTTTAGACAGATTTTCTGAAACTAATACTAATTTCTCAAAATTCTAAACACAAAACCCACACGGTCAACTCTTCCTGCAAAACTTCATATATCTCTTGTCAAAATCAAGCACTATTTTCAAAACCATACACTCACATCCCAAAATTAAATTTTTCCTTCAAATAATAAACACTAGTCAACAAATTAATACAAATTATAAATGCCAATTACACACTGGTGTAAAAACTGAAAGACACTATTACCATTATATTAGTTAGTCTTCAGTATTGTTTGAGTGTACTGGCCAACTCAAATATTGTTATGTAAAAGTATATAATTTTGAAAAATATAATTTTGACATGAGAGTGTATGGTTTTGAAAATAGTGTTATGTGAAAAGTATATATTTTGATGAAAAACTTGTTTTGATATGATTTTGAAAAAAGAGTTGACCGTGTGGGTTGAGTTTTTATATTTTGAGAAATTAGTTTTAGTTTCAGAAAATGTGTCTAAACAATTGAGAAAAACTGTAATATGGGAGCTAGAGCCTATGGAGTCCACTTCTGCAGAATTTGCGCAGTTTATTATTATTAAATTATTATGTATTTATTTATTTTGAGAGACTTCTCAGAAGACCTTAGTGAGCACACTGGCATATGTCATGTTACGCGTGCATGGAGGAGGTTTTAAAACATTTTAAATTCTCTCGTCACAAATCTTCTGTGCTACTTTTTCTTTTCTTTTTTGGGGGGGGGGGGTGAGAAATTTTTTCTGGATGTTCCAAGATGCCATAGACTAAAACCCTAAGTCAGACTTGATTCTATGTCCGGTTTACAGTTTTTTCCAATTGCTAACACAATAAAATGACATGCATAGCACACTTATTTAAACTGACACACAGAGAGCAAAACCTCTTCTCAAGTCTCCAAAACTCTAAACACATTTTCTGCTTTACACACATTTTGCTATTCAAAATGGCACTTTTTAAATGCACTGAACACGGTTCTCTGCCTAAGACACAACAATCTGACATAAAGTCACATGTTTGCCATTTCAAAACACTGCCATTCAAAATTACACTACATGAGCTATACATGAGCTAATTTGGCCAATATGTGGCCAATACATGACATGTGCCCTCAACACCTCAATGGTTAATTGTTACCACTTCAATCAGGAAGTAAGCACTATAAAAATACCACAGGTGCACCTTTCTTTTTAAAGCACCTTTCTTTTTACAACAACAATGGAAGACGTTGCAGAGAGAGGAAGAGGAAGAGGGAGGGTGAGAATAAGAGGGGGAGGAAGAGTGAGAGGTAGGGGTAGAGCTGGTAGAGGAGGTCATGGCCAAAGAAGACAACAACTTTTTTGTGAGCATATTTTTGTTCACTCCAATGTAAATATATCCGCTGTGCATATGTTGCACTGACTTGTTTGGTGAAAAATAAAAATAAAAATGTTTCAACAGCATGTGTGTGTATCTGCAAATATTTCTGTGCATGTGAACAATCTGAAGAAGTCTCTACAATTTGAACTATTTTAGTATTATGGCAAAGCATACTAAAGATGAGAGTGCTTTTCATTATGCCCAACAGTGTGTAGTTGGTTCGACAAAAATCTGGTACGATGAATGAAGTGTGTGCCATTTGGTGCAGAAGTTTGATGTTGATAATGCTATATGTAGTTTTGGTGCAGAAGTTTGATTTTGATAATGCTATGTAGTTTTGGTGCAGAAGGTTGATGTTGATAATGCTATATGTAGTTTTGGTGCAGAAGGTTGATGTTGATAATGCTATATGTAGTTTTGGTGCAGAAGTTAGATTTTGATAATGCTATATGTAGTTTTGGTTGCAGTGCTTCATTTTGCAGGATATATGAGGTATTTTGCAGTTTGGGTGTGTGGTTTTGTGAATTGTGTTAAGTATTTTGATAAAACCAGCCTAGTTAGCAAAATTGTGTTTTAGCAATCGGGAAAAACTGTAAATTTAAGCTGCCTGCTGTAAAGTGCACCTTGATGAGTTCAGCTTCTTGATCACTCTCCTTTTTCTCCTCAGTAAAGGCCTTCAGCTTCTCCTGTAGGGGTCCCAGTGCTTTCTCCACCTGCTCCTGAAATCACGCGAGTTTGGGTATACTTCAGGAATTAAGATAAAATGTCAGGCGTACACATGATTTTTGAAGCACTATTCTGCGTCACTTGAAAAAATAGGCCTATGCTTTAACATATAGGCTATGACACACTCTACGATGTCAGTTGGCGTTTTACCCGTATAAAACGCACACATTTCCTGTAAGCGAGTGACCAGGAATGATTAATTGTATCAAGGTACAAAACAAGAAGTTGACAATAGCTACACCTTTCAGTCCGGACATGTCCGATTGTCCGCCTGTGTGGGAGAAGCGCTTTGTGCTGGAAAACATGGCGTTTCAGCCCAATTTTTGTATGAACATGTAGCCGAGGTTACTCACATTTCTCTAGGCTATAGCGTTGTTATAAACCATAACATTAGCGCTGTCGATATACAATCTGTGTTCGTAGGAGTCGACATGAGTTATTGTACTAATAAATAAAATTCCGGATAATATATTTATATGTCATGATTTAAATTACGTGACTTTCAAACCTTATACTTCAGCGCTGCTTCCTGGACTGGTCGCAGTTTGTGGTTTTCATGTTTCTCTGAAGTTTGACAGATGAGGCAGATCAGCTGCTCGTCGTTCAGACAAAAGAGCTTGAGTTTCTCCCCGTGGAAACTACAGAGTGGTTCGGACGTAGAAGCTGGTTTCGTAATTGTGTTTTTCGAAAATGTCTCACACAGGTTCTTCAAGACCCGATTACAAGTAGGGTCCTCTGTAGTTTTCTCCCTACAAACCGGACATTCTCCTGCCTTGTTCTCTTCCCAACACTTGTGCAGACAGGCTTTACAGAAGCTGTGGCTGCATTTTAGAACAACGGGGTCTTTGAAGATATCTAAGCACACTGGACAGGTGAGGTCTTCTTCTAAGAGAGACGAGTTGGTCGCCATTTCAGGATTATCTTTTCCTTAACCTTCCCCCTGTAATGGCTTCTTACAGTCTTGTTGATTTAATTTCACTTTCTCTTACTGTTTTACACAATCAGCAGAACATAAAAACTCTTTTTAAAAGTTATGGGCAAAGTCCATGGATTCTGATCAATATATACTCACTGCTCTTGAGTCTTTCCAATCAAACCTCAATTGCAATATATTTTGTAATAATAATTACAAAAAATGTTTTCCATTAGAACTGCGTCAAATCTCTCAAATTGTTGACTGATTGTGAAATATCGCACCTTCCTTTTATACTTCTCAGTGTCAGGCAGTACTTTTAGGCTCCTAAAGGGGGCGCCAACACCCTGTTGCACTTCCTTTATAATGCGCACCCTCCTAACTGCTGATCTAAACTCTAAACTGGATAGATGGGTTGCACTTTAGCTGAGGAGCAGCGCAGAAAATGTGTTGAAGATGGTTGAAGCAGAATATGGCTGACAATTGAGTAGATTCACTCATTTTTTTCATGATTAGCATTAGCATTTTCCAGAGATCAGTTTTCAGTTTTATCACTAAACCTTTGAGCCTGACATAACATGCACAATATAATCTGTCTGAAGCAGACTGTTGCTCTCTCTCTGAATTTTATATTCTGCCCATACAGCTGTGTTTTATTATTTTTAGTAACTGAAGATTCAGCTCAAGTATCCTGCTCCAGGACCTGTCCTGGAGCAGGATACTTGAGCTGAATCTTCAGTTAAAACACAGCATTGGCCCCAACCAAATTTGAACTTGCAACTCCTGAGATACAGGCCATCCACACTGCACTACACTGCATTATATTACACTCAATTACATTACAAGTCCAGCCGCTAACTCTTTTCTGAATTTGTGCCTGTTCCTGCAAATGGGTTTATAGCAGACATTACCCAACCTTCACCACCACCCCAGTTCCAAAATCATGCTACGCTCCTGTGCCATATACGATCCGTTCTGTAGGGGTAAATGTTACAATAACTTAATTAAATTCACCTTGGCGGTTCGTTTTTAAAACAATTAATGACCTGTTTGAATGATTACATTATAGCCTACTGTTATTTTGAAATTTCTTATCCGAAGACCACCTAAAATTGTGACTGGCTTTATGCGCATGCGCACTCAAAAACTCGTGCCAATGGTCCTACGGGTGGGTATCCCCACTCTAGTTCGCCAGCCCAGGTGCAAAGGTAGGCTGTTGTTTGTACTCTTCTAACTGCACAGAAACCTCTTTTGTTTTTACGTTTAGCAGCATTTGTAGGCCAACATTCCTTCTTCCAATAGGAGGATCTTTGTTTTGGCATTATCGGCAATGCTGTTCCTCAATGAGAACGAGCCGGTTTATGAAAGTGGATATCCCGGCGCTTTGTTTATGGCTAGTTCATTGCTGCGTACAAATAGTTTGTTAGATTAGCAAGTGACGATCCGTGCCATAGTATCACCGATTAGGTAGAACTAAAATAAGTAGATGGATATTTGCTGGATATTCTGCTCTGTCAAACCTTATTTCAGAATGGCATTATTCCGTCCATATGGAGCAAATCAATAATTAAACGTATCCCTAAATCTGTGAAGGTTGACCCTAACGTGCCGTTAAACAATAGAGACATCAGCCTGATCAGCACTGTCTAGTTATAGTCTATTCTGGTATTCTTAATAATAGACTTAACGTTCTTGAAACTCATGGTTTGCTAGTTGATGAACAGAATGGTTTTTAGGAAAAACAGGACATGTATTGATCACATTTGTGCTGTATCCTCTGTGGTTAGAGCCAGATTACAAGACGGGAATCTTACATGGATTTCAAAAAAAGCGTTTGACTGGATCAATAGACTGTGATTAGAAATAACATTGTGTCGGGTGAGCTGCTAAGTCTTTATGCATCCCAGTAGCTTTCAATATTCCTTTTATAGTTTCTTTTTTAAAATACTGACATTTTACAAACATTTTCTCTGAAAACCACGGAATGTTATCTGATATACAAAGGACACACAAAGGTTTTTTTTTTAATTGACCTAAATCAATTTATCTATGCTAATATTAATCTTTTTATTTTATTTATCAGATCCTAGAATCCAGAAACCTAGTTCTACTGAAAATGAGGTGGATGGAAGACTGTATAAGAGAGATAGTCAGCCAAATTTGACAAACAAGCCAGATATGTATTGTGTGTGTCAGTGTGTGCATATGATGTACAGGAGCCTGTGTCGTTTCTTTATTTGGACACCATAGGGTTATTTAAATGTGTTTATTTTAACTGTACTTTATTTATTATATCATACACAATTGTAGGCTATTTATTCTGTTCACTGTTGTTGTTGGTCAAGAGTTCTAAAATAAAAATGCCACCACTTTAAATATATTTAGTTGCCTAACCTATCATTTTGAAGTATTTGCTGTCATTTTTAGTAGCCTAATCTAGCTGAACACAATCGCAATATCGCATATTAGGCCTAATTGTTTCATAGTTGACTGGAATTCGGTTGCAATTCTTGCAAACAGCTAAATTTAATAATTTCGTAATAAACAGTCGGTGATTGGGACATTGGGATACTGGGAGTTGTTATGTGTTTTGAGGGAACAATGTCAAGAAAGATTACATTTTCCTTGCCAGTTATGGTAACGTATGGATAAATAGAATTGTATTTGCATAAGATGTATTCCAATATCAACATGTTGTCTTCCTTTTACCTGTCACCAATCATTGTTCGTATATTTCTGATTTGACAATAAACATACAAAATGACAGAAAGAACCCGGTGTCATTGTGGCTTGAATGGTGGTGGAGGGGAATAGTCCTACAGTTTATTTACCTTTTGTGAATGTCACCATATTGTGTGAAATAAATATTTTGAAAATGTGGTCTTAATTGCTAGTATAATTTATCGTTTTTTTTTTTTGGAGACCAGAACACCCACATCTAATGAACCCATAGCCATAATAACAGTGTTAGATCTTTAATCTCAATCATTAATCTTTCAACAATTTGCAAAGTGGATGTACAGCACAGTAGCGCCAGGATGTGTTACATAATATTGTTTAATTTGTCCTTCCCTTCATGTTATTATGGAATTGGCTTATTTGTATGTGGTCCCCTCTGCTGGAATGTGACAGGCAGAGGTCTGCCTATACACTGTCCCATCTGGAGATAGGGAAAACTCCACTTCTCAACAGAAGAACATCAGCAGAACATCCCTTCAGATCCGAATGAGTTGTCTTACTGATAACAAGTTTAGTTTAGTTTAGTTTATTTTGGTCATTATACAGCTCATACAATCAAGTACACATGTGGGTAAACATCAAATAAAAAAATAAGCCATTGTTTTTGTGGCAAAACAGGTTGACCAAAAAGGTGTAGGCTGAAGCCTTAGCTTATTGCACCTACCCTTTTTGCATTCATTAATTTAGTCAGCTCCCTTAAGAATTATACTGTAAAATGAAAGAAAAGAAAATATACATACATACATAGTTACATACATACATATATACATACATACATACATACATATATACATTATATACCCTACTCTGATATCCCCAACATATTTCATTTACACAATGGTCTTCATACTTCGGATTTATATTTGCTAATCATCTTATTTTTAAATATTATTTTAAAACTATTGAGTGTTTCACACATTTTCATCTCTTTATCTAAACTATTCCATAAGTTTACTCCTTTGACAGATATACATCTTTGTTTGACATTTGTTCTGATCTTTGTTTTGGTGAACATGCAGACTCCTCTCAGTCCGTAACGACTCTCTCTGAGGTGAAACAACTCCTGGATAGAGTCTGGAAGCATTTTGTTGTATACTTTAAACATTAGTTGTGCAGTTTTGAAGTGTACAAATTCTCTAAATTTAAGGGCCTGTGAGTTTATAAATAATGAATTGGTTGGTTGGTGATAATCTGCTTGGTTTATTATTCTTATTGCTCTCTTTTGTAGGATGAAAATTGGATTGGTTATTGTTTTATAAGTGTTGCCCCAGACCTCCACACAGTAAGTGATGTATGGAAGTATGAAAGAGCAATACAATATATGTAATGAATTTGGGTTAAGGATATCTTTTGTTTTATTCAATATTGCGATGGACTTTGATATTTTGTTCTTAATATGATTTGTATGTGGTTTCCAGCTCAATTTGTGGTCTATGATAACTCCCAAGAATTTATTTTCAAAGACTCTTTCTATTTCCATATTATCTATCATGATTTGTACTTGATTATAGTTCTTTCGATATCCAAATAGTATATATTTGGTTTTATTTAAATTTAATGACAACTTATTAATATTAAACCATCGTTTTAAAGTTTCCAATTCTGTTTCCACTCTATCCAGAAGCTGCTCAAGATTTTTACCAGAACAAAACAAATTTGTATCATCAGCAAACAGAACAAAGTTGAACAATTTAGACACATTACAAATATCATTTATGTACAATATAAACAACTTTGGACCCAGTATCGAACCTTGTGGGACCCCACATGTGACCCTCAGCAAATCAGATTTGTTATTATTTATCTGCACATACTGATGTCTGTTGTCAAGATAGTTGCTAAGCCATGAATGTGCTACTCCTTTAATCCCATATTTTTCAAGTTTTCTCATTAATAATCTATGATCAATGGTGTCAAATGCCTTTTTTAAATCTATGAATATCCCTACTGTATATTCCTTATTATCTATTGCTGTGGATATTTCTTCTGTCAGTTGCATCAGTGCCATTGTTGTGGATCGATTAGATCTAAAACCATATTGATGTTCACTCAGTAAGTTGTGTTTTTCTATGAAGTGGTCTAGTCTTTGGACAAAAAGTTTCTCTAAAATTTTTGAGAATTGTGGAAGAAGTGAAATTGGCCTATAGTTTGAAAAAGAGTGCTTATCTCCATTTTTGTAGATTGGAATGACTTTTGCTATTTTCATTTGGTTGGGAAATATGCCTGTTTGAAGTGACTGATTGAAGATTTGGGTCAGTGGTTTTGCTATACTATCTATAATGTATTTTACTAGTGTCATATCAATATCATTACAATCCGTGGATTTCTTATTCTTAAACTTGTTTACTACATCAACTAGTTCTTCCTCTTCAATTCTTTTCAGAAAAATGGTATTTGGATTTATGTTAATAATGTTTTCATCTACATCCTCTTTTATAATTGGGTCCACAATTTCTTTTGCTAAATTATAGCCAACGTTCACAAAATAATAATTAAATTCGTTAGCAGTTTCATTTGTTTTAGTTAAGATTGGTTGATTATTTTTAATAAAATGATTTGGATAATCTGATTTCCCTGTACCCTTTTTGATTATGCTGTTAAGCACTTTCCATGTACCTTGTGTATTGCTTCTATACCTTTCTAATTGTATGTTGTAATAATCCTTCTTATTAAGTCTCATTATACTAGTCAATTTATTTTTATATTTTTTATATTTAATTTCAGCTTCCTTTGTTCTAGATTTTAAGAACTGCTTATATAGTATTTTTTTCTTTTTGCAGGCATTTTCTAGTCCTCTAGTTATCCAAGGCTTGTCTTTATATTTATTATTCCTTAATGTTCGTATAGGACAGTGTTTGTCATTTAAGGTAGTAAAAGTAGATATAAAATCCTCATACGCTTTGTTTGGGTCATTATTTGAATAAACCTCAGTCCATCTTTGCTTCCATAGGTCCATCTTTGCTTCCTTAGGTCCCTCTTAAGAGCCTCTATGGTTTCTGGTGTTCTTTGCCGAATAAACTTAAAAGTGTCAGTTTTTTTCTGCGTTTTAGTCTTTAAAAAAATTTGTAAGGTTGCAAACACAGGAAGATGGTCACTTATGTCGTTAATAAGCAGTCCACTTACTACTCTATTTCCAATTTCATTGGAAAAAATATTATCTATTAATGTAGCACTTTCACTTGTTATTCTGGTTGGTTTTGAAATAGTAGGAAATAAACTTAAACTGTACATTGTATCAATAAAATCTCTATTCATTTTGTGTTCCTTTGGGTTTAATAAATCTACATTGAAGTCCCCACATACAAAGAGCATTTTTTTATCATTCATTGTATCATACATATCAACCATATGATTATTGAATGTGTCAAGACAAGATCCTGGTGTTCTATAAATACAGGTTATTCTTACATTCTTTTCTTTCTCTACATCTATTTCTACTGTAACACATTCCATAATATATTCTATTGTTGTTGACATTCTTTCTACTAATTTACATTTGAGTTCATTATTCACAAACAGGGCAACACCTCCTCCCTTTTTGTTTGTTCTATTTATGGTATATAACACATAACCCTCAAGTTCAATATCAGCTTCCTTCTCATTACTGAGCCAGGTCTCTGATACAGCAATTATTTTAAACATGGTGAATTGACTCAAATAGTCCTTAATTCGAGTGAAATTGCTACAAGGATGGTGAAGAGAAATATAAATTAGGTAACTTCCCAAATACTTTGACAAAAATGAATGTGTTATCATTTGGTGGTCCTACCTTAATGTTCTATATGCTCACACCAAATGTTCTGAAGAGGACAATTTTTTGGACAACAGTCCAATTAGGATTTTACTCTTAAACCAGCTGTTATACAAATGCAAAATACAAAACACTCATAACAAAGTTGCATCTTTAATTTTATATAAAGTATGTTAATCCAATATAGTTACATTATTGAACAAAACATTAAGTTACCTATATTTGGCCAGGCCTTTTTTTGTGGTTATTTCTTGACACTTCTATGTTCAGACAACATATTTTATAAAGTTAGAGGTAGGCCTACAGTTGGATTACAGAAGCAGTCAAGAATGAGAATTGGCATTTGTTAGTGTAACATTACCAATATTGTACTTTTCACATCCATATTGGTTTATCTCAAGAAAGTACATGTAAGGTACAGTATATAATAACCACAGTAGTGACCGTATGTGCTACAATCCCAAACTCCCAAAACGCATATTTATTTCTTTATGTATTATTTGTATGAATAAAAAATAAATTCAAGTACACAAAAGTAATGTACAGAAATGTGTTCGATAGGTTGGGCTTATACTCGAACCTCACATTATGAAACAAAATCACATTAATTGAAGTACAAAAAAAGGATTGTATTAAATAATATATTTTTTTAAATAAGAGCAATAAGAAAAACAACAAAATAAATATTAATTGTGAAATTAGATAAGAGACCAGAAAGAGGGGGGAAATAGACTACTGCTGTTACATTGTAAGATTGACTAAATAACTCTTATAGCCTACCTGTGTTTGAACACTATTAGGGAGGGGTACATTTCATTTAGATTTTTTTTTGAGAGTAGAATCAATACGCCGAGATAGGTGGCGATATTGTGAAATTATCCGCGTTTGTCGTGAGGAAAAACCACTCTCTCCTCGCTCTCTAACCAATTCTGTCGTTGGTTAGTTTGAAGGCGCGGCGATGTTGTTGAAGGCGCCCGAGAGCAACTGCACCGCTGCTAAGGCGCCTGGAAAGGCGCCTGCTTAACCTTATGTTGTCATTTCCGCCTTAGTTCACGCAGCACCGACTTTTCGGCCATCTCGGACAGTTTCCGATGCAGGCCGACGCAGATATGACGTAAATCGGCTCTAGCCGAACACGCCCCATATGCCATGCATACCATGAATAATAAAAGTCCATTATTGACATTGTGCTATACTGAAAACAATTGCAAAAAGAGAGGTAAAAATATTTTAACTGATCAAATGAAGATGTGAGGTGAATCAATAGGATCATAATTGGTGAAATTGTGGACACATGGCCACCAAAACGAACCATTTGTTAAATAATGAATAATTCAAAGTCAGAGAAAATGATAACGAGCCAAACCTGCATTGTGTTAATAAATTTAAAGAAAAAATTATGAATTAACCACATGTGTTCAACAACCTAATTAGAAGCCAATTGATTCACCTTTTTTTTCAATTAGGTAAATAAAAGAGTTAACTCTTTTCTTGTTATTGTTTGCAATACAGCACAATAAGCACAAAGTGAACATGGGACATTTATTCTACATGGCATGCAGAGCTATTTCTGACAATGTGGCTTAAGAGGGTGAATAATCCCTCTAAACATGAAAAGCACCCAATTAAGATAATTTAACAACTTGTTAAAATTCTGGGATTGTATTTGTGGTTGGAACGAAAACCAGCATACACAGGGGTCCCCCAGGACCGAGTTTGAGAACCACTGCTGTAGTAGAAAGCAGGCAGAGCCAGAGATAATAGCCAGAGCCAAGAGCCAGAGCCGTGGGTAAGAACGATTCTCTCGAACTGGCGAGTCGACTCAGCATAAAGAGTCGTTAAAAAATACCGATTCGTTCGCGAACTGCACATCACTAGAACATCTGCCACGGTTTAAAAACATGGCGGGACCACTCCAACACAAATGTAAGTGCTTATCGTTCCTTTCTATGTATTTTATAAAGCGCTTTAATTTATAATGTCGCGTTCTTTCGGACAAACGAAAGGCAAGTTTATTCATGAAAAAAGAGACAACAAACATTATAGTTCAGCGTGTAAGCGTAAAATTTCGGACGTTTTTTTGTCCCATATAGTTGTTTGTTAGCTAACGTTACTGCATAGGAAATGCAAGCTTCAATTAACCCATGTCTTTTCAAAACTGCATAACATTTTCCTATATATGTAGGCTATGCAATAGGTTATGTCACGTTTTGCCTATATTCACACTGTTGAATGCTTCCTGGCAAGTAGGCTAACTGAAATAGGCTCTACAGTCGCTGCTCGTTTTCCAGTGCAACAACTGAAACATGAACACGCAGCTGCCTTGCGTTCAAAATATGTTCTTCCTCACTCTTGTATGACTGTGAAATAATAATGTCATTTCAGTCTATGTTTCTGCATTTGCTGTTTTTGACCGATGAAATTCATATTAGGCTAGCTTATTAGGATAGCCTACTATTTTGCATCATGTACTTACATATGGGCTTGTGAAGCCCCTTGACACATGCCATTGTGATTTAGGGCTTTACACAGACATTACTATCTGGCTTTTACTTGCAGGTTTGTTGTGTCATTTACAGGTACAAATGAGAGCACTCTGAGCCTCATTCTGCTGAGGTGTGAAAATTCTATACATTCTATAATGTGTGATGTCGCGTGTAACTAAAAGATGTTATACAGAAACCTTGGCAATAAGCCAAAAAAGTGTTAATTTTTTATTTTTTTGCAGGACCATGTCACTGTCCATATTGTATGTGCTTGCCTATACTCTTATATAGCATGTGACTTGGTGTTCCCAATGTATGATAATCACCGTAATATATCCATAAGGAGTTACATGTGGGTATCCCCTTACTTATTAGTCTGCTCTTAATAAACCCGTGATTGCTTTGTCATTGTAGTTACAGTTTTGTCATGTGAAGAACATTGTGAGGGTGGGGTTAGTCTTTATTTACAGGGCACTGATGCTTCACTTGCAACCTCCTTTCTACATGTCATAGGCTAATGTTGACGGAATCACTCCTCTGCACCGTATTTGAAGTATGAAGTTGTTTGATTTTATGCAAATGATAACTTCTGATATTCCTAATGTAAGTGTGATAGCAAGAGACATGCCTGCCCCTGTAAATGGACAACACATGAACATGTTATGGCATGGCAGTAATTGTTGTAGGGCACTTGGGTATGGTATGGTAACATGTGTTGTTTTCCTCAGTGAAATTCTTCTGCAGATGGGCCTACAGGGTCTGGTGAGCCCCGACCAAATTACAAAGAAATGGGACAACCTCAAGCGAAAATATAAGGTGAGGTTCAATTTGTGATGTTTTTTCTTTGCAAATTTGTAGTTTCTCTTGCATAGTGAAACAAAATGATGCCTGTGCAATAGGCTCACGGCTCACCTTCACCCTTGCATCTTTCCTTGTAGGCACTCAGATGCCCTGCTACAGGAACGGGACAGACAGGGGAGAGGCCACAGCAGCCACATGGCCATGGTTTACTGCAATGCATGAGGCCATCGGGGGGAGGCCATCTATTGATCCTCCTGTCCTGATGGACTCATGTGTTGCAGAAAACCCGGCACATGTGGCTGATGAGACCTCAGATGGCACTGGCTCATCTCTTCCTGGATTTGGGGTGGTCACTTGTAAACCGGGCGTGTGTGGAGGAAGAGGATGCACAGCCTGGCTCAAGTAGCCTCTCACTGGAGGAGGATGATAATGATGGGTTATCCTCCTCTGCCTGTCCCCCACCCCCCAAAAGGAGTAGGACCAGTGAGGGAGCCATTCTGCAGTTCCTGAAGGAAGATGTTGCCAGAGAAGAGGAGCGATTCAAGGCCACACTGGAAAGCTCAAACAGGTTACTGGATGTGTTTGAGAAAATGCTTAATAAATTGTAAATAGTTCACATAAGTGTTTGTCATTTTGTTTTTTACTTGTGTTTTTACCTTTTAAGATATAGTTTTCATCTGTTTCATCATCCCCCTTCAGCAGCACAGAACAATTTGGGAGAAAAAAAACAACACAAATACTAACAATTTTGCTGATTGTGTAAGCTTCAGGAGGGTAATACCTGGGCTATTTCTGGCTTATCGGTCTCGCTCTTTACTGGTAACTTCAAATGAATGTCTTCCTTTTTGTAAATTCTAAGTAGTCAGTCTACACTCATTAATGAATGATTTGCAGTCATAATCTAATTGACTGTTTTTCTTTTACTGAAATGATGTACTCTTAGGCCTGAATTAGACTTTGTTTTGACTTGTTGCTTCCACCAGGTTATGGTCCGATTAACCTATGGATGAATTATGCGATTGAATTGAGGATTGTCATTTCTAATAATTATGAAATGATGTGAAATATATTTTTACTGCAGGATAAGTGAGGGGTTCTAGCACGCAATATCGCCTGTGTTCAGTATTCAGAGTGCTGAACATTTTAACAAAGAAGGGCATTGACTGCTGGATTCAGAAAATAGACATTTTACAGAATCCTCACTTCCCCGACAGGTGGTTGACATGCATTGGTGTCAAAGTGGTATGCTTAGTGTGTTTTGAAATAAATAAAGGTTGTAATGAAAATGTGGCACAGAAAAGATGTATGAAACTGATATGTTAGTATCCAGAAGTGATTTTATTAACGCTAACATAACAAATAAAACAAAAAAATAGGGCGGCAGTGTAGTATAATGGTTAAGGAACTGAGCTTGTAACCAAAATGTTGCAGGTTCGATTCCCAGGTAGGGCACTGCTGTTGTACCCTTGAGCAAGGTACTTAACCTGAATCGCTTCAGTATATATCCAGCTGTATCAATGGATCATATGTAAAAAAATGCTAAAAGGTTGTGTAAGTCGCTCTGGATAAGGTGGCCTGAAAACACACCTTTTCAGGCTCCACCTGGACTAATACTTATCTAGGACCTCATGGTATGTCTTCTTGTTGAACTGCGTATTCAAGTTTATACTATTTAGAATAGAATTGTAGTAGATTGATTTACTGATTTACCCATTTCACTGTGAACTGCATTGTGTTCGTTACTAGGGATAGCTGCTACTGTATGGGAAGAATGTGCTTTCTCATCTGTTCTGTAGTTACTTCGATGACCTTTCTATATGCACTTACTGTACGTCGCTTTGGATAAAAGCGTCTGCTAAAGGACTGTAATGTAATGTAAATAAGAGCAAAACGTAAAACAGATGTGGATTAACACTATGGACAGAAAGAGGGGCTGCAAGGGAGAATATACAAACATAACAAGAAACGGAGACACTAACAAAAAGCTCTCCTGTATAAATAATATTTCAAACAATTGCCAAATTACATATAATCATGTTCATTCAGTGCTACTGGACACATATTTGGAGCAGACGGTTTCCCCGCCAGTCGGTTTCGCCGGCCATGTCCGCTTTGTTCCCACCTCACTGGACGTGGTGGAGCCACACCAATATCACCAACATCCTCGACGGCCTCAAGGATGTCCCCCTTTGTCGGGCAGATGTCATGGAGCACGGCACATGCGGTGATGACCGTGGGTACAAAGGTGTGGTCCACCTCCAGAGCCTTGAAGAGCAGACACCTCCTGGACCCTTATGTGGTGTGCCCAGCCAACGCTCCCCATGCGGCATTAGCATTATCAATGCTTCCATGGAGCCATGGCTCAGACGGTAGTCTACCATGAGGTTCTGGTCCCCATTAAAGTAAAGCTGGAGCACTGGCACAGTGGCATTTACTTGGGCATAATGCCCAGCTGTTGGATCGTCGACCTAAAAAAGAATGAAATGAAAAACATGAAGTGTGTACATGCAGCTACAGTTCACACAAGTTGATTAACACCAAACCCCAGTAGCCAAATGTATAGTTTGTAGTCCTGCATGCAGGTAAATGTGTGGTATTATAGAACATGCAATTACTATGTGTGCATGACATAACTGCTGTATATTTATCCAGGTGAATTGTACTCCACCCACTGTTAAAAGTGCTTCATGCTTATCAATGTCCATGTTTGATCAGGAGCTCTGTCTTATGACTACCGTTGAGAATACGTGATTCTTACCTCACTTAGGAACAGGACGGAAGGAAGCAGTCGCGATCTCCTGAACTGGCAACACCACCATTCCCCCTGAAGCCGATGCCATGCGTTTAGGGCACGGGCGGACTGGCCATCGGGACGTTCGGGACCAATCCCGAAGGGCCGGTCCACTTCTGGGCCGGTCCACTTCGAATCTCAAAAAAAATAAAAATATATTTTTTTTAAATTATTATTATTATTATATATATATTTTTTAATGTATAGTAAATGTTACGCTAGCTGTCAGTACTGCGATGCGGTCCACGTTCGGGCATGGGCCGGCCCTCCTCACTTGACGCTCTCTGCATACATTACACATTCAGTCGTGACTCGTGTTGTTTGCTGTTCAGGTGTTCAGAGTGAACTATTACGATAGGTTAGCTTTAACGTCAATCTTATTACTGAAGGGGGAGATAAGAGCGGCCCCCATGATGACGAGAAGGATTCGTCCAATTGGAAGACAGATTCTCACAGACGCAGTTTTAGAATGATTTTTCGGCTGCTATGTGCTTGAGTTGGACAGAAAATGCTGTGTGCTGAGCTAAATAATTATTTCACAAATCTGTAATGATAGTCTTCAGAGTATCGTGACTATGGAGGTAGATTTCTATCAAAAATAAACAAGCACAAAAGTATAATCCACAATTGTATTTACCATCCACACACACACACCTCTTAATTTGTGTTCGTAGATATAATCCACAATTGTATTTACCATCCACACACACACACCTCTCAATTTGTGTTTCGTAAAAATAATCCACATGTATGTGTTTTCCATCCACACACAAACACCTCTCAATTTGTAGCTTTTATACTTTAAAAAAAAAAATTGCACTGAGTCTGAGAGCTGCTACCTCAATTTCATTGTACTTGTGCAATGACAATAAAGTGATTCTGATTCT
Organism: Ilyophis sp. 1 JC-2022; assembly: GCA_022702515.1. Lineage (NCBI taxonomy): Eukaryota > Metazoa > Chordata > Actinopteri > Anguilliformes > Synaphobranchidae > Ilyophis > Ilyophis sp. 1 JC-2022. The sequence goes on along the minus strand of CM040403.1, from coordinate 142,086,041 downwards.
GATTCTGATTCTGAAGCTAAGGAGGTGTGGGGTGTGATCAAGGCTTTGATGGGAGATCTCATGGGAAAACGAAGTTGCTGATGGAAAATAGTGTTTGTTGGCCAGTAGGGGGCAGTCTGATCTCTCGACAAAATAGAAATTCAATGCCCCAGCAGAACGATGGGGAGACTGTGCTGTAGTTGGTTGACATATTTATAAAAACTCTGCTGGAGTGGGGATTTTAATCAGGGCAGGGGAGAGCACAAGGAAAACGCATCTATAACTAAGAAATTATGAGTGTATAGATTTAAAGACATACGATATATGTTTTCCATTTTTGCTCTGTGTTTTTATTTGTGAAATGCAAGTCTGTCTTATTTACTATGCATTCCTTCTCATTGGGTCAGAAGCCAAAGGCAATTTTCTAAATCTAAATTTGATGGATGAAAAATCTGATTTTTTTTTTGTTTTAAATTAATTCTGTGGAATTCCAAAGCTTATGCAGCCCTTTTTTCTCAACCTGTTTTAGCTGGTCACCTGTAATTGCCCTGGTGAGCAGCTAGGGGGCACTTATGCTGCTGTAACCATAGTAACCCTTGCACATTTAAGGTCAGTGATGGAGGAAGTAACAGGAGGTCAGCTGTCTCACTTGTGTTTCTATTTTCCTTCTTATTTAACCTTTAAAATGAACAAAGTTTTATTTTATTTCAACCTGAAGTGTACATAACAACACTACATAACAACACTGTACATAACAACACTACATAACAACACTGTACCACTTCCTTGAACTTGAGGCACAGGGTTTGGAAGGAAGCTTCAAAGTAGCAGGACTGTACTAAGCATGCAAACGAATAGACAAGACATGACCGGGAGTGTTAAAGACACGCGCACACATGAAGAGAGTCAGTGGATAGCGGAAGTAAGATATCAGTTAGTAAAGAGGAAGCGTAAAGTAGATAATTGAAAAATAGAATTGCAGGAAACGATTGACAGCTAAGGCAAGGAAGCGGTAGTTTTTCAATCAAAAAGCCAGCATGTGCTGTCGTTGGAGTACAATGATTTTGAGAGAAAACCGAGCTGATATTGATTATACTGCTCAATGAGTTGATTGGGTATATTAATGTTAAAATATAGTTTGATATGTAAGGTACACACATACTCAAGACAATGCTTGGAAAGACATATTTCCATGTACAAACATACACACACACACGTATATTTTCTGATTTCCGTTGGTGTTGAATATGATAGTTAATCTAATCTACAGTAATCACATACAGTGAGATCACTCCCTGCTCTCCCTATTGCCTGCACTCTGATCTGTGTCCTAATCACAGCACTGCTATCCCACTGTAACAGTCCCTGCTCTCTCTATAGCCTGCACTCTGATCTGTGTCCTAATCACAGCACTGCTATCCCACTGTAACAGTCCCTGCTCTCTCTATAGGCTGCACTCTGATCTGTGTCCTAATCACAGCACTGCTATCCCACTGTAACAGTCCCTGCTCTCTCTATAGCCTGCACTCTGATCTGTGTCCTAATCACAGCACTGCTATCCCACTGTAACAGTCCCTGCTCTCTCTATAGCCTGCACTCTGATCTGTGTCCTAATCACAGCACTGCTATCCCACTGTAACAGTCCCTGCTCTCTCTATAGCCTACACTCTGATCTGTGTCCTAATCACAGCACTGCTATCCCACTGTAACAGTCCCTGCTCTCTCTATAGCCTGCACTCTGATCTGTGTCCTAATCACAGCACTGCTATCCCACTGTAACAGTCCCTGCTCTCTCTATAGGCTGCACTCTGATCTGTGTCCTAATCACAGCACTGCTATCCCACTGTAACAGTCCCTGCTCTCTCTATAGCCTGCACTCTGATCTGTGTCCTAATCACAGCACTGCTATCCCACTGTAACAGTCCCTGCTCTCTCTATAGCCTGCACTCTGATCTGTGTCCTAATCACAGCACTGCTGCTATCCCACTGTAACAGTCCCTGCTCTCTCTATAGGCTGCACTCTGATCTGTGTCCTAATCACAGCACTGCTATCCCACTGTAACAGTCCCTGCTCTCTCTATTGCCTGCACTCTGATCTGTGTCCTAATCACAGCACTGCTATCCCACTGTAACAGTCCCTGCTCTCTCTATAGCCTACACTCTGATCTGTGTCCTAATCACAGCACTGCTATCCCACTGTAACAGTCCCTGCTCTCTCTATAGCCTGCACTCTGATCTGTGTCCTAATCACAGCACTGCTATCCCACTGTAACAGTCCCTGCTCTCTCTATAGCCTGCACTCTGATCTGTGTCCTAATCACAGCACTGCTATCCCACTGTAACAGTCCCTGCTCTCTCTATAGCCTGCACTCTGATCTGTGTCCTAATCACAGCACTGCTGCTATCCCACTGTAACAGTCCCTGCTCTCTCTATAGCCTACACTCTGATCTGTGTCCTAATCACAGCACTGCTATCCCACTGTAACAGTCCCTGCTCTCTCTATAGCCTGCACTCTGATCTGTGTCCTAATCACAGCACTGCTATCCCACTGTAACAGTCCCTGCTCTCTCTATAGGCTGCACTCTGATCTGTGTCCTAATCACAGCACTGCTATCCCACTGTAACAGTCCCTGCTCTCTCTATAGCCTGCACTCTGATCTGTGTCCTAATCACAGCACTGCTATCCCACTGTAACAGTCCCTGCTCTCTCTATAGCCTGCACTCTGATCTGTGTCCTAATCACAGCACTGCTATCCAGGGACGTCGTTAGGCCTATTTTGGGGGGGCTAAGCCCCCCCAAGAGGTTCAAAAGCCCCCCCTACAAAAATATTGTATTTTCTTTTTTTTTTTTTGGTTAAGGAAATCGTAACATGCCTGCACTTAACATAATAAACCAGACTATGAGTTGAAATAAATACTAATACTAATACTTTAATTTGGATATTGTTTCCGAGAGCGCTGGTGGGAGGGGCTAGGGGTGAGGGGTCACGATTACGTTACATTTTCTGAAGGGTCGGGTTGGAAACTTGGCACTCGGCGTAAGAAATAAGAGAGAAATTGACAAAAGAGGATTTACAGCGTTAAACCCCAAAGAAGAAGAGGATTTACAGATGGATATACGAAGGTACCTGACGAGTGTGAGGGAGAAGCAGAGCACGGTGAGTGGCAGAGCAGCTGATGCTGACGGAGCCTGCGAAGTCAGTCAAGATCTACTAGGCATACAGGTCGAGTTTTTTTACGTTCTTCCAACAAGTGGTCTTCTTGTGTCCATGAACTAACGACCAGCCAAAACTACTTTATTTCATTAATTATGGCTAACTTAATGGGGAAATCCGGTGTAAAATGTGTTTTGCTTATGCTTAGCATGGTAACGAGTTCGAAAGTTCTGGCCGATGTTTCCAAAAAGCTGTCAGTAGTGCTGCTGCCGGCTTAAATAGAAATCCATTTAACAAGTCTCCTAGTAGCCCGACGCTTCTTTGGTAGTACAATGAGGGCCCTTACATATAAATAGAGGCATTGATAACTTCGTAAGTGTAAAGATAGTTTATTAAAAAGGACTGTTTCTTGTGTTGCGCGCCGAGACTTGTCACTAGTGTTCCTCTGTGTCTCCTCTTTCGCCAAGGTGTTTGTGTGTGTGTGCGCGCGTGTTTGAGTCTCCCCCTTCCTCCTGTGTCATGAAATGTGTCCGGGAGGGAATAATGATGGGTTTTTTTAAAGAAAGGTCAAGGATTGATAAGGGGTGAAATTACAATAGGGGATTAATAAGGACGTTTTATACGTTTAGTAAGAGATGATGATAAATACATGTGAGTGAGATGTGTTGTAGTTTTGTGAAAGTGAATGCATAGTGAGAGATTTATTATTAATAGTAGTGGGTTTGTTATTTGTATAGTGGACACCACCTGTTGCCCAGTTCCTAGTCCTGTAAAGAGTCCATGCTAAGCATTCCATTTTACACAGGAATTCCCCTCTAACTAGCTGGCTGCAGCCTTATAAATTAAATAGACATAATTTGGATGAATATTATGGATGTTGCCTTTAAATATAGGCTAGGATGGGACAGGATGGTTAGTGAGCTTACACTACGCTTTTCTAGTGTAGATGCAGATCTCCTAAAAGGCATCCAGGCATGCAGCCCTAAGTCTGAGAACTTCTTGAATGTATCCCACTTGGATGAACTTGCCAGGCACTACAGCATAGATCTGAAAACAGAGGAGGTCCTTGTAGCCAAAAATGATCTTGCTCGCAAAACAGAAGCTGGATGTGCGGCCCAAGATATGCTAGCTGTGCACAACCTCCTACACCCAGACATGTTTCCATCTCTGAGGGAAATAATCCAAGTTGCCCTAACAGTGCCTGTAAGCAGCTGCTCTTGTGAAAGGTCCTTTAGTGTACTGCGTCGGCTGCACTCCTGGCTGCGTCAAACAATGAATCAGAGTAGGCTTCACAACCTTGCAGTCATGTCAATTGAAAATGACATAGCAGTGAAGCTTAGCCGTGACAGAGTAATTGATCGTTTTGCCACCCTTAAAAACAGAAGGTATACTTTGACGCTTCCACCCACAAAGTAGACATTAAGCTGTGAGCCATTGAAATACATACATAGTTACATAGTGACATTGAGTGGAAACATAGGGATAAGAATGGATAGTTGATCCAGTTGAATGGATAGTTTTGTTTATTGCTGCCTTCGTGTCTTTTTTGTTGTTGTTTTTTTTGTTGCCACTTTTTTCACATACTGTCTTATTTGGCAGAATAAATATTTGAGAAACATTCAGACTACATTTGTTCTGTGTTGTCAAATTTCATTAGGGCTTGAACTAAGTACCAGTGACTAAACTAATTAAGGGATGTGCCACACCATTATCCTCTGTTCAATGTATAGACTGTCTTCAGACACAATAGAGAAATATCAGTGGCAGGCAGAAATAGGCCTAAACTTTATTTGGAAAGAGTGAGTTTATGTAACTAGCCTATATATATTTTCATTTGCATTGATGGATACATTTTCTAACCTATTTTCCTTGAACTCACCCCAATATGTAGACTTAAATCATACCAAATTTGTTTAGCTTATTTATATTTTTAAAAAGGAGGACATCCTGAAGACTCAGGAGAGGGAAGCAGGAGGTCTTAGGAGGCAGGTAAAGAAAAGAGGGTGAGACAGAAAACAGGCACTGATAGATGCTCTGCTATACTCTCTACTGTAATAAATGATGAATTAAAGAAGCACTTTAAAGATGTGATGAAAAAATTTCGGTGCGCGCTGACTGCGCGCGCGCATTGGATAAACTGCTAGGGGCTAAGCCCCCCCAGTCTCTAAATCCTAGTGACGTCCCTGCTGCTATCCCACTGTAACAGTCCCTGCTCTCTCTATAGCCTACACTCTGATCTGTGTCCTAATCACAGCACTGCTATCCCACTGTAACAGTCCCTGCTCTCTCTATAGCCTACACTCTGATCTGTGTCCTAATCACAGCACTGCTATCCCACTGTAACAGTCCCTGCTCTCCCTATTGCCTACACTCTGATCTGTGTCCTAATCACAGCACTGCTATCCCACTGTAACAGTCCCTGCTCTCTCTATAGCCTGCACTCTGATCTGTGTCCTAATCACAGCACTGCTATCCCACTGTAACAGTCCCTGCTCTCTCTATAGCCTGCACTCTGATCTGTGTCCTAATCACAGCACTGCTATCCCACTGTAACAGAGACCTGCAGCGGGCAGATTCTCAGAGGAACACAATCAGAGGCAACAAAAAACAAGGGAAACAGCCTCTTAGTGAATTTGTGGTTTAAAGTGTGCAGAGATGTGTTGTTAGTGGGATCAGAGAAGGACAAGCTCCCTCTGTCCCAGTCCAGCTGAACTCTGAGCTTTTGTACTTTCCTGCTAACACTCAGCTGAATATCTGTAGTATTTTCTGCACTGCTCATTACACTATATTCTTCATCAGCATAACGTATAACCCAATATTTCCCCAACACAGTCTTCCCTTCATCAGATGAATTCTCAGCTACACCGAGCACCCAGGCAGGATTATCCCCAACCTCTACATCCCAGCAGTGTGTCCCTGAGGAAAAGCCTTCAGATCCCAACACAAAATATTTGAAGATATCATCATCATCATCATCGCCATGGTTATCGTCATCATCATCATTGTCACGGTCGTCATCATCATCATTATCATCATCATCGCCATGGTTATCGTCATCATCATCATTGTCACGGTTGTCATCATCATCATCGTCGCCATGGTTATCGTCATCATTGTCACGGTTGTCATCATCATCATCGTAGCCATGGTTATCGTCATCATTTTCACGGTTGTCATCATCATCATTGTCACGGTAGTCATCATCATCATCGTCGCCATGGTTATCGTCATCATTGTCACGGTTGTCATCATCATCATTGTCACGGTAGTCATCATCATTGTCACGGTTGTCATCATCATCATCGTCGCCATGGTTATCGTCATCATTGTCACGGTTGTCATCATCATCATTGTCACGGTAGTCATCATCATTGTCACGGTAGTCATCATCATCATTGCCATCATCATCATCGCCATGGTTATCGTCATCATCATAATTGTCATGGTTGTCATCATCATCATCGTCGCCATGGTTATCGTCATCATTGTCACGGTTGTCATCATCATCATCGTCACCATGTTTATCGTCATCATTGTCACGGTTGTCATCATCATCATCATCGCCATGGTTATCGTCATCATCCTCATTGTCACGGTTGTCATCATCATCATCGTCGCCATGGTTATCGTCATCATTGTCACGGTTGTCATCATCATCATCGTCACCATGGTTATCGTCATCATCATCATTGTCACGGTTGTCATCATCATCATCATCGCCATGGTTATCGTCATCATCATCATTGTCACGGTTGTCATCATCATCATCATTGCCATGGTTATCGTCATCATCCTCATTGTCACGGTCGTCATCATCATCATTATCATCATCATTGCCACTTTCATCATCAACATCACCACTGTATCTTAGGCTGGTCAGATCATCAGACACGGTGATATTATCTGATTTGATGTTTGGATCCAGAATAACAGGAGCTGACGAGAGAGATTGGGAGGAAGATAAGAGGAGGAGGTTAGTGCTGTTCTGCCTAAAGTGGGTCTTATGAAAGAGAAAAAAACATTAAAATGAACATGCAGTGAATATTGGATTACGAATATCTCAGAGTTAGTTCCTATTTCAAAACTAATACTTTTCTTTGTTATTCACAATACAAATGGCTGGGGCTGTTTAGAAAAAAACAACAACAATCGAGCAATGCGGTATGGACCCTGTTTAAACCAATTGCATGGTTTCATTATGTTCCTAAAGGGTTAATCAACAGCACACAATACAATAATAGGTACCTGCCAGACTTATGCACCCGCGTAAGCATTTTTGGCTAAGTCGAAACCATGTGTGTTTTCTAAAGAGGTAAACAAACTCGTCTTACTGTGTATTTAACTTTGATATTGGGAGGGGCTTCCTTACATTTGCTGGAAAGTGTAAATTTGCTCAGGTTAAAGGGATAGTTCATTTTCCGTTTTTTAAATATTATTTCTGTTTTAGTTTATATTTTCTATTGGCAGACAGGCAGGTTTTTTTTGTGCAATTAAGAATGTTTTAAATGCTTAAAATATGTGTACATCAGATATGTTAAATACTAGATATTTTCAAACAAAGCAAATTACCACATGACACACTCCCCAACCCAATAGCTAGTTTAGCTCACGTAATCAGAGATGGAAAATCAAAACCTTAATAGCTGCTGAGCAAATGTTCTTAATTTAAATTGATGTGAACTTACTGAAGAGTCCCTCTGTTCAGTCAGATATACTTAATTGGATGTAAAACAGGCTCATAGCCATGCATGCTGAATAAGAGCTCAAAGGGGTAACTGCATTTACAATACTCACTGAACTGAACAATCCCCTGCATCTTCTCCCACACTCTGTACTTCAGGTTACCCAGGTGTTTGGCCACATCGATACCCCCTCTGGACACCTTTTCTGGATCTGACACTTTGAATTGGGCTCTGTAACAACATTCAGAAGTCAGTACTGCACTGAGTTTGGGTTCAGTACAATAAAAAAAGACAGCAACACAGAAGTCAGTACTGCACTGAGTTTGGGTTCAGTACAATAGAAAATAAAGTCAGGCAGGAGTTTACACACCTCTTTGTGGACTTGTAGTCCTGAAATAAACAGAGTGTTATATCATTGATAGGGTCCATAAATTATTGGTAAGTTCTCATCAAAACAACTATGATACTTAATATATTTTTGTTGGTCAGATGTCAAACTAAATTTTTTGAGCTAATTCTATATTTGCAGTGATGCCCCTGAATCCCATACTGAGACACATGATCTTCAGATTAACACACAAATATCTCCCATTAACACACTTCTATCTCACAGTTAACACACAGTATCTCACATTAACATACATGTATTCCAAATGAACACACGTGTATTTCACACAGTAATCGGTGCTCACCTGCAGGAAAGAGATATGATCAGCCTTCATTTCCTTCTCTAAGGCTCTGATCGCCTCTAACAGGGAGGAAATCTCTTTTATCATTTTTTCAGCCCTCTCCTTCATCCTCTGGCTCTTCTGCTCCTCTTCCTCCCTCAGTGCAGCGATCCTGGCTGCCTCTTCATCGCGCAGAAACTGGTGAAGTTTCTCAAACTCCTTTTGTATTTGTATCTCTGTGCTCTGGGCCTGGCTCTGAAAGAGACATTTGGTACTTCTGTAAAAGTAGACTAGCCAGTGTGACAGGCTAAGGAGATTTGCACAGACTCTAATACAGCATGGAGCAGCATGCATACTGTACATGCACAGACTCTAATACAGCATGGAGCAGCATGCATACTGTACATGCACAGACTAATACAGCATGGAGCAGCATGCATACTGTACATGCACAGACTCTAATACAGCATGGCGCAGCATGCATACTGTACATGCACAGACTCTAATACAGCATGGAGCAGCATGCATACTGTACATGCACAGACTGTAATACAGCATGGAGCAGCATGCATACTGTACATGCACAGACTCTAATACAGCATGGAGCAGCATGCATACTGTACATGCACAGACTCTAATACAGCATGGAGCAGCATGCATACTGTACATGCACAGACTGTAATACAGCATGGAGCAGCATGCATACTGTACATGCACAGACTCTAATACAGCATGGAGCAGCATGCATACTGTACATGCACAGACTCTAATACAGCATGGCGCAGCATGCATACTGTACATGCACAGACTGTAATACAGCATGGAGCAGCATGCAGACTGTAATACAGCATGGAGCAGCATGCATACTGTAATACAGCATGGAGCAGCATGCAGACTGTAATACAGCATGGAGCAGCATGCAGACTGTAATACAGCATGGAACAGCATGCATACTGTAATACAGCATGGAGCAGCATGCAGACTGTAATACAGCATGGAGCAGCATGCAGACTGTAATACAGCATGGAGCAGCATGCATACTGTAACGCACTAGTGACCCAGGAACCACACTGCCAGATTAACAACACAGCTGCTTTCTACAGCTTTAAGTCTTGTAGATCACTTTAATAACTCAATTTATATTTTTTTATTTGATACTCCAAAAATCCTGGCGGTAGTCAACCATCAACATTGACGTGGGTGTGGTTCATAACAGAAATGCATATAAATACAGTTTTTCTCAATTGTTTAGACATATTTTCTGAAATTAAAACAAATTTCTCAAAATTATAAACACAAAACCCACACAGTAAACTCTTCCTGCAAAACTTCATATATCTCTATTATATATAGCAATATTTTCAAAACCATACACTCTCATACCAAAATTAAATTTTTATTAAAATAATAAACACTAGTCAACAAAGGAATACAAATTATAAATGCCAATTACACACTGGTGTAAAAAATGAAAGACACAATTACCATTATATTAGTTAGTCTTCAGTATTGTTTGAGTGTACTGGCCAACGCAAATATTGTTATGCAAAAGACCAGAGCAGCACACATGTGTTGTCATATGGGACAATGTGAGTTTCCACCGTGATGCTCTGTTTCGAAATTGGTTCAATAAAACCATTACTTTTCATTTCTCAGTCACGCCAAGGCTGGCTGTGTCATTCCTAAAGACACTTCTCCCGCTGCTTGGCCAGAGAAAATATAATGTGTGATGTACATGAGAATATGCGGCCTGATCAAGAGCAGAGACCAGACTCATTTATTTTTGGTTTTACTTTTACATTTTTTGTTAACTCCCAGTACAGTGGTTTTTTTATTTTATTTTATTTTTCCTGCTTGTTTTTATTTTACTCTCTACTACATTTTTGTAATTTGGAAAAATAAAAAATAACAATATTTGCATTGGCCAGTACACTCAAACAATACTGAAGCCTAACTAATATAATGGTAATTGTGTCTTTTCATTTTTTACACCAGTGTGTAATTGGCATTTATGATTTGTATTCATTTGTTGACTAGTGTTTATTATTTGAAGAAAAAATATAATTTTGACATGAGAGTGTATGGTTTTGAAAATAGTGCTTGATTTTGACAAGAACTATATGACGTTTTGCAGAAAGAGTTGACCGTGTGGGTTTTGTGTTTATACTTTTGAGAAATTAGTTTTAGTTTCAGAAAATGTGTCTAAACAATTGAGAAAAACTGTAATATGGGAACTAGAGCCTATGGATTCCACTTCTGCAGAATTGGCGCAGTTTATTATTATTAAATTATTATGTGTTTATTTATTTTGAGAGACTTCTCAGAAGACCTTAGTGAGCACACTGGCATATGTCATGTTACGCGTGCATGGAGGAGGTTTTAAAACATTTTAAAGTCTCTCGTCCAAATGCAAAATCTTCTTTTTTTTCGGGGGGGGGTTTGAGAAAGAAATTTTTTTTCTGGATGTTCCAAGATGCCATGGACTTAAACCCTAAATCAGACTTGATTCTATGTCCTGTTACGCTGCCTGCTGTAAAGTGCACCTTGATGAGCTCAGCTTCTCGATCACTCTCCTGTTTCTCTTCAGTAAAGGCCTTCAGCTTCTCCTGTAGGGGTCCCAGTGCTTTCTCCACCTGCTCCTGAAATCACGCGAGTTTGGGTATACTTCAGGAATTAAGCTAAAATGTCAGGCGTACTCATGATTTTTGAAGCACTATTCTGCGACACTTGAAAAAATAGGCCTATGCTTTAACATATAGGCTATGACACACTCTACGATGTCAGTTGGCGTTTTACCCGTCTAAAACGCACACATTTCCTGTAAGCGAGTGACAAGGAATGATTAATTGTATCAAGGTACAAAACAAGAAGTTGACATCAGTTAGTACAATAGCTACATCTTTCACTCCGGACATGTCCGACTGAGAAGCGCTTCGTGCTAGAAAACGCGTTTCAGCCCAATTTTTATATGAACATGTAGCCAAGGTTACTTACATTTCTCTAGGCTATAGCGTTGTTATAATCCATAACATTAGCGCTGTCGATATACAATCTGTGTTCGTAGGAGTCGACATGAGTTATTGTTCTAATAAATAAAATTCCGGATAATATATTTATATGTCATGATTTAAATACGTGACTTTCAAACCTTATACTTCAGCGCTGCTTTCTGGACGGGTCGCAGTTTGTGGTTTTCATGTTTCTCTGAAGTTTGACAGATGAGGCAGATCAGCTGCTCGTCGTTCAGACAAAAGAGCTTGAGTTTCTCCCCGTGGAAACTACAGAGTGGTTCGGACGTAGAAGCTGTTTTCTTAATCCTGTTTTTCAGAAAGGTCTCACACAGGTTCTTCAAAACCCGATTACAAGTAGGGTCCTCTGTAGTTTTCTCCCTACAAACCGGACATTCTCCTGCCTTGTTCTCCTCCCACCACTTGTGCAGACAGACTTTACAGAAGCTGTGGCTGCATTTTAGGAGGACGGGGTTTTTGAAGATGTCAAAGCACACCGGACAGGTGAGGTCTTCTTCTAGGAGAGACGAGTTGGTCGCCATTTCAGGATGATCTTTTCCTTAACCTTCCCCCTGTAATGGCTTCTTACAGTCTTGTTGATTTAATTTCACTTTCTCTTTCTGTTTTACACAATCAGCAGAACATAACAACTCTTTTTAAAGGTTATGGGCAAAGTCCATGGATTCTGATCAATATATACTCACTGCTCTTGAGTCTTTCCAATCAAACCTCAATTGCAATATATTTTGTAATAATAATTAATAATAATCTCTCAAATTGTTGACACTGATATCGCACCTTCCTTTTATACTTGTCAGTGTCACGCAGTACTTTTAGGCTCCTAAAGGGGCGCCAACACCCTGTTGCACTTCCTTTATAATGCGCACCCTCCTAACTGCTGATCTAAACTCTAAACTGGATAGATGGGTTGCACTTTAGCTGAGGAGCAGCGCAGAAAATGTATTGAAGATGGTTGAAGCAGAATATGGCTGACAATTGAGTAGATTCACTCATTTTTTTCATGATTAGCATTAGCATTTTCCAGAGATCAGTTTTCAGTTTTATCACTAAACCTTTGAGCCTGACATAACATGCACAATATAATCTGTCTGAAGCAGACTGTTGCTCTCTCTCTGAATTTTATATTCTGCCCATACAGCTGTATTTTATTATTTTTAGTTACTGAAGATTCAGCTCAAATATCCTGCTCCAGGACACAGCAGCATTGGCCCCAACCAAATTTGAACCTGCAACTCCTGAGATACAGGCCATCCACACTGCACTACACTGCATTATATTACACGCCATTACATTACAAGTCCAGCACCTAACTCTTTTCTGAATTTGTCCCTGTTCCTGCAAATGGTTTTATAGCAGACATTACCCAACCTTCACCACCACCCCAGTTCCAAAATCATGCTACGCTCCTGTGCCATATACGATCCGTTCTGTAGGGGTAAATGTTACAATAACTTAATTAAATTCACCTTGACGGTTCGTTTTTAAAACAATTAATGACCTGTTTGAATGATTACATTATAGCCTACTGTTATTTTGAAATTTCTTATCCGAAGACCACCTACAATTGTGACTGGCTTTATGCGCATGCGCACTCAAAAACTCGTGCCAATGGTGCTACGGGTGGGTATCCCCACTCTAGTTCGCCAGCCCAGGTGCAAAGGTAGGCTGTTGTTTGTACTCTTCTAACTGCACAGAAACCTCTTTTGTTTTTCGTACGTTTAGCAGCATTTGTAGGCCTACATTCCTTCTTCCAATAGGAGGAACTGAGATTAACGAAAGCGGGACGTGTTAGCTTCTGCTCGGGCTGCTGCTTTACGAAATAGTACATTTTTGTTTTGGCATTATCGGCAATGCTGTTCCTCAATGAGAACGAGCCGGTTTATGAAAGTGGATATCCCGGCGCTTTGTTTATGGCTAGTTCATTGCTGCGTACAAATAGTTTGTTAGATTATTGCCAGCAAGTGACGAACCGTGCCATAGTATCACCGATTAGGTAGAACTAAAATAAGTAGACTTGCTGGATATTCTGCTCTGTCAAACCTTATTTCAGAATGGCATTATTCCATCCATATGGAACAAATCAATAATTAAACGTATCCCTAAATCTGTAAAGGTTGACCCTAACGTGCCGTTAAACTATAGAGACATCAGCCTGATCAGCACTGTCTACATTAAGTTATAGTCTATTCTGGTATTCTTAATAATAGACTTAACGTTCTTGAAACTCATGGTTTGCTAGTTGATGAACAGAATGGTTTTTAGGAAAAACAGGACATGTATTGATCACATTTGTGCTGTATCCTCTGTGGTTAGAGCCAGATTACAAGACGGGAATCTTACATGGATTTCAAAAAAAGCGTTTGACTGGATCAATAGACTGTGATTAGAAAGAACATTGTGTCGGGTGAGCTGCTAAGTCTTTATGCATCCCAGTAGCTTTCAATTGTCCTTTTATAGTTTCTTTTTTAAAATACTGACATTTTACAAACATTTTCTCTGAAAACCACGGAATGTTATCTGATATACAAAGGACACACAAAGGTTTTTTTTTTAATTGACCTAAATCAATTTATCTATGCTAATATTAATCTTTTTTTTTTTTTTTCAGATCCTAAAATCCAGAAGCCTAGGTCTACTGAAAATGAGGTGGATGGAAGACTGTATAAGAGAGATAGCCAGCCAAATTTGACAAACAAGCCAGATATGTATTGTGTGTGTCAGTGTGTGCATATGATGTACAGGAGCCTGTGTCGTTTCTTTATTTGGACACCATAGGGTTATTTAAATGTGTTTATTTTAACTGTACTTTATGTATTATATCATACACAATTGTAGGCTATTTATTCTGTTCACTGTTGTTGTTGGTCAAGAGTTCTAAAATAAAAATGCCACCACTTTAAATATATTTAGTTGCCTAACCTATCATTTTGAAGTATTTGCTGTCATTTTTAGTAGCCTAATCTAGCTGAACACAATAGCAATATCGCATATTAGGCCTAATTGTTTCATAGTTGACTGGAATTCGGTTGCAATTCTTGCAAACAGCTAAATTTAATAATTTCGTAATAAACAGTCGGTGTCTCGGAATATCATTAGATATAGGCTAACATAATTATTTTGTCAATAGGGTTTCCGGTTGAATCACGCTGAGTAGTAAACCCGATTAATAGCTTAATGGTGTACTGCATTTTGCCCTTTGTTAAAACCACAAAACTCTATAAAAACAGTTATGTGGTTAAAACTCGAAAATGACTTCGGTTTGTGTCACAGCTCTGGTTCTGTCTGGAGCCGTGGGATATTGCCACGGCTCATAAATTGAGTCGAGTTGATTTCGTGCTGATCAGTTGGGTAGTATAGCTACTGTAGCTACGTATCTTTATTTTAACCATTAGTAGTCATAATAACTTTGGAATGAGCTGGGGCGATTATTAACTTCACAAAAGTGTGTGCAATATTGTTAGATCAAATTAAAATGTATTCTTACGTCGGTTCTAACTTGGCAATCAGAAACTGCGCGCCGCGCATTAACCAGTGCTGAGTGTCTCGGGGGAGTGTCTCCTGGCTGTAGTACACTGGGCGTGTTCGAGTAGACATCGGTGAGCAGTGGGCTTACCTGCCTCAGGCGGAAATGAAAATCGCCTGAGCAGATCCAACTGGGACAGTTTCGGACGTTTCTGAAACCGGCTGGGAGAAAAATAACATGGAGGAGTTAGCCGTGTTGTTTGTGGTTGCGGAGGACTTGGAGGCGACACAGATGTCCTTTTTACTTCAAAATCTTGAAGAAATGGAGGAGAACGAATGAAGGTTGTTTTAATACTGCCTTACATTATTTCATGACTTGTATTGTTCGGGTAGTCAATATTTATCTTTTGCTACGCGACTTTGGCTAACACCCTGAATTGTGCCACAGTGAAACTCCAGTTAAAGTTCTTGAATAAATACGTATCATTTCCTTTGGAATTAAAGCGCTGGGTGCCCTTTCATTGTCGAATAACTAAATTATTTAGCTAAGCTGTCATCTGTTATGGTAACATACCTGTTAACATTAGGCTGCTTATGTTCTATTGCTCATATTCAGCTGTTTCTTGTCTGTCAATTCATGAGATGGCCTAAACGACACCTGTCATCTCTGTTTAGACTAGCAAACATGGTAGACATGTCATTTTAGTTCATCTAAACCCAGAAGACATCGTAGCCATCGGTAGTCATACATTGTAATGTGAGAATCTATGTAGCTATGTTAAGTATCATAACTTACATGCATGTTTTCATAGACCTTTGAGTGGTGGTTCTAAAGCATATTTTATTGCAGAATATCTGTACCAATATAAATGAGAAATGTCTCTTTCATGGGCCTTTTTTTTTTTTTTTTTAGAGTTGTACAGTTAATGCATTGAATATATTCCTTGTGACATAAGGGGAAAGTGTATTAATCCTAATCATTAATTATGTTGCTATGAAAGAATAATACTTGGTGGTTGCATGTCCTTTGCATGCAAGGACTGCCTGAAGTCTGCAAGCTGTAGAAATCATCAGATGCTGGGTATCTTCACTGGTGATGCTATGCCAGGCCTGTACTCCAGCCTTCTTCAGTTACAATATGGATGAGAATGCCCTCAAATTAAAGCTTACAGTTTGTACTTTAGCCTCACAGTCATTGTATCATTTCACATCCAAAGTGCTGGAGTACAGAGCCAAAACATAGGAAAAAATGAGGTGATTCAGCTACTCATAATGTCAGTGTTCATGATTTATTCAAATTACATGACAGCACGTGGTCCCTTTGGACCCTGACAATGAACGTATTGAATTGAATGCCATTCAATGTTTTTAACAAGATAAATTGAGTTTGTATGAATGAATAACTAATATAGTACATATAGGGACATTGGGATACTGGGAGTTGTTATGTGTTTTGAGGGAACAATGTCAAGAAAGATGACATTTTCCTTGCCAGTTATGGTAACGTATGGATAAATAGAATTGTATTTGCATAAGATGTATTCCAATATCAACATGTTGTCTTCCTTTTACCTGTCACAAATCATTGTTCGTATATTTCTGATTTGACAATAAACATACAAAATGACAGAAAGAACCCGGTGTCATTGTGGCTTGAATGGTGGTGGAGGGGAATAGTCCTACAGTTTATTTACCTTTTGTGAATGTCACCATATTGTGTGAAATAAATATTTTGAAAATGTGGTCTTAATTGCTAGTATAATTTATCTGTTTTTTTTTGGAGACCAGAACACCCACATCTAATGAACCCATAGCCATAATAACAGTGTTAGATCTTTAATCTCAATCATTAATCTTTCAACAATTTGCAAAGTGGATGTACAGCACAGTAGTGCCAGGATGTGTTACATAATATTGTTTAATTTGTCCTTCCCTTCATGTTATTATGGAATTGGCTTATTTGTATGTGGTCCCCTCTGCTGGAATGTGACAGGCAGAGGTCTGCCTATACACCAGTGGTGGCCAACCTTCGGCCCGGATTATGGATTATGAAGTAATTAAAATGTATTAAAAACTTTAAATATATTTAAAATACAAATATATATTTTATTAATTATGTATGGCTTTCCTGTATCATATTGGTCAAATTATGAAATATTAAGCTTTTGTATCATTTTAGATAACTGCATTGCGTATCGATCAACAACAAAAAATAACATTGTGAATTTGCGCGAGACGCCTTTAAAATAGCGCGAGAATTGTCATCCTATAGCTATCACAGTAAACCTTGGTTAGCTAGCCTACTAACAAAGCCATTCAAAATGTGAAAAAGCTTTGAAATGGACAGATTTGTTGTGAGACAAAATGAAGGGGGGGGGGGGGGGGCAACGCTGGTCCCGCTGATGCAGCGAAAAAAAGGAAACTAACTGATGAAGGCAGGACCGTCCAGGGAAGGTGGGAGAAAGATTATTGTATGACTGAACTGAAAGGGAAGCCATTTTGCTTGATATGCAAAGAGACACTTTCTGTCAACAAAAAATACAACATTCAGCGACATTACCAAACACGGCATCCTTCCCACATAGACACCTTTCCAGCAGGATCAGTTGAGCGAGCTCGCCATTTATCGGAACTCAAAAATGGTCTGACAAACCAGAGGCAAAGTTTGAGGCGAGCTCTGACCGAGAGTGATGCCGTGACTTTAGCTAGCTACCGCATCGCATGGCTACTTGCTAAAAACGGGAAACCCTTTGCTGATGGCGAGTTGGTGAAACAATGCTTCGTCGAATCAGCCACTGACTTGTTTGACAGTTTTAAAAATAAAGAAGAGATTGTCAAGCGCCTCACAGCACTACAGCTGAGCAGGCAAACTTTTAGTCGGCGAATCAATGACATTTCTAACGACTTGAAAAGTGACCTTTTCAGTAAAGTTCGCAATAGTGAAGCAATAAGCATTGCATTGGACAAAACAAAAGACATCTGTGATGTTGCTCAGTCGCACTAAGTGAATATTTAGCATGTCTAATTTCAAACATACAATTTATATACAACTAGCCTATATATGCGCCAGATTGTAAAATTGTCCTTTATAAAATAAAAATTTAATAAGATATTTCTGGTAGTGGTATATTACTGGTAGTGCGAGAGGGTCGTGCATGCCGTGCATGCGTGGGTGGTCCGCGATTTCATACTGTGCGGCCCGCAGAGCAATACATGGGCCGCACATGTGGCCCGCAGTTAAACCCAGGTTGGCCACCTCTGCTATACACTGTCCCATCTGGAGATAGGAAAAACTCCACTTCTCAACAGAAGAACATCAGCAGAACATCCCTTCAGATCCGAATGAGTTGTCTTACTGATAACAAGGATGGTGAAGAGAAATATAAATTAGGTAACTTCCCAAATACTTTGACAAAAATTAATGTGTTATCATTTGGTGGTCCTACCTTAATGTTCTATATGCTCACACCAAATGTTCTGAAGAGGACAATTTTTTGGACAACAGTCCAATTAGGATTTTATTCTTAAACCAGCTGTTATACAAATGCAAAATACAAAACACTCATAACAAAGTTGCATCTTTAATTTTATATAAAGTATTGTGGCGAGCGTGCAAATAAGAATGGAAGGTCCACACAAGTTCTCAGCTGCTTAGTAACCTGTGCCCCATACACCGCACGACTCCAGGTTACTTGTTTATTTCCAAACAAAGCATGAAGGAACTCAATTAGCTATCCGCTAATAGCGGAGGTACACATTTAACGCACACACATTCATTCACGGTATTCGCATTCACTCACACAAACTACAGTTAGATTAATACAGATAACAATTATAACGTAAACGATTAACAATATGGAAACAACATTGGATCCAAACGGTACAGTTAAACATGAGTTATTACGAGAAATCGCTAACATTCGCGATTTCCCATGGCGCATTGCGCCCACAAGTATGCATTACATGCGACCCAGCTTCCGGGTCGCTACATAGCCCCCTTCTAAGGGGTCAGTTGTCCCCAACGACCCCATCACCCAATACAAAGTCCCGGTAACGTGCCGGTGGTCGCCGTAGGCGGCCCGGCCGCCTGGAGGGTGCAGGAATTGCTAATGTTGGGGAGCCAACCGGCTCCGTACGGGCAGTGTCCGGGCTGGCCCCCCCCTCCTCAACAGGCGGTGCGAGCACAACAGGCGGGGTGAGCACAACAGGCGGGGTGAGCACAACAGGCGGTGAGAGAGGTCGGTAGGGTGCCAGCCTGTCCCGGTGGAGTACCACCAGGCGGCCCCGACCGGGCATACGCACCCGGTACACCACCTCCGACAGTCTCTCCAGGACTTCTCCCGGCCCTTGCCAGTGACTCCGCAGTTTGGGGGAGACCCCCTTCTTGCGGACGGGGCAGTAGATCCAAACTTGATCCTTTGGCGAAAATGCCTGTCCCCGACACCGGGTGTCGTACGCCCGTTTCTGCCGCACCCCAGAATTAGCCTGCGCCTGGCGGGTGTAGTCGTGGACCACCCGGAGACGGTCCCGTAGTTGGCGGAAGTATTCCATTTCCTTTCCCCCAGCGATCTCAGGCTCGGGCGGGGCCCCGAACACCAAGTCCACCGGTGTCCGGAGCTCCCGCCCGAACATGAGAGCAGCAGGGGTACACTGGCTGGACTCCTGCACGGCAGTGCGGTAGGACCACAGGACCAGGGGCAGGTGTCGGTCCCAGTCTCGCTGGTGCTGGCTGGTGAGGATGGCGAGTTGGGTGGTCAGGGTACGGTTGAACCGCTCCACCAGCCCGTCGCTCTGTGGATGGAGCGGTGTCGTCCTGGTTTTACTCACCCCCAGCCGCCGGCAGACCTCGCCGAACACCTGCGCCTCAAAGTTCTGCCCTTGGTCGCTGTGTAGTTCGGTGGGGACCCCAAAGCGGGCAAACATTTCCTCGACCAGCCTCTCCGCAGTGGTAGCTGCACTCTGGTCTGGCACCGCGTACGCCTCAGGCCATTTGGTAAAATAGTCCATGGCCACGAGGACGTAGCGGTTGCCGGAGTCAGTCACGGGGAAGGGCCCGAGGATGTCCACCCCCACTCGTTCCATTGGGGCCCCCACCAGATACTGCTGTAGTGGGGCGTGGGAGCGTTGGGTCGGCCCTTTCCGGGCGGTGCAGGAGTCACAGCAGTGGACATGTAGTTCGACGTCCCGCCGACAGCCAGGCCAGTAGAACCGCTCCCGGAGGCGGTGCAGGGTCTTGGAATTCCCGTAGTGCCCCGTCCCCACCGACCCATGGACGAGTTGGAGCACTTGGGAACGGAGCACATGGGGCACCAGCAGTTGGAGGAGGTTGCTTCTTCCTCCAGGGGCCTGCCACCTCCGGTATGCCACCCCGTGGTGCAGCTCGAAATTCCCCCACTGGGAATGGAAGGCCTTCACCTCCGGTCCCAGGGCGGACACTTCCGCCCACTCTGGACGTCGCCCCGCCTCCAGCCAGCCTCTCACCTTGCCCACGGTGTTATCAGCTTCCTGCTGTTGTTGCAGCTGTGATGGGTTTAGCTGGAGCCACCCGTCTTCCGGACGGGTCGCTTGCACGGCTGCCACTGTGAACGCCGGCTGGTCGTGTTCCTCCTGTCGCCGGCAGTAGCGACATTCCATAGCCGCACAGGGACGCCGCGAGAGAGCGTCGGCATTGCCATGGTGTCGCCCCGCTCGGTGCTGGATGTCGAAGTCGTACCCTTGGAGGGCCTCCAGCCAGCGGGCCACCTGGCCTTCGGGGTTCTTGAAATTCAACAGCCAGGTGAGCGAGGCATGGTCCGTGCGGACGAGGAACCGGCTCCCGTGCAGGTAGGGCCGGAAATGGCGAAGGGCCAGGACTACTGCCAATAGCTCGCGCCGAGTCACACAGTAGTTCCTCTCTGCTCGACTCAAGGCGCGGCTGAAGTACGCCACGGCCCGTTCTCCCTCCTCTCCTGGCTGAGAGAGGACTGCCCCGACCCCCACATTGCTGGCATCGGTGTCCACAATGAAGGTTCTTTTTACGTCGGGGTAGGCCAGCACCGGAGCTTCTACCAGGGCTGCCCTGAGCTGGGCGAAGGCCGTGGCACAGGCGTCGTCCCACTGGAACGGCCGCCCTTTGTCGGTGAGGCGATGGAGCGGGCTGGCGGTAGTGGCAAAGCCTTGGACGAAGCGACGGTAGTAGGAGGCCAGGCCCAGGAAACTCCGCAGTTCGTTGATAGTAGCAGGGGTTGGCCAGTCCCTGACGGCAGCCACTTTAGCAGGGTCGGTAGCAACGCCCTGGGCACTGACCACGTGACCCAGGAAGGCCGTCTCTCTCCGCAGCAGGTGGCACTTCTTGGGGTTTAGTCGCAGCTCGGCCCGTCGGATAGTCGCGAAGACTTCCTGCAGGTTAGCCAGTGCTAGGTCGAAGGCGTTGCCATGCACCAGCAGGTCGTCCAGGTAGACTATACAGCGACTTTGGGGAATGGCTGCCAGTACCCGCTCCATCAGGCGCTCGAAGGTGGCCGGTGCGTTGCAGAGCCCGAAAGGCATTACCCGGAACTGCCACAGCCCCTGCCCAATCGTGAAGGCAGTCTTTGGTTTTGCGTCGGGGGCCAGCTTCACCTGCCAGTAGCCGCTGCGTAGGTCGAGAGAGCTGAACCAGCTGGACCCCGCGATGTGGTCGAGAGCGTCATCGATGCGGGGAAGCGGGTAGGAGTCTTTCTTAGTGACAGCGTTGAGGCGGCGGTAGTCAACGCAGAACCTCCAGTCGCCGTTCTTCTTCCCCACCAAGACGGCTGGGGCCGCCCAGGGGCTGTCAGAGGGCTCGATTACTCCTGCAGCTGCCATCTCTTTAATCTTTTCCTCTGCTGCCTGTCGTTTTGCGAGTGCCAGGCGGTGTGGCCGCAGCCGGATGGGCTGGGCAGACCCAGTCTCTATGTCGTGCTGGACCAGACCGGTCTGACGGCAGTCCTCGTCACGGGCGGCGAAGATGTCGGCGTAGTCTTCGAGCAGGCGCTTCAACTGGCGGCGTTGCTGGAGGTCGAGCCCCTCGCTGCTGCGGTGCCACAGCTCACTAGTGGCCTCAGACGTCTTGGCGGCGGGACCGGGGGCAGGCTGACTGGTGACCGGTGGGTTGGTTGCGATGGCGGCTCGTTCAGGCTGAGGTCGGGGCAGCGGTGGCAGTGAGGCTGGGACGTGCTGAGCAGCTGCGGCTTGGTGAGGGCCCCGTCGGGTCTTCTTCCCCTCACGATGGTGCTGGAGTGCTATGGTTTCGGTGCCGAGGGTGATGGCTGCCCCCGACACGTCAACACGCGCGCCCCAACGTTTCAACAGGTCCAGGCCAATGATGCAGGGCTCCTGGATGTTGGCGAGCCAAAACTCATGGACGAGCCCTTGTTCGCCAACGCGGATCTGCAGCGCCTTCTTCCCTTTCATGGCCGACGTCTCTCCCGTCACCGTTGTCAGCCGGGTGTTGGTTGGTGACCATGCCGTAGGTAGTGGTCCGGTGGTACCCGGAAGGAGCCCCGGCCGTACCAGGGAGATGGTGGACCCCGTGTCCACTAGGGCCCGGCAGGTGTGGCCGTCGAGCTGGCAGTTCAGGTATAGCCCTTGGGTGTAGCCTAGGCGGCCTACGGGCGTGCATCGGCCGTAGAGAGGGGCTGAAGGCTGGAGTGGCGGTCCCCTCACTGGGCCACTCCGCTGTCGTTTCCCGCCGGCTGTCTGGTTCTCACCTTTGGTGCTGGGGCCGGGCAGTCACGAGCGATGTGCCCCGGCTCATCGCAGCGGTAACAGCGGTTGGTCAGCCCTGGTTGCCATCGTCGAGCCGCTGAGGGCCAGTTTGCAGACCGTGGGGGTGGTGATCGGGCTCGGCGGACCTCTGCTGTGTCGTTCTCCTCGTTGTCGGCCAGCCTGATGCGTGGCCCTGGGGAGGAGGTTCTCTGTGGGTCGGCCCGGGTGGCGAGTATTGCCTCGGCTCGTTCGGCTTCCTGAATGGCTTCGCTGAGCGTGCGGGGTGTGGTGAGGCGGACGTGCTGGCGCAGTCACTCTGGCGTGAGTGCCTGTAGGAAGGCGTGGAGGGCTAGCTCTTCTTGAGCCGTTGCGTGGAACTGCGGGTAGCCCCGTTGGGCGTGCAGCTGTACGTCGGCGGCGAAGGTGCCCAGGCTCTCTCCCTCTTGTCGGCGGCGGTTGGCCAGTTCCTCTCGGCTCTGGTCGGCGAATCGGTGCTGTCCGAACCGTCTCTCCAAGGCGGTGGTCAGGGTGTGGTAGTTACGCTGTTCCGTAGGCCCGAGGTCGAGCAGCACCTGTATGGCTTTTCCCTCCAGAGCCAGTGCTAGGTGTGTGGCAGCCTCCTCGCTGCTCCAGCCGTTGTGCCATGCTGCTAGCTGGACCTGGGACAGGTACGGCTCCAGCGGCGTTAGCCCGCCGAATTTGGGCAGTTTGGCTGGCGTTCGGGGTGCTGTGGCGATGGGTGGCCGACTGAGTACCGGCGCCCCTGGTGGTAGCTCGTGGGCAGCGGCGGTGGTGATGGGTTGCTGCAGTTCGGCGTTGGCAGCCTCTGTGGTCCTCCAGGCTACTAGGGGGTGCTGTGCAGCAGTAGGCGGCAGGTCTACCTTACCAGCTCTCAAAAGAGCCTTTGGAATTTTTGCGCTGTACTGCACTGCACTGCCTCCGGCCCCTAGGTGGCGATCTCCATCGGCGATCTTACCAGCTCTCAAAAGAGCTTTTGGACTTTCTGCCATGTCTCCAGCCCCTAGGTAGCGATCTTCATCGGCGATCTTACCAGCTCTCAAAAGAGCTTTTGGACTTTCTGCACGGTCTCCGACCCCTAGGTGGCGATCTCCAGCAGCGTAGGTTAGTCGCTCATCGTCAGCGGCGGGCTGTGGAGTGGTGTCGCCATTCGTCCTCCTGGTCGCTAGGGGGGAGTAGAGCCGTGGTACGCTGGCGCCGTCAGGCTGGGGTTGCATCCCGCCCACCTTGATTGACTGGCGCCTCTGGATCTGCCGTAACGCTTCCTCCAGTTCGCGGATCTCTTGTTCCATTCTCTGCGTCATCCCACTTCCGGACACCAATGTGGCGAGCGTGCAAATAAGAATGGAAGGTCCACACAAGTTCTCAGCTGCTTAGTAACCTGTGCCCCATACACCGCACGACTCCAGGTTACTTGTTTATTTCCAAACAAAGCATGAAGGAACTCAATTAGCTATCCGCTAATAGCGGAGGTACACATTTAACGCACACACATTCATTCACGGTATTCGCATTCATTCACACAAACTACAGTTAGATTAATACAGATAACAATTATAACGTAAACGATTAACAATATGGAAACAACATTGGATCCAAACGGTACAGTTAAACATGAGTTATTACGAGAAATCGCTAACATTCGCGATTTCCCATGGCGCATTGCGCCCACAAGTATGCATTACATGCGACCCAGCTTCCGGGTCGCTACAGTATGTTAATCCAATATAGTTACATTATTGCACTTACTGTACGTCGCTTTGGATAAAAGCGTCTGCTAAATGACTGTAATGTAATTATTGAACAAAACATTAAGTTACCTATATTTGGCCAGGCCTTTTTTTGTGGTTATTTCTTGACACTTCTATGTTCAGACAACATATTTTATAAAGTTAGAGGTAGGCCTACAGTTGGATTACAGAAGCAGTCAAGAATGAGAATTGGCATTTGTTAGTGTAACATTACCAATATTGTACTTTTCACATCCATATTGGTTTATCTCAAGAAAGTACATGTAAGGTACAGTATATAATAACCACAGTAGTGACCGTATGTGCTGTGAATGAAATTTAATTCACCACTGTTCCCTGCTTGGTGAAACCCTTTGATGTAGAGTTCCTATGTTAAAAATGGTTAGACAACTGTTTCTCTTGTCTGAAGGAACTGGTTATAAACTGCGAAGAGTACTGAAGCAGATGTTGGTTTATAACCCAAATAACCCTAGGAATAATAATCTGGCTAGGTTCCCATCGGAGTTCTTCCTGTGCCCCCCATTGTAATAATTCCTTTGATGTCTTTATTTGGGGGACAGTTTCAAGATCCCCCAAACCGTATTTAACCAATAAGAATGATTTCCTGTGATGTCATAGGTTTGTCTATTTAATGAATTACTCAACGGAAATCAGGGTTCTGTCTGATCAGCTGCTTTGACTGATAGCACCCTTCTGCAGAAGTTTTCTTAAATGAATAAACGAACAATCTTTTGTAAATGGCTTAACCTAACCTCGTGGTTGATCACTCTTATTTCTTAAAATCTAAATTTAGCAAACTTAGATTTGGAAATTCCTTAACAGTGCTACAATCCCAAACTCCCAAAACGCATATTTATTTCTTTATGTATTATTTGTATGAATAAAAAATAAATTCAAGTACACAAAAGTAATGTACAGAAATGTGTTCGATAGGTTGGGCTTATACTCGAACCTCACATTATGAAACAAAATCACATTAATTGAAGTACAAAAAAAGGATTGTATTAAATAATATATTTTTTTAAATAAGAGCAATAAGAAAAACAACAAAATAAATATTAATTGTGAAATTAGATAAGAGACCAGAAAGAGGGGGGAAATAGACTACTGCTGTTACATTGTAAGATTGACTAAATAACTCTTATAGCCTACCTGTGTTTGAACACTATTAGGGAGGGGTACATTTCATTTAGATTTTTTTTTGAGAGTAGAATCAATACGCCGAGATAGGTGGCGATATTGTGAAATTATCCGCGTTTGTCGTGAGGAAAAAACACTCTCTCCTCGCTCTCTAACCAATTCTGTCGTTGGTTAGTTTGAAGGCGCGGCGATGTTGTTGAAGGCGCCCGAGAGCAACTGCACCGCTGCTAAGGCGCCTGGAAAGGCGCCTGCTTAACCTTATGTTGTCATTTCCGCCTTAGTTCACGCAGCACCGACTTTTCGGCCATCTCGGACAGTTTCCGATGCAGGCCGACGCAGATATGACGTAAATCGGCTCTAGCCGAACACGCCCCATATGCCATGCATACCATGAATAATAAAAGTCCATTATTGACATTGTGCTATACTGAAAACAATTGCAAAAAGAGAGGTAAAAATATTTTAACTGATCAAATGAAGATGTGAGGTGAATCAATAGGATCATAATTGGTGAAATTGTGGACACATGGCCACATGGCCACCAAAACGAACCATTTGTTAAATAATGAAGAATTCAAAGTCAGAGAAAATGATAACGAGCCAAACCTGCATTGTGTTAATAAATTAAAAGAAAAAATTATGAATTTACCACATGTGTTCAACAACCTAATTAGAAGCCAATTGATTCACCTTTTTTTTCAATTAGGTAAATAAAAGAGTTAACTCTTCTCTTGTTATTGTTTGCAATACAGCACAATAAGCACAAAGTGAACATGGGACATTTATTCTACATGGCATGCATAGCTATTTCTGACAATGTGGCTTAAGAGGGTGAATAATCCCTCTAAACATGAAAAGCACCCAATTAAGATCATTTAACAACTTGTTAAAATTCTGGGATTTCAATTGTGGTTGGAACGAAAACCAGCATACACAGGGGTCCCCCAGGACCGAGTTTGAGAACCACTGCTGTAGTAGAAAGCAGGCAGAGCCAGAGATAATAGCCAGAGCCAAGAGCCAGAGCCGTGGGTAAGCACGATTCTCTCGAACTGGCGAGTCGACTCAGCATAAAGAGTCGTTCAAAAATACCGATTCGTTCGCGAACTGCACATCACTAGAACATCTGCCACGGTTTAAAAACATGGCGGGACCACTCCAACACAAATGTAAGTGCTTATCGTTCCTTTCTATGTATTTTATAAAGCGCTTTAATTTATAATGTCGCGTTCTTTCGGACAAACGAAAGGCAAGTTTATTCATGAAAAAAGAGACAACAAATATTGTAGTTCAGCGTGTAAGCGTAACATTTAGGACATGTTTCTGTCCCATATAGTTTGTTAGCTAACGTTACTGCATAGGAAACGCAAGCTTCAATTAACCCATGTCCTTTCAAAACTGTATACAATTTTATATTGTACGCTATGCAATAGGCTATGTTACGTTTAGCCTATGTTCACACTGTTGAATGCATCCCAACAAGTAGGCTAACTGAAATAGGCTCTACAGTCGTTGCTCGATTTCCAGTGTAACAACTGAAACATGAACACGCAGCTGCTTTGCGTTTAAAATATATTTTTCCTCACTCTTGTATGACAGAAATAATGTCATTTCAGTCTATGTTATTGCATTTGCTGTCTTTGACTGATGAAATGCACATTAGGCTAGCTTATTAGGATAGGCTACTATTTTGCATCATGTAGCCTACTTACATATGTCATGTCTGAATTATGGGCTTGTGAAGCCCCTTGACACATGCCGTTGTGATTTAGGGCTATACACAGACATTACTAGCTGGTTTTTACTTGCAGGTCTGTTGTGTCATTTACGGGGACAGATGAGAGCACCCTCAGCCTCATTCGGCTCAGGTGTTAGAATGAGCAACTGTTCACGGGGAAGAGGCATACAGCGAAAAAAGCTTGGAGGTGAGTCATTACTGACATTCTATAATGTGTGATGTCACATAGAACTAAAATATGTTACACAGAAACATTGGCAATAAGCCATTTTTTATGTTCTTGCAGGACCATGTCACTGTCCATATTGGTGTTCCTACATGTCATAGATTAATGTTGACGGAATCACTCCTCAGCACCATGATTCATGTCTTGTGTTGAAGTAGTTAATTGTATGCAAATGACAACTTCTGATATCCCTAATGTAAGTGTGATGGCAAGAGGCATGCCTGCCCCTGTAAATGGATAACACATAAACATGTTATGGCATGGCAGTAATTGTTGTAGGGCACTTGGGTATGGTATGGTAACATGTGTTGTTTTTCTCAGTGAAATTCGTCTGCAGATGGGCCTACAGGGCCAGGTGAGCCCCACCCAAATTGCAAAGAAATGGGACAACCTCAAGCAAAAATATAAGGTGAGGTTCAATTTATGATGTTTTTCCTTTGCAAATTTGTAGTTTCTATTGCATACTGAAACAAAATTATGCCTGTGCAATAGGCTCACGGCTCACCTTCACCCTTGCATCTTTCCTTGTAGGCACTCAGATGCCCTGCTACAGAGATGGAACAGACAGGGGAGAGGCCACAGCAGCCACATGGCCATGGTTTAATGCAATGCATGAGGCCATCGGGGGGAGGCCATCTATTGATCCTCCTGTCCTGATGGACTCATGTGTTGCAGAAAACCCGGCACATGTGGCTGATGAGACCTCAGATGGCACTGGCTCATCTCTTCCTGGATTTGTGGCGGTCACTTGTAGCCGGGCGTGTGTGGCGGAGGAGGAAGAGGATGCACAGCCTGGCTCAAGTAGCCTCCTACTGGAGAATGATGATGGGCCATATCCCTCTGCCTGTCCCCCACCCCCCAAAAGGAGAAGGACCGGTGAGGGAGCTGTTCTGCGGTTCCTGAAGGAAGATGCTGCCAGAAAAGAGGAGCGATTCAAGGCCACACTGGAAAGCTCTAATGAGTTTGAGAAAATGCTTAATAAAATGTAAATAGTTCACAAGTGTTTGTCAATTTGTTTTTTACTTGTGTTTTTACCTTTTAAGATATAGTTTTCATCTGAGTGCCCCCTTCAGCAGCACAAAACTATTTGGGAGAAAAGAAACACACAAATACTAACAATTTTGCTGATCGTGTAAGCTTCAGGAGGGTAATACCTAGGCTATTTCTGGCTTATCGGTCTCTCGCTCTTTACTGGTAACTTCAAGTGAATGTCTTCCTTTTTGTAAATTCTAAGTAGTCAGCCTACATTAATTAATGAATGATTTGCAGTCATTATTCTAATTTACTGTTTTTATTTTACTGAAATTATGTACTCTTAGGCCTGAATTAGACTTTGTTTTGACTTGTTGCTTCCACCAGGTTACTGTCCTATGGACGAATTATGCGATTGAATTGAGGATTGTCATTTCTAATAATTATGAAATGATGTTAAATGTATTTTTACTACAGGATAAGTGAGTGGTTCTAGCACGCAATATCACCTGTGTTCAGTATTCAGAGTGCTGAACATTTTAACAAGGAAGGGCATTGACCGTTGTAAACACTGGATTCAGAAAATAGACATTTTACAGAATCCTCACTTCCCCGACAGGTGGTTGACATACATTGGTGTCAAAGTGGTATGCTTATAGTGTGTTTTGAAATAAATAAAGGTAATGAAAATGTGGCACAGAAAAGATGTATGAAACTGATATGTTAGTATCCATAAGTGATTTTATTAACACTAACATAACAAATAAAACGTGGATTAACACTGGACAGAAAGAGGGGCTGCAGGGAGAATATACAAACATAACAAGAAACGGAGACACTAACAAAAAGCTCTCCTGTATAAATAATATTTCAAACAATTGCCAAATTACATATAATCATGTTCATTCAGTGCTACTGGACACATATTTGGAGCAGACGGTTGCCCCGCCAGTCGGTCTTGCCGGCCATGTCCGCTTTGTTCCCCCCCTCACTGGACGTGGTGGAGCCACACCAATATCACCAACATCCTCGACAACCTCAAGGATGTCCCCCTTTGTCAGGCAAATGTTATGGAGCATGGCACATGCGGTGATGACCGTGGGTACAAAGGTGTGGTCCACCTCCAAAGCCTTGAAGAGCAGGCACCTCCTGGACCCTTAAGTGGTGTGCCCAGCCAACGCTCCCCATGCGGCAGCAGCATTATCAATGCTTCCATGGAGCCATGGCTCAGACGGTAGTCTACCATGAGGTCCTGGTCCCCATTAAATTAAAGCTGGAGCACTGGCACAGTGGCATTTACTTTGGCATAATGCCCAGCTGATGGATCGTCGACCTAAAAAAGAATGAAATGAAAAACATGAAGTGTGTACATACAGCCTACAGTTCACACAAGTTGATTGATTAACACCACACCACAGTAGCAAAAGATGCAAGCAGTAAAAATATGGGATTGGAATGCAGCCCTGGTACATACTCTACGCGAGGAACATAAACGCCAACGCAGATTCGGGACATACGCGAGCTCTTTGCTTACATACCATACGTGCGTTTACCGGCTTTTTTTCGCCCTGTCTGCTAGTTGGCAGCCTAGGCTAATCTGGTTGGAGCGAGTAACCTTACACTGGAAATTATTACTTCTTTGTGTGTCGTTGTTCGTTCTGCAGTGATTGAACAGTATTTACATTTATCGCCTCTAATGGAAATGCGTGGAATTGCACCACACATTTGTGTCGCATTACAACATTTGGACTGCACATTTTGCTACACAAGAACGCAAGAAACGCCCCGTGTTGCACTTTGCGTCGTAAAGCGCATTTCTTGCGTAGAGTATGTACCAGGCCTTAGGCTAATTGGAGACTCTAAATTGCCCATAGGTATGAGTGTGTGAGTGAATGGTGTTTGTGCCCTGCGATAGATTGGTGACCTGGCCTGGGTGTATTCCTGCCTCTCGCCCAATGCATGCTGGGATAGGCTCCAGCCCACCCGTGACCCAGACCAGAAATAAGCGGGTTAGGTAATGGATGGATGACTTGACTGCAACTGGGCAAGGATGCAGAGGAAAGAGAAGAAATAAAAGAGTTGAGCATTTTATTACTGTATAGAATCCATGGTAAGAATCACCTCTCATAGCTACTCTACATCCTTTACAGAGATTTCATATATTTATCTCTGCACTCAAACAGCCTGTCACGCCTAACTGATCTCTACACTCAAACAGCCAGTCGCTCCTAACTGATCTTTACACTCAAACAGCCAGTCATTCCTAACTGATCTTTACACTCAAACAGCCAGTCATTCCTAACTGATCTTTACACTCAAACAGCCAGTCGCTCCTAACTGATCTCTACACTCAAACAGCCAGTCGCTCCTAACTGATCTTTACACTCAAACAGCCTGTCATTCCTTACTGATCTTTACACTCAAACAGCCAGTCGCTCCTAACTGATCTTTACACTCAAACAGCCAGTCATTCCTAACTGATCTTTACACTCAAACAGCCAGTCATTCCTTACTGATCTTTACACTCAAA
Source organism: Ilyophis sp. 1 JC-2022 (assembly GCA_022702515.1). NCBI lineage: Eukaryota > Metazoa > Chordata > Actinopteri > Anguilliformes > Synaphobranchidae > Ilyophis > Ilyophis sp. 1 JC-2022. The sequence continues at coordinate 142,054,986 of CM040403.1, read as the reverse complement.
CAGCCAGTCGCTCCTAACTGATCTTTACACTCAAACAGCCAGTCATTCCTAACTGATCTTTACACTCAAACAGCCAGTCACTCCGAACTGATCTCTGCACTCAAACAGCCAGTCATTCCTTACTGATCTCTACATTCAAACAGCCAGTCACTCTGAACTGATCTCTACACTCAAACAGCCAGTCACTCCGAACTGATCTCTACACTCAAACAGCCAGTCACTCCTAACTGATCTCTACACTCAAACAGCCAGTCACTCCGAACTGATCCCTACACTCAAACAGCCAAACGGTAAATCTTCTCAGATTTTAAAGTAAGAAATTACATTTTTTATTTTGTCATCTGCTCATTCTGTAGTCAGGTTGTTTTAGGGAAGTTTAACAATAGAGCTCATGTATGGCTAAAGATTCCAGAGGAGTGGAGGGGTGTGTTTTTGGAAAGTTTTGGAGGTGACTTCCCTCCCTTTTTCAACACAATTTGCATGTGATTTTTACACCTCCTACTGATTCATACAAAGGTAGAGGCCGATTCTTATTAAAAAATAAATAAAATAAAATACAAGTTGTAAATCACTTATAAAAATACAGGATACAAGTTACAGTTAGTTTTGACCTGCAGAAGTAATTCTGCCTACCACCCTGTACTCTTCTGACCAAACTGCTGAACTTTTAAATACATGTAAATACATGTATGTGCAATATACGGCTGTTCGTGCAATATCCCTGTGAATGTTTTTCTGTTGTGCAATATGTCTTGGGTTTTATTGTGGTTGTTTGTTTGTTTTCATCTTAGCATAGAGTATCTATTTATTAGTGTAGAACTGTATAGTTTTATTTATTTGTATAGTTTTATTTATATTTTTAGCTTTTATACTTAAAAAAAAAAAATTGCACTGAGTCTGAGAGCTGCTACCTCAATTTCATTGTACTTGTGCAATGACAATAAAGTGATTCTGATTCTGATTCTGATTCTGAAGCTAAGGAGGTGTGGGGTGTGATCAAGGCTTTGATGGGAGATCTCATGGGAAAACGAAGTTGCTGATGGAAAATAGTGTTTGTTGGCCAGTAGGGGGCAGTCTGATCTCTCGACAAAATAGAAATTCAATGCCCCAGCACAACGATGGGGAGACTGTGCTGTAGTTGGTTGACATATTTATAAAAACTCTGCTGGAGTGGGGATTTTAATCAGGGCAGGGGAGAGCACAAGGAAAACGCATCTATAACTCAGAAATTATGAGTGTATAGATTTAAAGACATACGATATATGTTTTCCATTTTTGCTCTGTGTTTTTATTTGTGAAATGCAAGTCTGTCTTATTTACTATGCATTCCTTCTCATTGGGTCAGAAGCCAAAGGCAATTTTCTAAATCTAAATTTGATGGATGAAAAATCTGATTTTTTTTTGTTTTAAATTAAGAGCAGAAGCTGCTGTGGAATTCAAAAGCGTATGCAGCCCTTTTTTCTCAACCTGTTTTAGCTGGTCACCTGTAATTGCCCTGGTGAGCAGCTAGGGGGCACTTATGCTGCTGTAACCATAGTAACCCTTGCACATTTAAGGTCAGTGATGGAGGAAGTAACAGGAGGTCAGCTGTCTCACTTGTGTTTCTATTTTCCTTCTTATTTAACCTTTAAAATGAACAAAGTTTTATTTTATTTCAACCTGAAGTGTACATAATAACACTACATAACAACACTGTACCACTTCCTTGAACTTGAGGCACAGGGTTTGGAAGGAAGCTTAAAAGTAGCAGGACTGTACTAAGCATGCAAACAAATAGACAAGACATGAGCGGGAGTGTTAAAGACACGCGCACACATGAAGAGAGTCAGTGGATAGCGGAAGTAAGATATCAGTTAGTAAAGAGGAAGCGTAAAGTAGATAATTGAAAAATAGAATTGCAGGAAACGAGTGACAGCTAAGGCAAGGAAGCGTTAGTTTTTCAATCAAAAAGCCAGCGTGTGCTGTCGTTGGAGTACAATGATTTTGAGAGAAAACCGAGCTGATATTGATTATACTGCTCAATGAGTTGATTGGGTATATTAATGTTAAAATATAGTTTGATATGTAAGGTACACACATACTCAAGACAATGCTTGGAAAGACATATTTCCATGTACAAACATACACACACACACACGTATATTTTCTGATTTCCGTTGGTGTTGAATATGATAGTTAATCTAAACTACAGTAATCACATACAGTAAGATCACTCCCTGCTCTCCCTATTGCCTGCACTCTGATCTGTGTCCTAATCACAGCACTGCTATCCCACTGTAACAGAGACCTGCAGTGGGCAGATTCTCAGAGGAACACAATCAGAGGCAACAAAAAACAAGGGAAACAGCCTCTTAGGGAATTTGTGGTTTAAAGTGTGCAGAGACGTGTTGTTAGTGAGGTCAGAGAAGGACAAGCTCTCCCTGTCCCAGTCCAGCTGAACTCTGAGCTTTTGTACTTTCCTGCTAACACTCAGCTGAATATCTGTAGTATTTTCTGTACTGCTCATTACACTATATTCTTCATCAGTATGACCTATAACCCAACATTTCCCCAACACAGTCTTCCCTTCATCAGACGAATTCTCAGCTACACCGAGCATCCAGTAAGGATTATCCCCAACCTCTACATCCCAGCAGTGTGTCCCTGAGGAAAAGCCTTCAGATCCCAACACAAAATATTTGAAGATATCATCATCATCATCATCGCCATCATCATCATTGTCACGGTCGTCATCATCATCATTATCATCATCATCGCCATGGTTATCGTCATCGTCATCATTGTCACTGTTGTCATCATCATCATCGTCGCCATGGTTATCGTCATCATTGTCACGGTTGTCATCATCATCATCATCATCGCCATGGTTATCGTCATCATCCTCATTGTCACGGTCGTCATCATCATCATTATCATCATCATTGCCACTTTCATCATTAACATCATGATGGGAGTTTATAGTTTTTCACTTGAAAACAAGAGATATACTTTTTGAAAATTGTCCCTAAAACATGATTGTGTGAAATGTATTCAAAAAGTGTTAAAGGGACTGAAATTTCTGTCTACTGAATATCATCGCTATCGGACAAGCCAGTTATTACAGTTTTTCTCAATTGTTTAGACACTAAAATTGGAATTATGACCCTATAAATTAAACATTAAGTTTATGTGCCAACAGATAGACAATCTTTTCAAAATTATAAGTACTATTTTGCTTGTTTTAACACAAATTTCAGTCCCTTTACAGTAACAGTTTTTGAATACATTTCACACAATTCTCATGTTTTAGGCACAATTTATATCTCTTGTTTTCAAGTGAAAAACGATAAACTCCAATATCCATTAACACACACATTCTTCACAGGTATAACACTAGTTGATTTAATTATTCAATCAGCAATCAGAGCTTTAGCACAAATAAAAGGGCAAAATGTGAGCTCTCCTGTATGTGGAGAACAATGGCTGATGAACATTCAGAAATGCGAATAGGGAGATCGGCTCTATTGTTATTCATTGTAACATATCAATACTGATTCCTGAAATGCAGAGTACCTAATTTATACTACGACAGGGGGACCACAGTACAGACAGCATAGTGTGTACAAGCTAAGCTGGCAGTATCCCTCATGTACGTACTGAAGCCATCCCTACATGGAGCAAATACGGGAGAGCCTGTCCCCTCTGCAGCTCAGAGTATCTTAGCATCTTACCAGCCTTAAAGAGGACCTGAAACATGGGGGAAATATGCCTTTCACAGTGCTGCAGAAATGAGCTCCACACACATTCACACAGACACACACACATGCACATACACACAAAAACACACACATATACACACACACACGTGCAAACACTTACACATACACACACACACACAAGATAGACCAGAGCAGCACACATGTGTTGTCATATGGGACAATGTGAGTTTCCACCGTGATGCTCTGTTTCGAAGTTGGTTCAATAAAACCATGGCTTTTCATTTCTCAGTCATGCCAAGGCTGGCTGTGTCATTCCAAACACACTTCTCCCGCTGCTTGGCCAGAGAACATATAATGTGTGATGTACATGAGAATATGCGGCCTGATCAAGAGCAGAGACCAGACTCATTTATTTTTGGTTTTACTTTTACATTTTTTGTTACAGTTTTTCACAATTGTTAACACACGTTTCTCAAAACAATAACGGCTTTCTCAAAACTGCACACACAAAACTGAAAACCTCACACACAAAATGCTAAACCTGACACTCCCTTTGCAAGATGACTCTTTGCTATCAAATCTCTTAACTGTTCACAAAATGTAACTCGTGTTTTCATTTGGTACACACAGCCATATTTTCAAATGACACACACATACCATTCATTGAGTACACACAACTAAGCATTTGCTGCACACTACCAAGCATTTACAGCACACTGAAGTGCAAAATTGAAAACACAATCATAGAAATGGAACACACCATATGAATGACTCTGGAGAATGAGTCATTTCTCCTTTTGTAAAATGTCTCAGTGTAGGCCTACTCTTTTCATAGTCAAACATAAAACAGCACACAAATATGCAGCAAAAAACAAGTTTTATTTCGGTACACACAGAGAACAGTACAGTACTGTAAACCGGCCTGCTCAACCCCCCCCCCCCCCCCACTCCCCCTCCTCCTCCTTCTCCTTGTCCTTCTCCTCCTCCTCCTCCTCCTCCTTGTCCTCTTCCTCCTCCTTGTCCTCCTCCTCCTCCTCCTTGTCCTCCTCCTCCTCCTTGTCCTCTTCCTCCTCCTTGTCCTCTTCCTCCTCCTCTTCCTCCTCCTCCTCCTTGTCCTCCTCCTTCCCCCCTATCCTCCTCTTCCTCTCCCTCCTCCTTCTTGTCCTCCTCTTCCTCCTCCTCCTCCTCCTCTCACTCTTACCCCTCTCCTTCTCTGGTTCTCTCTCTCTTCAAAGTTCTCCATTGTTCACCAAACAAAACAGAGGCTCAAGGCACTTTTATGCTGCAGTCCTGATTGCAAATTGCTCAACAGACCTGAATGTTTAGAGATTTGAATATTTGTGTGTTGTAGGTTGATGCTTTGAGATTTTACTTGAGAAGTGTGTGCAACAACTGAACATTGTGTGTAGTGTTTTGACAACAAGGTGATGTGTAATTGACATCAGAGTGTAAAGAAGGAAAGTCAGAGTCTAATGAAAATAAGGGAGTGTGAAGTAGTGCCAAATTGGGTCGAGCGATTGGTACATGAAGTGAAGGTTGTGCAAATTGTGCCGAATTTTCGCTTTTTGTGTGTTAACAATTGTGAAAAACTGTAACTCCCAGTACAGTGTTTTTTTTATTTTATTTTATTTTTCCTGCTTGTTTTTATTTTACTCTCTACTACATTTTTGTAATTTGGAAAAATAAAAAATACCAATATTTGCATTGGCCAGTACACTCAAACAATACTGAAGACTAACTAATATAATGGTAATTGTGTCTTTTCATTTTTTACACCAGTGTGTAATTGGCATTTATGATTTGTATTCATTTGTTGACTCGTGTTTATTATTTGAAGAAAAAATATAATTTTGACGAGAGTGTATGGTTTTGAAAATAGTGCTTGATTTTGACAAGAACTATATGACGTTTTGCAGAAAGAGTTGACAGTGTGGGTTTTGTGTTTATAATTTTGAGAAATTAGTTTTAGTTTCAGAAAATGTGTCTAAACAATTGAGAAAAACTGTAATATGGGAGCTAGAGCCTATGGATTCCACTTCTGCAGAATTGGCGCAGTTTATTATTATTAAATTATTATGTATTTATTTATTTTGAGTCTTCTCAGAAGACCTTAGTGAGCACACTGGCATATGTCATGTTACGCGTGCATGGAGGAGGTTTTAAAACATTTAAAATTCTCTCGTCCAAATGCAAAATATTCTTTTTTTTTCTGGGGGGGGGGGGGGGGGTTTGAGAAATAAATTTTTTTTTGGATGCTCCAAGATGCCATGGACTTAAAACCTAAAACAAACTTGCTTCAATGTCCTGTTTACATTTAAGCTGCTCGCTGTGAAGTGCACCTTGATGAGCTCAGCTTCTCGATCACCCTCTTGTTTCTCTTCAGTAAAGGCCTTCAGCTTCTCCTGTAGGGGTCCCAGTGCTTTCTCCACCTGCTCCTGAAATCACGCGAGTTTGGGTATACTTCAGGAATTAAGCTAAAATGTCAGGCGTACTCATGATTTTTGAAGCACTATTCTGCGACACTTGAAAAAATAGGCCTATGCTTTAACATATAGGCTATGACACACTCTACGATGTCAGTTGGCGTTTTACCCGTCTAAAACGCACACATTTCCTGTAAGCGAGTGACAAGGAATGATTAATTGTATCAAGGTACAAAACAAGAAGTTGACATCAGTTAGTACAATAGCTACATTTTTCACTCCGGACATGTCCGATTGAGAAGCGCTTCGTGCTAGAAAACGCGTTTCAGCCCAATTTTTATATGAACATGTAGCCTAGGTTACTCACATTTCTCTAGGCTATAGCGTTGTTATAAACCATAACATCAGCGCTGTCGATATACAATCTATGTTCGTAGGAGTCGACATGAGTTATTGTACTAATAAATAAAATTCCGGATAATATATTTATATATCATGATTTAAATACGTGACTTTCAAACCTTATACTTCAGCGCTGCTTTCTGGACGGGTCGCAGTTTGTGGTTTTCATGGTTCTCTGAAGTTTGACAGATGAGGCAGATCAGCTGCTCGTCGTTCAGACAAAAGAGCTTGAGTTTCTCCCCGTGGAAACTACAGAGTGGTTCGGACGTAGAAGCTGTTTTCTTAATCCTGTTTTTCAGAAAGGTCTCACACAGGTTCTTCAAAACCCGATTACAAGTAGGGTCCTCTGTAGTTTTCTCCCTACAAACCGGACATTCTCCTGCCTTGTTCTCCTCCCACCACTTGTGCAGACAGACTTCTTCTAGGAGAGACGAGTTGGTCGCCATTTCAGGATGATCTTTTCCTTAACCTTCCCCCTGTAATGGCTTCTTACAGTCTTGTTGATTTAATTTCACTTTCTCTTTCTGTTTTACACAATCAGCAGAACATAACAACTCTTTTTAAAGGTTATGGGCAAAGTCCATGGATTCTGATCAATATATACTCACTGCTCTTGAGTCTTTCCAATCAAACCTCAATTGCAATATATTTTGTAATAATAATTAATAATAATCTCTCAAATTGTTGACACTGATATCGCACCTTCCTTTTATACTTGTCAGTGTCACGCAGTACTTTTAGGCTCCTAAAGGGGGCGCCAACACCCTGTTGCACTTCCTTTATAATGCGCACCCTCCTAACTGCTGATCTAAACTCTAAACTGGATAGATGAGTTGCACTTTAGCTGAGGAGCAGCGCAGAAAATGTATTGAAGATGGTTGAAGCAGAATATGGCTGACAATTGAGTAGATTCACTCATTTTTTTCATGATTAGCATTAGCATTTTCCAGAGATCAGTTTTCAGTTTTATCACTAAACCTTTGAGCCTGACATAACATGCACAATATAATCTGTCTGAAGCAGACTGTTGCTCACTATCTTAATTTTATATTCTGCCCATACAGCTGTGTTTTATTATTTTTAGTTACTGAAGATTCAGTTCAAGTATCCTGCTCCAGGACACAGCAGCATTGGCCCCAACCAAATTTGAACCTGCAACTCCTGAGATACAGGCCATCCACACTGCACTACACTGTATATTATATTACACTCCATTACATTACAAGTCCAGCCCCTAACTCTTTTATGAATTTGTCCCTGTTCCTGCAAATGGTTTTATAGCAGACATTACCAAACCTTCACCACCACCCCAGTTCCAAAATCATGCTACGCTCCTGTGCCATATGCGATCCGTTCTGTAGGGGTAAATTAATACAATAGCTTAATTAAATTCACCTTGACGGTTCGTTTTTTAAACAATTAATGACCTGTTTGAATGATTACATTATAGCCAACTGTTATTTTGAAATTTCTTATCCGAAGACCACCTACAATTGTGACTGGCTTTATGCGCATGCGCACTCAAAAACTCGTGCCAATGGTGCTACGGGTGGGAATCCCCACTCTAGTTCGCCAGCCCAGATGCAAAGGTAGGCTGTTGTTTGTACTCTTCTAACTGCACAGAAACCTCGTTTGTTTTTCGTACGTTTAGCAGCATTTGTAGGCCTACATTCCTTCTTCCAATAGGAGGAACTGAGATTAACGAAAGCGGGACGTGTTAGCTTCTGCTCGGGCTGCTGCTTTACGAAATAGTACATTTTTGTTTTGGCATTATCGGCAGTGCTGTTCCTCAATGAGAACGAACCGGTTTATGAAAGTGGATATCCCGGCGCTTTGTTTATGGCTAGTTCATTGCTGCGTACAAATAGTTTGTTAGATTATTGCCAACAAGTGACGAACCGTGCCATAGTATCACCGATTAGGTAGAACTAAAATAAGTAGGCTAACTTGCTGGATATTCTGCTCTGTCAAACCTTATTTCAGAATGGCATTATTCCGTCCATATGGAACAAATCAATAATTAAACGTATCCCTAAATCTGTGAAGGTTGACCCTAACGTGCCGTTAAACAATAGAGACATCAGCCTGATCAGCACTGTCTACAAGTTATAACTGCGGTCAAGCTATCACGGGTTCGGAAAATGACGGTCAAGCTATCACGGCTTAAAATTTTCGTTCGCAAATATACAAGAGATTACGTCAGTAGCGCCGTCATGTGCTGCGTTTGCTGGAAATTAAATTGCTCTGAGAAGCAGCGAGTATTGGACAACGCAGAATTATTGTCTTTTTTTTCCTTTATTTCGCAGAATTTTAAACGTTTACACAATTATGCTTTGCTTTTACAGTTTTACTATAAACTAGATGTGCTATAGTCTACGTACAGTGAATATCAGAAAAAGTTGTGGGAATTTTTAATAATTAAGCATCAAAGTTGGTACAGTTTGCTGTTTGAATGGGAAGAATCGCTATGTGTAGCATATTCGAAGCCCAATAACTTGATCAAATCAAAAAGTTTGTTCATGAAAACACAATTACTATAAACTAGATGTGCTATACTCTACGTACAGTGAATATCAGAAAAAGTTGTTGTGGGAATTTTTAATAATTAAGCATCAAAGTTGGTACAGTTTGCTGTTTGAATGGGAAGAATCGCTATGTGTAGCATATTGGAAGCCCAATAACTTGATCAAATCAAAAAGTTTGTTGAAAAAAACACGATTACTATAAACTAGATGTGCTATACTCTACGTACAGTGAATATCAGAAAAAGTTGTGTTGTGGATACTGGATCCAAACCTGTCTGATTATGCCAAATTTGTTGTGGATCTCCGAGTGAAAATATCTGAGTTTTCAGAAATTCAGAGTTTTTCAACTTTACCTCTCAAATTTCTCTAAGTGTTTAATCAAAGAGGACGAGGCAATAATTCTCAGAGAATGCTAGACTTTATTTCATTAAACAAACAACAAAAAGTCCAGCGGAGTGCCCCCGCAGAGACTATAAAAAATGGCAGACCTTATCCCATACACCGCACGATCAAGGTCTTGCCATCTCCCCAGAGACACTCCCAGGGCAGTGCCTCTCCCCAGAGACACTACTGATTATTCTTGGTTTACAGTCCATCTTTATACAGTTTCTTATCAGATTGTACATCTCATTATTTGTCCACCTGACCTATTTGACCATACAAACACAGGCAATCTCTATCCCCGCCTTTCTTCGAGAACTTTCCAAACGTTTCCTTTGTAGGGCCTACTCCTATTGGATTGTATCTAGGTGACACCTGGATTCTCAATCACCCGGCTCCGCCCCCCAAAGATAGCTTTCAAATCCCCTCCCCCCTGAGATCCCCAGCCACCCATCTCCAGCTGTGTGCCCCCCCCCCCTGGCATCGCCCTTCAGGCCTGGGAATCTATCTCTTATCAGTGGTTTCTTGGCTGCTATCCAAGTTCTTCTTCAAATTCTTGGACTGCCGACCGTGTGCAAAAACAACAATGGGTAATTAGCACATTGGGAATGTGTTGTTCTGCCCATTTTGTACTGAGCCTTAGTCGGTCAGACGCCAGGTGTCCAGGCGCCTGGAGCGCCAACTTCTCTTATCTTATCAGACTCTCCGAAAAACAGCAGCCCCTGACTGGCCCTCCGCTCCCTCTAGTCAGAGAGACAGAGAACATGTCTCTCTGCTCTTATAATATTTTACTGTGCTTATGAATGCATTTCTCTGTTCTTAATACATTTATACATTCTGTATATTGCTCTTAATACATTCACAGATACATATTCAAATATTATCAATACATATTATCACAGGTAATATAGTTTAAAAGTGATTCATATTCAAATATAGCCAGCAGCCATACCACCGTGCACTCTGCTCCTGCTGAATGGCTGAAGCTAAGCAGGTGTGGGCTTGGTTAGTACTTGGATGGGAGACCTCCTGTGGAAAACCAAGTTGCTGCTGGAAGTGGTGTTGGTGGACCAGTAGGGGGCAATCTTCCCTCTGGTCAAATAAATAAAAAAAATCCCAATGCCCCAGTGCAGTGATGGGGACACTGTGCTGTAGGAGATGCCGTCTTTCGGATGAGACGTTAAACCGAGGTCCTGACTCACTGTGGTCATTAAAGATCCCATGACACTTCTCGTAAAGAGTAGGGGTTTCCCCGGTGTCCTGGCCAAATTCCCAACCTGGCTCTTTCAATCTGCCACCTAATCATCCCCCAGTTTAATTGGCAAAAAAATCATTCTCTCCCTCTCCACCTCAGCTGATGTGTGGTGAGCATTCTGGCGCAAAAATGGCTGCCGTTGCATCACCCAGGTGGGTGCTACACATTGGTGGTGGTAGAGACGAGTTTCCCCCTCATCAAAAATGTGAAGCGTCTTTGGGTACTTAGAAAAGCGCTATATAAAACCTATCAATTATTATTATTATTATTATTATCACAGGTGACCAATGGATTTAATGGAATTCCCAACAATCCCCCCTTTGAGGCTTAATAGCCTCACCATTAACAATTCCGGTATAAATATACAGTGCTGTAGGGGATCGTTCATATATCCGACCCCCTCTTTACCAATGTTTCTTGTTTTTTAACTCACCGGCTTTTAATCAACCTTCCACGACTTACTCTAGGTGTATGGCAGCAACAAGCGTACTCCGGGTACATATTTGCAGCCACACTAAGCACCTTTCTGTCACTGTCATAAAATAAGGGATGTATTAAAATACATACCTTATCTAAGTTTTACATACAGTTATAGTTGTACTGCAGAGTGTCTCCGCCTACAGGTATACTGCTGTACCCCTGCAGCAACTAAACAAAAAAATTTTTTTTAAAGTATATAATTAAAAATATAAGAAATTGATTATGTTATGTATACTGCAAAATGAGATCAACTATCTCGCAGCCAGTAGTCCTTGATGCCTGGCCGCCGCTTTTATCTGATCTGGCGCTAGTATACATAAGAGTAAATATGCTTAATTTTGTACTGCAGGACTTTCAGCAGGCGGACAGCCGAGGGGTCTGCACGCAGTTTCAAAGGCAGTAGTACCACTCTGCCTTCCGTTTATCTCTGATGCACTGACACTTCCCGGCCGTCCATCCCGCCCCAATCCATGCAGCACCGCGTTATCTAAATTCTGCAGTGCCGCAGGGGAGCGTAGAGATATGCCACCAATCGCAGCACACAGCCACTCCCACCCCCCCCCCACACTTACAGTTTAATACTACCCTATCCTCGGTCATATCTGGAGCAGGTGTAAAGAGGCACGCATACTAAGTAGATCACTTAGATCTTTTCTAAATATAAATAAATATAGCTCTCTATCGCCCGTTCCAGAGGTGACTAAGGGCCCTGAGACGCACAACCAAAAAACCTCCCACTCTTGTCTAGGGAGGAGAAAAAGGTTGCACTCCTCTTACAACTCTGAATTCCTCCTATTACTCAGAGTACGCTAGTTGGTCAGAATGAGGGATTTACACATTATCATATTTTGTCAACTGGAGTACAGTCATTGCAGTTTCAATTGGATGGTGTTCTCCACGTTGAAACCAATGTTCATCTGTACCCAGGTGCAGTATCAGAGAAGGGTCCTTTGGGGTTTGAGATGTCTCGGCCACCAGAGGATAAGCTCCCACAATTTTGTAGAGCCGTTGGTCTCGTTCTGGTCATTCGGACTGGTCCTTCTCTCCTCTGCTCGTTCCACCGTCTCCGGAATTTCCTCACGTAGACCCAGTCACCAGGTCTCAGATGATGCTCCTCTCCCGGATTCTCCAGCTGGTTTGTTCTTTCCTGTTCAGATATTGTCTGATGTATGGAAGTTAGTTGTTTCATGTACTCTCTTAGCTCTAATTCCAAAATGTCTAAGGTCGGACCCCCTGAAGGCCCCCTTAGTGTAGGTGCTGGCATTGTTCGCCCTGTCAACATCTCATGCCAGTGGTACCCATTTTTGTGTCCATTCTGTTTCATCCACCCTTAGGGCGGCTCCTTCTGGTCCAATTAGAAGAGCTTGGGATCGAATATATTGTTCATTTCCCTTTTCCAGGGCCCATTTTTGTTCCAATTCTTTATCTTGAGCAGGGTCAAATCTCATAGTACAATGTAATTCTAGCTCACTCCAGTTTTGTTTTGTACTTCATTACAAACTTATTAGCTCATCATAACCACAGTCCCCATATCAAACATTATTTTATATGGCCCCAAGACACAATATACCTATTTTTTCACTCGAAAATAGGATCATATTCATGCTGTTCCCCATATTGAAGAAAATGGGTAAATAATTATGCAATCTGACTATAACAGGCTAATATATGAAGATCATTCCTCATTTCTTTTAATTTTGTCTTTTTAACTTCAACTAGTTCATAAATGTTTTTATTTCTTACTTCGTTATTTGTCTGTAAATGCAATAGTATCTTTAAATGCATACTTTAGTCAGTTTTATTTCTTGAATTCTTTCAATCTTTTAAAATTTACTTCAAACTATTGTTAAAATTTTGTCCTACTTATTTAAACCACTTTGATCCTTCAAGCCTCCCTCACTCCGGAGCGCAGCTCCAGGCTAGATCCCTTTCCGCTGAATTCCTTTCCCCAGAAATTCAGCCTTCCTGCTTCCCAATGCTTTCTTTTCAAAAACACTGATCACAGAAAGCACTACTCGCTTACTAACTCATTCGGTTTCAGCTTATAGTGGCCTGACTGTACATTGAGCCGGATGCGGTGGCCATCTCTCATGGTCTTATTACCCTCTGCGATCCGACCGGCCGGTGACCCAGTCGATAGCGATCCCCAGTCCTGCATCTAATCAGGACCCCGTAGTAGCTGTTAACCACCCGGTTAGGAACCGACGGTCTGATCCCTATCCCACTTTGCTATGGATATAGAAACTTTGACCGTTTTCACCAGCCTTGCCTGTTCACAGAGGTTGTCTCCCCTCTGCTTGGTGTGGACTGTCATCCACGTACCACGTACTGCCTGCACACTTACATGCGACAGCCACGCCGACTAGACGGTGCCACGGCAGTATGTCCATTCATACTTCATCAGACACGGGGGCCTTCAGTCTTCTCCCCTGCACTATAAAACGTCTTTAACGTGCCCTCGGAACTTTGCAATTCCGCCGCCGCCTGTTGATGGCTAGGTTCGGGGTGCCTACCTAACCATACTGTTTTGTTCAGGCAACCGATAATTCTTAACTTATTCTATAAATTCCCACAACAACTTTTTCTGATATTTACTGTACGTAGAGTATAGCACATCTAGTTTATAGTAATCGTGTTTTCATGAACAAACTTTTTGATTTGATCAAATTATTGGGCTTCCAATATGGTACCCATAGCGGTTTTCCAATTCAAACAGCAAACTGTACCATCTTTGATGCTTAATTATTAAAGATCCCCACTGTAAAAGCAAAGCATAATTGTGATAATTGTGTGAAATAAAGAAAAAAGGCAATAATTCTGCGTTGTCCAATAATCGCTGCTTCTCAGAGCAATTTCATTTCCAGCAAACGCAGCACATGACGGCGTTACAGACGTAATCTCTTGTATATTTGCGAACGAAAATTTTAAGCCGTGATAGCTTGACCGTCGTTTTCCGAACCCGTGATAGCTTGACCGCAGTTAGTTATTGCCTATTCTGGTATTCTTAATAATAGACTTAACGTTCTTGAAACTCATGGTTTGCTAGTTGATGAACAGAATGGTTTTTAGGAAAAACAGGACATGTATTGATCACATTTGTGCTGTATCCTCTGTGGTAAGAGCCAGATTACAAGACGGGAATCCTACGTTTGCTTTTTTGTGGATTTCAAAAAAGCGTTTGACTGGATCAATAGAGACCTTTTAGCTTATAAACGGATCTGTTCTGGTATCGATGGTACAGTTTATAATGCCATCAAAGCTTTGTATAAATCGCCTGTCGTGTGTGTGCAGGTAAATAATTTCAGTACAGGATGGGCCCCTACCCCATTTGGGGTGAAGAAAGGTGAAGCGCTCATCCCTACTTTATTTGCTGTTTATGTTAATTATTTAGTTCAAGTAATTAAGCAGGCCCTTTTAGGCATATCTATTGATAATATAAATTTTAGTATTACGTTATATGCCGATGATAGATTTTTTTGGTTGTTGAAATATGAGTTTGTGGTGTAATAAATGGTGACTAGCCATTAATAATGAGACTCAAATTATGCACTTTAGAAAACAATGTGAGCAGCAGAGTGGCCATATATTTCTGTTTGGGTCTATGCCTTTAATGCATACCAGCTCTTATAAATATCTCGGTTTTGTTTTTGATGAAAATAGTGTGTTTTATGGAGGATATGAAGCTACTAGCAGATTCTGCAGGTAAGGCTTTAGGCTCTGTGATGAATAAAATTAAATGGTGTAGAGATCTGGCATTGTTAACCTAATGGGTTTGCCCTATTTTATTTTATGCTGCGGCAGCATGGGGTCTTAAGGACTCCCCAGAAAGCAATTTTATTTCTAACCAAACATAAATGTGCAACAAAACTGGCCATAGAAGGGGATGTGGGGGTGGGAGCCATGCCAAGTTAAACAAAAATGTGAAATGATAAGGCGTGGTATGATACAGAATCGTCTGTTTCAGTTGCCAGAGAAAAGGCTGAGCAAAAAGATCTCTAACTGAGATACAGCACATCATTATCCACAGTCAAAAGATGTCAGCACAATATTTTCTAACTGAGACTTGCAATATATTTTTTAGAAATAACCTGGAGTGTAATATGAACTTAATTAAGTAAAAGTTACTTCTGAATTGTACAGATTAATGGGGTGGCAGATATTTGAAATATAGCAAAGCTTAGAACCTATGTCCAAGTTAAATCAGGATACTACACAGAACCATATTACCTGCAATCTAAAAAGAAGAAAAGACAAAGGTTGCAGTTGAGAAGCAGTTCCTCTGGCGATTGAGATGGGCAGATTTGTGGGTTTACCTGAGTTACAGCGCTTGTGCACTTCTTGTGATCTGGGCAAATGTTGAAGATTAATTAAAGTTTGTGTTGCATTGTACTAGGCATAGTGACCTAAGAATTTTTTGGTTCGAAAGGATGCACGTAAAGAATCCTGATTTGTTTAGGTTATGTTGAGTTGGCTCTTCAAGGAGGAGTTTTTAGTGTCGGGTAGGTTTTTACACGGAGCTTGGAAGAGATGGTAGGGTATCTTCTAGATATTCCTGCCTTTCGCCCAATACATGTTGGGATAGGTCCAACTACACTAACATGTAAGGCTCTGTTATACGTTTTCTCTCATAGTTTTCTAGTCAATGTACGTTATACCTAGATGATGAAACTAGATGGATCGTCTTATTCATATTGTCACATTATTTATGTGGTTAGCAGGCCCCCTTAACAAGAGCAATTTACATTCCATTCAAGTCATTCATTCAGCTGGGATATTTTGCGGATATATCCAATGGTACCACGGCAGTGCCCCATTTTGGATTTGAACCCGCAACTTCTGAATGACATGCCCAGGTTATTAAGCACTACTCTCCCAGTACAAGGTGGCTTTCTCTGTGCACATCTCTGCCTGTTGCTTTGTGTATTTCCATTCTAGGATGAACTCCAGGCGGACCTGAAGCCCCCCATCCTCCAGTTTGTGGTCATGGCGACGTTTCTGAAATCTGAACAAAACTGTGGTGAAAAGGAGCCGACTGAGGTGATTTTATTGTAAAGCGCTGTGGGTGGTGGGCATGGATGGCCATGTTTATTTCCGGGTTCCATTGCTTCTGCTCCCAGGGTTTTAGCGACCCCCCGATCATTTAGGTGCTGATATTATGGACATTTGACGAGCATTTTAACTGCATTTATTGTTTGGTCTGAATTGGTCGTGGATTTTAATGTGAAAACGAAAGACCAGCAGACGCTGTGGCTATCCAGGGTCAGAGCATCGCTGAGCCACAACGTGTATTCTGTGAAAGATACAACTGATTATGTATTCATAGTGATGGATTCATTTGATTAATTTCATATTAATATCTTGCTGACTTTAGGGACAATTTCAGTTAATTAATTAAATGAATTTGATTAATTAATTGAGAAGATCCTCATAGAACATTATGGGCATTTTTCCATTCACAAATTGAACTGAAATGGACGTGATCCGAACGGCCGAAGCCTGATGTCTTGTGTTTGTTTCAGAGCCCATTTCAGCTGGAAGTCAAAGGGATTAAGAAGGAGATTCTTTATGAAGGAGATGATTTTGCGAACCAGAGGGCCCACTGGGCGTCTCCATTCGCTGAGGAAGAAGAGGTTAAGGGTCACATTGTGAAGGAGAAGATTGAGAAGATTGAGAAGATTGAGAAGATTGAGGTTCAGAAGGTTGAGAAGATTGAGAAGATTGAGGTTCAGAAGGTTGAGAAGATTGAGAAGATTGAGAAGATTGAGAAGATTGAGAAGTTTGAGGTTCCGATTTGCTCCGCCTTCGAGACGGCAGAAGACGTCAAACTGGAAATTAAATGTGAAGAACTTCAGGTGTCACAGGTGAGACTTAAGCCTCGTGGACCGACCCCGTTTTTATGAAGCAGCTCTGAGGAGAAGTGCTAATCTAGGATCAGTTATGACCTTTTGGGTCATAATAGACAGGTTCAGGATATTTAAAGTAGAAACCTGATCTTAGATCAGCCTTATGGTGCCGGCATTTTTTCAGGGTAGTAATTGTTTTTATCTTCTTTGGTTTCAGACCAACAGAGGCGCGTGCAGAAGGTAAGCGAGACACCGCTCTTCCTGGCCTTGTTTAGAGACGATCGGCCATGTTGGAGTTTCTAACCATCAGACACAAACTGAGTGTCCGTAGCGCTGGGCAGCAGTGGTTCAGGGACTGGGTTCATATCTTAAAGGTTGTGGGTTCAAGTCCCAGCTGGGATACTGCTGCTGTCTGTTTTAGGCCGGTTTCTTTCTTGTGGCCTTTCCGCTGTTATTACTAACCTTACTAATTTGCCAGTGTGATTGGTCTCTGTACATGTGACTGATCCATCCCTATGCGGCTTCTTTTGATTTTAATGTCGAATCGCCTGCCTTATTTTATTTATTTTCTCTCTCCCTTTTTGCTCACATTCTGGCTTTATACTTATGACCCTCTCCCTCCCGTCCCTTTTTTAGGAAAGTAAAGAATGAGGACATCTCCCGAGCGATAACTCTGCGGGCGGGCAAAGGCGAGAGACCGTGCAAAGGCGAGAGACCGTGCAAAGGCGAGAGACCGTGCAAAGGCGAGAGACCGCGCAAAGGCGAGAGACCGCGCAAAGGCGAGAGACCGCGCGGGAGACCGCGCAAAGGCGAGAGACCGTGCCGCTGCTCCCTGTGCGGGAAGACCTTCACTGAATCCAGAGGACTGAGGAAACACAAGAGGATCCACACTGGAGAGAGACCGTACCGCTGCTCTCAGTGCACCAAGACCTTCATCCAGTCCGCGCACCTGACGGCGCACCGGCGTAGCCACACCGGGGAGAAACCGTACAGCTGCTCCCAGTGCGGGAGGAGTTTCACTCAGTCGCCGCACCTGAGGAGACACCAGCGCAGCCACGCGGGGGAGAGACTTTACCGCTGCGCCCAGTGCGGGAGGAGTTTCAACGACAATGGGGATCTGACGAAGCACATGAGGATTCACACCGGAGAGAAACCGTACTGCTGCACCCAGTGCGAGAGGAGCTTCAGTTATTCAACAAACCTGAGCAAACACCAGCAAAGTCACAAAGGAGAGACATGTTAGGAGTGTGCAACCGAGCAGTGGTTTGCCGTGTCTGTGGAACGTAGGGCACGCTTTGTGGTGCAGTGTATCAATGCTGGAGGAGGATTTACAAAATGGTGGAATGACCGTAGACTGGTTGTGTAGGAAATTTACTAAGTTTCCTCGTAGCCCAGCTGAGCAAAATCAAGTTGGGGAAGGGGACACAGTCTACAAAACGAGATAAGGCCTCAAGGGCACATATGAGTCCTCAGATACAATGGGACATTGACTGTACTTAATTACCAGTGCTCTAAAAACAGATTAGGTTATCAATGGGTTCTCACATTACAGAAAAAGCACCCAAAAGAACATGACAAAATATGAACATGACAAGACATGATGACACACACACACAAGATATACGCGCACAGTCAACTTATAACAAATATATTAAACTATAACAAATGTATTAAACTACGGTATTGAAATTACATGTAATCAATGTTAGTTGCAGCTGAAGCTAAAGAAATGCAAGTAGCCACAGTTTAAAACATGATTGATTAAACTGTTGAACAAAGGCCAGAATACAAGCCAGACAAATGCATTATATCTGTGTTAAAACAAAACCAGTAGTAGAATGAATAATCAATGAATCAAATTAATGACATATTATCCAAGGTTTTAAGAATGTACTGTATCATTCTGGTGTGGTGTTTTAACAAATATGAATAGTTATATACCTGTATAATCTGAATAAGCCTGTATAAGCCAAATCATTTATCTAAAAATAAAGAAAGATCACATATGTCAGCAGAAAAAAAGAGTATATACAGCCTGTAAGAACACCAGGCTGGGTATTCATCCTGCAGGACGAAACCGGTTTGTTGGATACTTTGTACCAATAAAAGCTGATTTTTCTGGAGAACTTGCCACTCTGATTTTTGCACGAAGGCTGTTTACTGATCATTCTGAATTTGGACTTTGATTATTTTAAGAATTTAGAAATTGAACTTTGATATTCTTGTCGAAAAATCCACGACAGTTGAACCCCATAACCTGGTTGTGATGATCTCAGGTATACCACAGGGGACACAGGAAGGACAGAAAACACTACATCAGGGCTTCCCAACCCTGTTCCTGGAGATCTACCGTCCTGTTGGTTTTCATATCAACCCTAATTTGGCACACCTGATTCTACTAATGAGCAGCTCAACAAGCTCTCTAGCTGTTGACTGAGATGTGCTTTGTTAGGGTTGGAGTAAAAACCTACAGGACGGTAGATCTCCAGGAAGAGGGTTGGGCAACCTTGCGCTAAATACTTTACGCCTCATTGCTATCGGCTACTGCAGTCAAAAACGCAGTGGTCATCCGTTACTGTGACTATTAATTAATTGTTTAAACTAATGAGTAAAGAGTTAGTTGGGCAGACTGCGGGTTTAAATTCCAGGTTCGACACTGTCACTCTACAAAGTTTGTTTGTATCATCTGACCGGCAATGTTTTTGTGCTGCCACCAGAGGACACTCTGCCCTTATTTGTATTCTTTGATGAGCAGTGACTCTCTATAGCCACCAGAGGGCGCTCTATGTTCTTATTTGTATTATCTGAACAGCAGTGACACTGTGCGGCCACCACTTTTGAGTTTGAGTTTATTATATTCATGCTCACAGTAAAGAACTGAATAAAAGCAGAATTTACATAAGATATGTATTAAGAATCTATATAAAAAAGACAAGAAATGCACCAGAGGGCGCTTATGTCATTATTTGTATGATCTGAGCCGCAGTGACTCTGTGCCTCCATCTTACTCAGAAATTTATGTAAATTCCTCCTACCCACTCTTTGTGATTTGGACCCCAAGGAAATTAATCATTGTGATGGATTAATTGTATCACAATCTTTAAAAAAAAAAATGTTTTCCCTTGCTCTACATCGGAGTACTTAAATGTAATCACGCACACACACTCTCTCTCACACACACACACACACACACACACACACACACACACATTGTGTGTCCTTCTTCTGTTGGTCAGGGTGGGGACTGAGTCTACGGTGGTTTATATGTTGTGTTCCTGCTGGGTTTGGATTGATTGGGAGACAAACAGGCAGGAGGGAGAAGAGGAGGATGGAAAAGATCCCAGAGTGGAGGAGGAGAGAGGAGGTGGAGGTGAAACCATGCAGTGGCTGGCCTTTTATGTTTTAAGGGCTTTCAGGAATATTCCAGGGACAGCAGTGTGAATGCGGGCGGATTTAGCGGCTTTAGTTGGACAGGGGCTCTATATGCGACTCTATAGAGGGATGATGTGTGAAGATGTCGACCGTGATCGACCTGCCCTCCTTACTGTACCTCTGCCTGGCAGGTTACATACCTGCCCTCCTTACTGTACCTCTGCCTGGCAGGTTACATACCTGCCCTCCTTACTGTACCTCTGCCTGGCAGGTTACATACCTGCCCTCCTTACTGTACCTCTGCCTGGCAGGTTACATACCTGCCCTCCTTACTGTACCTCTGCCTGGCAGGTTACATACCTGCCCTCCTTACTGTACCTCTGCCTGGCAGGTTACATACCTGCCCTCCTTACTGTACCTCTGCCTGGCAGGTTACATACCTGCCCTCCTTACTGTACCTCTGCCTGGCAGGTTACATACCTGCCCTCCTTACTGTACCTCTGCCTGGCAGGTTACATACCTGCCCTCCTTACTGTACCTCTGCCTGGCAGGTTACATACCTGCCCTCCTTACTGTACCTCTGCCTGGCAGGTTACATACCTGCCCTCCTTACTGTACCTCTGCCTGGCAGGTTACATACCTGCCCTCCTTACTGTACCTCTGCCTGGCAGGTTACATACCTGCCCTCCTTACTGTACCTCTGCCTGGCAGGTTACATACCTGCCCTCCTTACTGTACCTCTGCCTGGCAGGTTACATACCTGCCCTCCTTACTGTACCTCTGCCTGGCAGGTTACATACCTGCCCTCCTTACTGTACCTCTGCCTGGCAGGTTACATACCTGCCCTCCTTACTGTACCTCTGCCTGGCAGGTTACATACCTGCCCTCCTTACTGTACCTCTGCCTGGCAGGTTACATACCTGCCCTCCTTACTGTACCTCTGCCTGGCAGGTTACATACCTGCCCTCCTTACTGTACCTCTGCCTGGCAGGTTACATACCTGCCCTCCTTACTGTACCTCTGCCTGGCAGGTTACATACCTGCCCTCCTTACTGTACCTCTGCCTGGCAGGTTACATACCTGCCCTCCTTACTGTACCTCTGCCTGGCAGGTTACATACCTGCCCTCCTTACTGTACCTCTGCCTGGCAGGTTACATACCTGCCCTCCTTACTGTACCTCTGCCTGGCAGGTTACATACCTGCCCTCCTTACTGTACCTCTGCCTGGCAGGTTACATACCTGCCCTCCTTACTGTACCTCTGCCTGGCAGGTTACATACCTGCCCTCCTTACTGTACCTCTGCCTGGCAGGTTACATACCTGCCCTCCTTACTGTACCTCTGCCTGGCAGGTTACATACCTGCCCTCCTTACTGTACCTCTGCCTGGCAGGTTACATACCTGCCCTCCTTACTGTACCTCTGCCTGGCAGGTTACATACCTGCCCTCCTTACTGTACCTCTGCCTGGCAGGTTACATACCTGCCCTCCTTACTGTACCTCTGCCTCGCAGGTTACATACCTGCCCTCCTTACTGTACCTCTGCCTGGCAGGTTACATACCTGCCCTCCTTACTGTACCTCTGCCTGGCAGGTTACATACCTGCCCTCCTTACTGTACCTCTGCCTGGCAGGTTACATACCTGCCCTCCTTACTGTACCTCTGCCTGGCAGGTTACATACCTGCCCTCCTTACTGTACCTCTGCCTGGCAGGTTACATACCTGCCCTCCTTACTGTACCTCTGCCTGGCAGGTTACATACCTGCCCTCCTTACTGTACCTCTGCCTGGCAGGTTACATACCTGCCCTCCTTACTGTACCTCTGCCTGGCAGGTTACATACCTGCCCTCCTTACTGTACCTCTGCCTGGCAGGTTACATACCTGCCCTCCTTACTGTACCTCTGCCTGGCAGGTTACATACCTGCCCTCCTTACTGTACCTCTGCCTGGCAGGTTACATACCTGCCCTCCTTACTGTACCTCTGCCTGGCAGGTTACATACCTGCCCTCCTTACTGTACCTCTGCCTGGCAGGTTACATACCTGCCCTCCTTACTGTACCTCTGCCTGGCAGGTTACATACCTGCCCTCCTTACTGTACCTCTGCCTGGCAGGTTACATACCTGCCCTCCTTACTGTACCTCTGCCTGGCAGGTTACATACCTGCCCTCCTTACTGTACCTCTGCCTGGCAGGTTACATACCTGCCTTCCTTACTGTACCTCTGCCTGGCAGGTTACATACCTGCCCTCCTTACTGTACCTCTGCCTGGCAGGTTACATACCTGCCCTCCTTACTGTACCTCTGCCTGGCAGGTTACATACCTGCCCTCCTTACTGTACCTCTGCCTGGCAGGTTACATACCTGCCCTCCTTACTGTACCTCTGCCTGGCAGGTTACATACCTGCCCTCCTTACTGTACCTCTGCCTGGCAGGTTACATACCTGCCCTCCTTACTGTACCTCTGCCTGGCAGGTTACATACCTGCCCTCCTTACTGTACCTCTGCCTGGCAGGTTACATACCTGCCCTCCTTACTGTACCTCTGCCTGGCAGGTTACATACCTGCCCTCCTTACTGTACCTCTGCCTGGCAGGTTACATACCTGCCCTCCTTACTGTACCTCTGCCTGGCAGGTTACATACCTGCCCTCCTTACTGTACCTCTGCCTGGCAGGTTACATACCTGCCCTCCTTACTGTACCTCTGCCTGGCAGGTTACATACCTGCCCTCCTTACTGTACCTCTGCCTGGCAGGTTACATACCTGCCCTCCTTACTGTACCTCTGCCTGGCAGGTTACATACCTGCCCTCCTTACTGTACCTCTGCCTGGCAGGTTACATACCTGCCCTCCTTACTGTACCTCTGCCTCGCAGGTTACATACCTGCCCTCCTTACTGTACCTCTGCCTGGCAGGTTACATACCTGCCCTCCTTACTGTACCTCTGCCTGGCAGGTTACATACCTGCCCTCCTTACTGTACCTCTGCCTGGCAGGTTACATACCTGCCTTCCTTACTGTACCTCTGCCTGGCAGGTTACATACCTGCCCTCCTTACTGTACCTCTGCCTGGCAGGTTACATACCTGCCCTCTTTACTGTACCTCTGCGTGGCAGGTTACATACCTGCCCTCCTTACTGTACCTCTGCCTGGCAGGTTACATACCTGCCCTCCTTACTGTACCTCTGCCTGGCAGGTTACATACCTGCCCTCCTTACTGTACCTCTGCCTGGCAGGGTACATAAAGTTACGTTAAAATGTTGCACGCCGCTCCGGTTGATGAAGTTGCAAATAAATAAATCAAGTTCAGCATTTTTTTAATCTCTTCCCCCTGTTGTCCCTGTTCATCCCTGACTCCATTCTCTTTCTCTTCCACCCCCATCATGTCCCTCACAAAAAAAAAAGTAGCTTTCATGTCACAAATAATCTAGGAATCTAAGGATCTGTCTCCCTGACAACGGTCACCAAGCAACGTTCATCCACAACCCACCCCCCTCTCTCCATAAACACCCACATGTACGTTCAAACCTCTCATCCTCCCTGTCTTCATGTACTGAGGAGTGCTGTGTAGTTTACGCTCTCCTGATACAGAAATTTACCATGAAATGGAATGTCTTAAATACACCTGAACAGTACTACTGTGAATCTAAACTAGAAGTGGAATTACCCACTAAAACAGAATGAGAAATATTAATTAACTGCTTGGCTTCAACATTGTAATGGAAAGTAATGAAATAACAGCTGGGTTTGAACACAGCAGTACGAATATCACAATATCTGCGTAGCAGCACTCTAAAGCGGTACTTCACTGCAAAGCAGGGTAGTGTAGCACTAAAACGGTAGCACAGCAGGGTAAAGCAGGATAGTACAGCACTATAAAACTGTGGTGTAGCACTAAAACGGTATCACAGCAGGGTAAAGCAGGATAGTACAGCACTATAAAACTGTGGTGTAGCACTAAAACAGTATCACAGCAGGGTAAAGCAGGATAGTACAGCACTATAAAACTGTGGTGTAGCACTAAAACGGTATCACAGCAGGGTAAAGCAGGATAGTACAGCACTATAAAACTGTGGTGTAGCACTGTAAAAGAGGTGTACATACACTCACGCACATGGACATACACGCTGGCACACACAAGAGCACACTCAAACACTCAGCACACACAGGCACACAAATGCCGACACGTGAGAAATAAAGAAAACGTACTTTGCTGTAATTTCAAACAAAATGAATTTTAATTGGTCCTCTGGATGAGAGAGTGCGGCAAGTGGCCAATGGCGTGCCACTGTCACAGCGCAGTCACCATGGGGTACAGTATTTACATGTTTTTACTCGTAATAAAAATGACAACAGCTGACAAACAATGCTGTGATATTTTGTCCCCACCCCTCACACAAACCTCCCTTTGGTTATTTTTTAACTCCTCAATTACAGCCATTTTATTACTTCAAACCCCCCCCCCCCCCCTCCAAAAAAAAAAGAGAAAAAAAGCTAAAGAAAACATTGCTTATTACAGACTGTTATATTATAAAGTATTCCCTCACTAAGAGACTTGTGAATGTGTGGAACTGCTTGCCAGGTCATGCAGTAGCGGTTAGATTCTGTTTTTATACATTGCCAGCCTTAACTGATCTGCTAGGTAAACGACGGGCATAATTTGCGTATTCTTATGTTTCTTTTATGTTAACATTTCATCTTATTAACATTTCATCTTATTAACGTTTCTTGGCATTTGAGAGCGGGAGATTGTCCCTCATATTGTTTTTGTCGTATTAAAATGTCAAATCTTTCTCTCCAGTGTGGTTACAGTTTTTCTCTGAGACGTCTCTTCTGCCAAGAAAGGATATTTATATATGAAGTAACAACATTAAATTAATTTAACTACACCAGTAAGCAGGTTCCACACCTTTCATATACCTCGATGACACATTTGATACCTGATATTCCTGCTGCTCCCCCTTATTTCAGACAGGGTGTTGCTGCTCCTCTTATTTCAGACAGGGTGCTGCTGCTCCCCTTATTTCAGACAGGGTGTTGCTGCTCCCCCTTATTTCAGACAGGGTGTTGCTGCTCCCCCTTATTTCAGACAAGGTGCTGCTGCTCCCCTTATTTCAGACAGGGTGCTGCTGCTCCCCCTTATTTCAGACAGGGTGCTGCTGCTCCCCCTTATTTCAGAGTGTGCTGCTGCTCCCCTTATTTCAGACAGGGTGCTGCTGCTTCCCTTATTTCAGACAGGGTGCTGCTGCTCCCCCTTATTTCAGACAGGGTGTTGCTGCTCCCCCTTATTTCAGACAGGGTACTGCTGCTCCCCCTTATTTCAGACAGGGTGTTGCTGCTCCCCTTATTTCAGACAGGGTGTTGCTGCTCCCCCTTATTTCAGACAGGGTGCTGCTGCTCCCCCTTATTTCAGACAAGGTGCTGCTGCTCCCCCTTATTTCAGACAGGGTGCTGCTGCTCCCCCTTATTTCAGAGTGTGCTGCTGCTCCCCTTATTTCAGACAGGGTGCTGCTGCTTCCCTTATTTCAGACAGGGTGCTGCTGCTCCCCCTTATTTCAGACAGGGTGTTGCTGCTCCCCCTTATTTCAGACAGGGTACTGCTGCTCCCCCTTATTTCAGACAGGGTGTTGCTGCTCCCCTTATTTCAGACAGGGTGTTGCTGCTCCCCCTTATTTCAGACAGGGTGCTGCTGCTCCCCCTTATTTCAGACAAGGTGCTGCTGCTCCCCCTTATTTCAGACAGGGTGCTGCTGCTCCCCTTATTTCAGACAGGGTGTTGCTGCTCCCCCTTATTTCAGACAGGGTGTTGCTGCTCCCCCTTATTTCAGACAGGGTGCTGCTGCTCCCCCTTATTTCAGACAAGGTGCTGCTGCTCCCCCTTATTTCAGACAGGGTGCTGCTGCTCCCCCTTATTTCAGACAGGGTGTTGCTGCTCCCCCTTATTTCAGACAGGGTGCTGCTGCTCCCCCTTATTTCAGACAGCGTGCTGCTGCTCCCCCTTATTTCAGACAGGGTGCTGCTGCTCCCCCTTATTTCAGACAGCGTGCTGCTGCTCCCCTTATTTCAGACAGGGTGTTGCTGCTCCCCCTTATTTCAGACAGCGTGCTGCTGCTCCCCCTTATTTCAGACAGGGTGCTGCTGCTCCCCCTTATTTCAGACAGCGTGCTGCTGCTCCCCCTTATTTCAGACAGGGTGTTGCTGCTCCCCCTTATTTCAGACAGGGTGCTGCTGCTCCCCCTTATTTCAGACAGCGTGCTGCTGCTCCCCCTTATTTCAGACAGGGTGCTGCTGCTCCCCCTTATTTCAGACAGCGTACTGCTGCTCCCCTTATTTCAGACAGGGTGTTGCTTCTCCCCCTTATTTCAGACAGGGTGCTGCTGCTCCCCCTTATTTCAGACAGGGTGCTGCTGCTCCCCTTATTTCAGACAGGGTGTTGCTGCTCCCCCTTATTTCAGACAGGGTGCTGCTGCTCCCCCTTATTTCAGACAGCGTGCTGCTGCTCCCCTTATTTCAGACAGGGTGCTGCTGCTCCCCCTTATTTCAGACAGGGTGCTGCTGCTCCCCCTTATTTCAGACAGGGTGCTGCTGCTCCCCCTTCTTTCAGACAGGGTGCTGCTACTCCCCCTTATTTCAGACAGGGTGCTGCTGCTCCCCCTTATTTCAGACAGGGTGTTGCTGCTCCCCCTTATTTCAGACAGGGTGCTGCTGCTCCCCCTTATTTCAGACAGCGTGCTGCTGCTCCCCCTTATTTCAGACAGGGTGTTGCTGCTCCCCTTATTTCAGACAGGGTGCTGCTGCTCCCCTTATTTCAGACAGCGTGCTGCTGCTCCCCTTATTTCAGACAGGGTGCTGCTGCTCCCCCTTATTTCAGACAGGGTGCTGCTGCTCCCCCTTATTTCAGACAGGGTGCTGCTGCTCCCCCTTATTTCAGACAGGGTGCTGCTACTCCCCCTTATTTCAGACAGGGTGCTGCTGCTCCCCCTTATTTCAGACAGCGTGCTGCTGCTCCCCCTTATTTCAGACAGGGTGCTGCTGCTCCCCCTTATTTCAGACAGGGTGTTGCTGCTCCCCCTTATTTCAGACAGGGTGCTGCTGCTCCCCCTTATTTCAGACAGGGTGCTGCTGCTCCCCCTTATTTCAGACAGGGTGCTGCTGCTCCCCCTTATTTCAGACAGGGTGCTGCTACTCCCCCTTATTTCAGACGGGGTGCACAAAAAAGATGCGTACGCCATTTTCCCCGTGGATTTGTGATTTATAAAAACAAACTTGACATCTAAATATGCGCACATTTACAGAGTATGACTCATGCATACACACATTTCAGAGATTGTGAGAATTGTCGACTCTGGCGGCGGGAAAACTGGCAGACGCATCGTTTTTGAGGCTGAGTGTGTTTGTCGATGTCTCTCTAACTCCCGTCAATGCTAGTTTGACTTTGCACTGTACAGGTCGCCGAACGATGGCGCGTTTTCACCTTCACCAACCTGCGCCATGCGCGAACCGGTGAGGATAGCGCTTCAGTGATGTTGTCGTAACCTCATGTTTGTTTTCTACGTATTCCATCGCCGTCTCACTCCCTGGAGCTGCAGAAAGCACTCACCAGCTGTGAAGCAGAGCAGTTTATTAAGATCTTGTCCAAACAAACTCCAGCTTGGGGTTTTTTTTTTTTTTTTTTTTTTTTTTTTTTGTGCACTCTCAGGTTCGGAAAAAGCTTTCACACCCTGACAAATGAGCTGAATTTAGAGGGAACTGTACAGTTTGTTAAAAAATAAATAAAATTATGAATCATGTTTGAAAGCCACCAGATTCTGGGCTGTGCACAGGATGAAGAAAGATCTCTTCCTTTTAATGTTCTCTCCATGTCTTTATGTTTGGGGTGCTTCAGATGTCTACTGAAGGGCTCCCCAACCCTGGACCCTGTGGCTCTCCCGGACCAGGGTTGGAGACCCCAGCAGATCCTGTGGTTCTCCGGGACCAGGCCAGGGGACCCCAGCCATGCATTCACCTGTATTACTGGCAGTAAAGGTATTTCTGAGACTTCCATCATATTATTATTATTATTATTATTATTATTATTATTCACAATTTGTTTCATTTCAATTTATTTTTCTTCATTTCTGTCCTCATCGTCCCTCACTCCTTATGTCATGCCTTTCTCTCACTCTCTCACTCTTTCTCTCACTCTTTCTATCACGCTTTCTCTCACCCTCTCTCACTCTTTCTCTCACTCTTTCTCTCTCACTCTCTCTCTCACGCTCTCACTTTCTCACACTTTCTATCACGCTTTCTCTCACCCTCTCACTCTATCTCACTCTCACTCTTTCTCTCACTCTTTCTCTCACTCTCTCTCACACTCACCTCCTGTGCCCCTCCTCCCTCTCTCAATCCTTCTCTCTATTTCTCCCTCCCTCTGTCTCCCCCTCCCTCTGTCACAGAGCACCGAGGTCATGGCAGGAGCGTGATTTCTGCCTAAAGAACTTGCTCCCCTCCCTCTCCCGGTCAGAGGGGTATCGGAGCGCTCCCCCCTCCCTCTCTCTGGGGTAGCGGGGCACCAGGCTGGAGAGAAAACGTTTGGCTTTGGTGGTGATGCTCTCCCTGCGCTCGTCCTCCAGCCCTCCCGTGGCCCCCCCGGGCCCCCGGGACTGGCCCCGAGCCGCCCGCACCGCCCCCTCCAGCAGCTCTGAGGTGCGGTGGTCCAGCGAGGCGGAGAGCTCCAGGTACTGGCAGTCAAACAGCACGGCGCTGGAGTGTGCCTCTGAGAGAGAGAGAGAGAGAGGAGGGAAAGGGAGGGCGAAAGGGGGAGAGGGGGAGAGGGAAAGGGAGGAGAAAGAGGGGGAGAGAGAGGAGGGAAAGGGAGGGGGAGAGGGAGAGAGAACGAACGAGAGGGGGAGAGAGAGGAGGGAAAGGGAGGGAGAAAGAGAGGAGGGAAAGGGAGGAGAAAGAGGGGGAGAGAGAGGAGGGAAAGGGAGGGAGAAAGAGAGAGAACGAACGGGAGGGAGAGGGGGAGAGAGAGAGAGAACGAACGGGAGGGAGAGGGTGAGAGAGAGAGGAGGGAAAGGGAGGGAGAAAGAGAGAGGAGGGAAAGGGAGGAGAAAGAGGGGGAGAGAGAGGAGGGAAAGGGAGGGAGAAAGAGGGAGGAGGAAAAGAAAGTGAAAGAGATATTGAGGAATGAGAGAGCAAACTTTTTCACTTTTATGGTTGCCAGCATTCAACGGGAATAAATGAGAAGGAAAATAGACGAATGTTAAAAAGAATCAGAATTATAAACTAGAGAGAAGAAAACGGAGAAGGATGGAGAAAGAAAGGAATGGGGGAGGGATGCAAGGAAGGAGTGACGCATGAGAGAGAGAGAGAGAGAGAGAGAGAGAGAAAAGGAAGGCAGAGAAATGAAAGAAGTAAAAGAAAGACTGGAGAAAGAGTGTAGAAATACAGTTTATAGAGATAAAGTGTTAAGCAAATTTAAAAACGCATTACAAAAAAGGGCTGTACAGAATTATTACTGTAGACTTCAGGGTGGGGGGTCGCAGTGTGCACTATACATTCAGAAATGAGTAATTACTGCGAGGACAGGGACGGGGGGGGCGAAAAGATGATGAATATGCCTGTGGGGGGGGGGGGGGGGTATTTGATTGACAGCAGCCTTTCTCAAAGAATGAGACTGTCATGGTTCGTAGGTTATTATTTTCTCTTCCGCTGCGGTTCTCGTCCTTTATCTCTGATTGAGAATCTATCTGACTTCCACGTTCCGTTCCGGGGTTTTGCTTCACCTCGCTTATTATTCAGTTCACCTGTACTACTACCTGCAGGGTATTTAAGTTCCTCACTTCCGCTTCCCCGGTGCTTCTTTGTCATTCCGTATTACACTGAGCCAGGTATAGCCAGGTACAAGCGACCTTGTGATATTAAACTTGTTTTATGTTCACGAGGGACTTGCTTCGTAGCTTTATTATATCAGGTATAGGATTATCTCCTCCTGTTAGCTTCACTGTGCTATTATCTCCTCCTGTTAGCTTCACTGTGCTATTATCTCCTCCTGTTAGCTTCACTGTGCTATTATCTCCTCCTGTTAGCTTCGCTGTGCTATTATCTACTCCTGTTAGCTTCTCTGTGCTATTATATCCTCCTGTTAGCTTCACTGTGCTATTATCTCCTCCTGTTAGCTTCACTGTGCTATTATCTCCTCCTGTTAGCTTCGCTGTCCTATTATCTCCTACTGTTAGCTTCTCTGTGCTATTATCTACTCCTGTTAGCTTCTCTGTGCTATTATCTCCTCATGTTAGCTTCGCTGTGCTATTATCTCCTCCTGTTAGCTTCACTGTGCTATTATCTCCTCCTGTTAGCTTCGCTGTGCTATTATCTCCTCCTGTTAGCTTCACTGTGCTATTATCTCCTCCTGTTAGCTTCACTGTGCTATTATCTCCTCCTGTTAGCTTCTCTGTGCTATTATCTCCTCCTGTTAGCTTCACTGTGCTATTATCTCCTCCTGTTAGCTTCACTGTGCTATTATCTCCTCCTGTTAGCGTCACTGTGCTATTATCTCCTCCTGTTAGCTTCGCTGTGCTATTATCTCCTCCTGTTAGCTTCACTGTGCTATTATCTCCTCCTGTTAGCTTCACTGTGCTATTATCTCCTCCTGTTAGCTTCACTGTGCTATTATCTCCTCCTGTTAGCTTCACTGTGCTATTATCTCCTCCTGTTAGCTTCACTGTGCTATTATCTCCTCCTGTTAGCTTCACTGTGCTATTATCTCCTCCTGTTAGCTTCACTGTGCTATTATCTCCTCCTGTTAGCTTCGCTGTGCTATTATCTCCTCCTGTTAGCTTCACTGTGCTATTATCTCCTCCTGTTAGCTTCACTGTGCTATTATCTCCTCCTGTAAGCTTCACTGTGCTATTATCTCCTCCTGTTAGCTTTGCTGTGCTATTATCTCCTCCTGTTAGCGTCACTGTGCTATTATCTCCTCCTGTTAGCTTCACTGTGCTATTATCTCCTCCTGTTAGCTTCGCTGTGCTATTATCTACTCCTGTTAGCTTCACTGTGCTATTATCTCCTCCTGTTAGCTTCACTGTGCTATTATCTCCTCCTGTTAGCTTCACTGTGCTATTATCTCCTCCTGTTAGCTTCTCTGTCCTATTATCTCCTCCTGTTAGCTTCACTGTGCTATTATCTACTCCTGTTAGCTTCTCTGTGCTATTATCTCCTCCTGTTAGCTTTGCTGTGCCATTATCTCCTCCTGTTAGCTTCGCTGTGCTATTATCTCCTCCTGTTAGCTTCACTGTGCTATTATCTCCTCCTGTTAGCTTCACTGTGCTATTATCTCCTCCTGTTAGCTTCACTGTGCTATTATCTCCTCCTGTTAGCTTCGCTGTGCTATTATCTCCTCCTGTTAGCTTCACTGTGCTATTATCTCCTCCTGTTAGCTTCACTGTGCTATTATCTCCTCCTGTTAGCTTCACTGTGCTATTATCTCCTCCTGTTAGCTTCACTGTGCTATTATCTCCTCCTGTTAGCTTTGCTGTGCTATTATCTCCTCCTGTTAGCTTTGCTGTGCCATTATCTCCTCCTGTTAGCTTCTCTGTCCTATTATCTCCTCCTGTTAGCTTCACTGTGCTATTATCTCCTCCTGTTAGCTTCACTGTGCTATTATCTCCTCCTGTTAGCTTCACTGTGCTATTATCACCTCCTGTTAGCTTCACTGTGCTATCATCTCCTCCTGTTAGCTTCACTGTGCTATTATCTCCTCCTGTTAGCTTCACTGTGCTATTATCTCCTCCTGTTAGCTTCACTGTGCTATTATCTCCTCCTGTTAGCTTCGCTGTGCTATTATCTCCTCCTGTTAGCTTCACTGTGCTATTATCTCCTCCTGTTAGCTTCACTGTGCTATTATCTCCTCCTGTTAGCTTCGCTGTGCTATTATCTCCTCCTGTTAGCTTCACTGTGCTATTATCTCCTCCTGTTAGCTTCTCTGTGCTATTATCTCCTCCTGTTAGCTTCACTGTCCTATTATCTCCTCCTGTTAGCTTCACTGTGCTATTATCTCCTCCTGTTAGCTTCACTGTGCTATTATCTCCTCCTGTTAGCTTTGCTGTGCTATTATCTCCTCCTGTTAGCTTCGCTGTGCTATTATCTCCTCCTGTTAGCTTCACTGTGCTATTATCTCCTCCTGTTAGCTTCGCTGTGCTATTATCTCCTCCTGTTAGCTTCACTGTGCTATTATCTCCTCCTGTTAGCTTCGCTGTGCTATTATCTCCTCCTGTTAGCTTCGCTGTGCTATTATCTCCTCCTGTTAGCTTCGCTGTGCTATTATCTCCTCCTGTTAGCTTCGCTGTGCTATTATCTCCTCCTGTTAGCTTCGCTGTGCTATTATCTCCTCCTGTTAGCTTCGCTGTGCTATTATCTCCTCATGTTAGCTTCGCTGTGCTATTATCTCCTCCTGTTAGCTTCACTGTGCTATTATCTCCTCCTGTTAGCTTCGCTGTGCTATTATCTCCTCCTGTTAGCTTTGCTATGCTATTATCTCCTCTGTTAGCTTCACTGTGCTATTATCTCCTCCTGTTAGCTTCACTGTGCTATTATCTCCTCCTGTTAGCTTCACTGTGCTATTATCTCCTCCTGTTAGCTTCGCTGTGCTATTATCTCCTCCTGTTAGCTTCGCTGTGCTATTATCTCCTCCTGTTAGCTTCGCTGTGCTATTATCTCCTCCTGTTAGCTTCGCTGTGCTATTATCTCCTCCTGTTAGCTTCACTGTGCTATTGTCTCCTCCTGTTAGCTTCGCTGTGCTATTATCTCCTCCTGTTAGCTTCGCTGTGCTATTATCTCCTCCTGTTAGCTTCGCTGTGCTATTATCTCCTCTGTTAGCTTCGCTGTGCTATTATCTCCTCCTGTTAGCTTCGCTGTGCTATTATCTCCTCCTGTTAGCTTCGCTGTGCTATGATCTCCTCCTGTTAGCTTCGCTGTGCTATTATCTCCTCCTGTTAGCTTCGCTGTGCTATTATCTCCTCCTGTTAGCTTCGCTGTGCTATTATCTCCTCCTGTTAGCTTCACTGTGCTATTATCTCCTCCTGTTAGCTTCACTGTGCTATTATCTCCTCCTGTTAGCTTCACTGTGCTATTATCTCCTCCTGTTAGCTTTGCTGTGCTATTATCTCCTCCTGTTAGCTTCACTGTGCTATTATCTCCTCCTGTTAGCTTTGCTGTGCTATTATCTCCTCCTGTTAGCTTCACTGTCCTATTATCTCCTCCTGTTAGCTTCGCTGTGCTATTATCTCCTCCTCTTAGCTTCACTGTGCTATTATCTCCTCCTGTTAGCTTCGCTGTGCTATTATCTCCTCCTGTTAGCTTCACTGTGCTATTATCTCCTCCTGTTAGCTTCGCTGTGCTATTATCTCCTCTGTTAGCTTCACTGTGCTATTATCTCCTCCTGTTAGCTTCACTGTGCTATTATCTCCTCCTGTTAGCTTCACTGTGCTATTATCTCCTCCTGTTAGCTTCTCTGTGCTATTATCTCCTCCTGTTAGCTTCACTGTCCTATTATCTCCTCCTGTTAGCTTCACTGTCCTATTATCTCCTCCTGTTAGCTTCACTGTGCTATTATCTCCTCCTGTTAGCTTCGCTGTGCTATTATCTCCTCCTGTTAGCTTCACTGTGCTATTATCTCCTCCTGTTAGCTTCACTGTGCTATTATCTCCTCCTGTTAGCTTTGCTGTGCTATTATCTCCTCCTGTTAGCTTCACTGTGCTATCATCTCCTCCTGTTAGCTTCACTGTCCTATTATCTCCTCCTGTTAGCTTCACTGTGCTATTATCTCCTCCTGTTAGCTTCACTGTGCTATTATCTCCTCCTGTTAGCTTCACTGTGCTATTATCTCCTCCTGTTAGCTTCGCTGTGCTATTATCTCCTCCTGTTAGCTTTGCTGTGCTATTATCTCCTCCTGTTAGCTTCGCTGTGCTATTATCTCCTCCTGTTAGCTTTACTGTGCTATTATCTCCTCCTGTTAGCTTCGCTGTGCTATTATCTCCTCCTGTTAGCTTCGCTGTGCTATTATCTCCTCCTGTTAGCTTCGCTGTGCTATTATCTCCTCCTGTTAGCTTCGCTGTGCTATTATCTCCTCATGTTAGCTTCGCTGTGCTATTATCTCCTCCTGTTAGCTTCACTGTGCTATTATCTCCTCCTGTTAGCTTCGCTGTGCTATTATCTCCTCCTGTTAGCTTTGCTATGCTATTATCTCCTCTGTTAGCTTCACTGTGCTATTATCTCCTCCTGTTAGCTTCACTGTGCTATTATCTCCTCCTGTTAGCTTCACTGTGCTATTATCTCCTCCTGTTAGCTTCGCTGTGCTATTATCTCCTCCTGTTAGCTTCGCTGTGCTATTATCTCCTCCTGTTAGCTTCGCTGTGCTATTATCTCCTCCTGTTAGCTTCGCTGTGCTATTATCTCCTCCTGTTAGCTTCACTGTGCTATTATCTCCTCCTGTTAGCTTCGCTGTGCTATTATCTCCTCCTGTTAGCTTCGCTGTGCTATTATCTCCTCCTGTTAGCTTCGCTGTGCTATGATCTCCTCTGTTAGCTTCGCTGTGCTATTATCTCCTCCTGTTAGCTTCGCTGTGCTATTATCTCCTCCTGTTAGCTTCGCTGTGCTATGATCTCCTCCTCTTAGCTTCGCTGTGCTATTATCTCCTCCTGTTAGCTTCTCTGTGCTATTATCTCCTCCTGTTAGCTTCGCTGTGCTATTAT
The DNA here is from genome assembly GCA_022702515.1 of Ilyophis sp. 1 JC-2022. NCBI lineage: Eukaryota > Metazoa > Chordata > Actinopteri > Anguilliformes > Synaphobranchidae > Ilyophis > Ilyophis sp. 1 JC-2022. The sequence continues at coordinate 142,019,881 of CM040403.1, read as the reverse complement.
CTCCTCCTGTTAGCTTCGCTGTGCTATTATCTCCTCCTGTTAGCTTCGCTGTGCTATTATCTCCTCCTGTTAGCTTCACTGTGCTATTATCTCCTCCTGTTAGCTTCTCTGTGCTATTATCTCCTCCTGTTAGCTTCACTGTGCTATTATCTCCTCCTCTTAGCTTCGCTGTGCTATTATCTCCTCCTGTTAGCTTCACTGTGCTATTATCTCCTCCTGTTAGCTTCACTGTGCTATTATCTCCTCCTGTTAGCTTCTCTGTGCTATTATCTCCTCCTGTTAGCTTCACTGTGCTATTATCTCCTCCTGTTAGCTTCACTGTGCTATTATCTCCTCCTGTTAGCTTCGCTGTGCTATTATCTCCTCCTGTTAGCTTCGCTGTGCTATTATCTCCTCCTGTTAGCTTCGCTGTGCTATTATCTCCTCCTGTTAGCTTCACTGTGCTATTATCTCCTCCTGTTAGCTTCGCTGTGCTATTATCTCCTCCTGTTAGCTTCGCTGTGCTATTATCTCCTCCTGTTAGCTTCACTGTGCTATTATCTCCTCCTGTTAGCTTCACTGTGCTATTATCTCCTCCTGTTAGCTTCACTGTGCTATTATCTCCTCCTGTTAGCTTCACTGTGCTATTATCTCCTCCTGTTAGCTTTGCTGTGCTATTATCTCCTCCTGTTAGCTTCGCTGTGCTATTATCTCCTCCTGTTAGCTTCGCTGTGCTATTATCTCCTCTTGTTAGCTTCGCTGTGCTATTATCTCCTCCTGTTAGCTTCGCTGTGCTATGATCTCCTCTGTTAGCTTCGCTGTGCTATTATCTCCTCCTGTTAGCTTCGCTGTGCTATTATCTCCTCCTGTTAGCTTCGCTGTGCTATGATCTCCTCCTCTTAGCTTCGCTGTGCTATTATCTCCTCCTGTTAGCTTCTCTGTGCTATTATCTCCTCCTGTTAGCTTCACTGTGCTATTATCTCCTCCTCTTAGCTTCGCTGTGCTATTATCTCCTCCTGTTAGCTTCACTGTGCTATTATCTCCTCCTGTTAGCTTCACTGTGCTATTATCTCCTCCTGTTAGCTTCTCTGTGCTATTATCTCCTCCTGTTAGCTTCACTGTGCTATTATCTCCTCCTGTTAGCTTCACTGTGCTATTATCTCCTCCTGTTAGCTTCACTGTGCTATTATCTCCTCCTGTTAGCTTCGCTGTGCTATTATCTCCTCCTGTTAGCTTCGCTGTGCTATTATCTCCTCCTGTTAGCTTCACTGTGCTATTATCTCCTCCTGTTAGCTTCACTGTCCTATTATCTACTCCTGTTAGCTTCTCTGTGCTATTATCTCCTCCTGTTAGCTTCGCTGTGCTATTATCTCCTCCTGTTAGCTTCACTGTGCTATTATCTCCTCCTGTTAGCTTCGCTGTGCTATTATCTCCTCCTGTTAGCTTCGCTGTGCTATTATCTCCTCCTGTTAGCTTCACTGTGCTATTATCTCCTCCTGTTAGCTTCACTGTCCTATTATCTACTCCTGTTAGCTTCGCTGTGCTATTATCTCCTCCTGTTAGCTTCGCTGTGCTATTATCTCCTCCTGTTAGCTTCACTGTGCTATTATCTCCTCCTGTTAGCTTCGCTGTGCTATTATCTCCTCCTGTTAGCTTCACTGTGCTATTATCTCCTCCTGTTAGCTTTGCTGTGCCATTATCTCCTCCTGTTAGCTTCACTGTCCTATTATCTCCTCCTGTTAGCTTCTCTGTGCTATTATCTCCTCCTGTTAGCTTCGCTGTGCTATTATCTCCTCCTGTTAGCTTCACTGTGCTATTATCTCCTCCTGTTAGCTTCACTGTGCTATTATCTCCTCCTGTTAGCTTCACTGTGCTATTATCTCCTCCTGTTAGCTTCACTGTGCTATTATCTCCTCCTGTTAGCTTCACTGTGCTATTATCTCCTCCTGTTAGCTTCACTGTGCTATTATCTCCTCCTGTTAGCTTCGCTGTGCTATTATCTCCTCCTGTTAGCTTCACTGTGCTATTATCTCCTCCTGTTAGCTTCACTGTGCTATTATCTCCTCCTGTTAGCTTCACTGTGCTATTATCTCCTCCTGTTAGCTTCGCTGTGCTATTATCTCCTCCTGTTAGCTTCACTGTGCTATGATCTCCTCCTGTTAGCTTCACTGTGCTATGATCTCCTCCTCTTAGCTTCACTGTGCTATTATCTCCTCCTGTTAGCTTCACTGTGCTATTATCTCCTCCTGTTAGCTTCACTGTGCTATTATATCCTCCTGTTAGCTTCACTGTGCTATTATCTCCTCCTGTTAGCTTCACTGTGCTATTATCTCCTCCTGTTAGCTTCACTGTGCTATTATCTCCTCCTGTTAGCCTCGCTGTGCTATTATCTCCTCCTGTTAGCTTCTCTGTGCTATTATCTCCTCCTGTTAGCTTCGCTGTGCTATTATCTCCTCCTGTTAGCTTTGCTGTGCTATTATCTCCTCCTGTTAGCTTCACTGTGCTATTATCTCCTCCTGTTAGCTTCGCTGTGCTATTATCTCCTCCTGTTAGCTTCTCTGTGCTATTATCTCCTCCTGTTAGCTTCGCTGTGCTATTATCTCCTCCTGTTAGCTTTGCTGTGCTATTATCTCCTCCTGTTAGCTTCGCTGTGCTATTATCTCCTCTGTTAGCTTCACTGTGCTATTATCTCCTCCTGTTAGCTTCACTGTGCTATTATCTCCTCCTCTTAGCTTCACTGTGCTATTATCTCCTCCTGTTAGCTTCACTGTGCTATTATCTCCTCCTGTTAGCTTCACTGTGCTATTATCTCCTCCTGTTAGCTTCACTGTGCTCTTTTGTCTGTGCTGTTCTCACCGAGACAGTTTTTCTTTGGTGGTTTCACTTTTGTTTCACCTTCTTCTGGCAGTGTTAGTTTTACGTGCCAAAGGTGTTCTTTTCTTTTTCTAGTTTCCTGTGTTAGCTGTAGTATTGAATTCGGGAGACTTAGTTTTGTGTTCTTACTCGTGTTTCGAGTTCGCCCTGTTTTCCTGGGCTTATTATTATTTGGCTGTTTTAGCTTCTAGGATTATTCCTTTTCTTTTGCACCCTTTTGGGGTTTAATCTATTTGTGGTCCTCACCTTTGTGGGTGACTTGTTCTGATTCCCATTCCCGTTGCATTTGATTCTCCGCTACTGGAAACCATTACAGAGACAATCTTCTCTGAAATTCAGACTTTTCTTCTTTTTACCAAATCATTATCCACTATGCTTGTGCCCATTGACGGTTAGCACTCATATAGTCACCTCACTGGCTCACAGGAATACGTTTAATTTCCTGATATCACTCTAGTCTTATTGATTGATAAAAGTGATAAGATGCCTTATAAAACTAATAGTTTCAGGCCAGAAGATGCTGACTGGCAAAACATCCTTCCTGGAGGAGACAATATTCATGATAAATCATAAATAAATTAAATGGACAGTAAATGTGTAATTTTAATATCATTGCACCTTCCAGTGATCATCCTAGACATCAAAACATTGTCAGCAGTCAGAAATTTAAAAAGAAATGAAGCTTTTAACATTGCATTAAAGCCCTGTGGCCAATACCTGGATTGTCAGAGTGGGCTGTCTGTCTGTTTCACTTATTGCCAGGAAAGGAAAATAGCCATTTAACACAACAGCGAAGGGCGAGTGATTAAGATTCTGCAGGAATGCTAGCCAAGTTTATAAACTGTACTCCTGTTGCTTAGTGACCAAGTAACTTTCGCTTGCAAAGGAATACAATTTATAGTCCATTAATGTTTTATTTCATAAATGACCCTGTAATACCATTCTAAGTCTACTGAAATATCTGTAGATGGGTGCATGTTCTGAAAGTGATTTGGAACTTGAACCTGTGTTAGATCATGAATACCATGGGAGTTTCCAGCGCGCCATGCCAAAATCCCCCAAACTGCCAATATTTATGATACAGCACGACATCTCGCTTCATATCTCACTTTATTCTTGTTCAACAAAAAAATTATAATAAAAAATATATATATACAATGGGGGAAATAAGTATTGGACACGTCAACAATTTTCTTATCAAACATATTTCCAATGTAGCTATTCACATGAGATCTTGACCAGACATTGGTATTAACTCAATAAAACTACACAGCTAAAGAAATTGTAACGGTCCAATCTTTAAAAAAAGTTATGTGCAATAAAGTGGAATGACACAGGAAAAAAGTATTGAACACGCTAAATTAAATGTATTTAATACTTGGTGGAAAAGCCAGGTTTTCATTCCGTCTGAACCCTACACCTGCTGACTTCCCTAATTAACACACCTTCAACCAGAGAGCAGTGTTTGACTGTCAGAATAAATACAGAAGTAAAGTTGACGCCTGCTAGACTCACATTGAGAATTTTTACAACACAAGAGCTGTACGAGGATTCCTGCATTAAAACAAGGCGACCGTTCTGTAAGCAAAGCGATGCGCTGCGTAACGCGTGCAGGCTATAATCGCCGTGCGCAAGGTTAAGCACCTTTTCAGGCGAATTACGTTCGCTTCTGTAGGCATTTCGTAAGTGGCTGAAATGCGGTGGCCACAAACGCGCTCCTATTGGTCGACGAACCCTGAAAGAGAATGCGTGTGTATAGAGCAATTACCGCTTAAGCTGCACTTTAAACAGCATCTGAATCATTTTATATTCAACACAATGCAGACTACCTTGTCCAGGTGCCCATTTCACATTCCGCACTCTGGCTGATTATATAACTCATACGGCACATTTTACAATGATAACTTTGCCATACGTGTTTATAATTTATACCAGTATAGTACCTGTCCCCTAGACAACTACAGCTACAGCTGTGTGTGTCTCTAGCATAACTGTGAGCTCTGACGAGGGACACTCGTGCGCACACACACACACACACACACACACACACACACACGCACGCGCACACACACTCACACACACTCATATACAGTCAAGCCGGAAGGTCTGAACACCCCTTTCACCTTCTCCACATTTTATTACATTACAGACATATTCTACAATAGATTGAGTTCATTTTTTTGTCTCAAAATTCTACACAAAATAGCCCATAATGACAAAGTGAAAACATGTTTTTAGAAATTTTTGCAAATGCATTAAAAATCGAGAACTGCAATCTTTCATTTACATAAGTATTCATACCCTTTGCTTTAACATATTTTTAAAGTATCATATTTAATATTTGGTTGCATATCCTTTGCATGCTGTTACTTCCTGAAGTCTGTGACCCATCAACATCAAAAGACTCTCGATATCTTATTTCCAGGTACTGTTACAAGCGATACTATAAGCTCTCTGCATTTGAATGGATCTCTATGGGAATCGGGGGTGAGACTAGATTCAGCTGTAAATTACACTGGTACAGTATGGAACATGGCTGGCTAAATGGCTATAAGTCATCAAGGGTCTGAGCTATCGAACGAGCCCCAAACCATCACTCTGCGGCCAGATATGGAGTAGATGTGGATGGATCACTGCAAGGGTTATTTCTCCTGACTCATTTTCCTATAGAACTCTATGGGGAAAAAAGTCAGGAGAAACGACCCTTAAAGGGATCCATCCACATCTACTCCATATCTGGAGAGTGATGGTTTGGGGCTCGTTTGATAGCTCAGACCCTTCCGCACTTCCTCCTTAACTGCCCAAAATACACAAAAATAAGAAAAGAATATTTCCCCAAATTTTCTAAAATCATACAGAACTTAAATTTCCTACCAAAAAATTAGAAATGTGCAATCCTATTAGGAGAAGGACCAACAGCCCCAATTGCGGCACAATATATTTTAGCCTGTCATAACCTGAGGGACACTATCCATCCACTCATACAGGAGAGACTCTTGATACTCTTGATTTAATGTATATTTATCTTTAACATTGTTATTGTTATTGTGTTGTTCTTATTTATATTATTTTACTGTACATATGCATTTTAAGTATGCTTTGGCAATATTTACATCTGTATTTCCTACCAATAAAGGAATTTGAATTAGAATTTTGAGAGAGAGAGAGAGAGAGAGAGAGAGAGAGAGAGAGAGAGAGAGAGAGAATAATTGACAGCGTATTACAGCCGATTGTGCTATGGTAGTGAGGTATGGGGTCCACTTAGCCATCAAGAATATTTACAATGGGACAAAAACCCAGTGGAAACCCTGCATGCTGAATTCTACAAAAACATCCTCCAGGTCCACTGAAACACACCAAACAATGCATGCAGGGCAGAACTAGGCCGTTACCCTTTAAAAGAGCACAAACATTTTGGATCCATATAAAACAAAGCCAATCAAATTCCCTCCAATATAAGGCCTTCCTATCCGATGAGCTAAGCCCCAATAGAAGTCCTCTCAGTCAGCTGGCCCTGAAACTAACAAACCAAGCAAAAACTAACAATACTAATCATAGCCCGTTTCAGACCAGCACTGCTTCACTAAAATCAACCAATTAATTCATCAAACAAAAGATTCTTATTTGGAACATTGGAAGATAATGACAAAACGGCAAAACTAAATTGTTATAATATGTTAAAAAGAAACTACAAATTGGCAGAATATCTCTCCACTGTCAGGAATATAAAGCAGAGACAGATCCTTACCAAATACGGACTAAGTGATCACAGCCTGGCCATTGAAACAGGAATACACAAACAAACCTGGCGCCCCAAAGAGGAGAGGACATGTGATCACTGTGAGACAGGGGAGGTTGAGACAGAGATACACTTCCTTCTACACTGCCATAAATATAGGGAAATTCGGAATGATTTCTTTAAAAAAACAGCAACAATACTTCCAAATTTTGCCAAACTTTCAAATGAAGAAAGGTCACCAATTCTACTGGGTGAAGGACACACCCACTAGCTGCTTTATATATAGCAACTTGCCATCAACGCAGAAGCCCACCTGCAGTTAGTTAGTAATTTTGTTTATCCTAAATCATATATATAACAGTATGTGTATGATGTTTATGTTGTATGCGTGTTGTGTGTATATTTGCTAACAAACTTATTTATTTATTGATTATTATTATTATTATTATTGTTGTTATTTGTAACATTTGCTTTGGCAACACAGTACATGTCATTCCAATAAAGCACCTTCATATTGAAAATTGAATTGAGAGAGAGAGAGAGAGAGAGAGATGGGAAGAATTGAGAGAGAGAGAGAGAGAGAGAGAGAGAGAGAGATGGGGGGGGGGGGGTTAGGATTAGAGAGAGAGACAGTATATTGTAATGTATATTGAACATTCCTCAAATTACAATTATTTAGGTTTAAAAATCAGTACAACAGGAAACCTCAACATTGCAGTGAATGAACTAAGGGAGAAAGCACGCAGGGCCTTCTACGCCATAAAACGACAGATTTCAGTAGAGATTCCAATTCGAATTTGGCAAAAAATCTTTGAAGCTATAATTGAACCAATTGGTCTTTATGGCAGTGAGGTGTGGGGTCCACTCATCAGTCAAGAATTGGGCAAATGGGACAGACATCCAATTGAAACCCTGCATGCAGAATTCTGTAAACATATCTTAAAGGTACATAGAAACACAACAAACAATGCATGCAGGGCAGAATTAGGCCAATATGCATTACTTATAAAAATACAAAATTTTGGAAACATTTAAAACACAGTGACCACCACTCACATCAATACAAAGCCCTGCGATACCAAGAGTTGAGCAAAGAAAACAATCCCCTCACTCAGCTAGTCCTGAGCCTTAGTTCTCTACACACACTAACAGACACTAACTCCACACTGGCTCAGGATCAGAACAAAACTACAAATCTAATTAGAATTAATCAAATTGCAACACAACTGAACCAAAATTATATCAGGTATTGGGAATCTCAAACAAAATCACAAATTAAAATGAAATGTTATCTGGCTCTAAAAAGACAGTACACTGTAGCAAACTACCTGGCCACAGTTACTGACAAAAACCTGAGAAGCACCTTGACGAGGTACAGACTCAGCGAGCACCGCCTAGCCACAGAAACCGGCAGGCACAAACGATCATGGCTGCCAGAAGAACAAAGATTGTGCCAACAATGTAATGACCCCAAAATTGAAACAGAAAAGAGAGAGAGAGAGAAAGAGAGAGAGAGAGATATGCAGTTTGGAGTATGTGATATGTGATATGATGTGGAAATGCTGAGAACAAGGACATTACTCATACATTAAAAGGATTTATCAGATGCTATTTTCCCACTTACACACAACAATAGTTGCTTTTTTTGGTTCAGTAATTATTTTTTTTTTTGTGTGCAGCTGAATATTTAACTAATGTATAGTGACACTGCTGAGGAGTGCAATGGCTGTGCTACAGCTGGGATTTGAACCGGCAGCCTCTACACTGTACACTGCCTCCAGCTCCCTTCTCTTGGGTCTCTGCATCTGGACGAAATGCAGCCCAGCACCCCAACACTACAGCACCCCAATATTACAGCACCCCAACACTACAGCACCTCATTATTACATCACCCCAATATTACAGCACCCCAACACTACAGCACCTCATTATTACATCACCCCAATATTACAGTGCCCAAACACTACAGCACCCCATTATTACATCATCCCAATATTACAGCACCCCAATATTACAGCACCTCATTATTACATCACCCCAATATTACAGCACTTCAACATTACAGCACCCCAACACTAAGAGCACCCCAATATTACAGCACCCCAAAACTACACCACTCCATTATTACATCACCCCAATATTACAGCACCCAAACACTACAGCACCCCATTATTACATCATCCCAATATTACAGCACCCCAATATTACAGCACCTCATTATTACATCACCCCAATATTACAGCACTTCAACATTACAGCACCCCAACACTAAGAGCACCCCAATATTACAGCACCCCAAAACTACACCACTCCATTATTACATCACCCCAATATTACAGCACCCAAACACTACAGCATCTCATTATTACATCACCCCAATATTACAGCACCCAAACACTACAGCACCCCAATATTACAGCACCCTAACACTGCAGAACTCCAATATTACAGCACCCCAACTCTGCAGCACCCCAATATTACAATACTTCAACATTACAGCACCCCAAATCTGCAGCACCCCAATATTACAGCACCAAACACTACAGCACCCCAATATTACAGCACACCAACACTACAGCACCCCATTATTACATCACCCCAATATTACAGCACCCAAACACTACAGCACCCCAATATTACAGCACCTCATTATTACATCACCCCAATATTACAGCACCCAAACACTACAGCACCCCATTATTACATCATCCCAATATTACAGCACCCAAACACTACAGCACCCCAATATCACAGCACCCTAACATTGCAGAACCCCAATATTACAGCACCCCAACCCTGCAGCACCCCAATATTACAGCACTTCAACATTACAGCACCCCAACACTACAGCACCCCAATATTACAGGACACCAACACTACAGCACCCCATTATTACATCACCCCAATATTACAGCACCCAAACACTACAGCACCCCAATATTACAGCACCTCATTATTACATCACCCCAATATTACAGCACCCAAACACTACAGCACCCCATTATTACATCATCCCAATATTACAGCACCCAAACACTACAGCACCCCAATATCACAGCACCCTAACATTGCAGAACCCCAATATTACAGCACCCCAACTCTGGAGCACCCCAATATTACAGCACCCTAACACTGCAGGACTCCAATATTGCAGCACCCAAACTCTGCAGCACCTCAATATTACAATACTTCAACATTACAGCACCCCAACACTGCAGCACCCCAATATTACAGCACTTCAACATTATAGCACCCCAACACTACAGCACTTACACATTCCAGCACCCCAATATTACAGCACTTCTACATTACAGCACCCCAACACTGCAGCACCCCAACAATGCAGCACCCCAATATTACAGCACCCTAACACTGCAGAACTCCAATATTACAGCACCCCAACTCTGCAGCACCCCAATATTACAATACTTCAACATTACAGCACCCCAACTCTGCAGCACCCCAATATTACAGCACCCTAACACTACAGCACCCCAATATTACAGCACACCAACACTACAGCACCCCATTATTACATCACCCCAATATTACAGCACCCAAACACTACAGCACCCCAATATTACAGCACCTCATTATTACATCACCCCAATATTACAGCACCCAAACACTACAGCACCCCATTATTACATCATCCCAATATTACAGCACCCAAACACTACAGCACCCCATTATTACATCATCCCAATATTACAGCACCCCAATATTACAGCACCTCATTATTACATCATCCCATTATTACATCACCCCAATATTACAGCACTTCAACATTACAGCACCCCAACACTAAGAGCACCCCAATATTACAGCACCCCAAAACTACACCACTCCATTATTACATCACCCCAATATTACAGCACCCAAACACTACAGCATCTCATTATTACATCACCCCAATATTACAGCACCCAAACACTACAGCACCCTAACACTGCAGAACTCCAATATTACAGCACCCCAACTCTGCAGCACCCCAATATTACAATACTTCAACATTACAGCACCCCAAATCTGCAGCACCCCAATATTACAGCACCAAACACTACAGCACCCCAATATTACAGCACACCAACACTACAGCACCCCATTATTACATCACCCCAATATTACAGCACCCAAACACTACAGCACCCCAATATTACAGCACCTCATTATTACATCACCCCAATATTACAGCACCCAAACACTACAGCACCCCATTATTACATCATCCCAATATTACAGCACCCAAACACTACAGCACCCCAATATCACAGCACCCTAACATTGCAGAACCCCAATATTACAGCACCCCAACCCTGCAGCACCCCAATATTACAGCACTTCAACATTACAGCACCCCAGCACTACAGCACCCCAATATTACAGGACACCAACACTACAGCACCCCATTATTACATCACCCCAATATTACAGCACCCAAACACTACAGCACCCCAATATTACAGCACCTCATTATTACATCACCCCAATATTACAGCACCCAAACACTACAGCACCCCATTATTACATCATCCCAATATTACAGCACCCAAACACTACAGCACCCCAATATCACAGCACCCTAACATTGCAGAACCCCAATATTACAGCACCCCAACTCTGGAGCACCCCAATATTACAGCACCCTAACACTGCAGGACTCCAATATTGCAGCACCCCAACTCTGCAGCACCTCAATATTACAATACTTCAACATTACAGCACCCCAACACTGCAGCACCCCAATATTACAGCACTTCAACATTATAGCACCCCAACACTACAGCACTTACACATTCCAGCACCCCAATATTACAGCACTTCTACATTACAGCACCCCAACACTGCAGCACCCCAACAATGCAGCACCCCAATATTACAGCACCCTAACACTGCAGAACTCCAATATTACAGCACCCCAACTCTGCAGCACCCCAATATTACAATACTTCAACATTACAGCACCCCAACTCTGCAGCACCCCAATATTACAGCACCCTAACACTACAGCACCCCATTATTACATCATCCCAATATTACAGCACCCAAACACTACAGCACCCCAATATCACAGCACCCTAACATTGCAGAACCCCAATATTACAGCACCCCAACTCTGGAGCACCCCAATATTACAGCACCCTAACACTGCAGGACTCCAATATTGCAGCACCCCAACTCTGCAGCACCTCAATATTACAATACTTCAACATTACAGCACCCCAACACTGCAGCACCCCAATATTACAGCACTTCAACATTATAGCACCCCAACACTACAGCACTTACACATTCCAGCACCCCAATATTACAGCACTTCTACATTACAGCACCCCAACACTGCAGCACCCCAACAATGCAGCACCCCAATATTACAGCACCCTAACACTGCAGAACTCCAATATTACAGCACCCCAACTCTGCAGCACCCCAATATTACAATACTTCAACATTACAGCACCCCAACAATGCAGCACCCCAATATTACAGCACTTCAACATTACAGCACCCCAATAGGACAGGACCCCAATTATACAGCACTTCAACATTATAGCACCCCAACACTGCAGCACCCCAATATTACAGCACTTCTACATTACAGCACCCCAACAATGCAGCACCCCAATATTACAGCACTTCAACATTACAGCACCCCAATAGGACAGCACCCCAATATTACAGCACTTCAACATTATAGCACCCCAATATTACAGCAGCCCAACACTGCAGCACCCCAACATTACAGCACGCCAATATTACAGCACCCCAATATTACAGCACGCCAATATTACAGCACCCCAATATTAAAGCACTTCAACATTATAACATTACAGCACCCAAACACTGCAGCAGGGAGAAGAGCACACAGTGCAGCAGGGAGAAGAGCACACAGTGCAGCAGGGAGAAGAGCACACAGTGCAGCAGGGGGAAGAGCACACAGTGCAGCAGGGAGAAGTGCACACAGTGCGGCAGGGGGAAGAGCACACAGTGCAGCAGGGGGAAGAGCACACAGTGCAGCAGGGAGAAGAGCACACAGTGCAGCAGGGGGAAGAGCACACACTGCAGCAGGGAGAAGAGCACACACTGCAGCAGGGAGAAGAGCACACACTGCAGCAGGGGGAAGAGCACACAGTGCAGCAGGGAGAAGAGCACACAGTGCAGCAGGGAGAAGAGCACACACTGCAGCAGGGGGAAGAGCACACAGTGCGGCAGGGAGAAGAGCACACACTACAGCAGGGGGAAGAGCACACACTGCAGCAGGGGGAAGAGCACACAGTGCGGCAGGGAGAAGAGCACACAGTGCAGCAGGGGGAAGAGCACACACTGCAGCAGGGAGAAGAGCACACAGTGCAGCAGGGGGAAGAGCACACACTGCAGCAGGGAGAAGAGCACACAGTGCAGCAGGGGGAAGAGCACACAGTGCGGCAGGGAGAAGAGCACACACTGCGGCAGGGAGAAGAGCACACAGTGCAGCAGGGGGAAGAGCACACACTGCAGCAGGGAGAAGAGCACACAGTGCAGCAGGGGGAAGAGCACACAGTGCGGCAGGGAGAAGAGCACACAGTGCGGCAGGGAGAAGAGCACACAGTGCAGCAGGGAGAAGAGCACACACTGCAGCAGGGAGAAGAGCACACAGTGCGGCAGGGAGAAGAGCACACACTGCAGCAGGGAGAAGAGCACACACTGCAGCAGGGAGAAGAGCACACAGTGCGGCAGGGGGAAGAGCACACACTGCAGCAGGGAGAAGAGCACACAGTGCGGCAGGGAGAAGAGCACACAGTGCAGCAGGGGGAAGAGCACACAGTGCGGCAGGGAGAAGAGCACACAGTGCGGCAGGGAGAAGAGCACACAGTGCAGCAGGGAGAAGAGCACACACTGCAGCAGGGAGAAGAGCACACAGTGCGGCAGGGAGAAGAGCACACAGTGCGGCAGGGAGAAGAGCACACAGTGCAGCAGGGGGAAGAGCACACACTGCAGCAGGGAGAAGAGCACACAGTGCGGCAGGGAGAAGAGCACACAGTGCGGCAGGGGGAAGAGCACACACTGCAGCAGGGAGAAGAGCACACACTGCAGCAGGGAGAAGAGCACACAGTGCGGCAGGGAGAAGAGCACACACTGCAGCAGGGGGAAGAGCACACAGTGCGGCAGGGAGAAGAGCACACACTACAGCAGGGAGAAGAGCACACACTACAGCAGGGGGAAGAGCACACAGTGCAGCAGGGGGAAGAGCACACACTGCAGCAGGGAGAAGAGCACACACTACAGCAGGGAGAAGAGCACACACTACAGCAGGGGGAAGAGCACACAGTGCAGCAGGGGGAAGAGCACACACTACAGCAGGGGGAAGAGCACACAGTGCGACAGGGGGAAGAGCACACAGTGCGGCAGGGGGAAGAGCACACAGTGCAGCAGGGAGAAGAGCACACAGTGCGGCAGGGAGAAGAGCACACAGTGCGGCAGGGAGAAGAGCACACACTGCAGCAGGGAGAAGAGCACACAGTGCAGCAGGGAGAAGAGCACACAGTGCGGCAGGGAGAAGAGCACACAGTGCAGCAGGGAGAAGAGCACACAGTGCGGCAGGGAGAAGAGCACACAGTGCGGCAGGGAGAAGAGCACACAGTGCGGCAGGGGGAAGAGCACACACTGCGGCACGGAGAAGAGCACACACTGCAGCAGGGGGAAGAGCACACAGTGCAGCAGGGAGAAGAGCACACAGTGCGGCAGGGATAAGAGCACACAGTGCAGCAGGGAGAAGAGCACACACTGCAGCAGGGGGAAGAGCACACAGTGCAGCAGGGAGAAGAGCACACAGTGCAGCAGGGGGAAGAGCACACAGTGCGGCAGGGAGAAGAGCACACAGTGCGGCAGGGAGAAGAGCACACAGTGCAGCAGGGGGAAGAGCACACAGTGCAGCAGGGAGAAGAGCACACAGTGCGGCAGGGAGAAGAGCACACAGTGCAGCAGGGGGAAGAGCACACAGTGCAGCAGGGAGAAGAGCACACAGTGCAGCAGGGAGAAGAGCACACACTGCAGCAGGGAGAAGAGCACACAGTGCGGCAGGGAGAAGAGCACACAGTGCGGCAGGGAGAAGAGCACACACTGCAGCAGGGAGAAGAGCACACAGTGCAGCAGGGAGAAGAGCACACAGTGCGGCAGGGGGAAGAGCACACAGTGCGGCAGGGGGAAGAGCACACAGTGCGGCAGGGAGAAGAGCACACAGTGCGGCAGGGGGAAGAGCACACAGTGCCGATAACGGTGCTTACCCTCAGTGCTGACCTCCCTCGTCCTGACCAGGTCGCTCTTGTTGCCCACGAGGATGATGGGAGTTTGAGGCTGCGTCTCCCTCAGCAGAAGGCGGAGCTGGGCAGTGCGGTGAAAACTTCGCCTGTCAGTCACTGAGAACACCAGGACGCACACCTCACACTGCAATGCAGACAGGTCCTGAGACAGAGGGAGAGAGGGAGAGAGGGAGAGAGGGAGTGGGAGTGGGAGAGGGAGAGAGTAGTAGTTGTAGTTAATTGTTGGAGAGAATCGTAGCACCAATTTCAATTTTTTCCACCCAATCACAAGTACCCATAATCATACCACCTCTTTATTCCATCCAATCATGTGTACCGATAGTCCTACCACCTGCTCATTCCATTCAGTCATATGTACAGTCATACCATCAATTCCTTCTAATACAGGGGTATCAACCTTTTCTGATCCAGGGACCCCCATCCATAGAGCATATATAGAAACTGGAGAGGGTGGGAGGGGCCAGGCAGTGAGGGACCGGAAGTATGCTTGCTGAGTGCAAAAGCGCTTTCTGCCCATTTAAATCAATGGAGAAAATCAAGCTGATTTCACAACCAAAGAAAAGCTTATCGGTCAATTTTTTGTGATCATAGCATTCATTATGTGCAGCAGTTTGTGAAACAATGACACGCACAGTACAGGCGTACTTCCACAGAGACGCGCACAGTACAGACGTACTTCCACAGAGACGCGCACAGTACAGGCGTAATTCCACAGAGACGCTCACAGTACAGACGTACTTCCACAGAGACGCGCACAGTACAGGCATACCTCCACAGAGACACGCACAGTACAGGCGTACTTCCACAGAGACGCGCACAGTACAGGCGTACTTCCACAGAGACGCGCACAGTACAGGCGTACTTCCACAGAGACGCGCACAGTACAGGCGCACTTCCACAGAGACGCGCACAGTACAGGCGTACTTCCACAGAGACGCACACAGTACAGGCGTACTTCCACAGAGACGCGCACAGTACAGGCGTACTTCCACAGAGACGCGCACAGTACAGGCGTACTTCCACAGAGACGCGCACAGTACAGGCGCACTTCCACAGAGACGCGCACAGTACAGGCGTACTTCCACAGAGACGCGCACAGTACAGGCATACCTCCACAGAGACACGCACAGTACAGGCGTACTTCCACAGAGACGCGCACAGTACAGGCGTACTTCCACAGAGACGCGCACAGTACAGGCGTACTTCCACAGAGACGCGCACAGTACAGGCGCACTTCCACAGAGACGCGCACAGTACAGGCGTACTTCCACAGAGACGCGCACAGTACAGGCGTACCTCCACAGAGACGCGCACAGTACAGGCGTACTTCCACAGAGATGCGCGCAGTACAGGCGTACTTCCACAGAGACGCGCGCAGTACAGGCGTACTTCCACAGAGACGCTCGCAGTACAGCTGTAATTCCACAGAGACGTGCGCAGTACAGGCATACCTCCACAGAGATGCGCACAGTACAGGCGTACTTCCACAGAGACGCGCACAGTACAGGCGTACTTCCACAGAGACGCTCGCAGTACAGCTGTAATTCCACAGAGACGTGCGCAGTACAGGCGTACTTCCACAGAGACGCGCGCACACACAGAAACTCTCACAGCTGCACAAACACTCACATACACACATGCTCTCAGCTACACAAACACACACACACAAACGCACACACACTCACAGATGCACAAACACTCACACACACACTCAAAGACGCACAAACACACACACACACTCACAGGCACACAAACACACATACATGCTCACAAACACACACACACACACACACTCACAGATGCACAAACACAGACAGAAAAACTCACAGACACGCAAACTCACAGATGCACACACACAGACACATAAACACTCACAGACACAAACATTCACAGACAAACACTCACAGACACACAAACATTCACAGATGAAAAATGTCACTGACCAAAAATATTGCTTCAGCAGTTGAAAAAAAGTATTATCAGTGCAATGGCAGGGACAGAAATAGGCAAGTGAGTCAGAAAGAGCGACCATGTTCTCTCTGAATGCGTGAAATTTAAAGACAGAGAATCCAGGCAAGGTCGTGCTGGCGGCGTTTTGTGGGGGAGCTTGTCCTTGCATGAGAGAAAAGCTGTAACCACCTGCTCATTTTATCTGCTCAGTTATGTATTTCTATGTTTTTACCTCACTAGATTCATAGAACAGAAAGAATTCACGTTCAAAGACAAAATTAAAAACACAACGCTGTTTCTGTCCTGAATTTACTGACACTGTTTGGGTGAGCACTGTGTCAGTAAAATGCACTTTGGCTAAAAGCGGTCAGTATGGCACCAGTGTTGGGTCAGTATTGCACCAGTGTTGGGTCAGTATTGCACCAGTGTTGGGTCAGTATTGCGCAAGTGTTGGGTCAGTATTAGGTGAGTTTGGGTCAGTATTGGGCTAGTATTGGGTCGGTATTGGGTCAGTATTGGGTCAGTATTGGGCTAGTATTGGGTCAGTATTGGGTCAATATTGGGACAGTATCAGGGCAGTATTGGGTCAGTATTGGGTCAGTATTGGGCTAGTATTGGGACAGTATTGGGTCAGTATTGGGACAGTATTAGGTCAGTATTGGGTCAGTATTGGGTCAGTATTGGGCTAGTATTGGGACAGTATTGGGTCAGTATTGGGTCAGTATTGGGCTAGTATTGGGCTAGTATTGGGTCAGTATTGGGTCAGTATGAGTCAGTATTTTGGCTGGAAATGTCAGTCCTATTTTTGGGTCTTTTAAAGCCGAAGGTCCAGGGGCTGGAGGGGGTGAGCTAGACAACAAGACCACATATACACAAACACACACACACACACACACACACACACACACACACAATCTGTTCCACCACTAGGAATACACACTTGCACAAACTTTTTTTCACTGGGTTGTCATACACTAGAGAAAGGAGAGAGGGCGGTAGAGAGGGAGAGAGTGAGAGGGAAGGTGTGATATCATGGTGGGGATCATGATGATATTGGCTATAATAATGTGTTTGCATTTGCTTATTGTCTATATTACACTTGACATAACAGGCTCTATTTTCCGGCTGGCGCATGGCGGGTGGTGAGCCAGCGCATTGGCGGCATGTATGTTTCCGCTCCGGAGCCTGTTTGACTCGCCGTGCGCTGAAGTGGGCGGAGATTTGCTGGTGGAGGTGTGTCCGTCCAGATTGAGCAGCGAACATGCAAATTTTGGGCTCTATTTTCCGGCCGGTGGCGAGCCATCATAGGCGAAATTGCATTTTCTTCACGGATCTGCAAGCATCTGAGCCCCTTTGGTAAGTTGGTGAATTGCCGTGCCTGAAGTGGGAGGGGAGCCACTGTTGGGGGGGTGTGTCCGTGAAGACGGAGCAGCCCAGTTCAATTGCGGAATGCAATTTTGGGGTAAGATTATACTGCGATTCGCACTTGCACTGCCCGCCAGATGAGACCACGTTTACGGTCAAATCACACCACAGCGTATGGCGAGTTGGTCATTTTGGGGTTTTCCCGAGCAACGTGAGCAGGAACCTATTAAAAAGGCAATCAACCCTTTTGTGGATCGTATGGGGTCCAATCTGACTTTGAAATAAATCCCCCAAACAGGAAAAATGTATACTTTGCATTTATTGTTTGTTGTCCTTTTTCTTTTTTTATGTTAGACTAATTCCTGTATCTATCCATGTTTTTAATTGTTTATAGCTGTTATAATACTGCACTGTGACCCCGGGGTACTGTATTCTTCCTTACACCTGTCTGTAATGAGAAGACCGACAAACTTGGTGCGTACATTCACTCTTATTGGACGTAAAGCTATAAAAACGTACCTCTTAACTCAATGCAAAATAGATCTATCGTCTTTCACTGCAGAATCCTAAAGGCGACAAAAGTCAAAAAGTGGCGAGGGAAATGGGATATGTTGCATGGGGAAATGGGATATGTTGCATGGGGAAATGGGATATGTTACATGGGGAAATGGGATATGTTGCATGGGGAAATGGGATATGTTGCATGGGGAAATGGGATATGTTGCATGGGGAAATGGGATATGTTACATGGGGAAATGGGATATGTTGCATGGGGAAATGGGATATGTTACATGGGGAAATGGGATATGTTGCATGGGGAAATGGGATATGTTGCATGGGGAAAACTGGAACTAGATAACTGATTAAATGCATGCTAGGACCAAGAAAATGCAAAAGTGAAGAGTTGAAAAGTAAAATAGAGCCAGTAAATGATAAATGGGAGAGTAAAATAAAAAAAATCAACTCCAGCAGGGACAGTATATACTCTAATACCATTAACTCCAGCAGGGACAGTATATACTCTGTTACCATTAACTCCAGCAGGGACAGTATATACTCTGTTACCATTAACTCCAGCAGGGACAGTATATACTCTATTACCATTAACTCCAGCAGGGACAGTATATACTCTATTACCATTAACTCCAGCAGGGACAGTATATACTCTATTACCATTAACTCCAGCAGGGACAGTATATACTCTATTACCATTAACTCCAGCAGGGACAGTATATACTCTATTACCATTAACTCCAGCAGGGACAGTATATACTCTATTACCATTAACTCCAGCAGGGACAGTATATACTCTATTACCATTAACTCCAGCAGGGACAGTATATACTCTATTTCCATTAACTCCAGCAGGTACAGTATATACTCTATTACCATTAACTCCAACAGGGACAGTATATACTCTATTACCATTAACTCCAGCAGGGACAGTATATACTCTATTACCATTAACTCCAGCAGGGACAGTATATACTCTATTACCATTAACTCCAGCAGGGACAGTATATACTCTATTACCATTAACTCCAACAGGGACAGTATATACTCTATTACCATTAACTCCAGCAGGGACAGTATATACTCTATTACCATTAAAATTGGTTTCACAGGGTTGATTTTACGCTGAAGATTTTGCTGCGATGTTGTGGTGGAGAGGGGGAAAACTACTTTTTAATTTTCTGTTTTCTATTTTTACATTTTCTTGCCCTGCTGTGTCCGTGGAGGGAATTACAGCAGGACTTAGAGGTAAAAAAGATAATCGTTTTTGATGCAAACGACAGAGGATGGGCTGTGGTATTCACTTATGCTCTTTGCGAGCCACAGGGTGTGCAGTTTTTCATCCTTACTCTGTGCTAAATGGATCAATTAAAAAAATTGATCACACAGGTAACTCACCTCACCTTGTATTTTTGGGTCTAAATTGGTTGCTGATTTTAAAGTGAAAACAAAAGCCAGCAGACTCTGTGGCCCTCCAAAGGCAACAATAATCAACTCTGTGTTTTAGCGGGGCCAAGCTCACCTGTCTCCAGTTGTCGAAAATGATGATGGTGCTCTCTTCATCGTCCACGGTGACCATACGAACGTAGCCCTCTCCTGAGACATAAAAGTACCCATCAGCCCCTGCCATGGGGGGATACTGAACTAACATGAACTCGCGCACACATGCGTACACACACGCAAGCACAAACCCAAACACACACACAACACACACACACACACAAATAGACACACACATACATTCACACAAACATTCTCACACTCACACACAAACTCACACACATTCACACACATACAAACACAGACATGCGTACACACACACGCATGCACGTACACGCACATACATGCACACAAATACAAACACACACACACACTCACACATATGCAGACACACACACTCACACACTCACACACACATGCATACACACACACACATACACTCACATACGCACATACACACACATACACTCAAATACGCACACACACACACACACACATATGCACACACAATACACACGCACGTACATAGACACACACACACACGCACACACACACACACATACACACAAACGCTATCAGTGTACCATCTGAGTCGACGGATGCAGTTCTGTCGAACTCTCCAGCGAGGGCGCTAGCGAGAGAGGACTTTCCCACCCCATTCTGCCCCAGCAGGGCAATCCGAAGCGGCCCCTCCTGTGCCACTGGCAAAACCGCCTCTTCCCCCGCAGGGCTGAAGCTGATTGGAGGAGGGGAAGGCCCACCCAGCCCTGGCGTCAAATCACAGTCCTCAGTAACAGCTTCCTCCCTTCTTAGCTGGTGTTTGATTGGCAGAGGGGTACTTCCTCTACGTTGGGTTGGGGCACTGGAGAGGGTCATATTTTCACTCTGAAAAAAACACAAATGTATGTTCACTGTAAAGCAGACCAAAGTGTATTAACGCTGCACATAGAGAATAAGATAATACTCTGTGGAATATAATGAGATAATACTCATATATAAATACAATTTATACCATAGCTTCGATGAATACTGAATTCTGATTGGCTAATAAGCATGCATATCTTTCATGCATTCTGGACAGTAAAATCCTTCTCAGTTCAAAAACAAGTTCCATATTAAAACACCCGAACATACAGGCTTTATAGCCAAGTATCACTGTTACCTCTCTACCAGACCAAATTCGGATTTGTTGAAATGCAATTCAAAATTCTACTCAATCGCAAATCTTACTCAATAAGCTGCAATACAGTACACTAACACTGCACCGAGAGAGGGTTAATACAGTATGTACTACACACTACAGTACACTAACACTGCACCGAGAGAGGGTTAATACAGTATGTACTACACACTACAGTACACTAACACTGCACCGAGAGAGAGGGTTAATACAGTATGTACTACACACTACAGTACACTAACACTGCACCGAGAGAGGGTTAATACAGTATGTACTACACACTACAGTACACTAACACTGCACCGAGAGAGGGTTAATACAGTATGTACTACACACTACAGTACACTAACACTGCACCGAGAGAGAGGGTTAATACAGTATGTACTACACACTACAGTACACTAACACTGCACCGAGAGAGGGTTAATACAGTATGTACTACACACTACAGTACACTAACACTGCACCGAGAGAGAGGGTTAATACAGTATGTACTACACACTACAGTACACTAACACTGCACCGAGAGAGAGGGTTAATACAGTATGTACTACACACTACAGTACACTAACACTGCACCGAGAGAGGGTTAATACAGTATGTACTACACACTACAGTACACTAACACTGCACCGAGAGAGAGGGTTAATACAGTATGTACTACACACTACAGTACACTAACACTGCACCGAGAGAGAGGGTTAATACAGTATGTACTACACACTACAGTACACTAACACTGCACCGAGAGAGGGTTAATACAGTATGTACTACACACTACAGTACACTAACACTGCACCGAGAGAGAGGGTTAATACAGTATGTACTACACACTACAGTACACTAACACTGCACCGAGAGAGGGTTAATACAGTATGTACTACACACTACAGTACACTAACACTGCACCGAGAGAGGGTTAATACAGTATGTACTACACACTACAGTACACTAACACTGCACCGAGAGAGGGTTAATACAGTATGTACTACACACTACAGTACACTAACACTGCACCGAGAGAGGGTTAATACGGTATATACACACTAACTGACTGCACACTACAATACATTAACACTGCACTGGGAGAGAGGGTTAATACAGTATATACACACTGACTGACTGCACACTACAGTACATTAACACTGCACTGAGAAAGAAGGTTAATATAGTATATACTACACACTACAGTACATTAACACTGCACTGAGAAAGAAGGTTAATATAGTATATACTACACACTACAGTACATTAACACTGCACTGAGAGAGAGGGTTAATACGGTATATACACACTAACTGACTGCACACTACAGTACATTAACACTGCACTGGGAGAGAGGGTTAATACAGTATATACACACTGACTGACTGCACACTACAGTACATTAACACTGCACTGAGAGAGAGGGTTAATACAGTATATACACACTGACTGACTGCACACTACAGTACACTAACACTGCACTGAGAGAGAGGGTTAATACGGTATATACACACTAACTGACTGCACACTACAGTACATTAACACTGCACTGAGAGAGAGGGTTAATACAGTATATACACACTGACTGACTGCACACTACAGTACATTAACACTGCACTGAGAGAGATGGTTAATACGGTATATACACACTAACTGACTGCACACTACAGTACATTAACACTGCACTGAGAGAGAGGGTTAATACAGTATATACACACTGACTGACTGCACACTACAGTACATTAACACTGCACTGAGAGAGTTTTAATACAGTATATACACACTGACTGACTGCACACTACAGTACATTAACACTGCACTGAGAGAGAGGGTTAATACAGTATATACACACTGACTGACTACACACTACAGTACATTAACACTGCACTGAGAGAGAGGGTTAATACAGTATATACACACTGACTGACTGCACACTACAGTACATTAACACTGCACTGAGAGAGAGGGTTAATACGGTATATACACACTAACTGACTGCACACTACAGTACATTAACACTGCACTGAGAGAGAGGGTTAATACAGTATATACACACGGACTGACTGCACACTACAGTACATTAACACTGCACTGAGAGAGAGGGTTAATACAGTATATACACACTGACTGACTGCACACTACAGTACATTAACACTGCACTGAGAGAGAGGGTTAATACGGTATATACACACTAACTGACTGCACACTACAGTACATTAACACTGCACTGAGAGAGAGGGTTAATACAGTCTATACACACTGACTGACTGCACACTACAGTACATTAACACTGCACTGAGAGAGAGTTTTAATACAGTATATACACACTGACTGACTGCACACTACAGTACATTAACACTGCACTGAGAGAGAGGGTTAATACAGTATATACACACTGACTGACTGCACACTACAGTACATTAACACTGCACTGAGAGAGGGTTAATACAGTATATACACACTGACTGCACACTACAGTACATTAACACTGCACTGAGAGAGAGGGTTAATACAGTATATACACACTGACTGACTGCACACTACAGTACATTAACACTGCACTGAGAGAGAGGGTTAATACAGTATATACACACTGACTGACTGCACACTACAGTACATTAACACTGCACTGAGAAAGAAGGTTAATATAGTATATACTACACACTACAGTACATTAACACTGCACTGAGAAAGAAGGTTAATATAGTATATACTACACACTACAGTACATTAACACTGCACTGAGAAAGAAGGTTAATATAGTATGTATTCTCTCTAACACTACACAGCAAAAATGCAGGTGTATATTTTACACTGCTGGTGTACATTTAACACCCTAATGGTGTTTCCATGAGGCCACAGACTCACATAAACACCCTAGGGTGTTAAATGTACACCACCATTTTTTTCTTTCTGTAGTACGGTTACGGTAACATTTCACTGAGCGAGAGAAAGAGAGCGCCGTTGGCACCAATTAAAAGGAGTTAATGAATGAATTACAGTCTGCCTCGCGAGCAAGGAGGAAAAGAATGTGAAAATCTCAGTGTTCTCTGCCCATTAGTTTAACCGCCAGGGAAACACGAGTCTGATTAGCGTTGCAATGCATCACTCGTTGTGATTGTTAATAATTAAATACCTCAATTACAACACTAGTTACATCTGTGCCAATGTCACCATACCAACCGTAATGAATGATGAATTGAAGCATAACCATAACAATGGCCTGTTATTACTCTCATAACAACGAATGTGTCCATAGCCATAATAATTTTCACAACCATAAACATTAGCATAAACTGTGCTATGTACGTGAAATCTATCACCTCTGGTGTATGTGAAACCGTAGGCTATCTGAAAATTAAATATATTCAAAAACATTTTTGGACTGCATTCAATTTGCATGAAAACATAAACTGCACACATATTCAATATATTATTATTATTATTATTATTATTATTATTATATTAAAAAGCCGGACATGAGGGACTGACAAAACAGCGCTACGGTGAAGTGTGCTTGAATGCCAGAAGCGGAAGGCGGTGGCTGAAGAGGTGTGCTGGCTAACGGCTGTATCAAAATAACGTACGACGACTCAAGTCCCACCATCTGTGAAATATTTTTTAAATCACTTACAATCAAAATGTGTTAATTAAGTGTTACCACCTGGTGCGGCGCTTCCGCGACGCTTGGTTTCCGTCCTCCTCTAAGAAGGCGATATACTTTTCCTATTTCATGCAGCCACTATTTCTCAAACTATTTATTTTTTACTTAATAAAGTATATGGAAAAGGTGTGCTGCCACGCGTTCCTCTTTCACCCCTTACCACCCTACCTACCTCTGTTCCTCAGGGCGTTGGTATGCTCGCGTGCGGTTTTCTTTGTGTCCGTGCACCTGTGGTAACCTTCGCTACGACATGAACAAGCGCGCGCATCTCTCTCTCTCTCTCTCTCTCGCGCTTTCTGTCTAGTTGGTTACTTCAGAAGTAGCAAGATCGCGGTATTGCACTTACCTGTGAGAGCAACGCCGAAAAGTCCAATTGTATACCTCTCTCTTTCTCTCACTCTATCTCTGACACCCGCACACACTGTTTTTCTCAAACACACTCTCTCTCTCTATCTCTCTCTCTTTCTCTCTCTGTCTCTTTCTTTATCGTCTATATTAATTTATAAAACCATATGTAGAGGCATATGTGCAGCGCTTCCCTGGGTGTGAAAGCTCGCGCTTCTCTGCATTAATGACTCACGAGGATGCGGGAGGGGGACCCCCGCCGTTCAAAAAACTAACTCTCATATGTTGTTGATTGATTAACCACGATTTATCCAGGCACGGTTCAGACACAGTGCATCGTCTCGGTAAAGTGTTTTGTTTTGATTGTGCGTCTGGTAAAATAGTTTTGCGACGGAGTCAAATTTATTTAAGGAAATTGGCTCATGAAGAGGACGCATTTTTGGGAACGTTGCGCGACAAATTCGGCAAGCTTAACCGCTAGAGGGCGGGAACGTACTGCTATTCACAGTGTCACTTCCTCCTCTTTAACCACCACATATTGCATTGAACTTTATAGAAGGGCGAGCGTCGCAGTCGAAATTTCCTAATGCGATGAAACGGCGTATCTGTCGAATTGGCATTTTTTCAGCCAACTCGCGATGTGACAGAAACGTTGCAGAGATCTCTTGCGGGTGAATGTGCGCGCGGGGTATACCTGAGCGAGCGGTTATTCGGATCCTCTGGTAATAAAAGCTCTCATTTGCACGTGGCATACTTCCCCCATGGCGATTCCAGTTCCAACTCCCATACCCCACTCCCCTATCGTTGATTCTGAATTATGATTTTGAGTTGCAATTTTGTGTTATAATTTCCGTTTTTCTAGATTAAATAGTGAATACATATCACTAGTTTTAGCCTGAGGGACAACACTCGTATTGTTTTTGCACAGTAGAATGTCCAGTGTTAATTAAACACTAACAGAGTAGGCCTACACAAGATGAGATATTAACAATTTTAATGAGATATTCTGACAAATACGTCCAAAGTTTTAACTCTTTGGCTAATATACTTTAAAATTGGTATTTTGTATATGTAGAATAATATGAAATAGTGAATGTTGTATTTCCATGCAAAAAAGAAAAAAAAACACTGTGTCCTATAACTTCAAAAGTCATTCCTCATAAATTCCACAAGTTTTTATGTTTGGTCATGAGCAAGTGAGGTTCATTTATCACCAGTTTGTACAGGTCTAAAAGAAAATTATTATCTTTTGTAAAGTATGCAAGCTTTATGCATGTGCATTTCTAAGTTTCTGCATGTGTGCATTTGTATGTTACTATGTTTGTGTGTGTGTGTATGTGTGTGTTTGTATGTGATTTGTGTTTGTGTGTGCATGTGTGTTTTTTTATGTGATGGTGTGTCTGTGTGTGTGTGTGTGTGTGTGTGTGTGTGTGTGTGTGTGCGTGCACAATGCGACATGTCCACGGTCTATACCTCACATTTTACAAAAGCCCCGGCAGTTTACTGTCAGGACCCATTGTACACCTAATCCCCATATTGTCCCCGTCAGGGGAGAGTGCCGGGGTATTGAGAGTGATGTCATCCCCCACCCCCTCCCAGAGAAAGACCGGCTGAGCCGAGGTCATTATCTTTCTATAGAGGGACCGAGAGAGAATGAGAGAGAAAGAGAGAGAAGGATATAGCGGGAGAAGAAAGGGAGAGAGGTCCAAGAGGTCGAGGCTAGGCTGCCGGTTGTTGTAAAACG
The DNA here is from genome assembly GCA_022702515.1 of Ilyophis sp. 1 JC-2022. Lineage (NCBI taxonomy): Eukaryota > Metazoa > Chordata > Actinopteri > Anguilliformes > Synaphobranchidae > Ilyophis > Ilyophis sp. 1 JC-2022. The sequence continues at coordinate 141,992,743 of CM040403.1, read as the reverse complement.
TGAAAAGTTCCGGGCGGGTTTTTTTATTTTGGGGGGGGGGGGTTGGTTGGCATTGGGGAGGCAGAGGAAAGTATTAAAAAGTACTGTGTCAATAATGTCTTGTAGCGCTGCAAACTTTCAGGACCCCAGATGAAGGGGAACATAGCTGTCTTGATGGTGCCATCGACCAGAACACTGCCACCCTGTTACAGCAAGATACCCGCCTGAAGCATTTACATTTAAGTCTTTGGCACATGCTCTTATCCAGAGCGACTTACTTAAGAGATTTAGGCAACGGGCAGAACTGATACCACGTCATCAATCACTAATAGCAGTCAGTACATAAACCTACAACATAACAATTAGAGTCATAGTGGCTACATCAGTACATAGAACTACAACATAACATTTCATATAGGTGCATAATGAGAGATTGTAGTACTTTACTAAACTGGTTTGAGTGTGGGAGACACAACATTTTGAAAACTGTGGTTCGGGTCCTTTAGTGACACGATTTTATTTTGACAATATCAATAATACAACCTGAATAGAACTTAAAGTGACAGAGAGAGAAAGAGAGTGCAAGAAAAACAGAGAGAAAGATAGAAACAGGGAGTGAGAGAAACAGAGAGAGGGAGAGAGAAAGAGGGATGGGTGATGGTAATTTAAGACGTAGAGATTATAGAGTAGCTATAGAGAGGTTATGTAGCAGTTCCGTAGTAGTGTTGTCAGAGTAAAAGACAGCTGTGATGAGTTTGCTGTTTGTTTTTCATTAATGTTTTTTCTGTTGTCCGAATTTGGATTTATATTACTGTGTGGTTTTAAAAAATCCTGAAATTACAAGATATCTTTAGCAGTGATGGAAATCAAATGCAATTAAATCACTCTTCACATCTGAAAAATAATTTGTTTATTTGTATGAAACCACTACACACAACAAGTACATATTGATGGCAATAATTCTAGAAATAATAATAATAATAATAATAATAATAATAACCAACCAATCTTAAAACGGAAGATTCAAGTAAAATGATAAATGAATAAGTAAAATGTAATAACAAATAAAACAATAAATAATCAATAAATAAATGAATAAAGTAGCTAATTTATAATTCTATTAAGCTCAGTTGAGCACATGCTGAATAGAGGCAGGAAGTATAGAGCTTCATGGGGGGATTTTGGGTAATAGAGTCCATGGCAGACTCTAGCAGAACTATGCCTTGGGTTCAGTTAACCTTTCTCCTTAACATCGACTTTGCCAATACATAATACATGTAAGTGTTAACTTTTGTTTCCTTCACTAAGATAGTTTAGTAGGTCACAGTAATATTTAGTTGTGAGTAAGATGTGGAGGAAGAATGATGATTGAATTCAGGAGAGTTTTGAAAACTTGGCTCTCCTCCCTTCACCCCTTCACATATTTCTGACTTCCTCTTCTTTTTCTGAATAGACCTATTTTCACTTTAGCCATCACTCTGACAGCCATCACAGGAACTCTTTTGTGCGGAAGAGGAAAGAGCGTTGATTGTGCAGTCTTTGAGTCAATAAACTATCTCTTTCTGTTTGGTAGTTGGGGTTGTCTACAGGTGGAAGACCTCCAGGTGGAAATGTTAACCAACACCTGGTTAAATTAAAAGATCACATCCTGTCTTTGGAGCATAAGGATGTGTGGAAGAATTCAGGATTTATGTTCATGAATGTAAAAATGTCCATAATGTTTTTTTTAGGATTTTTTTCCCTGGATCATTTCCTGAATGGAGTGAATTGAAAAGCAGTTGAGACCAACCCTTGCACCATATACAGCAAAAGTCAGATCCCGACACCAAGGTCACATTGCACATTGGCCATTGCATAAATAAAATATATACACCTGTTTACATATAACATGTTAATTGTACATATTTGTTGTAAGATAAATAATCTTGTGAAAATTTGAAAAAGTACAGTACAATATAACAAATGGTCCTGTCTCTAGGCCCATTTCACTGCACAAAATAATTTTTTGTTACAATTTCTCATTTAAAAAAAAACATATGACAGATGACCTGTAAACAAAGAATGTGACCTTGAAATAAAATAAATTCACTGGTTCTGGGATGGTGATCACACAGTTTCTGTTTTCTTTCTTTCTGTTATAACTTTGGAAATTGTTGAAATTGTCTTCTATTTTTCTAAATTGGATTTTCTTTTTTTCTTATTTTAATATGTGATTTTCATTAATATATCTGTTTATAAAACAAATTGGAGGAAATCACGAGTGCATCAAAAATGTTTATCTTTAGAAATGAGAAATTAACGTGCAAGAAAATGAACCCTTATCATCAGATAGATGACCTTTAATAAAACATATAGTGGATCTGGGATGGTGAGTCCTCATGAACTACACGGTGAGTGGAGCCGTCATGGGCTGTCCATCACTGACTAATATGGACCAATCAAATGGCATCGCTCTCCATGGCAAAACCCTATCATTGGTTCAGAACAGTCAGTTTGGAGTCAGGAGTTTGGCTCCACCCACAATCAGGTTAATTTCCCTCACACTTTCCCATTACTGTACGAGTCTGGCATATCTGTACCTGGACAGCACACCTGGAACCTTCTAAATGTATAGTTCACACTGAAAGACAAAGGTTTGGTGTAAACGTAACACTGCTGGTGTACATTAAACACCCCAGGGTGTTTATATGGGACCACAGTGTGGATTCAGGTCACCTGTACATCCCTCCTTCAACTCTAACGCAGCAGCCCTTCGGTACGTCAGTGTGCTCCGATGTGGTTTTTTTTCAGAGGTAGAACCATTATTCTCGCTCGTGTCTGTGGCATCTCCTGAAACCCGGATCTGATTCTATGGGAGGTGAGCAGGCATCACATGTGCACTTGATTCTATGGGAGGTGAGCAGGCATCGCATTTGCACTTGATTCTAAGAGAGGTGAGCAGGCAGCGAATTGTTCGAGTCGTTCTGCCATCGTTCGGGCGCATTTATTATGTAAGATTTGCGTTTGACAAAGGTTCTGCACTGTTCTTACAATCACAACTGTCCCCATGACTTTCTCCACAAAGGGTCACAATTTACCTGGTACCTGCACTGGTGCTAATAAACTTCACAGTGATATTTACAGCAGCGATACCTGCATCTCTCCCCATTTTCACCTGATTTATACATTTGAAAATGAAAAAATCTCTCTCTTTCTCACAGGAAGTAGTCAGGGGGCGATGCGGGCCGGTTGGCATGTGGGGGCGGAGCCTCATTGGAGCTGACGAGCTTCTCGTAGCGAGATTTGTAGGTGTCCCTTTCTCGCAGAACCTGAGAAAACTCACATTGCAACTGCTCCAACTAAAAGAGAGGGAGGAAGAGGGGGGAGAGGGTGAGATGGGGGGAGAGAGAGAGTGAGAGAGAGGGGGAAAAGGGAGATGGGGGGAGAGAGAGAGAGAGAGGTGGGAGAGGGAGATGGGGGGAGAGAAAGAGAGAGAGAGGGAGAGAGAAAGGAAGAAGGGAAAAATAATGATAATTGAACTATTCTTTATTGCTACAAAAAGTGGTTGACATGTCCACACACTACAGTGCAATCATACCAATCCCCCCCCCCCCACACACAGACTATTCATAACTTTTATGTAGTTCAGAGTATTCATCAGTAGTTATGAGCAGAGTAATTGCAAGCCGTCGTGATTAGTTCTCCACAGTTGTGTGCAGTTGTGATTCATTCTGCATGGTTGTGATTAGTTCTGCATGGTTGTAAGCAATTGTGATTAGTTCTGCACGGTTGTGAGAAGTTGTGATTACTTATGCATGGTTGTGTGCAGTTGTGATTAGTTATGCATGGTTGTGTGCAGTTGTGATTAGTTCTGCATGGTTGTGATTAGTTATGCAAGGTTGAAAGCCATAGTGATTAGTTTTGCACGTTGTAAGAAGTTGTGATCAGTTATGCATGGTTGTGTGCAGTTGTGATTAGTTATGCATGGTTGTGATCAGTTATGCATGGTTGTGTGCAGTTGTGATTAGTTATGCATGGTTGTGTGCAGCTGTGATTAGTTCTGCATGGTTGTGATTAGTTATGCAAGGTTGAAAGCCATAGTGATTAGTTCTGCACGTTGTAAGAAGTTGTGATCAGTTATGCATGGTTGTGTGCAGTTGTGATTAGTTATGCATGGTTGTGTGCAGTTGTGATTAGTTATGCATGGTTGTCTGCAGTTGTTATTAGTTCTGCATGGTTGTGATTAGTTATGCAAGGTTGAAAGCCATAGTGATTAGTTCTGCACGTTGTAAGAAGTTGTGATCAGTTATGCATGGTTTTGTGTAGTTGTGATTAGTTATGCATGGTTGTGAGCAGTTATGATTAGTTATGCATGGCTATGTGCAGTTGTGATTAGTTATGCATGGTTGTGTGCAGTTGTGATTAGTTATGCATGGTTGTGATTAGTTCTGCATGGTTGTGATTAATTATGCATGGATGTGCAGTTGGGATTAGTTATGCATGGCTGTGTGCAGTTGTGATTAGTTGGGATTGGTTATACATGGTTGTGTGTAGTTGTGGTTGATTATGCATGGTTGTGCAGTTGTGATTAGTTATGCATGGTTTTGTGCAGTTGTGATTAGTTATGCATGGTTGTGATTAATTATGCATGGTTGTGCAGTTGGGATTAGTAATGCATGGTTGTGTGCAGTTTAGATTAGTTATGCATGGTTGTGTGCAGTTGTGATTAGTTATGCATGGTTGTGATTAATTATGCATGTTTGTGTAGTTGGGATTAGTTATGCATGGTGGTGTGCAGTTGGGATTAGTTATGCATGGTTGTGTGCAGTTGGGATTAGTTATGCATGGTTGTGTGCAGTTGTGATTAGTTATGCATGGTTGTGATTAATTATGCATGGTTGTGCAGTTTGGATTAGTTATGCATGGTGGTGTGGAGTTGGGATTAGTTATGCATGGTTGTGTGCAGTTGTGATTAGTTATGCATGGTTGTGTGCAGTTGTGATTAGTTATGCATGGTTGTGTGCTGATTAGTCTCCTGCAGTTACAGTGTAGAAAGTAGTTTTGCATTGTTGCAGACAGTCTCACGCAGTCTCACGCAGTCCCGTGCAGTTCTGCGTAGTTACCTGCTGGGTGAGGACGTGTTTCTCGGACTCCAGCGCATGGCGGTGCTGCAGCCGTTTGTAGCGGCAGGACTGGGCGTAGCCACGGTTCTTCAGCGTGCGGCGTTTCTGTTTCAGGCGCACCACCTCGTCCTTGCTCACACCGCGCAGGTGGCGGTTCAGCTCGCGCACCGATAGGCCGACCAGCTGCTCATCCGAAAAGCGCTCCTCCAGCCCGCACTGCAGGAGAAAGAGGGGCGCTTAGTCCACAGCATTCATTTTAGAGTACAATACAGTACAGTACTGACCAGCAATGAGCCTTTTTTAAATTTCTCACTGAATTCTATGCTAAACGTACACTGAGATTAATACAGTATATACACACTGACTGACTGCACACTACAGTACATTAACACTGCACTGAGAGAGAGGGTTAATACAGTATATACACACTGACTGACTGCACACTACAGTACATTAACACTGCACTGAGAGAGAGGGTTAATACAGTATATACTGCACACTACAGTACATTAACACTGCACTGAGAGAGGGTTAATACAGTATATACACACTGACTGACTGCACACTACAGTACATTAACACTGCACTGAGAGAGAGGGTTAATACAGTATATACAAACTGACTGACTGCACACTACAGTACATTAACACTGCACTGAGAGAGAGAGGATTCATACAGTATATACGTAAGTAGAAACTTCAGCATGTAAGTGTGTGTGTTTTGTGTGAGTGAGTGTGTGAGAGTGAGACAGAGAGAGGCATTCTGGTCACATTTCTGTGACGCATGTGTATAATCTGTCATTGATTCATCAGTTAATCTGACTGAATGTCTATGACAGTGAGCGGGATTATACACAACAATAATAGCCAATATAATCCTGGTTGCCTGTTCTATATGTAACCTGCCCCCACCTGCCTCAAGGTACACCTGTATACCTGCAGACATCTAAAACTCCTGTCCAAAACTGTACCAAACTCACAGAACATCTGTACACTTGTACACCTAAAAACTCCCGTACAGAACTGTACTAAACACACAACACACCTGTATACCTGTACGCATCTAAAACTCATACAGCATACAGCATACAGCATACAGCACACCATCACACCTCTAAAACTCCTGTACTGAACTGTACGAAACACACAACATACCTGTACACCTCTCTTAGCATGTAACATGTGAAGGAATCTAACACCTGGGACATTCCATGACTTGTGGGAAACAGGTGATGGACGCTCTATTCACACAAGGACAGGGTAAAGATACCCATGGGATGAACATAAATTAGCATTATCCATTGACATATGATAGCGAGGCCTGCGTTCAGTCGACATTAGCGCTTTATCTTCCGATACTGACCCTGCAGGCAAATTTTCAGGACCCTGAAGACACAAACGTTCCAGGAAAACGTGATAACCTTGTGAGACCATTACAGAAAACGCACTTACTAACCTTGTGAGAACGTTACAGGAACCGTGCTTGCTAACCTTGTGAAAATGTTCCAGGAACTGTGCTTGCTAAACATGTGAGAATTTTCCTGAAAAACATGCTTGCTAACCTTGTGAAAACGTTCCAAGAAACACGCTTGCTAACCTTGTGAGAACATTCCAAGAAACGTGCTTACTAACCTCATGAAAACATTCCAGGAAACGTGCTTGCTAACCTTGTGAGAACGTTCCAGGAAACGTGCTTGCTAACCTTATGAAAACGTTCCAGGGAACATGCTTGCTAACCTTGTGAGAACGTTTTAGGAAACGTGCTTGCTAATTTTGTGAGAACATTCCAAGAAACGTGCTTACTAACCGAATGAAAACGTTCCAGGGAACATGCTTGCTAAGCTTGTGAGAGAGGTTTGTGCACATGCACATGTTTGTTCTTAATCCTTTGCCACATGATAATTTTCTCCATCATACCCCCGCTCTCGTAAGAATGAGAAAACCCCAACAGAGCCTAGACCAGGGGTGGCCAATTCCAGGCCTCGCGGGCTGGTGTGTATGCAGGTTTTTACTGCCACCAGTTACCACGGTTCAATCAGCTAATTAGTCATACACACAATCACCGATTCACTTGTAAATTACAGAACGATAAAATGCTACAATACACGCATTGACGCATTCCGGCACAAGAACATTCATCAGCTGCTTTTCATATCGCGGATATGTAGATTAAAATATCAGATAGTGTAAACGATTGGGCTAATTAAATAATTGTTAACTGGCGGCAGCAAAAACCTGCATACACACCGGCCCGCGAGGCCTGGAATTGGCCACCCCTGGCCTAGACCACAATTTTCTTTTTTGACCAGATGCAACAAAAAGCTAATAAACTAAATTGAAATAAATACTATCTTAATGGTCTAATGAAGTTTTCTTGGCCAAAAGGTTAGGAATTTAAAAGTCTTGCAGCAAAACCTTGGATAACCATGGATACTCAAATCTGGCTCTTAAATCCAAAATCGGGCCCATTTCTTTTCTCCCGGGTAAATAACTGAACAGTTAGTTCTTCTGAGTGGCCAGACTGTCTTCAAACCTGGCTCCCGGGTGAAAGGAAGGTGAAGAAGCAGCAGTTCTGGGCCCTCCAGGGCCGTGATTTGAGTAAAAGGGGTATAAACCCATCCTATGTGCCCCCACACACGTGAGCCCCACACCCTGTACCTGGTTAAGCTGGAGATGATGATGATGGTGATGATGATGATGGTGACCATGCAGGGGTAGATGGGGGTGATGATGGTGGTGATGGTGGTGCAGTCGGCTCTGGGGGCTGGGGGGTTGTGGGTAAGGGGCGGAGCCAGGGGTGTTGGGGAGGGAGGAGGAGGAGCCAGGAAAGAGGAGGGAAGGGCGATGGCAGGAGTCACCTCCACTCTCACTGCCGGAGTCCTGGAGGCTGGCACTGGAGCTTTGAGCCAACATGGGGAACTGAGGGAGAAAAAAACAATTACTATACATGTATTAAATGTGTAACTACCACTGGAGCTTTGAGCCAACATGGGGAACTGAGGGAGAAAAAAACAATTACTATACATGTATTAAATGTGTAACTACCACTGGAGCTTTGAGCCAACATGGGGAACTGAGGGAGAGAAAAACAATTACTATACATGTATTAAATGTGTAACTACCACTGGAGCTTTGAGCCAACATGGGGAACTGAGGGAGAAAAAAACAATCAATGGACATTTATTAAATGTTTACATTTTATAAACCCCAATTCCAAAGACGTTTGGACAGTACATAAAAAAACGAGCCTCAAACCACCACTCTGCGTGTTCAATAGAAAAATGAGATGAGGTGATCCATCCATATCTATTGCATATCTGGCAGCAGAGTGATGGTTTGAGGCTCGTTTGGTACCTCAGACCCTTGATGACTTACAGCCATTTAGCCAACCATGGGTTCTATACTATTCCCGTGTAATTTACAGCTTAATCTAGTCCCACTCCCAAATTCCCATAGAGATCCATTCAAATGCAGAGAGGTTATATTATCACTTGTAAGAGTACCTGAAAGTAAGATATCAAGAGTATTTTGATATCCTTTTATACCCAGTCATGATCGCATGTGGAACCCGTGGAATGTTCCAAACAGGTGCTTTTTTGAACTTCCCAGTCTTTTTTTCCCCCTGTTCCAACTTTTTAGGGTATATTTACAAAAAGCATTTTACATACTGTCCCACCTTTTTTGGAATTGGGGTTTGTAGATTAAATGTTACACCGCGGTGCATTTTGATAATATTTGCATTTCCTGTCAGTATAGAATACATATACAGAGAGAGAGAGAGGGGGGGGGGGGCAGTGAATGAGGGTGAGAAATAGAGAGAGCATGTCTTTAAGTGAAATAGAGAGAGCATGTCTTTAAGTGTTGAATCGGCAGTACAATGAACAGCACTTGGAAAAGCAAAAATCCACCGGGTATTATTTCAACAGAAATTTAAACACAATTCAGCTCACTGATCTCCACACACACACACCCACCCACACACACACACCCACACAAACATGCCCACACACACACACATTTGCATATACACACACACATACATTTGCATATACACACAAAGATCCACACCCACACACATACACACGTGCGCACACATGCCCCCACACACACACACACCCACACAGGCTCTTACCTGTGAACTGACTGCAGCAGCTGCAGAATTCAGCAGCGCCTCCACGGCGTCCTCACACCCCAGGAAGCCCCCTGCCGCGCCCCTCTCTCTCTCCGCCCTCTCCCCGGCCGCGCCCAGCGCCCCCAGCACAGACACCTGCCCCGCCCCTCCACACTCCCCTCCTCCAAACTGCTGCTGCAGCGCCGCCAGCCAGATCAGGTCCTCCAGAGAGGCAGGGGCGGGGCCGTGGGCGGGGCTACCGCCAGGGTTGCCGTGGGAACCAGAGCCCAGGCTAGAAGGGTAGCCGCTGGGGACGGAGAGAGGGATGGAGAGGGACGAGCAGGAAGAGGAGAGAGAGAGGGTGGAAGAGGAAGGAGGGGGATGGGCGTCGCTAAGCGTGGGGGAGGGGGGCAATGAGTTGTAGGGGGTGGAGCTTAAGCTGGAGTCCTGCGTGGCCTGGCTGAGGTAGGAGGGGCTTGAGGGGTTACGGGAGCCAGTTTTGGGGTACGGGCAGGGCTCCAGCAGAGGAGGGGTATCTAGTTTGACCTCAAATTTGAGCAGGTCGAAATCATTCAGGTACTCCATGGCCAAAGGGCTCGGGGGCAGGGAGGAGAGGGGGAGAGAGGGGGAGGACATGATGGCTGTGTTTCTAAGTATTTTTTGTAAGTTTACACAGCTACAGCAGCATCAGTGGCCAATCAGGATAAGTTTCCCCAGCCAATCAGAATAAGTTTCCACAGCCAATCAGGGTATTTTCCCCAGCCAATCAGGGTAGTGTTCTGCTCTAATCAATCAATCATTCAATCAATCAATAACCTTTATTTAAACTCGAAGGACACTGAGGTTGCCCTCATTTACAGTGATGTCCAGTATGTCCTCTCTCATTAAATGTTTTTATAGTATTATTTTATTCATTAATTCTGAGCGAGAGGGTAGGGGAGGGAGAGAGGAGGGGGGGGAGAAGAGGGGAGAGAGAGGGGGTAGAGGAGGGAGAGAAGAGGGGACAGAGATAAACGTATTACAAAAGTGGCACAAAAGTCACATTAAAACTGAAATGAATGGCGTGGTTGGTCACTAAGCATCAAATGGGAGATTTAGGGGATTCATTTAAAAAGTGGAATTATGTCCTTACTGGTAGAATGAATAATTTCATCATATTTTTAAATTATATATATTTTAAATATCTTCATATATCACCATTGTTTTTTTTTTCAGTTATGAAAATACCATTGATGTATAATTTAAATACCTTTGAAATGCAATGATCATATTTGTTCCGTTTTTTTAGTTCAAAATATATATTTTTCTTTACCTCTTATTGTTAGATGTATTGTGTCGGTAAGTGTCAAGAACTCAAATTTGAACTTAAGTTATAGGAAGTAAAGAGAAAAGGGAGTATTTACTGAACAGACACATTTGAAATTACAAAGCTGTATCTTACAGCTGCGTTTAGTGGGCCTGATGTAACACAGGTTATATCATGTGGTAGGGATACTACTTAGACAGCAGTGGGCCTGATGTAACACAGGTTATATCATGTGGTAGGGATACTACTTAGGCAGCAGTGGGCCTGATGTAACACATGTTATATCATGTGGTAGGGATACTACTTAGACAGCAGTGGGCCTGATGTAACACAGGTTATATCATGTGGTAGGGATACTACTTAGGCAGCAGTGGGCCTGATGTAACACAGGTTATATCATGTGGTAGGGATACCACTTAGACAGCAGTGGGCCTGATGTAACACA